>OY987333.1:99165774-99776644 GCA_963920685.1 Polydrusus tereticollis
TGTTGCCTAGGTTGGGAATTCATAAATTTAATGGAAAATATGAGGACTGGGCTGCATGGAAGGAGGTCTTTCTGGCTGTAATCGATTCTGACAGGGGTCTCGATAACAGGCAAAAATTTTTGCATCTTCGGGATAGTCTTGAACTACAGGTTTTAGATGTAATAAAGTCGATTGAAATAATACCGAGCAACTATATGGTTGCTTGGGACACTCTCGTTGAAAGGTTTGAAAATAAAATCCTTAATAATTCATAATCACTTGAAGTCTATTATTGAATATCCTCAAATGAATAGGGAGTCCTCAAAAGATCTTAGAAACTTTCAGGATTTATTAAAAAGCAACTTAAAATCACTATAATCCCTCGGGGAACAAGTTGAGGCTTGGGACAGGCTTATTTTGTACACTTGTGCAAAAAAAATAGATCATAAGTCAAGGAGGGACTGGGAGGTTTTTAAATATGAGCAGGAATTACCATCTATGAATGGCTTTCATAAGTTTTTAACTCAAAAATCGTCAATGTTTGAAAGAATGGAAATTCATAAACAAAACGAGTCTTTTGAAAATAAAAAACCGAGTTATTTTAATCAAAATAATAAACAAAAGAGTTTTTCATTTGTTGCTAGGGAAACTAAATGTGAATTTTGTTTAGGTCAACATGGGATTCAAAATTGTACTAAGTTTTTAACGTTATCTACGCATGAAAGAATTGCTAAAATAAAAGAGAAAAAACTATGTTTAAATTGTTTTTCTAACAATCATATTTCTTCATTTTGTAAGGCGCCAAAGTGCGGTAAATGTTTTAAGGCACATAATTTATTGTGTCATATTGAATATACTAATAATAATAATCAGCGTCAAGCTGCAACAAATGTAGGTACAGTTTCGTAAAGTAAAAAGACACCGGCAAAACAAGGCCCGGTGGGCGGTGTCGCTCGACAGAAGGGTGAGACAGAGATACAAAACGCACGTGGAGAGCAAGTGGCGGACGTGGAGAATAATACCTACAAGATGAGTGACGTAAACACTGCGTTACAATCAGCTGAGGCTACGACAGCGGTTTTAAAAGTACAGAGCTGCAATAGTCCGAGAGCGGACGACAATCAAGGCGTATTATTGTCTACTGCGGTTGTTAACATTATTGTAAACGGGAAATTAATACCGGCTAGAGCTTTACTTGATTCCGGGTCAACAAGCAATTTTATTCGTGAAGAATTTTGTAATAAAGTCGGCGTAAAAATGCAACAAACAAATCACGTCGTTCACGGTATAGGAAAAAATGCCATTAATCTTAATAAACAAACGAATATTATGATTCAGTCATGTAATGACGTTTACAGTATGAAAATTAATTGTTTAGTTATCTCTAAAATTACGGATAATGTACCAAGGGTGTCTTTTCCTAAGGACATTTTTAACATTCCAAAGAATTATGAGTTGGCGGACCCAACATTTAATATTTCCAGTGAAGTCGATCTACTTCTAGGCTCTCATGTTTTTTGGTCGGTGATATCAGCAGGTCAACACAGATTGGGAGTGGGAATTAATATACCAATCTTACAAAAAACGAAACTTGGGTGGGTCATAGCTGGAAATTATATATCTCCAGAAACTATTGGTAAGAAGGTAAACAGTTCAGTAAGTTGTTTATCCATAAATACGAAAATTGAAAACCAAATAGCTAAATTCTGGGAAATTGAGGAGGTTTCCTCTAAAAGTAAGATTTTGTCAGACGCGGAAAAATATTGCGAATTAAATTTTGAAGCTACGACAAAGCGAGATTTTGACAGTCGTTTTAACGTAACAATACCTTTTAAAGAGTCTTTGGTAAGATTAGGTAGCTTGAGTGAAATGGCGTTAAAAAGATTTTACTCTTTGGAGAATAAATTGTAAAAAAATGAATGTTTGCGCCATGATTATGTGGAATTTATGCAAGAGTACGAGTCGCTCGGGCACCGTCCAAATATAAGAAGTCCGATCACTTCTTTGAAGTATTGAAAACGCCGGCGGTGACCTCGAATCGCACCGAGAACCGCCTACGAGGGAGATACGGGAGTCATTCAGTAGGAACGGTGGCTTGGCCGCTTGAATATTTTTATACGAGGGAGTTGTGGTAATAAAGGTAATAAATACTTAACACAAAACGTACCGAAAGTAGCTACTTTAGGAACGATTTTTTTCACTTTCGATACGATTTCTTTACTTTCGGGTCTATTATTGTTACTTTCGGGACGATTTTGGGTTTCTATGTAAACGGCTTTGACAATAACATGAACATTGCACTATATTATGACAGCGCTTGTCACGTATTATATATATTTTTTTAACATACAAAACAACTACAGAAAAAATATTGTACGTAACACGATCCAAAAGTAAACTCGCAGGATTTCAGGACTCTCCTACGGCTCGCCCTGGAGTTCCTACTCATCCCCTTAAAATATTACTTTCGGAACTTTGTTACGTAAATTACTATTTTCTAATTTTGTCTCGAAAAATAGATATTTCGAACGCGCTAGCGAGTTCGAAATATATCCATTTCGAACTCCGAATTTTATTTTTTAAAAGTTGGCATTGGTTATATTTAAATGTTTTATTCTGTTGACGTCTGACGTTTCCTGTTATTGTTATCCATGAGAAAAGAAAGTTTTCGGGATTTCTCTGGTAAAAATTGATTTATCGTTTTATTAGCAATATCCCTTAACTCAGGGGGAGTTAAACTTAGATTATCATGCTCCATATTTTTTTAATTATAATTATGAACAACTCTATGAAATATTAAATCACAAATTTCGTGACAATGACACAAAGAAAATATTATTTATTGTCAAGGCTACTATGATAAAAAGAAATTTAGAGTATTACCAACATAGAATTTAGACACACAAATTTACAAAATTTGAAGGGTTGATTTTCTTTTTAAATATGTATTTTCTTATTGAAAAAAATACAAAATAGAAAAAATAGTATAAAGTACGTGTTTTATAAAGCAGTTAGAGCACTTGTCCCGTTAAAAAACTCGCCGCAAGCGGCTCGTTTTTTAACATGGACGCGTGCTATAAGATGATGCTTTATAAAACATGTACTTTAATATACTAATTATCTACTTTCATTTAGTAATATGAATTTTACAGTTCTGTAAATCGTTTTGTAAGGGCATCTATTACAGCACTAGTGCTGTAATAGATGCCCTTACAAAACGATTTTTAATAGCAGGTGCATTTTTATTTTTAAAAATGCCTTTTGCCAAATATTTTTATTCATAGATGAAAGTAGATAAAATTTTGTACAATATTCTTGTTGTAAATTCATATAACTACACTCGATGTTTGATTAAACTCGGCTGACGCCTCGTTTAACAACTTTAACATCTCGTGTTGTAATATGAATCTTTACAACACTTATATCGTAAATAACTATTATTTAAATATACCTTTTTGACAGCATAATCAATACATACATGAAAATTCATAGTTAAAATAAATTAACGAAACGTCGGCATGGTGTGTAATATGTCCCACTAAATCTACTTTGCATCTTACTCAAAGGAAGTAAACAATCCTTTTTACTTACCTTATTGGATCTTTAGGGCACCGAAATAACGAAAAACAATCATCAACACAACCATAAGAAAAACTCTTAAGGTGATTCGCCTCCATCATAAGTAAGCTAATATTATACTAATTATAACGTGGCAGCATACGAAAACTCTTCGCCGAGAGCGCTGTGGATTAAAGTATGCACTTGCAAAAACTAATCCCCAGCCGATCGCCGCTTGAGCGTTGACTCGCAGGGCGCGGGGTAGGGCGTCGGCAGGGGAGAAATTTACAGCGGCAAGAGCAAGTGAGCGGACTTCTTATATTTGGACGGTGGCTCGGGCATATAACGGAAATTTCGCAAAGTGAGGAAAATTTAAATTCGGGTTATTTTTTGCCTCATCACGCGGTAATGAAAAGTACTAGTATCACAACAAAATGTCGGGTCGTGTTTGACGCTTCTGCGAAAACAGACCAGGGGTCGGGACCCACGTTAAATCAAGTGCAATTTACAGGGCCGGCATTGCAAAATGAGATTTTTTCCATTTTGGTCAATTTTAGGCAGTTTAAATATGTAATGAGCGCAGACATATCAAAAATGTATCGGCAGATTTGGATAAATAAAAATCAGCGGTCTTTTCAAAAAATCTTTTGACGATCAAATGCTAACGAACCTTTAAAATTGTTTGAATTAAATACATTGACATATGGGTGCGCGTCATCTCCTTATCTAGCAGTACGCTGCATTTTACAGTTGGCGCGAGATTTTGATTTGGAATTCCCGAAAGCGTCGAAAATAATTTCTACAAATTTTTACATAGATGATTTAATTACAGGCCATAACTGCGCGGAACACCTCCTAAAACTTCAAAACCAAATTTATGATATTTTGGCATCCGCTGGAATGGAGTTGCGAAAATGGTTGTGTAATAAGAGTTTATTATTACAAAAGTTTAAATTAAATGACAAAACTCCAGCTAGTTTTTTGCACATTGGAGAAACCGAAAATAACAAAACGTTAGGAATATATTGGAATGCAATAAACGATACTCTTCAATATTCTATTTGTGACTTTGACGAAAACATCACAGCAATTTCTAAACGCAAAATTTTAAGTTTAATATGCCAAATTTATGATCCTTTGGGATTATTGGGCCCTATTATTATTGTGGCAAAATTGGTAATGCAAGAATTATGGCGTTTACATGGGATGAGAATGTACCGGAACACATTTTTGGTAAATGGATGGAATTTCAAAATAATTTAAAATTGATAAACAATCTAAAAATTCCGCGAAATGTATGTTTGTCTGATTATGTTTGTATCGAGTTGCACCCCACATAGCAAAAAAGGTATATTCACATCCTGAGAATATGCTATCGACAGCCCACAACTCACATTAGTTTAGGTACATCCATAGCATATCCATGTCATATTAAGAAATTGATTAAAATCATGTTCGTTTAGATCTATCCATAGCATATCCAAGTCATATCTAGAAATTGGTATAAAAATCATAAGTTAAAAATGTGAAATTAAAAAGATTTTCCTACTTTAGTATTTTTAAAATAATATCTAAATTTCTTTAGGGCAATGCGATTGCTCAGGTTGATATTTAAATCTCCAACTTTTGGCAGCCCTGCGCACTTCGCGCTTGGGATGATATTACATAACCTCAGTTTTTGTCATTTTCTCTGCTCGTGTCGTGTAAGTTTTTTTGGTGGCTTGTTTTTCATTTTCTTACAGTTCAGTAAGTGTGTTCATTGTTTAATAAAGTGTTTTTTGTGTGGGAATTTGTAAACAATAAGTAAACAATATATATATAAGTATAATTTTATAACGTACCTAATCATATTGCTTTCAACAGCCGAAATTTTACTCTTTCTTTAATATTATGTCTTCAAGCAGCAAAAGTAAGATGTCATTTTGTAGGTTTATATCCCGAAAAACATAATGATTTGCTGTCATTAGAAGTATTAGAGCATTCACCCGAAGGTGTAATAGCAGATGATATTTCATTAGCAGAAAATGTCTTAGTTTAAAGGTGTTTACTAACAATTCAATTAAAAAAAAGTTTTGAGGTACCTATTTAAAATCGTCCAGAAATTTTCGGTATTCTTTATTAAAATAATTTATAATTTACTAAAAAATATAGATTAACAAATTCGTGAAATGTTAAGATACTGTAATAATAAGTTCTGTAATTCTTTAGATGCTTTGCGACAAAATAACGGGACAATTAATGGACGCATGTGGGGACGAAGTCATATAGTACACATTCAAAAATGGCTTGTCAAAGCGAAGGAAATGCTTAACAATAAAAAGAAAAACAACCTTGACAAGTAAGAATTCCTTACTCATTTTTTAAAAACTGCAAGAACATACCTAATATAATAAAAACCTGTTTTTAAAGTGCTCAGACATTACTCTACATTTTTTTAACGTAAATATTTTCTCAACCATTCATTTATGTTTTTCTTTTCAGGAAAAACGAAACTGACGTTATAAAGCAGTAACTCCTTAATTTAAAAAACTAATAGTTATGTCTGTAATTGTTTTTTAAGGGTTTGATTGTGCTCTAATAAAGCCTGTTTTTAATACCTTTACTTGATCTGATTTAAACAAATATGAGACTGATACTTCAATATTAGGTATTAGAAACGTCGATTGACCCAACATTTCGAGATACGGCGGCCATAGTTTCCATGTCGGCAAAATACTCTGGATTCTTAAATTTAGTAGGGGTAGTTAGCCGCACTAAAACCCTTGACACGAAAAATTATTATTTGCCAGCTTCCCAAAGGCTCTATTGAGTGATGTTTCCATTGGAATGGTATATAGTATAGCCTATTTACATTTACAATCTTTTCGATGAAAATTCCAAGCAAGAATCGGCATCATACAAGTAGAAATCTGTATAATAATCATTTACTTTTAGATACGCAAATTTGTGGCATTCGGATAAAGAATGAAAAGTAGATTTACTACTAACCCTACAACCGAGTGTCGTCGGTTCGAGTCCGGCTCATAAATTTCTACTTTTATTTATTTCTTTTTATTGTATCTGCATTTTCATTCTTGGTCTAAATACCAGAAATTTAAAAGTAAAATTTAAAAATCGGGTTATCCCTATTTTGGGCAAAACGAATATACTGTGCATGTCATTAGTATCCACATACGAATCTTCTGTGAATGTGCGGAGGATATGCTAAATGTCCGGAAACGCATTTTCTCAGCATGTCCGACTTGTGGCCAAACGCATGTCGTATGCATATACGTAGTATATATATGTATGTTCTATGAATCTGCGGAGGATGTGCCACTCAATATCCGTATCCGAAAGAGAATATATTTCATATATCCACAGGATATCTTTTTGCTATGTGGGACGGATTTGCTGACTCAAGTATAAAGGCGTATGCAGCTTGTATCTATATTAGATGTATAAGCAAAAATACAGTTTCGGTCAAGTTACTTTGTTCTAAAACAAGAGTGGCGCCAATAAATACGGTGAGCGTACCTCGACTTGAGCTTTCGGCCTGCGTATTATTAGCAAATTTGGCAAAAAAGGTTAGGGAAGCTCTTGAAATAAGTTTTAATAGACAGTTTTTTTGGACTGATTCTTCAGTAACTTTGGCTTGGTCAAAACTGACATGAATCCAGCAGACTTGGCACCAGGGTCTGCACAAGTTTTGCTTGAAAGTGATTTGTGGTTTCAAGGTCCGGAGTGGCTTAAGGTGCAAGAAAGTGAGTGGCCCTAGAGCAAAATAAATGTTGACTTGAATTTTGCAGATATGGACATTCCTGAAATAAAACCAATTTCTACTTGTTTTGTGATAAACATTCGATTTTTAGAATTTGTACCACTTATCCAAAGGTACTCTAACTTGAATAAATTAATTACAGTTTTTGCGTGGGTTTTAAGATCTCGTCAATGGCTGTCTGTCTGTAGACAAAATAGAAATGATTTTGATTTATCTGAGAACATAAAAACGACGAAACCTAGTTTTTCAAAAAAAACCTGAAGAATTTGAAAGTTCACTTTTATTTTTGATTAAAATTGTCCAAATGCAATGTTTTGAAACAGAATACAAACTTTTGTCAGAAAATAAACCATTGCAAAATAATTCAAAGCTTTTAAAATTAAACCCTTGTATGCACCAATCTGTAATAAGAGTGGGAGGGCGTTTAAAAAATTCGCTTTTGGATTTTGACAAGAAGCATCAAATCATCTTGCCTAAAAGTCATAAATTAACTGAACTAATAATTAAAAATGAATATGAAAGGTTGTTGCACTGTGGAGCGCAACAATTAATTTTTTCAATGCGAGAAAAGTTTTGGCCACTTTCAGCAAGAGCCAGTTGTAAAAAAATCATTAACAGTTGTATACCGTGTTTTCGTGTAAAACCCAAAGGTGTTGACTATTTAATGGGTGAGTTACCTCCAGAAAGTGTTCAGCCGAGTTTTCCATTTAAAAATGTTGGAGTGGATTACGGAGGCCCATTTCTCATAAAAGACAGGCATGCTACAAGGGGTAGTAAAGTAATAAAGGTGTACTTGTGCATTTTTGTATGCATGGCAACCAAGGCTTGCCATTTGGAGGCTGTTACAGAATTGACCATGGTAGCATTCTTGAATACATTTAAGCGCTTTATTGGCAGGAGAGGTAAACCTTCCCATATATTTTCCGATAACGGAAAAAACTTTGTAGGTGCTAACTCGAAACTTCAGTCATTGTATAATTTCTTAGACGAGAATTCGGATAGTATAGTAAAATCTTTGGCTAGGGAACGTATCCAATGGCATTTTATACCTCCAAGATCACCAAATTTTGGAGGTTTGTGGGAAGCAGCCGTAAAAAGGGCTAAATTTCACTTAGTTAGGGTAGTTCAAGGTGGTTTAAATTCATTGACTTACGAACATTTTTCGACATTGTTGGTAGAGATTGAGGGCATTCTAAATTCACGTCCTTTATCCCCCTTATCTCATGATCACCTAGACCTCAACCTATTAACTCCTGCGTACTTCCTTATTGGACGCAGTTTGACCAGTTTACCAAGTAGCGGTAACTTCGTTGATGCACCGCAAAACAGACTTACTAAGTTCCAGCAATTACAAGGCATGGTCCAAAAGTTCTGGACTCGATGGAGTCGCGAATACCTCAATGAACTTCAGGTTCGTTCCAAATGGTACCAACCTGAAAAGAACCTCGAAGAAGGAGCTATGGTGATGGTAGTAGATGAGAATACTCCTCCTTACCTATGGAAGCTGGGAAGAATTCAAAAGACTTTTATCGGTGGCGACGGCATAGTGCGGGTGGTTGAAGTGCTAACGCAAACTGGTGTTTTAAGAAGAGCGGTTAACAAGATAAGACCCTTGCCAATTGAAACTTAAAAAAAAAGGAACCAAAAAAGGGTTTTGGTTTTAGTTTTTTACTTAAAGGCAAAACGAGGTCATGAATCAGCCTTTGCAACCATGTAACTAGTTTTAGGTAGTTTTAGGGATGAAAAATGTTATTCTAGAGTCCTTGTGACCATGTAACTAGTTTTAAGTAGTTTTAAGGATGAAAAATGTCATTTTAGAGTCCTTGTGACCATGTAACTAGTTTTAAGTAGTTTTTTAAGGATGAAAAATGTAATTTTAGAGTCCTTGTGACCATGTAACTAGTTTTAAGTAGTTTTTTAAGGATGAAAAATGTCATTTTAGAGTCCTTGTGACCATGTAACTAGTTTTAAGTAGTTTTTTAAGGATGAAAAATGTCATTTTAGAGTCCTTGTGACCATGTAACTAGTTTTAAGTAGTTTTAAGGATGAAAAATGTCATTTTAGAGTCCTTGTGACCATGTAACTAGTTTTAAGTAGTTTTTTAAGGATGAAAAATGTCATTTTAGAGTCCTTGTGACCATGTAACTAGTTTTAAGTAGTTTTTTAAGGATGAAAAATGTCATTTTAGAGTCCTTGTGACCATGTAACTAGTTTTAAGTAGTTTTTTAAGGATGAAAAATGTCATTTTAGAGTCCTTGTGACCATGTAACTAGTTTTAAGTAGTTTTTTAAGGATGAAAAATGTCATTTTAGAGTCCTTGTGACCATGTAACTAGTTTTAAGTAGTTTTAAGGATGAAAAATGTCATTTTAGAGTCCTTGTGACCATGTAACTAGTTTTAAGTAGTTTTTTAAGGATGAAAAATGTCATTTTAGAGTCCTTGTGACCATGTAACTAGTTTTAAGTAGTTTTTTAAGGATGAAAAATGTCATTTTAGAGTCCTTGTGACCATGTAACTAGTTTTAAGTAGTTTTAAGGATGAAAAATGTCATTTTAGAGTCCTTGTGACCATGTAACTAGTTTTAAGTAGTTTTTTAAGGATGAAAAATGTCATTTTAGAGTCCTTGTGACCATGTAACTAGTTTTAAGTAGTTTTTTAAGGATGAAAAATGTCATTTTAGAGTCCTTGTGACCATGTAACTAGTTTTAAGTAGTTTTTTAAGGATGAAAAATGTCATTTTAGAGTCCTTGTGACCATGTAACTAGTTTTAAGTAGTTTTAAGGATGAAAAATGTCATTTTAGAGTCCTTGTGACCATGTAACTAGTTTTAAGTAGTTTTTTAAGGATGAAAAATGTCATTTTAGAGTCCTTGTGACCATGTAACTAGTTTTAAGTAGTTTTTTAAGGATGAAAAATGTCATTTTAGAGTCCTTGTGACCATGTAACTAGTTTTAAGTAGTTTTAAGGATGAAAAATGTCATTTTAGAGTCCTTGTGACCATGTAACTAGTTTTAAGTAGTTTTTTAAGGATGAAAAATGTCATTTTAGAGTCCTTGTGACCATGTAACTAGTTTTAAGTAGTTTTAAGGATGAAAAATGTCATTTTAGAGTCCTTGTGACCATGTAACTAGTTTTAAGTAGTTTTTTAAGGATGAAAAATGTCATTTTAGAGTCCTTGTGACCATGTAACTAGTTTTAAGTAGTTTTAAGGATGAAAAATGTCATTTTAGAGTCCTTGTGACCATGTAACTAGTTTTAAGTAGTTTTTTAAGGATGAAAAATGTCATTTTAGAGTCCTTGTGACCATGTAACTAGTTTTAAGTAGTTTTAAGGATGAAAAATGTCATTTTAGAGTCCTTGTGACCATGTAACTAGTTTTAAGTAGTTTTTTAAGGATGAAAAATGTCATTCTAGAGCCCTTGCGGCCATGTAAATAAGTTAAGTTTCTTTGTGTATCGTTTCGAAAACGGGTAGTTTTCAAGGTGGGCGGTATGTTGAGTTATTTGATGTCGTCTTGTACGAGCGAAGTGTGCGACAGCCTGTAGTTTATCGTGTGGCCTTTGTAGTGCACGTCGGATGGACACGGCGCGCGGCGCTGTCCGTCGATCGGAAGAGAGAACGCTAGACAAGACTGTTAAGAATTTAGGTTAGTTTGCCGGCAGAGGCAACGCCAAGTATGTACCCCATTGTTTTTGTATGTTTTTAACAAAATAAAATAATATTTGAAAAGTGCGTCTTAAAAATACTTTTGTTTACGACCCAAGGCAGCTAACCAGTAAATAATATGCTACAGTGGACACTCGGGGATTAGCCGCCACACTGTCACGAGCAACCACAACAATAGCAACTAGAGGACTTCGACATGCACGTTCTGATAATTTGTCATATTTGGTGGTCTTGAATTTGCGCACTATATTCTGCGATATGTGTTAATAGCGAAAGACTCAATTTCAAAATAAGTTTGAACAATGTAGACGCGTTTTTGACCGTTCCATACTTAAAATTATACTGGTCGGCAGAACTCTTATTTGACATTGACAAAAAAACAACTAAGGGATTATTATAATCTCTATCTGAATGTTTATTGTTAAAGATTTACCTTGTTTTCCTGTATATAAACTTCGTTTTTGATAACTTTATTTTATTCTGACTTTGTGGTCAGCCCTGTCTGAATGTAAAAAACGAAATTTTTGCAGGTACTGCATACAAAACGGCATTTGAGCTTTAGCAATAGGATAGTTAGCACCAAAGTTATTAAGTTTTAAAAACGTATGATTTAAATGGAGCACTCTGTACACCGCGTACCTTTCCATTGTCAAAATTGTACTGGACTGTAGAATGCAGCAAACAAAGGATATTATTATAGTCCAATAAACGGAATGCTTAAAAAGGAATTTTAGTTAGAAAGCTGCTTTTTCGGTTGAAGGTACATTTTAATGTTTGAAAAGACACCTCAGTGTCAGTGGCGGCTCGTGGATTTGAAAAGTACAGGGGCACACGGTGGAAGCTCGCCGCAGGCGCCGCCAGAGGCACCGCCGGAGGCGAAAAATTTTTCGGGGGCCGCGCCCAAATATGGCTATTTTGAGGACCCAAAAAATAAAATTCGCCTCTTGAGCCTTAAAAAAAAATAATAAAAAAAAAATACTTTGTCCGGTGCACGGGTGTACCTAATACCGTGAAAAAATTGTGCGAATAATTTAAAGAATATAGACTCACCTAAATTTACTATTTGAACTGCAACTCTATTCTTCTCGATTTTTGACAAGCAAACTTTAAAAATAACAGTTTGCAATTCGTTGTCCTTTGGGAAACTAAAAAACTTTATACCAGGCGTAAAACTCTTACACTGATTATCAACCTTACGACCAAATACCGCACATCTCATTTTTTATAATTAAAGGACACATAATTTAAAAAAGACCGACTCGTACACCAAAACCGTATGTAAACAACAGGAATATGGCCGCCTTTTCTCACTGCCTGACGTCACGAAAGACACGCCCACCTGCGCGATATCATATCTTCTGTAGTTGTATCATGGGCTGTGCCCAGACTTGGGGTATAATGCTGAACGAATAGCCACAGGCCACAGTAATTTACTATTATCCAGTACTCTGTCCTTTTCGCATACGATTTAAAACAAAGAAGCATGCAGGGGCTCATAATAGTGTGCCCAGGTGCCTATGTTCGTTCGTTGTACGTTGCCCGGTTCACCCGGTTGCCGTTCGTTCATAGTATGTTGCCCGTTCAACAAATAATGTGGTGCAAAATATCAAGAGTTTACTTAATAATAGTTATACCTTTATACCTCGGGAATTTTCTAGGTGGGTGATTTTTCTAGATGGAGCACGTGCCCCAGTGCCCTAATGGATGAGCCGCCACTGCACTCAGTGTTATTTTGTGTCCAGTCCTTGCACGAGAGCCAAAACCCCCTTCAATTGGGGTTGAAAATATATTTTTGGGTTATAACTCTTAAATGAAAAATAATATGAAAAAAAGGTTTTATTAAATGTTGTAGAGCATTAAATTTTACACAAAAAAGGTTATTACTACTTTTTTCTAATCTATAAATCTAAACCACATAAGAGGTTCGCAAATTTCAAAAACAATTTTTGGTCAGGTCTTTAATAAATGAGACCTAAATATAGATATGGCGTTACTGTCGTCTTTGGAAAAGAGTTGCAGCGTCTAGTGCAGTATTTATCGGGTTTTTAGATGCCGAATGATTTTTTGCGGATACAATAAAATAAAATAACATTTATATCTATATTTTAGGTATATGTAAAATTAGGTTAGTAGATAGCGAGGTAGATAGCTAATACCTCGGAACAGCACATAGGTTAGTTTTCATTTCGAAGATTTTAAAAACAAAAAATATTACGTTACTTTAGAAAGACAATGTAAGAGAAGATCAAAATCTGAGTAAGTGATAAATTTCACTGCACAGTTATTAACTACTTCATACTATTTTTCATATAGGTGATACCTATTATAGGAGTGTATATTAAATTGGCACACCATCAATTATTGGCACCCAAAAAGTTGCTCTAAAAAAACTGTTTAAAACTGATTTTTTGCTTTACTCTTTTAACCTACAAAAATCGTTTAACCTTAATATCTTCACAGTTGACTGGCAATGGGCAATATTATTATTCAAGATACACCCCTAATAAAAATATCAAATTAGGTATATAAAATAATTATAAACCATTCAAAATTTTTGGCTTAGTTTCATACATACCTTTCACAGGGTTATTCAAACAATATTTCACAAAAATGTTTCACTCATAAAAGCCTCAAAACAGTACAAAAATAACATACTCTAATAAATATATTAACGTACCTACCAAAAAACTTTTTTTTCGGACACAACTATTAGAGATATCGTAAAAATGATCATTTTATACAGATTTAAATGCTCTACAACTTTTGTCTAAAACCTTAGTAGAGGAATATTGACAGAGCTGACTCAGTGGTGCTAGTGGTGCGTTTTATGATCTAACCCAGGTGGTGCAGGTGGTGCGTTTTATAACCTAACCCGGGTGATTCGGTGGTGCTGTTTACAAAATAACCCGAAATTAAACCTGACTTTTTACGACCTAACCCAAGTGCTTTCGTGAGGCGGCTTCTTATCTAACCCTAATTTGAACCTTAATATTTATGAACTGACCCGAGATAAAACCCGACTTTTTACGACCTAACCCGGATGCTTTCGCGAGGCGGCTTCTCATCTAACCCTAATTTGAACCTGAATATTTATGATCTGACCCGAGATAAAACCCGACTTTTTATGATTTAACCTTAGTGAAACGCCGCTGCTAAAGCGGGATAATTAAATCCCAATTTTTATAAGCCATCCTTAAACCCAACTTTTTACGATGCGACCTGAGCCATCCTTAAACCAGACTTTTTATTATTTAACCTTAGTTGAAACGCCGCTGTTAAAGCGGTATAGTAAAAAACATTATTTATATTTTCTAACTTAGTGAAACGCCGCTGGCGGGTAGTAAAGCGAAATAAAACCCTAATTTATATGGTCTAACAAGATAAGTATAATAAGGCGGTACATTATTTGCCACCGCAATAATTATTTATACCTAAATGATCCTCTCAAACCCTCTGCCGACTCGATTTAAAAAGAAAGGGACATAAACCTTTATTTATTATTCCGAAGGACCCTCATTAAAATTCAGTAGCATATCTAATAATTGTTTTCAATTTTTGCACCACTTATAAAAAATACAATAAAATAATTACCATCTAGAACCATTAACTAGCGATTTCTTTGTACTGGATATGGATAAATTATAGGACTATCTTGTAATGAGAACAGAGTAGACAATAAATAAAACTTAAATACGTATAAAATACCAAGCAGGTATAGGTACTATACAACTTGTGTTCGCCATCAGGTAAAAGCCCTCATAATGCTTTTATAAAAATTTTGGATAATATCATAATATAAGTAAATAGGGTACAATTTCAGGAAAAAAGTAAAAAAAATTAATTCACAGTGTAAAATTGTAGTTAAATGGATTGTAAATACGAAATAATATAAAAAGCTACCTTTTGTTTGCGATGATATATGCACAATAACTCTATATTATTCGATCCTTAAACTGAAAATACCCACTAGATAGGTATCATAAGCTGTATTTGTCATCAGGTAGAACCCCCAATAAAATTATGAATATCAGGCGTAGGCAACAAAGTAGCAATCTTAACTTATTTTCAACACGAGCATAAAAATATGGGGTTGTTAAATATTTTATAACCTTAATTCTCAATGACAACAATAAGCAAATCACGTTGGTTTTTTAATTTATTATTAATCTGGCTAACTTAAGAAACTCACAATATAACGACCATCCAAAAAAATCATAATACATTACTGGGTGTGAAAGCAATTGCGCTGCAAAATATAGTGTATACCGACTCTGAGCTAGTTAATTAAAATCCCAATTAGCGCTAAAAAAAATCAATTAGATATTTACTTTAGATATTTTAATAAAAAAATTCAATATTATTAGCGTCACCTACGCATAGGGTTAAAAAGTATGAGAAACTTTGCGAATATCATTTTCTATAGTTCTCTCGACCACCACATCGATGTCACATTTCAATATTCTCACCAACATTTAACTTTTGAAATTAGCATAATAACAAATCCTTTACAATGAATTAAACAAACGCATACATAATTTTAAAATCACATAATAAGAATATAAGCTAAAATCTAACAAGTTCGGACTACTCGAATGACGTCAGTTTACATCTGTAGAGAATACCCAACTCTCAAATCATAAAAAATGGTCAAACTTTGTCGGTAAATACCCTTCTATGATGCAGGGGAAGGACAGGTAACTCGAGATGCTTATAAAGAACATTATTTGCTTATTTCTAGACTCTTAAAAATTAGATGCAATCGAACAATAAATGTTTTCATCATGTATATTTATCAGTAACACATTACCTTCGACATACGTAAATTCAAATTGATAATTACTTGCCTTAGTACTTTTTTAGAAGCTTGAATCATTGCATATAACCGTCTGAGGATACCCAAACTTCCCCTAACATATTTCTCCGTAACCGGGGAAAAAGAGGTAAAAAAAGCAAAATAACAACTCCAAGTGTCTTTGCGAACAATCGGCAATAAAATAGAGTATTTCAGTTTTTAATTTTTCGTAAATAAAAGTTGGTTAGATTAATGGTCTCTGTGAATATAATAACATAAGCAAAGTGATATGCCGTAAATTTAGGAGTACAGTATAAATTATGCCTCTATTAAAATATACCGCAATAACTAACTACCAAAGGATTTTTGATATTTTGAATATATTTGATGCTCATAGCATTATCACATTTCCAAAGGCTCTAAATTTTAGAAAAATGTTCTAATAGAATATGTCTATCAATATAAAGTAAAGGTATTGTTAGGTTTTTTTAAAAAATACGACCTACAACAGTCTCTGCTACAGCATGGCTGACTCTGTAGAAACTTCTGTGAAACCATAATAATTATATCAATAATCGAGTCGTCCTTATGATAATAATTTCTTCCAATATCCGACTCCACTATCCATAAAAGTTATGTTAGAAAATTCATAATTGAGCGCATTGTAATTTTTTAAAAAGAAATTCACTTCACACACAAAGATGTAGCCATTCAATTCATGAAAATAATGCAAGTCAGTATGCGTATGTTATGGCTAACTGTTTAAATGTCTATTCCTTCCACGTTTGTCGGAAGAAATACTTTTTTTATACTAGTATTTTAGTTGAAAATAAGATCGTAAATCGTCTGTACAAAACAAGCGTCCCTTATGGATTTTGTTAAGGTTTGTTTTCTTTATTATTAATAGTAGAATTTTGCGTTACAATACTCATGGCGAAACTGTACCAAATCAAGCAATCACAATGCGACATTCCGTTCTGTGTAGTAGTAGTAAGCAGCAAAGTTTTTGTTAATACGAGACCAGTTCACGGCTCTTTGAGTGGGCAGTATTGTCTAGCTCTTCAGCGGGGTAGCGTCGTTGACGTGATATTCATTCGCATACACGCACAGTACTTCTCGATGGTTTCGCCGGTAACCCGGAAGAAGTTATATTTTAAGTAAACTGCTATATATCGAAAAACCTCGTTGTTATTTGTATGTACACATGTTACAAGTGCATTATGTTGCAAGTTGTGCTTAGTATACAATAAAATACTGAGGTAAAACTACCAACTGGTTTTATTGGAGCAATACTACATTACGAAAATTCAATATCCAAACCAGCGAGCTATGGATGGTCCTTCAATACTACAGTCTACTCTACACAACGACATTGTGGTCATCACGAGCCGGATTTTTCAGTGATTATTGGAACGTACAAGTACTTGGGTCTGCTGTTATCAGAAATTTTACACTTGGAACTGGGTCTGATAACTGACAGAAATTTTACTAAATCTAGGATTAGGATCCGATAATTGCCAGGAAATTTACATACATGATGGGATGGTAGTTGCCAGAAATTTTGCACTAACGATTGGGTCTGGTAACTGTCCAAAATTTAAACTTTAAACTACGATCAAGGAAGTTTTTCAAGGGCTTTTACTACTAGGAACTATTTTACATATTTGCTGGACTAAAGTGACAGTGAAGAAAGGAATTTACTTGGGTTGTCTTGAACGTTAGAAAAGAAAAACATTTTTGTGATTTAAGAAAGTGATTTACCTATTATATGACAGGAGCTAGAGAAAGGTCAGATCATTTTAATTTTATTGAGACTAAATAACTTTTTAAGGTTTGTTGCAAGCTTGGTTTTAGGTAAAAAATACAAATTTAGCTGTTTATACCAAACAACTGTTGTTGTTTTTAAAACTGTCATAGGCAGTATAAATTTGCATGGTATTTTA
This sequence comes from Polydrusus tereticollis, assembly GCA_963920685.1. NCBI lineage: Eukaryota > Metazoa > Arthropoda > Insecta > Coleoptera > Curculionidae > Polydrusus > Polydrusus tereticollis. The sequence goes on from OY987333.1 coordinate 99,183,473, forward strand.
TGTCTTTGCGTTTAGTCAGTATCAATAGGATTAAATTTTGTAAAATCAAAACTTTGTAGTAACTACTGAAATTGACTATTTTATATGTTAAACTTAAACTAGGTAACTAAGTGTGAAAATTCTTTGTTAAAATGGCGGATCTTGATAAACTTAAAAGCAAACGAGCAAATGTTAAGGGTCGTTTCACTAGGGTCGAAAAGTTTGTTAAGATAAACAAAGACAATTTATCCATTGACGTTAATGAATTTATCACAAGAGAAACTCACTTAAAAGAAGTCATTGAGACTTACTGTGACGTACAAGACAAAATTGAGGAAATTGACGATAATGAAGAGCTAGATCGCGTAAATATGGAAGACAGAGATATTTGTCACTTTTTGCTCAAATTAAAACAATAATTCAAAACCGGAATATGGCTGTCATAAGCACGGGAGCAAACTTGCAACAAGCTTCCCCACCTACACCTCCGCCCGATCCTCTTAAAGTAAGATTGCCCAATCTGAATACACCTTTTTTTTCGGGCAAATATGAGGATTGGCAGGCTTTTAGTGACTTATTTAGGGCACTTATTGATAGCAATGATCAGCTGACTGACGTACAAAAATTTTTATATTTAAAAGGGGCCTTGTCAAACGAGGCACTAAAGCTAATAAACGATTTGTCACTTACTAATGCCAACTATACAGTTGCGTTAGACTTATTAGGAAAAAGGTATGACAATAAATTAGTCATAATTAATTCACACTTAAAGGGCATGTTAGATATACCTGTTTTATCTAAAAGTAGTGGGGCTCAGTTGAGAGCATTTTTAACTCAAATAAGACAACATTTAAATTCATTAACCGCGCTTAAGTTGCCAGTTGGTGAATGGGACATTATTTTGGTTTATTTGTTTTCACAAAAATTGGACTTTCAGACTAGGAGAGCGTACGAGCTGGAAAAAACCAATACAGGGTTGCCGACAGTGGCAGAATTTCTTACGTTTTTAGAAAAACATTGCACTGCGCTCGAAAATATCTCACAATCAATTTCTGGTGCGGTACATAAAAAAGTAAACAGTTCTCTGTTCGTATACGAGAATAAAGAGAAGGACAATTTAACTCAAAAATGTATCTTTTGCAATCGTGAAGGGCATACAATAAGTAAATGCTTCAAATTTAAAGGGACATCACTTGCTGATAAACGGCAATTTGTACAAAATAAAAAGATATGTTTTAATTGTTTTGGGTTTAAACATTCTGTTACGCAGTGTAAATCTAGTGGGTGTAGGATTTGTAACAGGAGACATCACACGGTTTTGCATCCAGATCCAGAGGGGCCAGGTAACAGAGGTTTATCAAATAATAACACTCATCGTGACACTCAAACTAACCAAGGGAATACTGAAACAAATCATGTTCAACAACAAACCAAAAATGGTGAAAATATAGGAGTACAAACAAGTACATGTACAGGGACGCAAGTAAATTCAATTGCATGCCATTCTCAAGGAAATGTTCAAATATTGTTAGCAACGGCAATGGTTAATTTACTTACAGGGGATGGTAGGAAAGTACAAGCGCGCGCTCTGTTAGATTCGGGTTCGCAGACAAGTTTTATAACTTCGGATTTTTTAAAACGGCTTGATTTAAATACGTATAAAACAAAATTACAAATAGGTGGGATCGGTAATAATGTTACTCAGGTTAACAACATGGTTAATATTACTTTGGAATCAGGCATTAATAATAACCAAAGGCTACATATGCCATGTGCAGTTTTAGACAACATTACTTCTCCATTGCCTCACGCTTCGGTAGATATTAGTAAACTTCGTATTCCGTGTAATATCGAATTAGCAGACCCATTTTACTATCAACCTTCAAAAATTGATATGTTGATTTCTGCAAATGTATACTTTGATTTGTTGTTGCCAGGGTTAATAAAGTTAGGTTCTGATCTGCCTACGTTGCAGAATACTAAGCTAGGATGGTTAATTTGCGGTAGAGCACCAACAATGGTACCCATTCAGAATAGGGTCACTAATCAGGTAACTAACCATACTTTGGGCGTGTCTTTGTTTTGTAATAATTTGGAACATGTTAATGAAATTATACCTAGGTTTTGGCAGCTGGAAGAGGTGTCAAACAATCGAGTTCTATCACAAGAGGATAAGTTGTGCGAACAACGTTTTAGGGAATCTGTGAAACGTTTAGATAACGGGGCTTTTCAGGTCGACATTCCAATGCAAAACCATGATGACTATAAAAAATTAGGGGATTCATTATCAGTGGCAACAAAACGGTTTTGTTTACTTGAAAAAAGGTTTCAAAAGAATCCAGAGTTATTTTTAGAATACAAAGATTTTATCCATGAATATGTTAACCTCGGGCATGGAAAGGTTGTCAATATTAATCAGGAAAGTGTTGAGCAACAACAAGTGTTTTTGCCACATCACTGTGTTGTTAGGGAAGCAGCAAGTTCGACAAAATTAAGGGTAGTGTTTGATGCTTCGTCACAAACGTCGTCTGGAAAATCACTTAATGATATTATGTTGAAAGGGCCTACAGTTCAGCCTGATTTATACGATATTTTGTGCAGGTTTCGGTTCTTTCAATACGTCATCACTGCTGACATTCAAAAAATGTACCGAATGGTTAAAATCAATCCAAGTCATAGATTTTTACAAAATATTGTATGGCGGGATAGTCCGAATGAGTCATTTAAGTGTATTGAACTTCAAACTGTGACTTACGGGACAAAGGCAGCTCCATATTTGGCTACACGCTGTTTAAACGAACTAGCTAATAATGAAATGTCCAATTATCCAGTGGCGGCAAAAGCAATATTACAACAATGTTATGTCGACGATGTTTTGTGTGGGGCTAATTCAAAGCATGAACTTTTAGAATTAAGGGATGAATTAGTACAACTGCTAAATTCAGCAGGATTCATGTTACATAAATGGGGTTGTAATGACATACAAATAGCTGAATCTTTAGGATTCGAGAATAAAGACATAACGGTAGACATTTTCGATGAAAAATATTCAAATAAGGTTTTAGGGTTGACGTGGCATCCTTTTCAGGACACCTTCAATATCTCGGTTCCAGAAAAAATACAAACAATGAATGTAACTAAAAGACAGGTTTTGTCAAGCATAGCACAAATGTTTGACCCACTGGGGCTAATAGGGCCAGTTGTGTTAATTTTCAAAATTTTAATGCAAGAAATTTGGGTAAGCAAGATAGGTTGGGATGACGAGTTGCCAACAAATTTATTACAAAAATGGGAAAATCTGTCAAGTACTTTTGGTGAATTGTCAAGGTTAAAGATAAATCGATTTATATTTTCTTGTGATGATTTAGTTGAGATACAATTACATGGGTTTTGTGATTCATCGTTGGCAGCATATGGAGCATGCGTGTATGTAAGAGGTATTTACGCGAATCAAACTGTTACTTGCAACCTGTTATGTTCAAAATCTCGTGTGGCGCCTCTGAAAACCGTGACGCTCCCTCGCCTCGAATTATGTGGGGCACTACTGCTTTCACGTTTAATACATAAGGTTATGTCTATAATTTCAGTAAAGGTGTCCAAAACAGTTTTATGGACTGATTCAAAGATAGTTCTTTGTTGGATTGGATCTTCTCCCACGAGATGGACTACTTTCGTTGCCAATCGCGTCTCTGAAATTCAGGAGCTTACGACAAACTGCGAGTGGCATCATATCAAATCTCAGGACAATCCAGCTGATCACGTTTCCCGTGGTTTAAACTCAAATGATATTTTAACAAATACTCAGTGGTTTTGTGGGCCTGAATTTCTTCTAGAAACTGATTGGGATCTTGCAAAAGTCTCTTCTAAAATCTGTGAAGTAGATTCATTGCCTGAACAAAAAAAAGTAGTGCTTGCAAATGTGACTGCAAGCCTGGGAATTGACTGGTCCAGATTTTCTAATTACTCACGTTTACAAAGAGCAATTGCATATTGTGTTAGGTTTTTACATAATGCATCAAAGAAATCAGACAAAATAGTAGGTTCTTTAACTGTTCAAGAGCTTCAACATGCTCACGTTAAAATCCTTGAATGTATTCAAAAGGAGAGCTTTTCAAAAGAGTTTGCCTATTTGGAATCACAATTAAATAATAAGGCACCAGCTTGTGGTGTGTCTAAGGACAGCAGTTTAAGGTCGTTAAATCCTTTTATTGACAAGGATGGTTTAATGAGGGTAAACGGCAGACTAGCCAAAGCTGACATTGATTATAATCAAAAATTTCCAGTACTGCTTCCAGCAAGGCATGATGTTGTAAGGTTACTTGTAAAATTAGAACACATGAAGTTGCTTCATGCAGGTGCTCAAGCCACATTGGCAAATCTCAGATTAAAGTATTGGCCTATTCATGGATTGCGTGAAGTAAAAATGGTACTAAAGAATTGTGTGACTTGTCACAGATTTAAGGCTCAGACGTCACAACAATTAATGGGCGCTCTTCCATTGGATAGGGTTTCTATTTCACGTCCTTTTTTGAAAGTAGGAGTTGACTTTGGTGGCCCTCTCATGGTAAAACAATCGAGACTAAGAAAGTCTACTTCTTCAAAGGCGTATATCGCTTTATTCATATGCATGGTCACCAAAGCAATACACATCGAGTTAGTATCAAGTTTATCAACGGAATCATTTTTGTTAGCGTTCAAGCGTTTCATTTCCCGTCGTGGTAATCCTATCATAGTATACAGCGATAATGGTACCAATTTTAAAGGTGCAAACAATCGGTTACGGGATCTGTACTTATTTTTTAACTTGCAAGAAAACACGGAATCCATTAAGTCCTTCTTGGCGCAACGGGAAATAGAATGGCATTTTATTCCCCCTAACAGCCCACACTGGGGTGGTCTCTGGGAGGCAGGTATCAAATCTACCAAATACCACCTTCGTAGAACTGTCGGCAATAGTTTTCTTACGTTTGAAGAGCTCACGACAGTTTTAGCTCAAATTGAGGCTATATTAAATTCTAGACCTTTAAGCCCAATTTCCTGTGACCCATCAGATTTTAACTGTTTAACCCCTTCTCATTTTTTAATTGGGGAACCTTTAACTTCTTACCCTGAGAAGGATATATCTAATATGCCTCAAAATAGATTAAATTTTTGGGAAAATTGCTGTAAGATCCAGCAAAACTTTTGGAAGCGGTGGTCGGTCGAGTATTTGAACCAGTTGCAAAATCGACCAAAATGGTTCTCTGCAACACCAAACTTAAAGGAAAATATGGTAGTTTTAGTAAAAGAGGATAATGCCCCTCCACTAAAATGGCACTTAGGTCGTATAATAGAAATAATTATGGGATCGGATGGAAATGTTCGGGTTGCAAAAATACGCACGAAAGAAGGTGTATTCACTCGGACAATCACTAAGCTATGCCCGTTACCATACGAGTTAGGTTGAAGCCAGAGCTTCAACGGGGGGGAGTATGTTAAGGTTTGTTTTCTTTATTATTAATAGTAAAATTTTGCGTTACAATACTCATGGCGAAACTGTACCAAATCAAGCAATCACAATGCGACATTCCGTTCTGTGTAGTAGTAGTAAGCAGCAAAGTTTTTGTTAATACGAGACCAGTTCACGGCTCTTTGAGTGGGCAGTATTGTCTAGCTCTTCAGCAGGGTAGCGTCGTTGACGTGATATTCATTCGCATACACGCACAGTACTTCTCGATGGTTTCGCCGGTAACCCGGAAGAATTTATATTTTAAGTAAACTGCTATATATCGAAAAACCTCGTTGTTATTTGTATGTACACATGTTACAAGTGCATTATGTTGCAAGTTGTGCTTAGTATACAATAAAATACTGAGGTAAAACTACCAACTGGTTTTATTGGAGCAATACTACATTACGAAAATTCAATATCCAAACCAGCGAGCTATGGATGGTCCTTCAATACTACAGTCTACTCTACACAACGACAGATTTGAACGAAAATCATAGATTCGACTATTTTCATGAAAAATAAATCTAAGTACGGAATAATGCAGGAAGATTATCTATTTTCTTGGTTTAGAAAGTGATGTAGTTAAGATTTATAACTTAGGAATAAATAAATTATTATTAATCTTTTCGACCTATTTCTCTTGCATATTTAATTTCTTTGATAGTAAGAACTAATCTTTTTATTTTACAAAGTAAAAAAAAGCTAAAGATCGGCGTTGTCAGTCAGGTATAAGAACTTATTTAACACGATGGTTTTTGTACAAACGTTCACATACAATTGTATGCTTTTTAACCGATTGTGTCGGAAAAAATGACGATTTATAGATTAGATATTTAGACGAAGAGCTAACCTTCTCAATAAAGTATTGATTATTGCCCTGCTAGCTAGACAACACTTTTTATGTTAGTCAAAAAAAAATTTTTTTTCGGACGCTATTACAGATTTCATCGTTAACTAACAAACATTAAGACCAAAAAATTAGCGTGCAAGATGAAATGTATAGGTTCACTTCATTTCTACATTATTTTACAACTCTCAATCGCATTAAAAACAAGATCGAATAAAAAATAACTTATGACATATGGACGAGAAATGTTTTTCGGACTATTTAGGTTACGTAGACGTAATGCGGGCACGTCTGAAATACTACATTTTTCGAGCTTACAACATAATTTACTATTTTAACGTTAAAATAGGGGAAATGATGTATCGAAATGGGTACTTTTTTTTTATCGGTCACGAGATTATAGTTTCTTTTAAAATGAACTCTAATATTTACAACACAAATTATCCTTTAAGCCACATTAGTTTAAAACTCGTCTGTCGCTTTCTCTCTATTGTGAGTTTGATTAAAGTATAGCGTAGTATATATTTAGATGAATTTCGTAAATGTTGAATACTTTCAAAACTGAAAAAGCCGCCCTTTGCAATAAATATCTCCGTAGAGTTAGGTACCCTGCAGATTAAGGGTATTTCAGCGGATAATCATATACAAATTCAAAGATTTTGTCTATTTTAATGGATTAACAAACAATATCTATAGGATGACTTTACTGATAAAAAAAAAAAGAACAAAAATCCATAAAGTCTAGGCTCACATGAAATTCCATAAAGAGCAGCTGCATGGCCTTATCACATCAAACTATATTTTTATTTCGTTCTATTGTCAAAAGTCTGTGTTTAGGAGATTATCGTTCATTTTAAAATGAACTCTAATATGTACATCACCATAAACTACCTCTTAAGCCGTCTTAAAAATACACTTTTCGATTTGCCTCTATATTGATTTTCTAATATTAAATATCTACAATAGTCGAAATTCGCTCGCTAATACCTATGTATGCAAGGTTTCTTCAAAAAATTACAATTTTGTTGTTTAATGGCTTGAAAAAATGGAAAAAGGAGGTTTTTGCATTCATTTATTTCCAGATGAGTGTTAAAAATACTTATAAAACTCGGTATACCGAAGATCAAGCATTAATGAGAGGGTTGAGTCCTGTTTGCCAAATCCTGATTTTTAATTTGACGTTGGCAACGGTACAATTTTTTAACATTTATCATAAGAGGCGTATATTTTTGGGGCTTAGATCTACCAGTTTATCCACGCCCCATTTATTGTTAGTGCTTTAGTAATTTTACTTTCCAATTATTTTTTACCAAAACGCGTAGTTGAAACAGTGTCTATATCAGACGATATAATAAATTTTAAGGATTAATTTGCTTACAAATACACTTCAATTTATTTAGGCTAAAGCAGCCAGACATATACTGGAACTACGAAAACCCTATTACAATTTGGTTGCCTAGAGAAAATTTTGTAAAAAACATAGCTTTCTACACAAATGCTTGCACATTATGTACCTATCATTTTAAGATACCTGGCGACATCAATGTAAGCATTGACATAATGACGCAAGATATAGGTAGGTACTAGAATATTCAAGATTTCTATTAACGATACACTTCAGCATACATGCGAGATGTCATTAATGTCTACGGAAGGCAACAGACATACCAGCTATTTTTACATGGGATTCCATAGACTTGGACGCTTCTTGTTTAGAAATATTTGATGTCATCTTGAGGAGTTCCGTATTGAAGCATCAAACCTACCTGCCAAATAATTGACGAAATATGGGATATCATAAAATATGTCCCCCATCGAACTAAATGATCCTATAAACCAGCTTCACAGACCGTAATTTGTGATGCTAACACGATTAATACGCAATAGAACAAGATTAAGAAACAAAATTTAAAGTAGCTCTTTATCACACGAAAATAATTAAATAATTTACGGTTACAGAACAATAATTATTTTAAAAAGCTGTATAACTAAATATATTATGTTATTAGGAATATTCTGTCTAAAGTAACAGCTGATCTTAGTTGAAAATGAGATCGTATTATTGATTGTTGAATTCGTTAGGTATGAAATAAAATTAGAGATTTCGTCTATTTTTTCACGATTAAAAAGAATACCTCTATTTAGCTAAAAATGAAACGATTACAGTGGTAGATTAATTCACTTTACCAAACATGTAAACTACTAATTTTGCAATAAATATCTTCTATATTTCTAGGTAGGTTTACTCGAAAATGTTGGGCTATTTTCATCAAAAATCCCGATACGAAATTGAAAAATTTGCCTATTTTTGTCGGTTTACAAAGTGATAGTGGAATATTGGTTTGATCAAAGAACAATAATTATTTTAAAAATGTTGTATAATTAACTAAATGTCGGTGTTATCAGGCAGGCAAGAAGTTATTTATCTGAATCTTATTTGTACCATTAGCGTTTATATACAAATGCTAGTGGTTTTCAAAAATTGATATCTCGGAAATTATTAGGTTTAGACTTATAATACGCTTATTAAAAAATAATGTCTACTTTATGCAAAATTCAAAAATATTATAAGATGTAGGGTATCCCAGTAACTTAACCAAAGATTTTCGGTCTTCGTAAAGCTTTATACGTTTCTTCAGCGTACCAAACATTCACTTTTTTTAAATATTGACATCGGGTTAGGATTCTGAACATAGGATTAACATCACCCCAATAGTGAACATGTTGCGTTGTCACAGTTCCATTCGTCGAAAAGTAAACAAAACCGTTTGAGCTACGTGGGGAATAAATAAAGTTGGCTTGTTGAAAAATTTTAATATTTATTAAGGTAAAAGACTATAAATATATCGATACAACACTTTGGCATTTCTAACACTACAAACATTAATATCTAAAATATGATATTTACAACCATCAACATCTCCCTTCTCTAATTTTGGTACATTAATGTTGTCTTCTAAGTTTATAATATATGGTGCCCTGCAGTTTAATTCTGAAAATGTTTTAACTAAAAATTCCTCTTTGACACGTCCTTTAACGTAAATGATGTTTACGTCTATCAGATTGTTGGATATGATATTATGTAGTTCCTTGTAATCGGTATCACCATAATTATAAAGGATACCATGATGATTTCCAAATAGATATTTGACTTGTTTCTTGCAAGCCTTACTTAAGGTGTCGAATGGTTTAACTGGTTTAAAAAAGTAACTTTTCATACTATTCCCATCATAAATAGCCAATTCTTTCGCGCAAAATTCAGGTATGTTAAATCCTTGAATATCGACTACAACGAACTTCATTGTCTGAAGACTCAAATCAAACAAGTATATTTTCATATTTTTATCACTCTTAAGTTCGATTTCAAAAGCACACCCCCACTTTTCGATAATTTCACAGTCTTAGCACATAGATCTTATATTTTTATTTACGATCAATTCATCTTTATTCGCCAATCGTCTCAAACGAGTCTGCTTTTGAAAGTAATATAGCCTTAGTATTCAGAAAATATTAATGATATCGGAGCCTAAAACATCCTTGACACTAAAAAATCATTGTGTTTCCTAACAAAACCCATCATCTTGTCTATTTAGCTTGCTTTCCTATTGTTTAGCAGGTTAAATATAATTATTATTTCGCTCTTTTTGTCTGTACTGAATCGTTAGGGGAATACGTTTCTAGTTCTATAAGAGAGACAGTTAAAATTTATGTAAGCAATCAGAAATCCTACACTATGAGCTACTTTCCTTCCTGGCTCAGGCAAAATTTGTGTTGTGTTTGTCAAAATTTATAAAATACAAAAAAAAAAAAATGCTAGATGCATTTTTATCATGACTTTCTATCTTTTTTTTTTTTTTTTTTTTTTTATGATAAGGCACAGCACTACAGGATAAATCCTTTATGGCGCTCTAGGAGCGGTGCGTGTACGCAGGAAACGATTCACGTTGGTCTTGAATCTTTGGAGACTATACTCGTTGGGGAAGACGATCTCAGGGAGGTCACTTGAGAAACCTGAACAAACCTGAGGGGGGCGCGTCAAACCTGAAACCGATTGCAAGGAGCACTAACCTTAGTACATGCAATCAAACCTGAGCTACCCTGAAAGATTATGATGAAACCCGACTCTCTGCATCGCAACCATTGGAGTGGAAAAAAAAATTTCAACTCTTCATACGACGAAAAAACATTCGTTAATTAATATTGCTTGTTTTCTAAACCATACTAATAACCCCTTTTTAATATACCAACCTGAAAGATAAGAATATGGGGTTTTCTGTGTGAATTTAACTCTAGAAGGAACAAAATTGCAGAGAAATTTGAGGATTTTTCAAGAAAGTCCTCTCTCAAGTACAACGTAGTGGTGAATTATCCTACAAAAATATAAAAAAAGATCATCTCAGTATCGCGTTTGAACTCTATACGAAATCTGCAAGCCTTGCTACTTTGGTTATAACGAAACGATTTTGTGAATATTTCATAGTAATTTTAGAAAAGATTGATTTATTCTAAATATCATTGCGTATATGTCTTATATTCATTTTTAGTTATAAGTAACATTTTTCCATCGAAAATCAGTCTATTTCAGTTGAAAAAAAGTTATTTATTAAGTTTTCGTTTAATTTTCATCGGTAATCGCTATGTTTTATGAAAACCATAAAAACAGATAATGCTGGTAACAGGTGCTTTAAGATGATTAAAATAATGTATGTAATGGATGGGGGCAATGAGACAATTAAAGATGACATTTGCTCTGTATACCAGTGTACCCTATGTAAGACCTAAAAAAGTATACCTTGAGAGGCAGCGGTTTCTAATCTTCTCTTTTTGAAGACTTTGATAAGTTAGATCAGAGATCTTTTACTTCTTTTTTCATAGTGACTTTTGAGTTTTTCAGTTTAGAAGGTTCTTGGTTTGGTTGTTGAGCTCTTTTTGTTTGATTTACTTAATGAGTGGATTATTTTTGTCAAAGAGTTGATTTTGTTGAATTTTTTGATTGAAGTTGATATTGGAATTTAGAAATTTTGACGGTGTTAGGGTGGAAGCCAGTCTTTCGGATATCGATACCTCTCATCCGCCCTCGAGCGTATGTGGGAGTCTCGTATCAAGTCGTTTGTTGAAACGTCTGTCCGTCGAAAGTACTTTTGTATGATTTTGTCATAGAATTGTTTTAAAGTCTCTATTTTTAAGTCCCTGTGAAGCAGTGCTGTCGGAAAGTGTCTTTGTGTGTCAGTTATCATTTTTAGTGCTGAGTTTTGAAGTCTTTGGAACTTCTGGTGCTGCGTTGCACACAGAGTTGACCAAGTTGGGGAACCAAATGTCAGTACGGGTCTCACCAATATTTTATATAGATTTGTTTTTGTTCTATAAGAAATTTTATTTCGCTTGTTGATAAGCGGGTAGATGGCAAATTTTTGTTTTCAAAGTGTCCTGCATACAACATTACAACAAAGTCAAGTTTGACAAGAAAAGTACGATGTGTTTCTGAATAGAGGTACTTTTGGCTTATGTCGCTAGAACACGATATGTTTCCAAGAAATATTGGAGGTATAGAATTTTTATTTACCATAATACTATCTTAAAATTCTTCTTGGAGAAAATATTTAAATTTGAATGTATCTGACCCTCTACAGAATATAACCATTTGACTTTTTAAGATGACATAAACCATGGGAAAATTATTTTATTCTCATTTTGACAACCGAATTATACCTTGAAATAAGATGATATTAGATAGAAAGTCATGATAAAAATGCATCTAGCATTTTTTTTTTTTTTGTATTTTATAAATTTTGACAAACACAACACAAATTTTGCCTGAGCCAGGAAGGAAAGTAGCTCATAGTGTAGGATTTCTGATTGCTTACATAAATTTTAACTGTCTCTCTTATAGAACTAGAAACGTATTCCCCTAACGATTCAGTACAGACAAAAAGAGCGAAATAATAATTTTATTTAACCTGCTAAACAATAGGAAAGCAAGCTAAATAGACAAGATGATGGGTTTTGTTAGGAAACACAATGATTTTTTAGTGTCAAGGATGTTTTAGGCTCCGATATCATTAATATTTTCTGAATACTAAGGCTATATTACTTTCAAAAGCAGACTCGTTTGAGACGATTGGCGAATAAAGATGAATTGATCGTAAATAAAAATATAAGATCTATGTGCTAAGACTGTGAAATTATCGAAAAGTGGGGGTGTGCTTTTGAAATCGAACTTAAGAGTGATAAAAATATGAAAATATACTTGTTTGATTTGAGTCTTCAGACAATGAAGTTCGTTGTAGTCGATATTCAAGGATTTAACATACCTGAATTTTGCGCGAAAGAATTGGCTATTTATGATGGGAATAGTATGAAAAGTTACTTTTTTAAACCAGTTAAACCATTCGACACCTTAAGTAAGGCTTGCAAGAAACAAGTCAAATATCTATTTGGAAATCATCATGGTATCCTTTATAATTATGGTAATACCGATTACAAGGAACTACATAATATCATATCCAACAATCTGATAGACGTAAACATCATTTACGTTAAAGGACGTGTCAAAGAGGAATTTTTAGTTAAAACATTTTCAGAATTAAACTGCAGGGCACCATATATTATAAACTTAGAAGACAACATTAATGTACCAAAATTAGAGAAGGGAGATGTTGATGGTTGTAAATATCATATTTTAGATATTAATGTTTGTAGTGTTAGAAATGCCAAAGTGTTGTATCGATATATTTATAGTCTTTTACCTTAATAAATATTAAAATTTTTCAACAAGCCAACTTTATTTATTCCCCACGTAGCTCAAACGGTTTTGTTTACTTTTCGACGAATGGAACTGTGACAACGCAACATGTTCACTATTGGAGTGATGTTAATCCTATGTTCAGAATCCTAACCCGATGTCAATATTTAAAAAAAGTGAATGTTTGGTACGCTGAAGAAACGTATAAAGCTTTACGAAGACCGAAAATCTTTGGTTAAATTACTGGGATACCCTACATCTTATAATATTTTTGAATTTTGCATAAAGTAGACATTATTTTTTAATAAGCGTATTATAAGTCTAAACCTAATAATTTCCGAGATATCAATTTTTGAAAACCACTAGCATTTGTATATAAACGCTAATGGTACAAATAAGATTCAGATAAATAACTTCTTGCCTGCCTGATAACACCGACATTTAGTTAATTATACAACATTTTTAAAATAATTATTGTTCTTTGATCAAACCAATATTCCACTATCACTTTGTAAAAAGACAAAAATAGGCAAATTTTTCAATTTCGTATCGGGATTTTTGATGAAAATAGCCCAACATTTTCGAGTAAACCTACCTAGAAATATAGAAGATATTTATTGCAAAATTAGTAGTTTACATGCTTGGTAAAGTGAATTAATCTACCACTGTAATCGTTTCATTTTTAGCTAAATAGAGGTATTCTTTTTAATCGTGAAAAAATAGACGAAATCTCTAATTTTATTTCATACCTAACGAATTCAACAATCAATAATACGATCTCATTTTCAACTAAGATCAGCTGTTACTTTAGACAGAATATTCCTAATAACATAATATATTTAGTTATACAGCTTTTTAAAATAATTATTGTTCTGTAACCGTAAATTATTTAATTATTTTCGTGTGATAAAGAGCTACTTTAAATTTTGTTTCTTAATCTTGTTCTATTGCGTATTAATCGTGTTAGCATCACAAATTACGGTCTGTGAAGCTGGTTTATAGGATCATTTAGTTCGATGGGGGACATATTTTATGATATCCCATATTTCGTCAATTATTTGGCAGGTAGGTTTGATGCTTCAATACGGAACTCCTCAAGATGACATCAAATATTTCTAAACAAGAAGCATCCAAGTCTATGGAATCCCATGTAAAAATAGCTGGTATGTCTGTTGCCTTCCGTAGACATTAATGACATCTCGCATGTATGCTGAAGTGTATCGTTAATAGAAATCTTGAATATTCTAGTACCTACCTATATCTTGCGTCATTATGTCAATGCTTACATTGATGTCGCCAGGTATCTTAAAATGATAGGTACATAATGTCCAAGCATTTGTGTAGAAAGCTATGTTTTTTACAAAATTTTCTCTAGGCAACCAAATTGTAATAGGGTTTTCGTAGTTCCAGTATATGTCTGGCTGCTTTAGCCTAAATAAATTGAAGTGTATTTGTAAGCAAATTAATCCTTAAAATTTATTATATCGTCTGATATAGACACTGTTTCAACTACGCGTTTTGGTAAAAAATAATTGGAAAGTAAAATTACTAAAGCACTAACAATAAATGGGGCGTGGATAAACTGGTAGATCTAAGCCCCAAAAATATACGCCTCTTATGATAAATGTTAAAAAATTGTACCGTTGCCAACGTCAAATTAAAAATCAGGATTTGGCAAACAGGACTCAACCCTCTCATTAATGCTTGATCTTCGGTATACCGAGTTTTATAAGTATTTTTAACACTCATCTGGAAATAAATGAATGCAAAAACCTCCTTTTTCCATTTTTTCAAGCCATTAAACAACAAAATTGTAATTTTTTGAAGAAACCTTGCATACATAGGTATTAGCGAGCGAATTTCGACTATTGTAGATATTTAATATTAGAAAATCAATATAGAGGCAAATCGAAAAGTGTATTTTTAAGACGGCTTAAGAGGTAGTTTATGGTGATGTACATATTAGAGTTCATTTTAAAATGAACGATAATCTCCTAAACACAGACTTTTGACAATAGAACGAAATAAAAATATAGTTTGATGTGATAAGGCTATGCAGCTGCTCTTTATGGAATTTCATGTGAGCCTAGACTTTATGGATTTTTGTTCTTTTTTTTTTTATCAGTAAAGTCATCCTATAGATATTGTTTGTTAATCCATTAAAATAGACAAAATCTTTGAATTTGTATATGATTATCCGCTGAAATACCCTTAATCTGCAGGGTACCTAACTCTACGGAGATATTTATTGCAAAGGGCGGCTTTTTCAGTTTTGAAAGTATTCAACATTTACGAAATTCATCTAAATATATACTACGCTATACTTTAATCAAACTCACAATAGAGAGAAAGCGACAGACGAGTTTTAAACTAATGTGGCTTAAAGGATAATTTGTGTTGTAAATATTAGAGTTCATTTTAAAAGAAACTATAATCTCGTGACCGATAAAAAAAAGTACCCATTTCGATACATCATTTCCCCTATTTTAACGTTAAAATAGTAAATTATGTTATAAGCTCGAAAAATGTAGTATTTCAGACGTGCCCGCATTACGTCTACGTAACCTAAATAGTCCGAAAAACATTTCTCGTCCATATGTCATAAGTTATTTTTTATTCGATCTTGTTTTTAATGCGATTGAGAGTTGTAAAATAATGTAGAAATGAAGTGAACCTATACATTTCATCTTGCACGCTAATTTTTTGGTCTTAATGTTTGTTAGTTAACGATGAAATCTGTAATAGCGTCCGAAAAAAAATTTTTTTTTGACTAACATAAAAAGTGTTGTCTAGCTAGCAGGGCAATAATCAATACTTTATTGAGAAGGTTAGCTCTTCGTCTAAATATCTAATCTATAAATCGTCATTTTTTCCGACACAATCGGTTAAAAAGCATACAATTGTATGTGAACGTTTGTACAAAAACCATCGTGTTAAATAAGTTCTTATACCTGACTGACAACGCCGATCTTTAGCTTTTTTTTACTTTGTAAAATAAAAAGATTAGTTCTTCCTATCAAAGAAATTAAATATGCAAGAGAAATAGGTCGAAAAGATTAATAATAATTTATTTATTCCTAAGTTATAAATCTTAACTACATCACTTTCTAAACCAAGAAAATAGATAATCTTCCTGCATTATTCCGTACTTAGATTTATTTTTCATGAAAATAGTCGAATCTATGATTTTCGTTCAAATCCATAAGGGACGCTTGTTTTGTACAGACGATTTACGATCTTATTTTCAACTAAAATACTAGTATAAAAAAGTATTTCTTCCGACAAACGTGGAAGGAATAGACATTTAAACAGTTAGCCATAACATACGCATACTGACTTGCATTATTTTCATGAATTGAATGGCTACATCTTTGTGTGTGAAGTGAATTTCTTTTTAAAAAATTACAATGCGCTCAATTATGAATTTTCTAACATAACTTTTATGGATAGTGGAGTCGGATATTGGAAGAAAATATTATCATAAGGACGACTCGATTATTGATATAATTATTATGGTTTCACAGAAGTTTCTACAGAGTCAGCCATGCTGTAGCAGAGACTGTTGTAGGTCGTATTTTTTAAAAAAACCTAACAATACCTTTACTTTATATTGATAGACATATTCTATTAGAACATTTTTCTAAAATTTAGAGCCTTTGGAAATGTGATAATGCTATGAGCATCAAATATATTCAAAATATCAAAAATCCTTTGGTAGTTAGTTATTGCGGTATATTTTAATAGAGGCATAATTTATACTGTACTCCTAAATTTACGGCATATCACTTTGCTTATGTTATTATATTCACAGAGACTATTAATCTAACCAACTTTTATTTACGAAAAATTAAAAACTGAAATACTCTATTTTATTGCCGATTGTTCGCAAAGACACTTGGAGTTGTTATTTTGCTTTTTTTACCTCTTTTTCCCCGGTTACGGAGAAATATGTTAGGGGAAGTTTGGGTATCCTCAGACGGTTATATGCAATGATTCAAGCTTCTAAAAAAGTACTAAGGCAAGTAATTATCAATTTGAATTTACGTATGTCGAAGGTAATGTGTTACTGATAAATATACATGATGAAAACATTTATTGTTCGATTGCATCTAATTTTTAAGAGTCTAGAAATAAGCAAATAATGTTCTTTATAAGCATCTCGAGTTACCTGTCCTTCCCCTGCATCATAGAAGGGTATTTACCGACAAAGTTTGACCACTTTTTATGATTTGAGAGTTGGGTATTCTCTACAGATGTAAACTGACGTCATTCGAGTAGTCCGAACTTGTTAGATTTTAGCTTATATTCTTATTATGTGATTTTAAAATTATGTATGCGTTTGTTTAATTCATTGTAAAGGATTTGTTATTATGCTAATTTCAAAAGTTAAATGTTGGTGAGAATATTGAAATGTGACATCGATGTGGTGGTCCAGAGAACTATAGAAAATGATATTCGCAAAGTTTCTCATACTTTTTAACCCTATGCGTAGGTGACGCTAATAATATTGAATTTTTTTGTTAAAATATCTAAAGTAAATATCTAATTGATTTTTTTTAGCGCTAATTGGGATTTTAATTAACTAGCTCAGAGTCGGTATACACTATATTTTGCAGCGCAATTGCTTTCACACCCAGTAATGTATTATGATTTTTTTGGATGGTCGTTATATTGTGAGTTTCTTAAGTTAGCCAGATTAATAATAAATTAAAAAACCAACGTGATTTGCTTATTGTTGTCATTGAGAATTAAGGTTATAAAATATTTAACAACCCCATATTTTTATGCTCGTGTTGAAAATAAGTTAAGATTGCTACTTTGTTGCCTACGCCTGATATTCATAATTTTATTGGGGGTTCTACCTGATGACAAATACAGCTTATGATACCTATCTAGTGGGTATTTTCAGTTTAAGGATCGAATAATATAGAGTTATTGTGCATACATCATCGCAAACAAAAGGTAGCTTTTTATATTATTTCGTATTTACAATCCATTTAACTACAATTTTACACTGTGAATTAATTTTTTTTACTTTTTTCCTGAAATTGTACCCTATTTACTTATATTATGATATTATCCAAAATTTTTATAAAAGCATTATGAGGGCTTTTACCTCATGGCGAACACAAGTTGTATAGTACCTATACCTGCTTGGTATTTTATACGTATTTAAGTTTTATTTATTGTCTACTCTGTTCTCATTACAAGATAGTCCTATAATTTATCCATTTCCAGTACAAAGAAATCGCTAGTTAATGGTTCTAGATGGTAATTATTTTATTGTATTTTTTATAAGTGGTGCAAAAATTGAAAACAATTATTAGATATGCTACTGAATTTTAATGAGGGTCCTTCGGAATAATAAATAAAGGTTTATGTCCCTTTCTTTTTAAATCGAGTCGGCAGAGGGTTTGAGAGGATCATTTAGGTATAAATAATTATTGCGGTGGCAAATAATGTACCGCCTTATTATACTTATCTTGTTAGACCATATAAATTAGGGTTTTATTTCGCTTTACTACCCGCCAGCGGCGTTTCACTAAGTTAAAAAATATAAATAATGTTTTTTACTATACCGCTTTAACAGCGGCGTTTCAACTAAGGTTAAATAATAAAAAGTCTGGTTTAAGGATGGCTCAGGTCGCATCGTAAAAAGTTGGGTTTAAGGATGGCTTATAAAAATTGGGATTTAATTATCCCGCTTTAGCAGCGGCGTTTCACTAAGGTTAAATCATATAAAGTCGGGTTTTATCTCGGGTCAGATCATAAATATTCAGGTTCAAATTAGGGTTAGATGAGAAGCCGCCTCGCGAAAGCATCCGGGTTAGGTCGTAAAAAGTCGGGTTTTATCTCGGGTCAGTTCCTAAATATTAAGGTTCAAATTAGGGTTAGATAAGAAGCCGCCTCACGAAAGCACTTGGGTTAGGTCGTAAAAAGTCAGGTTTAATTTCGGGTTATTTTGTAAACAGCACCACCGAACCACCCGGGTTAGGTTATAAAACGCACCACCTGCACCACCTGGGTTAGATCATAAAACGCACCACTAGCACCACTGAGTCAGCTCTGTCAATATTCCTCTACTAACCTTTTTTTCTAGTGTTTTTTGCTTTAAAGCCACGGGTCAAAAAACATTTTAAAGTAATTTTCCATCCCTTATGCAAGGGTTGAATACAAAATAATACCGAAGTGTCTTTTCAAACATTAAAATGTACCTTTTACCAAAAAAGCAGCTTTCTAACCAAAATTCCTTTTTAAGTGTTCCGTTTATTGGACTATTAATAAATAAAGACACACTAAGTCTCGGTGTGTGTCTTTATTTATAAATTTATATCAGGTCTCTTTGAAAATGGCGGACTATTTCTTTGAATTTGAAAGGATATTATCACAAAAACTTGCGATAAGAAAAGTAGTAACAAAAAACTTCCGGGAACTCTTATTGGAATACCCTTTATTACAATAGGTATATAATTAATTATTATTAGATTATATTATAACAGTATTAAGTATAGGTATATTACAAAATTATTTAAATTTTTATCAGATCAAAAAAATGATTATAATTTCTGTCGTGGAATATCCTAATAAACTATAATTTAATCTAATTATTAACAGGTCAATGCGACGAACTTAAGGCAGTGGACCCGAAAAGTAATTTAATTGAATCAGATTCCATGTGATTCAAAAATATTTGATGTGCTGTGCATCTAAGAAGCATCAAGCTTGTGCTGATTGTTCGTCATTAGCTTAGCATTGTAAATGCGATTTCTTAAATGAAAGTGTACACGCGTTATGCGTTGTAATTCTTTTCATGTTTATGAATTTCAAGACGTCTGAAGCGAGCTGTGGCGTTTTGTTTGTGTTATTTTCATATAATTCTGTACTTTATTTTAATAAAACCTAAATTAATAATAAAGAAAATTATATTCAGAAAGTTGTACGCACGTCTATGACACGCGGTTTAAAAGTTTATATTTAGGGCTTTTATTTCCCCTATGTAAATATGCTTAAATGCTAAAGAGACAATGAATATAAAAGATAATAATATAAAATATATTAATATAATTGGCATCATTTTTTTGGCCTAAGTTAATTAAAAGAAGTATGTATGCACTAGATTCCCATGCCCTCCTAAAAACAGCGCACGGAGCCCCTTACTCTTCCCTTGTTTCATGATCCTTATTAAGACTAACCATATAAGTGCTTTATTTTTTATGAATATACATATCATTGTTCACTAAATCCGGAGATCCAGACCAATAATGTCTGCCGTATTTCTGAACATTGCATATTAATCTCAAAGACAAAAAGTAAATAATTTCGACAATTGACAAAAAGGAAAAGCCCGTAAATAATCCCAACAGACCGCCACAGTTGGCAAGGAAATCGACTTGACCGTATAATTCATTTCTCTCGGAGGTAATAAATTGTTGCTCTTTAAAAAATATATTTATTCTGGTTAATCGGGCGCCTGGGAATTCGCTGAGGTTTGCTTTGTAGGCGTAAAATAGTTCTTTATACATAAAATCCGCCTGTGATGTTTCGGCGTTGTAGACAAGAGAAGTGCATCCTGGCAAACAGTCACACTCTGATGTACCATTTAATGCATCTTCGTCTCTGTTTATGCCTGATTGTACTTCCTTACGAAGTAACTCATCTGAAAATTACAATTTTTATCATATACTACATACAGGGTGATCCATGATCTATGGTACGTTAGACGTATACAGGATGTCTCAGAGACATACCGACAAACTTTAAAGGGTGGTAGACGACATCAAAGAAAAGTTTTTTGGTTTAATTTATTAAATTTATGTCCGCAATTGAGCCGTTTGAGCTGTAAAACAATAATATCTTTTAAATCATATCCACATAATTAAATTAATTCTTGATTTACTTCGATACACGATTGTCTTTCGTTCAACATTTTTTGTTTCAACTACGTTTGTCTCTTGGAAGCGCAAATGTTTCTTTATCGCAATAAACATTCCAAAAATGCCAATTTTAGGACCGTAGTATTATTTGTAACTTATTTATTGTAACTCTAGCTTTGTTGATTGTTGATTCAAGATTCCTATTGAAATAGGCGATAATTTCTCATTTCTAGAACTTACCGATTTGCAC
The DNA here is from genome assembly GCA_963920685.1 of Polydrusus tereticollis. Classification (NCBI taxonomy): domain Eukaryota; kingdom Metazoa; phylum Arthropoda; class Insecta; order Coleoptera; family Curculionidae; genus Polydrusus; species Polydrusus tereticollis. Next base: position 99,204,656 of record OY987333.1, read on the forward strand.
CTTGCTTTTAGTGCAGCAAATTGTAATGAAACAGATGCTGCACGCTTGTATGGACACAGATATCTGGTACGTCGCCAACCTCATCATACAACCTTTGCTTCCATTCATCGTCGTCTTAGAGAAAGTGGGAACCTAAAGCGTCCTGGTGGTGGTGGTCGTCCAAGAGCAGCTCGTATGATTGAATTTGAGAAAGAATTCTACAACATGTGGAGGAAATTAACCACAAGTGTTCGCGCAATTGCACACCATATAGGATCCTCCATGTTGACGGTACAGCCAGTGGCGTATCAGCATTTTGGGGCGGAGGGGCAAACTATGGGCACATGGTGGATATTGACGGTAGAGCTAAAGCGCCGCAGGCAAAAATTTTTGGGACCACGCCCAAGTATTGTAGAAATTCATCTTTCTCATGCTCCCTTAGGAACGGTGGTCTGGCCCCAAACAACTAAACAACTAACCTAAACTAACCTGAACTAACCCAAACAAAGTGAAAATCCGTTATATACAAGAAAATTAATATAATGTGGTGACGATCTAGAAACCGTCAGTTTATTCCCCTCGCTATTTACTAAAAATAAAATAAGACCGATTTTGTTTTATTTAGTACTAAACAATAAGAATTATTATTTAAGTAGTAACGGGCGTCAGGCTAAGGAGGGCGCGGGGGGCGATCGCCCCCCTTAGAGCATGTCTTGCATGAACAACTTCTCCACTCCTACCATTTACAATAATTACAAGCTTTAAATCCTGAAGAATATCCACATCGATTAGCTTGTTACCAATGGTTTTTGGGTCATAATTTAATAGAATCTCACTTCGGGAGAATTGTATTGTTATCTGATGAGGCATGTTTCACGCGCGCTAGTTATTTTAATAGTAGAAACAACCACATTTGGCATGATGAAAATCCTCGCGCTGTGGTCTCTAGAAGACACCCACAAGGGTTTGGTGTGAACAAGCGGATGGGTATTCTTCGAGAGAATCTAATAGTTCACCTGCTGCCTGATCGCTTGAACGCAAAAATTTATCTCCATTTCCTGCAAAATGTTTTGCTTCTATTATTAGAAAATCTTTCTTAAGACATAATAAATATCATGTGGTTTCAACATGAGGAGGCACCTCCACATCTTGGTTTGCACGGGCGCCAGTTTCTGGACCAGCGATTTCCCCTCCTCATCTGAGTCCTCCTGCATTTTTTCATTTGGGGTTATCTGAAATCCTTAGTCTACGAAACTGCTATTCGTTATGGAGAAGATCTCGTAGCAAGAATAATGGCCAATTGTATACATGTAGAAGCTCTTCCCGGAATATTCCCTAGAGTCCGCGAGTCAATGAACCGACGCGACAGTGTAAATAAATAAATAAATAAATAAATAAATTCTTTATTTCAAATCGTGGTACAAAGAGCACAAAAGAAATGACGTCAGATGTAATCTCTGTGTTAAACCAAATGGTCAACATTTTAAACAATTATTCTAAACCATTATTTAATGAGAAAAGGTCCAACACGACCAAAAAGTGATTTAATAATATCCTTCTGAATATTCTTGTAAATTAATATTAATTATTTATCACTGAAATAACTAAAGCTAACCAAAGCCATTTTTCCTTCTTTCCGCTAAAACGACTCAGTTGCGGGCATATGTTTATTAAACAAGACAAGTTTGTTTTGGTGTCTTCTACCACCCCCTAAGGCTTGTCGGTATGTTTTTGGGACACCCTGTATATTGAAATCTAGTAATAGGGTCGATTTGAAAATTTGGTTACTTACATAACCGCACATGTTCTATCTACTGATGTTGCCACTTTTAAACCCCGTATATTATATTATTACGTTTATGGAGTCATCTTTTACTTCTAATAATATCTTCTTAATACTCTCGTATACCTTTAATATATTATAGGGGGGGGGGGGGTAAAACTATTTTCTTATTTCTATTACTTGTTCCAAAAATGAAAACGTCATTATAGTGATGTATAATTTAATTTCTTTCTACTTAAACCTTCAGGTTGCCTCCAGTAAACCAATTTTTTTTTTAATTATCAAATTTTGAGTTTCTTTTTGTTTGTGTCCATAGTATTCAAGTAGAAATTATAACATTCTGAAAAGTTTGATGAGACTGGTAGTAACGTTTTATAAAAGCTTTCCAAAATTAACGAAAATAACAATTCTAAGGAAATTATTTATTTTACATGAACAATGTAATCAAATTATGGCCAGAACTTGCAGAAAATTTAATGCACCCTGATTTACCACAAATGAAATTATGGCTCAAAATTAAAGGCGTCCATCAGTTTACCAAATCTTATAAATTCGAACGAAGATAATATAATAAATGTCTAACGATATTTCCATGCGTATCCACAGGCTTCCATCCGAAATGCAGAAGTAGATTTGGATATACGATACACATCAGTCCAATGAATTTTAGCAACGTGACGTGTATCTATTTAGATTAAAATAAAGTTCAAGTTGTAAAATAGGAAGATTATCAACGAAGAGTAAATTTCTGTAAACCACTTTTAGCTCGTATACAGAAAGATCCAGTTTTTTTTTTATCAAAATTTATTTGGACTGACTAGGCACAATCTTCTAAGGAATTTGTAGCAAAAGGAACAAACATTTTTGGTCTAATCAAAATCCACTTGCCACAATAGAAGTTGGATCTCAGTTTTAATGATTTTTGTTTATTGAAAAACAAAATTAACTTCTTAATTCATGATTAGTCATTAAATTCCGAAAGATACCTCCAAATTTTAGGAACAGTTGTAAACGATATTTTCGAGAATTTAACACTCAATGTAAGAACTAATACAAACGTAGGCATATTTTAAAATATTTAGATCCTAATGGTCAACATGTTCAACATTTAGATCCTAATGGAGGTAACGGCCTGGTCGCGTGGCAGCATTCTCGCTTCTCATGCTACAGGTACCTGGTTCAAGCCCGGGCTGGCCCGGCAGACTTTTTCAGTTTGCAGGGCCCAGGTCACCATACTACGTAGTGTTGCGTATGAAACACACACCGACAAATTCTCAACGGCACATTAGTCTAGTAGGTACTCTAGAAACGGCATGTTGTCGAAGGAGGGACCCTTGAGCCAAATGGAGGATAATCAGTGGTGCGGATGGTGTATCTCGGACACTGCCTGATATTCGTATGGTTGAGGTAAGAACCTTGACCAGAGAATTGGCGGCGGAGTCATGAGTGCACGGGTCTCATGCTGTCCCGGATGGTTCGAGGGTCTCCGCGACATCTCTCTTAGCTGCACACAAGGACGTTTAAGGACCGGCTCGTCGAGGTTTGTGGTGAGCAAAGAGACGTTAATTATAACAAGACCGTAAAAATACTGTGTCGAGAATAACATCTGTCGGTTATATTGTGGTTCGGAACCCACGTTAAACTGTAGGTCCCGTCTGCCAGACATTACCCAGACGTTAAAACGGGGTTGGCAAAAAGGGTCAAAACTGGCCTTATGCTTGGCGTCAAACCCTCCCCGCCCACTACTACTACTAGATCCTAATGGTCAACATGTTCAACATTTATTGAAATACTGGTAATGCAGTAGAGGTTAAGTTTAAAAAAATGAATTATATTTTAAAAGTAAATTTAATGACCTTTTCATTTTCAACATCTAAAAAAAATGGAGTTTTAACCATTTTCAGAATTAAGAGACAAAAGATAATTGTAACAACCCCCCCCCCCCTCCCTTGTTTAATACTAAATCTATTTCTATATGAAGATTGAATCCATTGTGTTTCGCTAAACTATAGCCAAACTTTTCACTGTCCGTGGATTTAAAGCGAGAATGTACAAGTTTTAATATAATATATTCATGCTGTCCTACTAAAATCGGCAAGGTACGATATTATAGAAGCCATAAATTTTACAGCTTTTTTATTGACTAAATCGACCAAAAGAAATTGTTGCAAAATATCTTGAAGTATCCAAAATAGCCGCTACGAGGCACAGTTGCTAGAATATATTTAAAAAGCCAGATTTTATCAGATAATCGCTATGTTAGTTTAATAACTGAAATAAAAAGATCGTTAATTTTAGCAGAAACTTGTTTCAAGACTTTTTTGTATTTTGTTGTATACCTTTATACTTATTAAAAATCCGACTTTGGTCGTGGTCGCTAGTACATACCACGTCTTCTAGGTGGCGCTGTTTAAACAAGATTTAGTTTTATTTAAATTATCTTTTTAAAATTAAATGGCATGATACATTTTTTTACTACTTAGCTAATAGAGCGTAAAAATAGCTACATTTTGGGGCAAACCGTGATTCGATATTTGTATTTGTTTTTGAGTTCTTTACGAAGGGCTATTCTAGATTAAAAAATAAATGTGTACGTTAACGTTTACCGCTGAGCGAAAGGAATGTAAAGATTTTCTTGTCATAATTTGTCAATAATATTTTATCAACAATAATTATTAAATTACATTATTAGAATGTTTCTCCTTTTGCCTTACTCATTTTATGTCTAGTCTCGCCTAAAATCCAAAAAGAATATGTTAAATAATAATATCCAAACGCAGAAACAAGAATGTAAAGATTATTTAACAAATAAACTGTAATAGCGTAAAGATACTTTTATTCTTAAAATTCGAGAGGCCAATGGACTTGAACAACGATAATGAAACAAAAACGATTTTTTTTTTTTATTTTACTTTTTTTACGGTTCGTCGGCGTATCTGAGGACATCTAGAACCGGTCATCGACCGTACGGTTTTTAATCGTGCGGTCTACCGACTGGGGAGTGTGAAACGGCACCTTCATCCTACGAGATATCCGATCTCATCCGGCCTGTCCGGCGTGAATAGGATGGTTTTGATGTCGATTCATTTTACACTCTTCCCTAAGACAACAGCACGCGGTGTTTCCCAAGCGGTCACCCATCCAAGTACTAGCCGCGCTCGACACCGCTTAACTTCGGTGATCTGACGGGAACCGGTGCTTTAGGTGTCGCTAGGCCCTTGCCTAAAAAACAAAAACGATTTAAAGCTACGAAAAAAATCATATAAATATTCAAAATGCATTCAATTATTTTTATTACAACGATTTAATCTGCGTTGCGTGCTTAACACTGCTGCTTCCATTTCAGCTCTTAGAATGCTGCCAATAGCATCGTGGGTACGTTGCGTCATGTTTTCAGCAGTAGTAGGACGAGTTTGGAAGACAATGTCTTTTAGCCTGCCCAATAAATAAAAATCAAGGACAGTGAGATCTGGGGATCCAGGCAGCCATGAAAACAAACTTTCTCGTCTAATCCAGCGGTTCGGGCACCTTTGGTTCAAAAAGTCACGAACTATATAAGAAAAGTATGCGGGACACCTATCATGCTGAAACTACGCCCCTTTCCATTACTAATGGAACCTCTACTAATAGAGGCTGCAATTGGTTCCTTAAAAATTTCAAATAAATATTATCATTGAAATGTCCATTAAAAAATTACTTTACGAACAGCATTAAGTTCATTTATTTCTGTTTAAGGGGTACGATTTAAAATGTGATTCGTTTTCTAGAATTTTAAAAGCAAAAGTAACTTTACGCTACTACAATTTACTTGTTAAGTAATTTTGATATTTTTGTTTTTGCCTATGGATAAACTTTTTTTTTTAGATTTTAGGCGAGAATAGACACGAAATAAATGCACCAAAATGCTAAATATTTTAATAATTTAATTTAATAATCATTGTTGGTATTAAATAGATGAAAGATTATGACAACACAATCTTTACATTCCTTTCGTCATTCATATTTTAAATTAAAATAGTCCTTTGTAAATAACTCGAACACAAATAATGATATCGAATTAATGCTTTCGCCAAAATGTAGCAATTTTTATGCTTTATAAGCTAGAAGACGTAGTATTTACTAGCGACCACGACCAAAGTCAGTTTTTTAATAAGTAGTGTAAAAGTGTCTTTTAAACGAGCCTACTGATTAGTTTTGGTTACATCATATGAAAGATACAGCAATTCCAAAGATTTTTTCTCCACAAGCTTCCCATATTCCATTAAAACAGTACCTTAACATAGCGATTATCTGATAAAATTAGACTTATTAGATATATCCTAGTAACCATGCCCCCTAGCGGTTAATTTCGAAACTTGAAAATATTATCCAGCACTCTTATTTTTTGTTTTAGATACAATTTTAATTTGCAAAAGTTGTTCAGAATTAAAAGTTATGTCCAAAAACGAAAACAATTATTTTCTTTGTCTTACCCTGTATAGAGACGGGATTGAAGAGATTAAATTATTTTTAAAAGTTCTTTTTAATGTTTACTTTTAGAATATTGATAAAAGTTTAAATTTGTCATTATTTCTAATTTTTCTTAAATCATTCAAAAAAAGTATGCCAAAATTTGTTTAACTTTGGAGCAATTAGGTCTAAACCAATATTAATTTTATAACATACGTTCAAGCCTTCTAATTTACTTTACATTTTCAGTAGAGTACCTACATTAATTAAAAAAAATTATATCAAAGAGACAGTCAGAGTGTAAAAACAGAATACAGAACACACCTTTTCTTTTAAACTTCAATGTGTCCACCACCGTTTTCAGTACACTCTATTGTTCTTCTGTTAATTTATTTTCGAACATTTCTTAAAAAGGTAGGTTAGTTCAGGCCAATGCTTTGAACGCATTTCGTTATTACATTTTTGAAATGGTTTATATTTTCGAACGGCCGATGTTTATGCACCTTATTTTTAGGATATCTCCACGAGAGAAAATCTAATGGCATAAGATCTGGCGATCTAGCAGGATGTGTAGAGAATCTTCCGATCCAGCGGTCGGGGAAATGTTCGTTTAACTACCTTCCTACTTCTAATCTACTATGTACGGGTGCACCATCTTGTTAAAAAAATAATTTTCTTCGAACTTGTAATGGCAATTTATCTAAAATATTGGAGATCACAGTTTGTAAAAATTGTAAGTAACGAGCTGCATTTAAAATTACTCTAAGGAAATGCGGCCCACATATTCGCTTACCCAATATTCCGCACCAAATGTTTGACTTAAGTGAATATTGGTCTTTACACTCGATAACAAAAAGTGGATTTTCACTGGCCCACCACCGTGAATTTTATGAGTTGACGCAACCATTGGGCAACAAGGTTACTTCGTCTGTAAAAAATACATATCTAAAATCTTGGTCATCTTCTACCATACCTTGATACATAAGCAGAAATCAAGAAGTGCCTCTAAATCCCTCTTTAAGAGTATGAACAAACTTAAGCTTGTATGGCATGTACTTATTTGCTTTAAAAATTCTTTTAGCTGAACGTTCGAAACACTAACTTTCTTCTTCCTTGCAGATAATGGCATTTGAGGGCTTTCAATCGCGGACAATAAAACATTTAAAGTTATATCTTCGTTCGTTTCGGTTTTATGATGAAGTACTTTATTTATATCCTCCACTGATCCAGTTTGCCTAAACTCTGTAACAATTCTTACCTTTGAGTGAACAGCATTTCTGTTTAAATGCCTTTCATTGAAAATGTTTGCAGTATCTCGATATGTGTGATAGTTTCACTACAAATTGAAACAATTTCAATTTTCTCTTGAAGAGAAGATGTTAAGTCATTTTGACAAGCAAAAGCGATACTTTATAGTCAAATGAAATATTAAGAAATTTAAAACGATTTAAGGGGATATAATTGGTTAGCTTATATCAGTTTTTAAAGGTTTTCCATTTTTGTATTTCATTTGTTTTACTTAAGGCAGTCTTTGTTCCTTCTAGGGTTTATTCATAAATTACTAAAAGCATGGCAATGGTCATGTCACTCTTGAATTTGTTTCGTCATGTACCGCTGTGATTATTTACCACAAACGGAAAATAAGCAAACATAGGAATAGTTCAACATGTAAATAAGGTGTTTTCTGGGGCAACTGCTTGTAGAATAAATTTTAATGCGCTTTAGTAGTTTAGCAAAATTACCGAACTTTTAGATTTTTATACTTAAATTAATTTTTATAATAGGGAAGACAAGACATTTTTAAAGTAGATGATCCTAAACATTGTCTAAAGTTAGTTTTGGTTTAAACCTAATTGCTCCAAAAATAAACGAATATTGGCATAATTTTTTCTAATGGTTTAAGACAAATTAGAATTAACGAGAAATTTAAAGTTTGACCCCTATTCTTAACGCTAATATTGGGAAGAACTTTTTAAAATAATTTTATCTCTTTAATCCTGTCTTTATACAGGGTAAGACAAAAAATAAGTATTTTTTTCGTTTCTCGAATAGAAAACCATAACTTCGTATTCGGACATAACTTTTAATTCTAAACTATTTCTACAAATGAAAATTATATCTGAAACAAAATATACGAGTACTTTACTCTTGAGCAACTTTTAAAAAACTGAATCTTCCTCGTGTGCACTACAGTTTTTTTCAATTCCAAAAAGCGCTTTTTTAGTTTATGGGTCGCAAGAGCTTTTAACAAGAATAAAATTTTCTGAGAAATGAATAATAGAAACGTTATCCATATTAAGCAAGAATTCTGCCGGTCAGTGTATATTAAGTTTTTCAAAACAAAATATCCGAGTTGGATGCTCCATGGTATTATCAGAATTATCGCCTTTATCGCGATCTGCAGATCCAGGCAGGCTGACAGTCAAAGAAGAAATACAGAGTCGTATTCTCCCAGAACTATAATCTTCCCGGAGATTTAAGACCAATTTAAATCGTTTCCTTCAGGAACGTACAGAGGCAGGGCGACATAAACAAATTTTCCTGCAGTGCTTATACCTCACTATAAAAATTTTTTGAAGTTCGCTTTAAAATTAGTATACGCAATTAATCACACTAAACAATACTTACTTTGCGCATTAAACATGCATACTATGCTTCCTGACCCGCAAATTTCTGTTCCTTCTTCATCTGGAACAAAAGAGATTCTGTCAAATATATTTTTTTATCAAAAAAACGAATTGAACTTTTCTTTATAAATTAGGTAACTCTACTTACGAGGCATATGGTAAGCCACACATCCACACTTGTTTCTAGTGAAATTAGTAAGACATTCCACATCGCAATTTTGTTGAGTATAGCTTTGGAAAAATGCCAATTGCCGTTCTTGTGGAAAATAACACTGTCTTCTATGAGGATTATAACCTTTTAAACCGTCTGATGTAGTCATCATGTCAGGTTTGACTGCTACAACTACCTCTTGATCGAGAGGCGCTCGGAAGTACTGCATCCCGACTCTTGGTGTTTCAGCTGGATTGTGTAGAAGAATCTAGAAACAGATTTCCGGAGTGAAACGAACGAATAAACTAGTAAACGAGTAGACTAATGAACGAATGTTTTCTGCAGAGTGTTATGGATTATAATTGACGAATCCTGGGGAGGTTCTATTTACACTAAATATTTTTTTTTAATGGAACATCCTTTAACAATTACAAAAAATCGAAAACCAGACAACAAGGCGATCGTTAAAGTGATTAAATTAATTCACAACAAACCGGCCAGTGCGTAATCGAGCGACACTTCTTTTTCCACAATTTGTTTACCTAAGTATAGGTACAAATAGAAAAAAAAATGTATTTTTAAATTAATTGATTTACTTAAGCGCAGTTATCTTCACTGAGTAAAGAAGGAAGCTTTGCATTGCCGAAAAGATGGCGACAATTTAATCCATGCAGGACATAGACCTTCAAAGTATATGGTGCAGAAACTGCTATTATGTGAGGCTTTAATGACGGAACTAAAATATATAATTAGGAAAAAAAATGAAAAGTTTTGGAAACGTCAATAGATATACAGGGTGTCAGGAAAATACGTGTACAACGTTAACGACAGACTCCTGAGCATGTCAACTTCTTAGAGTTCGTATAATTTTCCATGTTTAATGGTAAAATGAAGTTCTATTTAAAGAATGTTGATCGTATACTTTAGTCAATTTCATAGACTGGTGACAATTTGTCAATAATTGTCAAATTATTAAATACCATAGCAACAAGGCCACTAAAAAAATTATTGTTACAGGTAATTTGATTTTAATTTTATTACTAATGTTAATAATAAAATTGATGTATGCAGGTAATTGTAAATATTTTTTTTTCTAGCAAAACAGCTCATCCAACGAAAAATATTGAAGAGATAAAATAGCTTGAAAATACATCCAGTCACTCGACAAAAATAGCTGTATTGTCACAACGCCGTTGATATAAAAAATCAGGAGAAATGTTGATGTATTATATCACTTTTATAACACTTCCACCTATTTACAGCCGGTGACTATGCTACCAGAAAACGTCATTTTATAGTATTAGTCTACATACTAAAAATCATTAAATCGATTAGCAGGGTTTCACGTAATTTAGGAAAAACCAATATTTTTAAAAAATTTTGACGATCTATTTTGCCGTCAGGAGTTTGTCGTCAAACGTTGTAAACGTATTTTCCGGACACCCTGTATAAGGGTTGAATATGGCGTTCTAAATAATTTGTTAAGAGAAATACCTACAAAGGAACCACGCTCATTGTTAAATCATTCTGGAAGAGTGGAAAGAAGTCCCGAACTGGTAAATTAAAAATTGCATATTGCATTGTCCCTTGTCAAAAACTTATCAATATAAATTACTGACAAAATAAATAATCTCAAGTTCCTTTCATCATAGCGGTTATTTTTCCATTCTTTCGCGAGCCCTTATTACTGCATCTTTTTGTTTTTTTATTTTGACGACTTCCTATAATGGCTTCAATTCCTGTTTTTGTGCTAACATTTCTAAAATTCTGATTGTCGTTTTGAGGAACATCTACAAAATTTAAAAGCTTGCTAATTTGCTCTGGTGTATTTTATTTTGATTACACAGTAAACCTGTGATGCACATAATAATTTTCTGGATTTTTAGTCAAATTCAAAGCTTGTTCTAATTTCTCGATATCGAACATTAACAGTTAATTTTTCTTGGAACTCTCTTTTACCATATCCGACAACAGTTTTTTCCGTCGTTCCTTTTTCTTATTCTTGGTAATCAAATCTGTGGACTTCTTTTTCATCTCCTTGACCTCTTCTTGAATCTGCCATATCATCATTTTAAGTTCAGGGTTGTCGAAAATTGGGTGGTAGTGATAAAAAGAAAAACTGAAAAGGTTTTGAGCACGAGTTTTTAATATCACTGGTACAAATAGAACACCTTCAAAGCTTCTTCTCAGACAGCATTAAACAATCATCCGATCTGTCACATTTTCGCAATCAACATACACTCATTACACTCTTTTACTAATATACCTACTAAGGATTAATATACCTACATATTTAAAACTTTAAAAATTCTGAATGTTGGCAATACCGCAGTGTGATACGCGGTACAAACAATGATCATAATACCATGTCAAAGGTCGTCCCTGTACTCAAAAAATTAATTTGAACTTGAAATTATGCTTTTGGACGCAATATTGATTTATGATATTTGATAACATGGTACTTTATTAAGATTTGCATAGTATAAAAAAAAATCAAAACTGCGTTCGTGGTGTTCGATTTAACCCTAATTGATTGTTGTTAAAATTTAGAAATATTTTTGTCTACTTACTTATCACAAAAAAAAACAAGAGGGGAGAGGAAATAAGTTGAACACACATGGTTTAAATCATAATTTAGAATATACTCTTTTCCTCTCCTCGATAGCACATACTACTAACAATAATATATTAGGGTTCGCTCATTTTTCATTTCCCAGCATTTATTAGCTGGTCTGGTTAGGGGAAAATCCAATTCAGACTATTGTTAATTAACTGATGATACCATTTTTATAACACTGCGTAGTGCGTATGTGTATGGATGGACAATTAAGCGAATAGATATGGGGCAGACAGACTCTTTTTCCAAATTCTGCTTCCACAGGGGGGGTTTTATAACCCATAGGTTGCTGAGTTCTTGAGATTGGAAAACAAACAACACTGTTCAATTCCACAACAAAACATAATTTATTCACAACTGAGAGAAAACACGTAAATTACACTAACATTCGCTTTACTAACAAAACATACACTTCTTCGAGACGCTCAAGTTACACTACCTGGTCCGTTGCACCCCGTACCTCTTCGCCGCGTTATGACCTTGGTTCATCCCTTATGATTGGGCAAGGGTACAGAGAAGCACCGTTCTTGACTAAGAAATTGCCTGTTTTTGAGCTTTTGTGAAATTATATTTTAAAGTTTGTAACACTTAACATTGTTGCCGATTTTTTCCGCAACATACTGCCCCGCGTTGAAGCTTTTAGCTTCAAAACCAAAGAAGAGTAACTATCTGCATAAGAGAGCAAACTACTAAATGCAATAATTGCTAATAAACACCAAAGAAAATTGAAACCAGCATCTCCATCATCACTTCAGTTTTCAACATGAGTGTCGTTGCTGGGAAGAGGAGAGAGTTTGGCAATAGAGCGAGTGAATATACCATCAGAAGTTCGCAGTTTAACAACCCTGACTCTTCTGTCAGATCCGCAATAAACTTCTACAATTCTAGCACGAGGCCAGAGTAAAGGGGGAACGTTATCTTCTCTCAGAAGGACGAGATCATTGACTTTCATATTTTTAACCGATTTTAACCACTTTGGTCGGTTCTGAAGGCGATTTAAATAATCAACCGACCAACGCTTCCAGAAAGTCTGTTGTAATTGCAAGCATCTTTACCAAAATTTTTAATCTATTGTTAGGTATATTAGTCAGATCTCTATCTGGGTAAGAGGTCAAACTTGTCCCAATCAGAAAATGACCTGGGGTTAGACATTCTCGATCGGAAGGGTCACTTGATAGAGGACAGAAAGGTCTGGAGTTCAGAATTGCTTCGATTTGAGAGAGAATAGTGCTGAATTCCTCAAATGTGAACTGAGAGTTGCCAACCAATCTTCTGACATGGTACTTAGCGCTTTTAATTGCTGCTTCCCAGATCCCTCCCCAGTGAGGAGACCTCGGAGGGATGAATTTCCACTCTATTTCGTTTAGGGACAAATAATTTTTAATAAAGTCATAATTTTCCGAATTCTTAAAGAAATTATAGAGAGTCCTCAATTGATTTCTTGATCCCTTAAAATTGGTAGCATTGTCATTATATATAACCGTTGGGTTGCCACGTCGAGAGATGAATCGTTTTAGGGTCATCAAAAACGCTTCTGAAGAGAGACTCGAGACAAGTTCTATATGGATAGCCTTGGTTACCTTGTAGATTAAAAGAGCAATATAACATTTCGTAATTGGAGCTTTTCGTAATCGAATCGACTTTACAAAAAACGGCCCGCCAAAATCAACACCAACTTTCTGGAAAGGTCTGGAGGCTTGAACTCTTCTTTGGGTAAACTAGCCATTATTTGTTGAGCAGGAGTAGTAGAAAAACGAAAACAAATAATACAGTGTCCGATAATTTTTTTTTACTTCTCGTAGACCGTTTAATGGCCAAAATCGGAGCCTAAAGTTTGACAATACAGTCTGGGCACCAGCATGTCCCAACCTTTTATGTTCGTGAGTCAGCATGAGAGAGACAACATGATTATGTGATGGGAGTAAGAGGGGGTGTTTCTGCTCATATAGTACCTCTGCATTGTCCAATCTTCCACCCACATGCAGCAATCCGTCACAATATACAAAGGGTTTAAAAGACCGTAAATTTTTGTCTTGAAGAGGTTTTTTATTTATTAAATCGGAGATTTGCTTAGAGAAATATTGAGTTTGTAGTGTTTTGACAATAACCGTTTGAGCTGAATTAAGTTCCTTCACCGACAGAAGGCCACGTGCTCTATCATTCCTAACTTTAAGGTTTTGGGTAAATCGCAGCACATACGCCACTGTACGCTGCAAGCGAACAAAATCGGAAAATTTTGAGAAAACGTTCTACCAAAACACACACTCTTCGGGCACGTGAACAATGTTAAGAGCTTTTCTCCTTTCTTCGGGAGCTTGAGTCACTTCAATGGATGCGTTGAATGAGAGATCCAAATCTGGGTTCTGTAAGAACTTGGGACCAGAAAACCAAATACCAGAGTCTATAATTTCTGGCGTGAAAATTCCACGAGAAATTATATCAGCAGCGTTCTCTGCTGATTTGACGTGTCTCCACTGAAAATTTGAGGTCATTGCTTGAATTTGAGATACTCTATTGACCATTTGCAATCTTGACATCAGAAAAGAGCTATTTGAGAATCTGACCAAAGGTTGACCGAATCAATTGTCAATATTTTTTCGTATATCTTCAAAATTTTTTCAGTGAGTTTAGCTAAGAGCAACATTGCACAAAGTTCGAGTCTTGGGAGAGTTGTAGTTTTTATGGGGGCGACCCTTGATTTAGATGATATGAGAGAGCAAGATATCGAGTTATCTTCATGAAAAGAGCGGATATATATGCAGGCTCCATATGCTGACATACTTGCATCAGCAAATCCATGAACTTCAATTTTTTGAGGAGATTTATTCGGAAACAAATATCGAGGTATTTGTAGAGTAGCAAGTAGAGACATATTGTCTAGAAACACTTTCCAATCACGTAATAGAGCTTTGTCAACAATTTGAGTATCCCAGTCCAGGGATTTTATCCAGAGTTTCTGCATGAGAATCTTTCCTTTGACAATGACAGGGTTTACCAATCCAAGGGGGTCAAAACATTGAGCAAGAGCAGAGAGAATTATTCTTTTAGTAAAGGGGTTGTCAAATGAAATTTGAGGTATAGAGATTGTCAAAACATCATTTAGAGGCTGCCATTTTAAACCTAAAACCTTACTTGGAGCTTCATCAACATTCAAATCGTATTCGAGGGTTTTCTCCTGCGAAATTTTTTCTAAAAAAGTTTGGGAATTACAACACCATTTGTGCAGTTTAAATCCTGCACTGTCTAGAAGAGAGTTGAGTCCAGAGTATAATTTTTCCAAGTCTTCATAACTATCACTTCCAGAAAGAATGTCATCGACGTAACATTGAAGCAAGAGAGCTTCAGAGGCTAGAGAGTATTTTTCTTTATTTTTGAGAGCAACATCTTTTACTACACGAGTAGCAATAAAGGGAGCAAAATTAGTACAGTAAGTGACAGTAAGAAGTTCTATGCATTTCAGAGGTTCATTTGGGCTATCACGCCAGAGTATGTTTTGAAGGAAGGTGTGTTTGGGGTTTATCTTTATCTGTCTATACATTTTCTGAATGTCAGAGGTGAGAACGTATTTAAAAGCACGGAATCTACACAAAATGTCATAGAGTTCCGGTTGCACCTCGTAACCTTTAAGAGTGACGTCATTCAGAGTCGTTCCAGATGAACTTTTACTGGATGCGTCGAAAACTACTCGGAGTTTAGTAGTCTTACTTTGTTCTTTGATGACACACAAGTGAGGTATGAAATATTTATTTTCGTTTTTCTCATTTTTGAGCGTCAGAGGTACATACCCGGCATGCCCGAGCGATAGATATTCTTCAATAAATGATTTGTAGTCTAAGAATAACGCTTGATTATTTTGAAACCTTTTTTCGAGAGTCAGAAAACGTTTCTGAGCTTGTTTAAAGGAGTCACCAAGTTTATGGTGTTCTTCGGAGCTTTTTAAAGGAAAATCTATCTGATAAGAGCCATCCTCGAGAATTTTGGATTTTCTGGTGAAAATATTTTCGGCTTACTCATCTTCAGGGGCCAAGGGTTTTTTTTGAGAAATTTCCTCAATGTTCCAAAATGTTGTCAATAAATCATCTAGCTCTTGAGATTGAACAAAAAGACATACATTATCGAATTTTTGAGAGAGAAGCGAGCTAGATTGAATACAAGGAGATAACGAAGGAGATATACATTGAGAGGGGATGTTTTCAGCAATTAACCATCCCAAATGCGTGTTTAAAAGAGTGGGAGGTCCATTGCCCAATTTGTGAACACCTGAAGAGATCAAATCATAAAATATATCAGCTCCAATGAGCATATCGATATGTGAGGGATTAAAGAAACTAGGGTCGGCGAGATCAGTGATAAACTCCTCTGGAATTTGAAATTTTTTACATCAATCCGTACTTGCGGAAGTTTATAAGTTAAGTTGTCTAAAACAACACACGAGGCTAAACATCTTTTACTGTCATCTTTCTGAGAGTGAATAACGACATCTACCATTTTGTTCGAGCTAATATTATTTTGAGAAATACCTGTTATATTTAACACTTTCCTATAAGGTGTACATTGAATTTTGTTTGTTAAATTTTGAGTAATAAACGAGGTCTGGCTTCCGTCTAGCAAAATTTTACCATTTATGGGATAACCCAATTTTGTATATAGAACAACTTGTGCTGTCGCCAAAAGAACGTGAGAGTTTCTCGTTGAGAGAGCTGAGAATGTACCCGAATTGCTTGCGCTCTGAATGGTATTTTCACTCGGTACAAACTCAGTGTTCATATTCTAAGCGTTTTGAATATAAAAGTTTTGTGCATCTTGATTTTGAAGGTTTGCGTTATTTCTATTGCAAAGTGCAAAATTTTGTCACCCGCTATTGTTCGCAGAGGACGCTCTTCGATTCCGAAGATTCGAGTTATTTTGATTCTGATTTGTGGTCTGAGTATTTTGAGAGTTCTGAGAAGCATTATTAAAATTTCTTCGAACGTGTAAGAGAGTATGGTGCTTTCTTTGACAAATAGAACATGTTTGAGTTGAATCGCAATTCAGAATGTTATGCTTTGTGCCCAAACAGTTAAATCATAATTTTTTAGACTTTACTAGCCGTTCCCTGTCTAAATGCGACAAACTTAAGAATTTTTGACACGTATATATGCGATGCCCTGAGGTATTACAGCTATTACCAAAGGCGGTATTCCCATGAGCGTCTCGAGGACTACTAGATCTAGAGCTAAAAGAGTTGCTTTGCGAATGCAGAGAGATTTTATCACTCTTTTTTGAGTGCCACTCACTACTTGACAAGTTTTCTAAAACAATACATCTTTTCTCTAAAAATTCAAAAAATACATCCAGTGTCGGCAATTCATCGTGGTCGCGCTCTAATTCAAATGATTTTTTGGTTCCAAAATCTAATTTCTTTTCAAAAAAATACACTAAGAGATACTCAAAAAGATCCTTATCACTCAAATTAATTTTTCTTACGGATTCGATATTTTTCCTGAGCGTTGCGACAAAATCTCGCAACACTGTAGCCGAGCATTTTGTCATACAAACTATTTCTAATATATTCCGAAAATGACTATTAACAACGCATGTTAAATTTTCATATCTTTTTTTAGAACATCGAGAGCTATTTGAAAATTGCTATTAGTCACTTCCAAAGAGTCAATTAATTTAAGTGCTTCACCCTTGAGGGACGCCTTTAAATAAAAGAACCGCTGAATATCCGATAAAGTACCATTGTCTACTATTAATGCAGAAAATAACTCAAAAAAGGATTTCCAATCTGAAATCTGTCCCTCAAAAGGTGTAATACGAATATCGGGTAATTTAACATTCGGCGCACTATGCACCTGTACGCCACTGCGTTAAGAACTCTGTACATTACTTACTGTCACTGGTGATAAATTATCAATACAGTCCTGAATTGTCGACAACAATGACCAATACCTTTTATCGAATTCATCTCTGTTTTCCGAATCAGTCGCATCTAACTCTTCTAAACTATCTTGTGCATCACAATATTTATCGAAAGCTTTTTTTTTAATTTTCTTCTCTGTTCTGAAATTCTTTTTTATTGAGTTCGGTGTCTTTGTTATCGGCAACCCAGTTAAAAATACGAGTAATTGCCTGTTTGGCACTTTTACGAGACTTTTTACAAAAATCCAAATCCATTTTGAACAAAAAAGGGTTTAAACAAATTTAATTTTTTTAAAGAGAACTAAAGCTAAGAAAATGTATAAGTGCGAGAACCAACTAAACAATATTCAATATCAAAAATGCACTATTTAATCGTAAATAGAAAAAATAACAAAATATAAAAATAACAAAATTTATATTCTTCTCAACCGCCACTGTAATTAACCACAATATTTATTTTAAATCACTCTCAAACACCCGAGTATATTTTATTACAGTAGACCTTTAAATATTTTTATACCGAGAGAGTCTTTTTACACTGATAGAGTAAGTTTTCAAAAATCGAACAACAAAACACACAAGAGAATATTGAGTCAATATAACACTACTTCAAACACGAGTTGAGAGTTAAATATCGAGGCACTTTTGCCAGAGGCACAAAACGAAACAACTGATTGATTAAAAAGTTCGGTAAGCATTTGCGAATAAATTTTGAGGTGATCACTATTTTTAAATAATTAGTTCTAAATGATGAAAGTGATGCAAAGAGACACAGGCAGTTCAGTGATTTTTAAACAGTTTTTTTTTAGAGTCTCCGAATCTTGCTAACAGAGTAAACCCAAACTTACCCAGTCGTCTTCTGTTTGATTTAAGTGTACCTTACTTTGTGAGAACTCGTACTTCTTTGAGAGAGAGAGAGAGAGAGAGAGAGAGCTTGATATTTGACACTGCATCGAGGGTCAAAATATCCACATCCGGTTCGAAGGACCAATATGGTGCAGACAGGCTCTTTTTCCAAATTCTGCTTCCACAGGTTGCTGAGTTCTTGAGATTGGAAAGCAAACAACACTGTTCAATTCCGCAACAAAACATAATTTATTAACAACTGAGAGAAAACACGTAAATTACACTAACATTCGCTTAACTAACAAAACATACACTTCTTCGAGACGCTCAAGTTACACTACCTTTTCCGTTGCACCCCGTACCTGTTCGCCGCGTCATGACCTTGGTTCATCCCTTATGATTGGGCAAGGGTACAGAGAAGCACCGTTCTTGACTAAGAAATTGCCTGTTTTTGAGCTTTTGTGAAATTATATTTTAAAGTTTGTAACACTTAACATTGTTGCCGATTTTTTCCGCAACAAGATAAACTAATAATTGTATTAAAATTTAAATAACACAGCAATTTTTTTTTCTTCCTAGAATTTTTTACAATCGTTACCGAAAATACTAACCGTAATAATTTAAAAACTATAGTAAAAGATACAATATCCGATTTAAGTGGCCATCTTGAAAGTTAAATACCTTAAATCCCTGCACTGGCCCCCTACAAATGAAATCCAAATCTTGCTGGTAGGCTCTAAGCAACAGCAAAAATCCGGAAGAAAAACCTGCAGACATTGCTCTTCTCGGATAAGTACTTATGGGGGCCGTTCTTGGATATCCATTTTCTAAGGACCATCCCTCAGACTTTTTACCATGGCTCATATAGTCACCAGGTAGAAACCTAAAATAAAATGACTTTATATCTCGCGTTTACCTCTATCTATATTTAGTTTGAGAAGCAGGTAACAGCCTGGTCGCGTGGCAGCATTCTCACGCTCGCTTCCCATGCTGCAGGTATCCGATTCAAGCCCGGGCTGACCCAGCAGTTTGCATGACCCCGGTCACCATACTACGTTGTGTTGCGCAGGCAACACACACCGACAAATTCTCAACGGCAATCTTGTAGCGGAGAGACCTTCACGGTACCTGTCCGGTGACCGTAGCCACTGGCCGGCGATCAAATGCTTTACCTCTCTAAAAGGAGCATTTTGTCGAGGGAGGAACCCTTAAACCAAATGAATAATTGATCAGTGGTGCGGATGGTGGATCTCGGACACGGCCTTAAGGCCGGTCCAGACACAACGTCTTATCGAGCAATAAAATGGTCATGCAAGTCGTTCGACAAAAAGTACAAAAGATAGTACGTCCACACGTTTCCAACTAATCGGTCATATTTTAGTTTCGCGACATTTTTGGTCATGGAAGAAGCGCTTCTTTGGTCGCTCCTTGCTATTTGCATTGCAATAAAAAGCAGAAATAAACGAAAAAATCGAAGAAGATGGTCGAGGGAATGGTTGTTAAAAAGACAGGAATTTTCTCATGTCAGATTATTACGAGAACTTGAACCAGATGATTGGCGTAATTACCTGAGGATGGACACTGTAACTTACACCCATTTGTTAAAATCTGTTACTCCTTACATTAAAAGGCAAAACACCCGCATGAGAAAAGCTATTTCAGCTCATGAGAGACTTAGTACCACATTACGATTTCTTGCAACAGGAAGAAGCTACAAAGATTTGGAATTCACCACCATCATGTCCAAGCAATCACTGAGTGAAATAATACCTGAAAAAAAAAAGACTACCTAAAGGCGAGTTTTAGAAAATATGTTTATTAGGAAAAGAAATAAAGTAAGCATTATCGAAGAAGAAAAGTAAAAAATAAAAAACGTCTTCTATAATAAATACATAAACACTACCTACAATTAATTTAGTTATAACATGTTTCCTATTTATTTAAACACCCTCATTGGGTTTAAATTTTAAAACATACTGAACAATATTTTTGGGATTAGAATCTGGGTCCTCTTCTGAAAGTAGGGTTCGGTTGTCTGATACCTGCTGCTGGCCAATCTCAAGTAGTGAGTGATGTTCTTCTTGGTTCGCTTGTTTTGAAAATTGTGTAGTTGATGGAAAGATGCTCCTTTGTGGTGTCTGCTGCTGGTTATGGAATGACGTGAAGCATGGATTCTGTACAATATTGGAAATATTGGAAAAAAAAGCTGTTGGGCATGCTGGTTTTGGCCGATTTTCGCTGCGTAATACCTTTGATGCCAGCCCTGACTTGGAATTTGTCCATTTGGTTCGGTATTGGTGACAGAATGTGGTGCATATTGGTTAAAGTGTTGCTGTCTGGTTTCTCGTTGAGACTGTTGAGAAGGAGGGTGTTGGTCTTCAGTCATAATTTTGGAATATCTATTTAAGGATAATATGTCCGCCTCAAATAAAACATCAGAGATAAGTTTCATTGCCAACTTAAGTTGATCAGGATGGACTGCTCGAAGTCTATCAGCGACATGTTTTCCAAATCGGTCATGTGAATCTTCCTGCAATGATTCCAATTTTTTATTAATTTTAGACATAACTTCGGCTGTTTCATTGTTATTTGAGGTCGCCTTCTTTTTGCGATTTAAAGTGCGGGTAGGTAGCAGGGCACTAGTAGTGGTGTCACTAGTTGGAGTAGATGGCCGACCGGTAGATGGTGTAGCAGGAGAACTCTGATATTCTAAATTAACCTGAAACAACAACATATTACAGTTTTATAAGAAAATAAAAATACAACCGTAAAGAAAATGTATAAAAAAAATTGAAGCATGTTTGATGCAAAACGAAATTCCATTAACTAATTTACAGTTCCATTTTTTAAAATTTCATCGCTAAAATTAACTAAACGATAGGAACATGTATTTACTAGTTACTATAAAGGTAAGAATAATGTAATTTCTTTTGTTTTAGTTTCCAAAAAGCGAACAGGAGTGGTTACAAATAGCAGCCGACTTTGAAAAAAAATGGCAATTTCCACATTGTTTGGGCAGTATTGATGGCAAGCATATCAGAATTGTTCCTCCCAAGGGAAGCGGATCATATTACTTTAACTACAAAAAGACGCATAGTATAGTTCTTATGGCAATAGCTAATGCGAACTGTGAGTTTATCTACTGCGATGTTGGCACAAATGGTAGAATCTCTGATGGTGGAGTAATTGCTAATACCAAATTTTATGAAAAACTAGTTAATAATGATCTGAAACTTCCTAATCAAGAATATATGCCCAATTCTAACGAAATTCTTGGATATACGTTTATTGGCGATGAGGCTTTTGCAATGCGTCCCGATCTTATCAAGCCATATAGTAGGGAAACACTCAATAGAGAACGAAGAATTTTTAACTACCGGTTATCCAGAGCCAGGCGGACTATTGAAAATACTTTCGGCATTTTAGCGTCCCGATTTAGAGTTCTCTACACCGCTATAAATTTGAAGGTAGAAAACATTGACAAGGTTGTTTTGACATGTTGTGCATTACATAATTTTCTTCGCAAGAAATCTCCACAAAATTACACACCTCCAGAAAGTATGGATAGAGAAAATATTTCTGCAGATTATTCTCTTGAGTTAGGAGACAGGTGTGACCCCAATTTAATGCATGACCTTCAAAGAGAAAGAAGAGGCCAAATTTTTAATAATGCAAAAATAGTTAGAGAAAAGTTCTGTGGCTATTTTAACAATGAGGGCTCAGTCCCATGGCAGGATAATTTAGTTTTTCAGTAGGTCATAGTTTGTATTACACGTTCTAAAAAGAGAATTAAATAATTTTGGACAATAAAATGCTTTGAATACCTATGAAATTTACTTGTATTTTTTAATAAATAGAAATAACTTACCTCTTTATCACTTTCCTCTTGATGTGCCTCATCATCGATAGTGTTTGTCGACTGTCTTACTTGATCTTGGTCACTTAGAAACTCAAGCAAATCAAAGTACCATAACGTCGGTATGTAGATATCATCTTCACCAGCACCACTTTTGGTAGATTTCATTATTTTGGCGCGTTCTTTTTTGTAAACGGTACGTAAAGAGTTAATTTTTTTGGTAACTGTCTCCTTATTTGCCGCTTCATCAATTTCCTTGTATTTTTCAATCATTATTTCATATGCCTGCGACTTCTTATTCCGATCACTATACTCGGCACTTTTAACTTGCCACAAACAAGGGAAACTACGATAGAGTTCAATAAATTCTCTTAAAAATTGGCGGGAACACTGCCGAAGATCAGACATATTGACCAAAGCAACAAGCAGTACGATGCCGACGTACAACGAAAATAAATAAAACGATTTCCAATAAAACTGAAGTTTGTCCACACGCTTCAACTTGTCGAATCGATTTTTATAAAATGATGCCTCGCACTTCAAATTTTCGACTTATCGTACAACCTTATTTCGATCATGCAAGACGTACGTTTTGTGGTCTACACGCGCCGTTTTGCTTGATACGACTTGTCTGATTCGATAAATCGTTTGATAAGACGTTGTGTCTGGACCGGCCTTTATATTCATATGGTTTGAGGTAAAAAACCTTGATCAGAGAATTGGCGACGGAGTCTCGCGTACACTGGTCTGATGCTGTTTCGGGTGGTACGAGGGTCCCCGCGACATTCATAAATCTCTTAGGTGCACACTAGGGCGTTTAAGAGCTGGCTCGTGGGGGTTTGTAATGAGTTAGGAGACGTTAATAATAATCGTTAAAATACTGTGCCGAGAATAACCGGTTATGTTGTGGATCGGAACCCACGTTAAACTGTAGGTCCCGTCTAGCGGACATTACCTAGTCGTTAAAACGGAGTCGACAAAGAGGGTCTAAAAAACTGGCCTACTTGCTTGGCGTCAAGCCTTCCCGTCCACTACTATTTCGAGAATCGTAATAACTAAACAACCCACCAGCACTCCTACCACGACATCACCTCTACTACCAATACATCACCTAAACAACATTCAATATTAACAAACCTACTTCCTGCTAAAAGGTAACTTTTATAAATATTAATGGTATTCGCTGTTCAACATTTCTGGCTATCTTATTTAAATCTGCAAATACGGCAACACTTTCTTGTTTGGATTAATATGGCTATATTTATATAATGAACCACAAATAAATGGCTAACTCAGTGCTTCTGTTTTCCTAGATTCCACAGTGACTGCTTTTCTACTTCGTTTTTGCATGATTCAAAAAATATGCAGCTACGTAAATATAGTCGATTTGCTTTCAAGATAGACACGACGAATACGACATATACAGGTTGTTTCAAAAAACATGTGACATCGCTTGTGTGCTAATTTCTATATAAGAGAAACAGTTCCCATCAACATAGGTCCTTGGCCGCTTTAATTTTGAGACACAGGGTGTTGATATGTATAAATATACAGGGTGATCCTTAAGTACATAAGGAAAATCTAGGATATAATTCCTGACATCATTCTAAGACGAAAAGTCCATATAGACATATGCCCTAAGATGCCTTCCCTCTAAGATATAGGGTCTTAAAATAATAAAAAAAATATACAGGGTAAGTCGGGAAGA
Organism: Polydrusus tereticollis; assembly: GCA_963920685.1. NCBI lineage: Eukaryota > Metazoa > Arthropoda > Insecta > Coleoptera > Curculionidae > Polydrusus > Polydrusus tereticollis. Next base: position 99,228,576 of record OY987333.1, read on the forward strand.
ATGGGCCTAACTCTAAGGGTGTAATCTATGCATCAAAATAATAAGAAACTCGAATGTTGTTATCCAATATTCATTTGTTTTCAAGTTATAAGGCAAAAACAAAATATTGCATTAATATAGCTTTCCTGTAATAAATGTATTGTTTTTTTTTAAATTTATAATTTAGAAAGTCCTTGAAGATACAGTATTGAAAATTGATGTCAACTGATTTTGTATTAAACTGCACTTTTTCGTTAAAAAAGGTTTTGCTTTCTTCCACCAGTGGCGTGCGTGAAGATTCCATCACAGGGTGTTAAAATAATTAAAAAGAAAATGTTATTTTTAAACTTCCGAAAGTCCTTGAAGATACGTTATTGAAAATTGGTGTCAACTGATTTTGTATTATACTACACTATTTTGTTAAAAAAGGTTTCGCTTACTTTCGCCAGTGGCGTGCGTGAAGATACTATCAATTTTTTTTTGTGAAAATATCTGATACGCCACTGATTATTTTTAACTCTGATGCATTATACATTATTGATACAAGCTGAACAAAAGCTGTCCATGCTATGTTTTTGAAAAAAAAGTAGTTTTAACGAAAAATGGAAAAAATTGTAAAATTGTAAAAAAAAAACTATGTTAAGACATCGCTAATTCGACTTTTTTTTCAAAGTAGGCTTATGTCACAGATTGTGTAAATAATTGTGGAAATGTCAATTACAAATTCAAATTTCAGAATTCAATTACAGAAAAATCCTTTAAAGCTTTAGTGCGTCGTTTTTGTTAATTGTTTATTGATTGAAAAGTTTTAAAGTAAGGGCTGATTTACAAAACAGTGCTCATTTAGCAGATATTCATTTTATTTTTGATCTTGCTAATGGAAATACATACGAAGCAAAACGCATTTACCAGGCAAAATGCCCGAATCGTGAAGCACCGTGTGCTCAGACCTTTGTAAGTCTCTATCCCCGTTTATCAGAAACAGGAAGTTTTGCAAGAGTTTTTGATATTCCCGGCACGCCAAGGACGATAAGAACACCACAATTAGAAGAAGCACTATTAAATGGAATTAAGGAAACCCAGAAACCAGTACTCGAAAAATTGCGCATGAGGTAAACGCAAGTCAGCAAACCGTTTTGAGGATTCTTCACGATCATCAAATGTATTCTTACCACATACAACGAGTTCAGGCCCTTTTACCACGTGACTTTCCTTAACGCGTTAATTTTTGTCAATGATTTTTGGAAAGGTTGGCCAGAAATCCACAATTTTTAGATTTTCTTTTATACCGACGAAACTAACTTTTTTAAGAATGCCATAGCAAACCTTTATAATAATCACGATGGGAGTCAAGAAAATCCACACGCTATTAGCGAAAGACATTTTCAGTACCAATTTTGGTTAAATGTATGGGCAGGAATAGTTGGTTATAGACTAATAGGTCCTTCCCCAGCGGTTAGATGATTAAACCTATCGCATTTTTTTAGGAACTGAGCTGTCAATATTATTGGAAGACTTGCCATTAGCTCAGCGAAACCAGTTGTTTTTATATGCATGACGGAGTTCCTGCCCATTTTAGTGCCACAGCCAGAGAATATCTAAATGCCGTATACGGAAATCGTGTATCGTTAAAAGCGTTGCACTGGCTAATTAACCGTGGCTGCCAAGGGCCCCAGAAATAAATGTATTGGATTTTTATTTCTGAGGCCATTTAAAATCTCTAGTTTACAAAACTACATTTAAAAACCAGGAAGATCTTAGAGACCGGATAATAATGGCTTACGGAAATATTAAAAACACCCCAGGAACTTTTTAACATGTTAGAAATTTAATGAGAAGATGCTTGTATTTTAGCAGAAGGTGGCCACTTTCAACAGTTTCTCTAAATCCAGTTTGTTTTGTGTTTAAATTTAGATTAACAAATAAGTTTATTATATTATAAAAAATTATAAATAAATTATTTCTAATATAAATAATTCATAATAATGTTTTATACTTATTTAATTAGTAAATTAATTTGTTTAGTTTATATCCGTACTTCATCAGAGTTATCTTTAAAACTACTGTTTTTCTCAAAAACATAGTAGAGACAACTTTTGTTCAGCTTGCGTCAATAATGCATAAAAATGCATGAGAGTTAAAAAATCCCATTCAAAATTATGTATGTTTATATGCTCCCGCTTTTGTGAAACATCCTCTACCTATGTTCAACAGTGGCGGCTCGTCGTATAAAGCAACTGAGGACGGGCCTCACATGTAAAATTAATAAATTATTTATTTAAATATAAAACGTTTTTTAACTAATTTCAATTTCCAATCATTAAAAGTATCAAAACAATAGAACATTGAATTACCATCAAAGTTCAACATATTATCTTTTAAATTTATCGCGCACCCCATCCAACATTAATTTTAAATACTGAAATCGTTGCCCCACCGCATAAAAGAAAATTGTAATCCCAAAAACTTGAGCTTCCCTTACGTCACAAATCGCTTATAAAACGCTATGCTTTCCAACCCGGCACCTCCACCGCTTTAATCGCGCTCAACAGGAAAAATAGCAGGCGAGTGAGGCCCACTTATTTGGGCCTATATATCGTATTATTTTTACAGTAGCTTGCAATGGCTTGCATGTTGCTAAATGTTGATTGAACAAGGACACTTATTGACTTATTTACTTATTATTTAAATGTTTTATTTTTAAAAACATAAAAAAATAAGTTAGAAATGATTGATAAATGTTTTCATTGTTCTATAAGATATTATTAATATATATGCAATTAAATCCCAATAACAAAAAAGTAAAAAACAGATACAAATTAAAGATTACAGGTGGGTGCCTAGTGCCTATTTGAAACTTGGCAATGTTTTATTGTTAACAGGCTCATCTATCTTTTCTTCTCGTAGGATCAGGTGTCGGGTGTCGGCTTATTAGGTTTAATTAGATCGTTGGAAAAGCCCATTGCCGTTAGGTTACGAGTTACGACGCGTTCCATTCGTTTGTGATTGTTAACCTATCGTGATTTTAGATTTTCGAGGCGGGTCTGCGGGTTAAAGTACTGACTGGCATAAGGCAATTAGTTTTTATGGTGTTAATGTAAACATATAGATGCTTAGAATTTAAATAGGGCATAGTTTTAGATATTTTGAAGGGTACCGTTAGAAACGGCAGTTTTTGTTAGACATTCGTCGAGTACGCCTTAAGATTTGTATTTGTCGATGTTTGAGCCTATTCGTGCATAAATAAGTTGATTATTAAACTATATCACTGATATATTTCGTTTTTTCTGTAGTAGTTCTTACAAGAACAAAATAGAGACACAATAGCGGATGCACTGAGAGAAATTGACCCTGACCTTGCAAATTGAATATTTTTTTCGTGAAACCTAGTATTTCAAAATATTTATATTGCTGGTTGAATTCCTAACTATTCATTTTAAGCCAGTGACCTTGAAATCGCGAAAAATTTTCGCCTGCGGCGCTATTTTGTAGCCTCACCCCATATACACCCACGAGCCGCCACTGATGTTCAAAAATAATTTGAAAATATAGGCCCTCTGTCATAGATATTTCTCTGTAGCAGATCAAAATCTGTATTTTTAATAATAATAGAATTTAGGGACCAAGAGCAGGACCCTGTATACTTACATATTTATGTGTCATATTATAATACTTACTTATTTATTTTACAAGCATTGTCACATTTAAAGAATAACTAATTACTGATTGATTATAACTAACTAGTATGCCTGTTGAAATTGCTGAAATTATTAGGTATCTAGGTATATTATGTTTTATTGATCTGATAGTAAAATTGCTCTAAATTTAATAAGAGATTACTACAAATATAAAGAGCCTCTTATTTGCAAACTAAAATGAGATTTATTTATTTTTAGGGTAGTGTGGCAGATTTTTTCAATTAAAAGTAAAACACAGTGAACTCTTCCTTCCGTAATGGAAAATGTTTTGTGGTTGTGTGTGGAGCTAACAGTCTCTCTTAATGTTTTTAATACTTACACGTTATTTCTCAGCAACTCATTCCTATCTAGCATGTTAAAAGTAAAGCATAAACCTTCTTCGGTTAGAATGGGCGTAAAGAAATTTTGACACGTATCATTAAGAAGAGTATACTTGCATGTCCAAAGCATTTCCTCAGACTGTGGGGCTATCTGCGAAATAAATAATAGTATAGCTATACACATTTATCATAATTTAAAAGTAAAACCATTATCAATAACATTTGTTTAGAAAAATGTGTTGATTGTTTTGAAAACTGAAAAAGGACCAATTTAGCAACCGAAAGAAACCGTACAAATGAAATTTTCTTAAATTTTGCACCCTAAATTTTATGATTTTAAATTATAGTCCCCTAATATCCCAATCACTTCAATATAAGAGTCAGTAGTTTTTGACAAAATTGAGTTTTTTGTAAAATTCCACATTTCTAGAAGACACTAAAGCAAATTAATAAAAAACGTGTTTAGGAACTTTAGCTTTGGATGTTGTAGTTTATTGTTTCCAACGTATACTTCTATACAGGGCATTAAAGAGAATGGTATCTTACTGAAAAAATACATACCCGAGAACGACCAGTAGTTTTAGGATTTTACGTATAATGCCGTTGGTCCTAAAATACCTTAGAAAAAAAAAGCCTTGATAGCGATAACAAGGATGTAGAAGTTAAAATGTTTTAAACTCATGTAGCCTTTTTGTTAAGTTTATTATTAAATAAGCAACTTTTTGGTTATATAATGCGTGTTCTTGTCTCATTATGGACCAAAACCAGAAAACTCCATTTAAAAAAACAAAATTTTTACAAAAAAACAATGAATATATATAAATATTTTTATAACAAAATTGTTTTATAATGTAGTTTTACTTAATTTGAAAAGGCATTCTTTAGTTCGTTAAGTTTTCCTACTTTAAAAAAACACTTTTTTGTAAATTTTAAAATAATAAAATTGACCGGTTCTTGCACCGAGCCCTTCAATTGTTATTGTTATGTTAGGTGTTGCCTGTATAATACACTTGGTTTGAAAGATGCGAGTATACCAACTATGCGATGGAAAAGACGACACTTTCATATCTATATGTAGTCAGCTTCTTATTTCATTACGTTGCCTGGAAAACATGCTTTTACTTCTTTTTGTTTTGGATCTTCTGTATAAAATTCCAACACAACGTAACAAAAATCCAAAAAGCACGAATCTTACTCAACAATATGTTCACCGCCCTAATATCGGAAAAATCGGAGGATATTTTCTCTTAACCAGAAAAGGGGCCTTGCGGAATACTTTAATACTGCTTCAAAAATGTGTCACGGGTTGAATCAAACTCATGTTAGGAATCTGGGATTTGATTATGCTCAAGTTTTTCACACTGGAAACTAGAACGAAAAACAAAACGCTGAATTGGACTGCTTAAGGAGATTCATGCAATGTCATAATGAGTTATCTGTTAGAAAGCCGAAGTGTACATCTTTATCAGAAACCACCAGTTTTAATAGCGCAAATGTTCGAAAAAAAATTTCCAAGTTAGAGGCCGTTTTTGAAATATACAAATTTAAACCTACTATGATTTTTAACTGTGATGAAACGGAATGTGCCACTGTAACTGCCGGACGTGGTTGATGAGCCAAGTAGCGTCGACGGAGTGGGGCAGTTTGGTAGCATTGATGTTTTCCGTAAATACAGCAGGAACATCTCTACCTCCGGTTTTCGTCTTCTCCGTTCGTTAATTACAAAGACAATATGATAATAGAGGCCCTTGCAGGAAGTTTAGGTTTAGCGAGCTTAAGTGGTTGGATGCATGAAGAGGGATTTTTTTCATAACTCCTTGCGGGTATTGTGAACCCATCGAAAGAAAAGCCTGCGGTTTGATGGATACTCATAATACCATATAAATTTAACATTTGCACGTCAAAATGAAATCCTAATTCTAAATTTCTCATCCCACTGTAGCCACCGGCTTCAGTCCCTAGAGCAGCGATTCCTAAAGTGGGTTCCGCGGAACCTAGGGGTTCCGTAGAAAAGTCAGCAGGGTTCCGCGGAATTACTTATTTTTGGCTATTAATTAATACTACAATTAAGTATCTGTATCTGTATCTCTAAATGAGTTTTGAATTGATTTGCCTCCTCTCCATATTTAATCTGGCTAATGACAAATTTGAAATGTCAAATGGAAAGGTATCTATTTTTTTCAATAATTCGAATCTCCGTCAATAACTACGTAAGTAATCACAAAATTGTTACATTTACTTTACTGGTTGCTTAGTTATGGACTTTTCAATAAACAAAATTGGAACACTCTACATTACACTTTTTAAACTAGGGTACCTACCTCCACTGATTAACGTTTATCAAAACTTTCAATCATCGTAGTATCCTAGGATACTACTTCTGACTTCGACAAAGTAGTAATATGGTTAGAAGATATTCTTTGACTTTGATAGGGTTTCTTATTCAGTACAATAAATTATGGAACCATTATACGACACTCAAATAGACATGTTATTAATTCTGAAAGACTGAAAAAAATACTACCGAAAAGCTACGCAAATGTGGGCTATTAGGTTTCCCGTCATTCAAAAATCTCATAAAATATGTCATTTAAGCGATTAAAAGATCGAGAACGCAGTACCGGAAACCTTCAAAATAAGAACAGAGTTCAAAGAAAAATAAAAACCAATGACGATATTGTTGTTGGAGTTTGGGTGTTGTAGCTATAAATCTTCATGTTGTCGTAATTCAGAAATGTGCCAAAAATGGGTACTGGCTATTTTACATGTAAGCACCATTTTCACCCTTACCACATAGCATTTATCAGCCAAGATTTTTAAAATAGGCCCATATTTTGTAACTGGTAAGGACTTGCAATTCACGAAAACAATGTGTTTTTATGAAAGATAGTCTTTTCTGACAAAGCAACGTTTAGGTACCAATTAGGTAATTATTTAAATTAATCTGGATTACTATGAATTTAAATTTTGTAATGAGTGAATCATTTTGCTTTTATAAATCACTCACTACATGAGAATTATGCCGAATCAACATCCATAATCGGTTAGTTAATACCTGGTGTGGTATAGTCGAGGTACACTAAATGAAGTGTTTAGAATTAGTTGGGTTGGTCGTGGTGGTCCCGTAAACTGGCCTGTAAGACAACCGGACGTAACTCCATTGGACTTTTTCTTGTGGGGTTTTATAGAAGTAAAGTTATGGCTATACCATGCACCGACCACACCAGAAAACATGAAAAATCGTATTCGGCAATTCAAATATTAAATTAAGTGCGCTACTCATGTCAAAAGAGAATTGTAAAATGTCTAGAAGTAGATAGGGGTTATTTCGAACGTATTTTAAAGCAAGATTGTCGTTAATTTTAGGGTAGTATAATAATTTAAGGTGTTCTAATTTTGTTTATTCAAAAATCTGTAACTACGGAACCAGCAGAGTAAGTGTAACAATTTTCTACTAACTTACGTAGTTTTTGACGGGGGATCGAATTATCTAAGAAAAAAACACCTTTCCATTTGACATTTTAAATTTGTCCTCAGCCAGATAAAATCTAGAGGGAGTGTAAATGTCAATAATGTTTTAGAATTTGTCCCTGAACCTCCCTATTGGTGTCCTAAAAATTGAATAAAATATTTCGAGCCGTTTTTCGGATTTTGCATTGGAACACTTTAAAATCATCACCCTGTATACAGAATAATGCATGTCCCACACCAGATTTCACAGGACCCCCAAGATTATACTGACTTTTTAAATTAACTTGTATTGAATCTTTTTACATAAAAAGTAGACAAACTCCCATGAAAAATCCCGAATCCAAAAATCAGAATTATATAAAGCACGAAAAAATAGAAACGTTTTCAGAGAAATAAAAAGGAAAACGATCAATTTAAAAAAATGGTCACATAATGCAGCGGTCTCTGCTGTTAATATTGTCAATGAGACCAATATGCGTACATGTTGTGGTAAAGATTATAGTATAACTGTAAAGGATTGGTGCCAATGTAAAGTATGCAGCGAATGGGCACACGTATCTTGTGATCATAAGGGAAAACTGAATTGTTTTTGCAAGTAGTGCCTTTTAAATTCAGTTTCGATCATAAATAATAGGGTTTCCCATTTTAAAAAAATATAAGTTCAAATCAATAAGGCTTTTCAGGCCGCCCTGTATAATGTGAAATATTTTAGCAACATGCATCCATACAATCCAAATTATAAAATATATTAACATTTTTGCGAAGTTTTTTAGTTTTCATATAGTTTCAAAACAATTTTCATTTGAACACCCTGTTTATAAGTTCCTCTTCTTGCTTAGGTTATTTGGATAGTTGTTTACAATAAATTGTTGCTTGAAACATACAAAACCTTTTGTTATTTTTATACTTACACTCATTAAAAATTCAATCGTATCAAATCCTGTTGTTAAATTGCCCCCGTGATATATATGATTCTCGCAAACCAACGATAAATCGGAAAACTTTTTTTTCCTAAAACAGATTAAAATCAGAAACAGCGATATTTAGTTGCTCTCTTATAGATTCTAACTTTTCAGCCCAAAAACAGCGGCGGTTTCAAGGGAGAGAGGCTGGAAGGGCTGAAGAACCCCCATAGTCCGCAGATTTATATACCCATTTGATATAATTATATATCTCTATTATACGAGGTGTTCCATAATGATATGGGAATATTTAATGGTGTGAGTCTACATGAAAAACTAATGATAGTTTGCTTTATCAATTATGGCCCAACAATGTTCCGTTACGAAAATATGGGGAGTTAAAGTATTAGGAAAAAGGTGGAAATTGATTAATATTTTAGAAACTACAATGCAAAAATAATTTTCAGCTTTAACAGTGGCGTGCCTAAGGCCACCAATTTGGATATTTTTGAGGAACAAAATGGTATGCCAATAGTTTTTGTCCAAATAAAAAATATTTGTGAATTCACCGTTTAAGTTGAAACATAAGAGCTTTCTTGAGTTGTTTTCCTGCGATGCGCCGTTTTTGAGTAAAAAATAAAAACCGTTGTGTTGTCCGAGAAAATGAATCTAATTATTGAAGAACACAATTTTACAATAAATCTAGTTGCGATGGAATATGTCACTTCCTACAAACACATAAAAAAATGTTCAATTTAATTTCTTACCTTACTACTTATGAATTTTGTCGTGATCAGACATAGAACATCGCCATTAGGTTTCTTGAATATTTGATACCCGACATTATAATATTACGTAACCTTTCTTTTAACTCGTTCACCCCTGGCCGTACTTTAAGCAAAAAAAATTGGGAATACATAAACAATAAAGAGAGTGTCAAATTTCGTGTAAGAAATATAGGGTGTCCTATTTAAAAATATTTAATTTTAAGATATCCCACTTTTAATAAACATCCTGTATATTCAAAAATAATTTCAAAATGTAGTCCTCCATCATAAATATTACCCTGTAGCAGATTGAAGTCTGTATCTCTAATAGTATAGAATATATTATGTCAGAAGCACATGTGAATCCCGCTACCCGGCCACGTAGAAAAGTACATATCAATTTATTCCATAACATTAAATATGCCACTGTCTCGTGTTTAATAAGGAAATGTACTTAATATTATAGAGTTATAATATAAGATAGTTGGGAGCTTCAAAATAATGCATCAAAATCAAAAAGCCTCCCATCCTCAACAGTACTTTCACTAAAATATGGCAATCATGCAACCTCATTCTATCTAACATTTTAAAAACAAAACGCAATATAATATTATGTTGCTATTTCGAGTAGCGACCCCTATCATTCACTGCAAAAACGCAAATAACGTGATTTATAATTCAGATAATAAAGCAAAAAAAAAACTCTTTAGAACGAGAGTAAATACGCTTAATTATATAAAACAAACACGGTTACCAATATTTCTGAGGAGCAGCCGGCGTCCTCTCTTTTTGGGCCACATGATGCACAACAGACTGCATTAAAATATACTTTGTATCCAAGATTAATCATAATTATATCGCGACGTCAATGTCATTAAGTGACAGAAAGTTCTAAAAAGTTATTATCCTATATAAAAAGCGAAAAATAAGCATTTTCTTATCCAACTTCCAGATGGAGGATCTGGATAATCATCGCGAGTGTCAGCCGGTGCCGCCGGACAAAGCGGCCGGCAAAAATAGTGCAGATCCGCGAATTAAAAACATTTTGTGTAATACAAACACCGACATACTGAATACACCAGAACCGCCGCTGCCTGCAGACCTAAGAGCTGAGATGGAAGAGAGAGCGAGACTCCTGGATCAAAAATTGGAAAGCGCCTTTCAAGAGTCGAGTAGGAAATGGCAAAAGAAAATAGACGAGTGCGAGGCTCAGATCAGACAATTAATACAAAATAATTTAGCATTAAAGGTAATCATTGACAAATATGAAGCCAGATCTAATAATATTGATACCTCTCAATCGCCTATCACACAAAACACCATTACAGACCCTTCAGGTCAAACACAAAACACTATTACAGATACTTTGGACCCCTCAGGTCAAAATAAAAAATTACCCAATAATTTCAAAAAGCCAAAACCAGTCATAAAAATTAAAATAGCAATAGAATCAAAAATGATTGACTACATTGGCGATACAGTCATGTCAGACTCCGACACTGGAAACGACTCAGACAACGACAGACCAGTTAAATCTAAAAAAGACCTCGAGAAAATACCATCCAATACAATTGATATAGAAATGAGGTCCGCAACAGAGTCGGAAAGTGACTCGGCGGGCTACTCTAAAATCAACAGACAAAGACGAAAACGAGCAGCGACAAAACTAACTGACTCGACAAATAAGCGTAAAAATACTGCTGAAGAGTATCCAACTCTGGCGGCCGTAAACACAGATAATTTAAAAATATTCCAAAAATCAAACAAACAAGCAAAAAAAGATACTGTCAGCTGTGGAGGCTCTTCAGCACTACAACCAAAGCAAGTTCAACAGAACAAAACAAACTCTACTGACAAACAAAACAAACAAAATAGAACAACTGACCATCAACAAACTTCAAACAAAAATGAGACGAATACAAACTCAATTACTGACGAGGACCTAGTACAAAGAATACGGGTCCCACCAATAGTCATTCACAACAAAAATATTTACTCTAAGGTAACAGGCCACCTACGTAATAGAGGCATAAATACAGGTAACGGCGTGACAACGGAGCACGGAGTGAAGATCCTCCCGCCTACTCCTCACGACTATAAACAAATTCGGGAATTCTTCATAAAAGAAAAAATCTCACACCACTCCTTCAGATTTGCCGAAGAGAAGGAATTGCACGTGGTGTTGAGAGGCGTTCTAGAAACATGGTCTGAGGAGAAGGTTCTGGAGGATCTTCAAAATCTCGGCCTCACCCCCTCAAAGGTCGTTCGTTGGAAGCGGGCAGACGGCTCAGCCATGCCGCTTGTGCTGGTCCTCCTTCCGAAAACTGAAAAAAGGATTTACGACCTCAAATATCTAGACGGACTACGGATAAAAGTAGAGGCACAACGCGTAAGGCCTACGGTTACACAATGCCATCGCTGCCAGCTGTTCGGGCATTCGCAGCATAAGTGCACCGCAAGAATTAATTGCTTGCGTTGCGGCGAAAATCACAGGGTGGCCGAATGCCCGAACAGCAGGGTACTCAGGTGCTGCAACTGTGGTGAAGCACATGCTGCAAATGACAGAACATGTCGTAAACATCCTGAATTCTTAAGAGATGCAGCTCAAAGGAAGGAAGCCGAAAAGGCAAAAGCTAAAATACCGCCACCGAATTTTAAATGGGGCACACAAAATAACAGCAAATTAAACGAAAATAAGTCACAACAAAATCAAAATACCTCAAACAGAGATAGCTCTGGAGAAAGATCAGCACAAGAGGGATGGCAAACCATCATTCAGAGATCCATGCATTCTCTCCTGGGGGAGTTCCAGGATAGAATGCAAAAGGAGATGCAAGCGATGATGACGACCTTAGTTTCATCGTGTCGTTAATGGCAGTGCAGTCAGAAACTGCATATTTCAGCTTGGCAACAATTAATATAAACGGTATCAAAGGTAAAAAACTCGAAATAATTGATTTTCTTCATAGATACGACATTGATATTGTAATGATCCAAGAAACATGGCTCAAAGGTGAAAGGTTCACCATTCCCAATTTTGTTACGTTTCGTAATGATAGGGAAGGGCGTCCTAAGGGCGGAACTATGATCTTGGTGAAAAGACATATCATAGCTCAATCAATGACAGGTCCTGCGAACTGTACCCATATAGAAGGTACATTCATAAAAGTTAAAACCAAAAATATGTCGATAAAACTTGGTTCTGTTTACATCAGTCCTCAAGTTAAATTTAACTTTGCCTGTCTGGCAAAAGTTTTCAGCGATCATGACCCAATTATAATAGGAGGTGATCTAAATGCCACTCACAGAGTGTGGGGCTGTAGATCTCAAAATACAAGAGGAACTACTCTCTTTAACAATTCTCTCGATTTAAACTATTTTATATTGCCGCCGGAGGAGCACACTCACCATCAAACTGGTGCTCTTCCGGAGATCTTGGACATCTTTGTCATAAAAAACACTGGGCGACTCTCTCAACCAGTGGTAGTCAACGAACTGACATCCGACCACAGGCCGGTCATTGCTGAATATGGAAATCCTGCTGAAAGGGGGCAGGGCTACGTCTCAGTCACGAAAACCAACTGGAGGCTCTTCAAGCGCCAGCTGGAAAACTCACAAAGACTGCACCCGATCGTCACTGATGAGGATCTAGAAACGGCGGTGAAAGAACTGACCTTCAAAATAAATTCAGCAATGGCCGAAGCGTCAGAAACAAAGGTGTCCAGATTTTCGAAGCGAGGAGATCTCGGTCCAGAGCTCACTCAGCTGATAAAGTCAAAAAATCAGACAATGCGATTAGCATATAGGACTGGCGACCCGCAGATCAAAGCTCGCGCGAACAGAGAGTCTGCGGAGATTCGGCGCCTTTTGCTCCAAAAGGAGGCGGATCTCTGGGACCTCAAAACAAAAGACCTTCGGATTGAAGACAGTTCGATCTATAAATTCACGAGGTCCTTGATTAGAGGGGGCAGAAAGCCTGTTCCAGCTCTCAAGGATCCAAATAATCAAAATTCAATGGTTTCTGATCCGGGAGACAAGGCTGAGCTGTTTGCGGATAGCCTTCGCGAACAGTTTAGCTTGTTTCCAACAGACAACCCCGAGCGCGATCTGCGGGTCGCCAGGACCATTCAAATTTTTAAGTCAACCCCATTTATTCCCGGCGCAGTAGCGGAAGTATCAGTTGATAAGGTCTGGTCAATCCTGAAAACAATGAACGCAAAGAAAGCTCCTGGCTTCGACGGCATAAGAAATAAAGCGCTGAAGAACTTGCCAGAGAACACAGTATTGGATGTTGTAAACATAACAAAGGCAATAATCGAAAAAGGTCGCTTCCCAGACACTTGGAAAAGGGCCAAGGTTGTGGTGATCCCAAAGACGGGCAAAGACCTCCAGTTAGCAGTCAACTATCGGCCGATAAGTCTCTTATCATGTCTAGGCAAGGTCGTTGAAAAATTGATACTTAATCGGATCTCCGATTTTGTATTGAACAACGACATTCTACCACCAGAGCAGTTTGGTTTCAGACCTGCTCATTGCACGGTGCGCCAGACAACGAGGTTGGCGACTAACATTCTCAGAGGGTTCAACCAACGACAGTCAACGGAAGCTATCTTCTTCGACGTATCAAAAGCGTTCGACAAGGTCTGGCATGATGGTCTTGTACTAAAATTAATTAGGTTGGGTATTATTCATTCTTATCTTGAGGACAGGTACTGCGCAGTATCATCTGAAAACACAATATCATCGGAAATAAAAATCAGAGCAGGAGTCCCCCAAGGATCCCCGCTGGCGGCACTACTGTATAATCTATACACTAGCGATGTGCCAAATCACCCATCCACTTCTCTTTATCTCTTTGCGGATGATACTACGATTACTGCCACCGCAAGATCGCCCTCATATGTAGTAGCTAGACTGCAGCGCCACATTGCACTATTCTCCAAATGGCTCTCTGAATGGAAGCTTCGTCTCAATGCAGAGAAAACTCAGGCCATTTTCTTCTCCAGAGCAAGGCTGAGATTGCCCAAAACAAGAGTGAAAGTCATGAACTCACCCATCCCTTGGGCGAACAAGGTAAAGTATCTCGGCTTGCTCTTTGATAAGAGAATGAGCTGGAGATTCACTGCAGAGGACAGGCTTCAGAAGGCTAGAAAACAACTATTTGCCATCTACCCGCTTATCAACAAGCGAAATAAAATTTCTTATAGAACAAAAACAAATCTATATAAAATATTGGTGAGACCCGTACTGACATTTGGTCCCCCAACTTGGTCAACTCTGTGTGCAACGCAGCACCAGAAGTTCAAAAGACTTCAAAACTCAGCACTAAAAATGATAACTGACACACAAAGACACTTTCCGACAGCACTGCTTCACAGGGACTTAAAAATAGAGACTTTAAAACAATTCTATGACAAAATCAAACAAAAGTACTTTCGACGGACAGACGTTTCAACAAACGACTTGATACGAGACTCCCACATACGCTCGAGGGCGGATGAGAGGTATCGATATCCGAAAGACTGGCTTCCACCCTAACACCGTCAAAATTTCTAAATTTCAATATCAACTTCAATCAAAAAATTCAACAAAATCAACTCTTTGACAAAAATAATCCACTCATTAAGTAAATCAAACAAAAAGAGCTCAACAACCAAACCAAGAACCTTCTAAACTGAAAAACTCAAAAGTCACTATGGAAAAAGAAATAAAAGATCTCTGATCTAACTTATCAAAGTCTTCAAAAAGAGTGTTAATCATAATTCTTCGATACCTTCGTAAATATCTTGGTTAAGTCATGCAGCTGACTTAATTTAGGAACCCTAAGCTTATTATAATAAATGTTTTTTGTTTAAAGTATTTTCTATATCGATATCAGAAAAGAAATCGCAAATGTGGGACTGAAAATTCAGAAGGAAAAATTCCCTGACCCGAATCCAAAAAAGGCACTTCATAATAAATGCAAATTTCGTAACCAATTTTAAAAAATCATTGAACTTGGGTATATCATCCAGTTTGCACAGAGTGCCCGATAAGTATATGGCATACTTCCGGGAGCGACAAAATAACCCTAATTTGTCTTAGAAAAGAAAATCGTATACTAAACTGAAGTAACCTAAAGTGCCCCTTAACGAAGATACAGAGCCCCAAACGGGTACATAGCAACCTACCTTATCGGCTCTAACTTTTTAACCGACATATACACTCAAATTATACAGGGTCGTTGGTATGTATGGAAACGGTCGAATATTGCTTAAAGTAAAACAGCTAACAAAAAATATTCAAGACAAAAATTTTAAGGTTTTGTAGAGTCTATTAGAATTAGAACAAGATAAGTATACAGGATCCTTTTTTTTTAATGGAATACCTCATATCTTATATATATTTTTGGATTTGATATAAAATTACATTATTTTTTTTTTTAAATGCATTGTAAGTCTAAACCTAATAGTTTCCGAGATATCGACTTTTGAAAAAGGGTATTTTTGAATTTTGACAGCTTCTAGCTTTCTAACGGTCCGCCATAGAGCAAAACGGCTTACTTGCCCCTATCTTACTTTTTTATTATCTTCGCAAAAATATCAACTTCCGGTTAAACCGGAAGTACTATAATTCCGGCTTTTGAGCGACATCCGGTTTAACACTTTTAGAAAGATAGTTAAAAACTAAGATAGGGACATGTAAGCCGTTTTACTCTAAGACGTACCGTTAGAAAGCTAGAAGCTGTCAAAATTTAAAAATGTAATTTTTCAATAGTCGATATCTCGGAAACTATTAGATTTAGACCTATAATATACTTAATCAAAAATAATTGGAATTTTATGTGAAATCCAAAAATGTTCTAAAATATTGGGTATTCTATTAAAAAACAGTAACTTTATTTTTTTACGGCTTTCTGACTCATCCTGTATACTTAGTTTTTTTAAATTCTAATAGACTATAAAAACCCCTAAAACTTATATCTGGAATATTTTTTGCTAGCTGGTGTATTTTAAGAAATAATTGACCGTTTCCATACATACCAACGACCCTGTATAATTTGATGAAATTTTATGTAGACCATTAAAACTTATAAATCCATAACACAGTATATGTTTTGCATCGTCAGGGAGGTGAAAACTGGACATGCCATAACAGTCGTTCGCTCAAAGTTTTGACAGGTGTCATTTTACAGAGCTAAAAACTAATTTTTGAAATACTCTGTTCACTACTCTTTAAAAAAGGTACTCTAGCTCAATTCGCTTCGATAAAAGTAGCCGTTTTCGAAGAAAATTAGCCATTTGTGTAACACGTTATTAAAATAATAAATCAAAATACTGCAATAAAACGCAAGTCGTTTCTATTTCGTTAAGTGTTATTGATAACACTGTTCTAAATTATCTTACTGATCGAGTATAATATATGACTTAAGTAATGTGAGTATATTCTTATGGTGAGTATGCTGACATGCATCTAATTTACAGCTGATTATCTTGCAAGAGCTAACTAAGCAAATTAGTTCTTGCAACGATTAGTGCAAAATCATAGTTTTACTAGTATTGTTTTGTTATGGGACAAAGCTGGTTTCACCCGAGACAAAGCAATATATCGCCATATCTTGCATATCTGGCACGAACATGCAACAGTACAGACAAATCACCAACAAAGGTTCATAGTTGCCATGTGGGCGGGTATTATTGGGAATCATCACATAGGACCATTCTTTATTAAAGGCAGGTGAAATGGTGCCATGTATTTACAATTCTTGCAACCAAACTTAAACGGTTTATTAGAAAATATGCCCCAACAATTAGAAATCAGATGTGGTATATGCACGACGGTCCATCTCCTATTTTAGCAATTTAGTTCATCAGCACTTATCAACCACTTCTGGTTATCGATGGAAAGATCGAGGTGAGCCTATTTTATAGCCACCGAGGTCACCCGACATGACTTAATGCGATTTATTTTTATGGGAAAATCTAAAGAAGCTTGTATATTCGACGCCAGTTTACACCAGGAAAGCGGTGTAGTAGCTAAGTGGGGACCAGGGAGGCGAGCGCCCCCTTTGAGCAGCGTCCCCCTGCACATATACATAACAAAAGGCTATTTTTAATAATACCCTGTATTCGGTAATATTTATATGTTGTGCAACATTTTCGAAAATTATACTACATTCTAATTGTTTAAAGTATAAATAATTAATGGTGCTATTCTATAACTTATTTCTTGAATATAAGAGCGATATAAGTCTATGATCTTGACATATTACAATCCAATATAAACTTAGGCGTCGTTTCAACTTTTTAACTGGGGTGGCAAGACCTAGGGGGGGGGTCGGAGGGGGGTATGGAACACATCCCAGGTGATAGGGGGTTCCGAGAGTCTTCCCCGGGAAAGTTTTTAAAATCTGACTTGACTTATTAACTAAACCACACGTAAAGTAATTATCGTTCACACACAACTCAAAAGTGTGCCTAATTTTAATTTATGTGTGCTCAGCCCATTTGTTTATAATAAAAGGAAAAATCGAGTAAACATGATACAAAGAAAGCTTTTAATTTTACACAATGTCATCATACACAATTTATTTTTGGGCTTGAATTAAAATCGTCTATAACTTTGGAAATGTTTACTACAACACTTCTTTTAATAGCCAAAAGAGCTAACGAGGACAACCTCTCCTGGCCAATCGTGTTTCTGCTGTATGTTTTTAACCGTCGTAAGCACGAGAAAAACCTCTCACAGGATGCCAAGTTCATTGCAATCGTAAGAAACAAGCGAAAAAGTTCAAAAGGCATAGGGAACACACTTTTTAAAGATTTATGTACAAAAACGTCAGCTCTTTCTTAAATAGTTTCGTTTCTTGATTCTTCCATTTTGTAAAAACATCTCAGTTCAGACAGAAGAGGTTTATTGTCTAAATTGTAATATTTACACACATACTGTAAACTAGCTGTATCTACATCAGTTCCACCTAGAACTTTGCTTAAGTGGTTAAGTACATCTAGGTTGTTTTCTTGAAGCCTGGCCTCTATGTCCTCGTTTAGGATATCAATAACTGGCCAGAGGATTAAAACTTTGTAGTACTGCTCTACAGATTCAAATGGAGCTTTACTCCCTCCCTCAATTTTTGAGGGAATTTTGCCCTTTCTTGGCAGCTCGGCGGCTCTAAACCCGCACTTGTCAGCGATTTCTGTGCATTGATTGAACAACTTTCTAAAAAAAATAAGCATTTAATGTTCCTTATTTCATTACGTAAAGTCTACTACTCCAATATTACTACCTAAGTATATAATTTACAAGTTTTCAAAACACATGTTATCTTTCTGTGCTAAACTAAGCATGATCAATGGAGAATCGATAAAGTTGAAAAAATCCCGGTTGTAGACTTGTATTTTTTAATTTTAGGTGTTTGTAAATTATTGAGACTTTTACTTCAAAATTCTGGGGTGGCAAAATACTGGGCTCGACAATTGCCACCCCCCGATTACGCCTATTATTGTTGTTACTTAAAAACCAATTGCAGTATTCAAATCTTCTATCAAGATCGTTTTCGTACAAATGCTGATGCAATTGGTATGTGTAAGAGCGATAACCATGCTTCTTTAATATGTTTCGAACTGATTCTCGGCCTTTATTTAATTCTTGGCCTACTTCCCTTGTACAAATAGTTAAAATTTGGTCTACCAAATTCAAAATATTTATTTCAATATCCTCACTAATTCCTGAGTAACTGCTGGCTCACGCCACATATTTCTAATTAAATAAGTTTTACCCAAAATAATGAATAAAATCAATAGCAAAAAATAATTGTTTAAAAATTTAAAAAATTCCAATTTTTATCCTAAATTCAACTGTTATTCATGGCACACTTAAGAATTTTTTGAGACTTCATCTCATACTTTTCAAAGAGATATTCAATTGTTTATTATGGCTAACTAGATGTCATTTGATCGTAGTGCAGTTGCATATTTGATACAACAATAAAATTGGTTATTAAAAGGAAATGAAGTTTTCTTTCGAAAATTCAAAAAAATTTTGATTATGTGATGCATCAATGGATTCGTATTTAAGAACTTCATCTAATTATACTGTAAAAGTGGTACAGTCGTATTTAATTTTTTTAATGTAAATAAAACGACAATGTCTTCCTCCACAAATTTAATAATAGTAAAATTATTGCTCCCTACATGTTTCGGGCGTCTAGACGTCCATCCTCAGGGGATACTAGAAGGAATTTCATCTTTATAAAACTAGTTAGAATCATGGTGAACATTGACTTACCTATAATCGAGTTGACTATAAAAACTATAAATGGTTGCCTCAAATTAATGAGTACAGCCAAAATTGAGTAGGAACCTCAGAAATTGGGTGGACATGTTATTTACATTACGTAAACTCCACTGCAAGTATGGACTACTTTTTCAATTTTAATTTTTTTAAGTTATTATCAAAAATATGATTTAGTCAACTTTAAACGTTCTAGTAAGTCAAATAAAAGGTGATAAATTTGTGTAGGTATTTTTGTACATTTGGTAACGTATATTAGAGCGATTTAAGATGAGTCATGGCACTCTGGATAAAAAAATAAAATTAATAAGCCTTTGAAGTGATCTCATGGTCACCCGCTATATAAAGTTTGGCGCCCATAATTATTTAGGTCAAGGGTAATTTCAAGAAGCTACTGTAGGATATTTTTTGAGACTTGTTTGAGCCAACCTATGATCAGCAGATCAATATGGAAAAGTTGTATGCTAAAGAGTCAGCATTAGTTGAATACTTTGGTAAAATTTCAACAACCGTTTAGAAAGTAAAAATCCAAATAAAGAGGGATTTTTCGAGAAATGTAGCAGAAGTTTAATACTTTTTCAAAAATTTTCGTTAATTTAAATCTATTATAAAAGAATAATTTAAGGTTCCTTGACTTTCTTCTATTTTAAAGTTATTCGATCATCATACGTGTATTTCAGCAAGTGATGTCTGACGTTACACAATCGAAAATTTTGAGTCCACAATAAGTTTGGTCCTTACATCCAGCTGTACCTTTAGAGCGATGTGCTGTTACAGCGCTCTAGAGTGAAATTACAGAATAGCACCATACATTTTTGATGTATACCTGGTAAAAATATAACATTATTACAAATAAATTTTTATTTTGCTAGGGAATAGGGTGCCGGCGTTCTTCGAACTCAATGTCGCCATCGAAAAGTGCTGCGATTCGGCGGCCGATTATTCTGAATATCAGACAGAATAGTGTTGATTTGAAATCTAAAGAAGAATTATTTTGTAAAAGTATTTGTCATTTATTTTTATTCCTTGTTTGCAATATAAGTTTATTATAGTATAGTGGCAGTGTTTCTTGTTCGTAACCAAATGAGAGTTGCAGCACGTGGCTACATCTCGTGGCAACCACACGTATCAACGCAACCAGGACAGCGAGAATCCATATAGGTTCAAACGCTGGCAAGGCGGCCCATCGCGGGCAAACTACGTTGGGTGTCGCTGGAAGCCAATGTATCGGTTCAGCCTACCGAAAGCCGAAAATTCAAAAAACACAAACTTATAACAAGTTCGTGCATAGAATTGTCCCTTATCCTTTCCGTCAGACCCAATCCTTGGACGCGTTTCGCCGTTTACGGCTCCTCAGCAAGGCTCCGGGTCTGACGAAAAGGTAAGGGACCTCAAAGTGTTTTCACACAGAAATGTAAATAACCAAATGAGAGTTGCAGCACGTGGCTACATCTCGTGGCAACCACACGTATGAATTTTCGGCTTTCGGTAGGCTGAACCGATACATTGGCTTCCAGCGACACCCAACGTAGTTTGCCCGCGATGGGCCGCCTTGCCAGCGTTTGAACCTATATGGATTCTCGCTGTCCTGGTTGGGTTGATACGTGTGGTTGCCACGAGATGTAGCCACGTGCTGCAACTCTCATTTGGTTATTTACATTTCTGTGTGAAAACACTTTGAGGTCCCTTACCTTTTCGTCAGACCCGGAGCCTTGCTGAGGAGCCGTAAACGGCGAAACGCGTCCAAGGATTGGGTCTGACGGAAAGGATAAGGGACAATTCTATGCACGAACTTGTTATAAGTTTGTGTTTTTCGAATTTCTTGTTCGTATTTTTGGCCTACCGATGTATTTTTATTTTTTATTTAGAACCTAATATTTTTGTTTTTTTTTCTTTGAATCACATTTGTTTAAAAATAAATTTCTATCAGGGTGTTTTTATTAAAAATAATAATGGTCCCAAGAAAAACAGGAAACGTCCGTTGTTTTTATTGTTAAACGTTTGTCCCTATGCCCCAAAATGCTGGCTACGCCACTGCAGGGAAGATTTGTTAGGAAAAATAACACACTATTTAACGAAATTCGAGAGAATCCTGGAATACTGTTTCAAGTACAACGAGCGCGTCGGCAAAAAAAAGTATCGAGGTACAGGGCGTCCATTTTGAGAATCCGCTAATATTAACAAGAAAAAATAAATCTTTCACATTTGTAACATTCTTGCGTTTAAGTGATCTCCGAAATATTAATTATTAATTATGACAAATTTAATTATTGTAAGGCGAGTTTTTAGTTATGTTGTTATTCGAATAGTTAAGTAGTTAATATGTTAAAAATATTAAATAAATTTTAAAGATAAATCATCAGAATGTATAAAAAGTCAGTTTTCAGCTCTGTAAAATGACACCTGTCCAAGTTTTGACCCAACGAATATAGTGGCAAGTCCGTTCCTGACTTCCCTGACAATGTGAAACATCTACTGAAGGACGGTTTTATTAATCTTTATGGCTTACATGAAATATTTATTTATCATTAAATTATACATGTCGGTTAAAAAATTATAGCCAAAAAGGTAAGTCGCTTTGTACTTTTTTGGGAGTCTGTATCTCCGTTAAGGGGCACTAGGAATTTTTTTATGACAAATTGGGGTTTGTTATCCTGACCTATATGCTCCCGGAAGAATGCCATATACTTACCGGACCCCCTGTATAATGTATTAATTCAATTAAAGATGTTTCAGCTGTATTGGAGAATATCTATATTTGTATCCATATCAACAACATACGTTTCCACACAGGGGCGCCGACTTCTATAAATCTTAGTGGGTGCGCATGACCATATTTCTTTCTCTCTTTCTTAAAAAAGGCGCCGCAGGGAAATTTTTTTTAGATGCCACGCCCTTTTTTGGACTATCAAAACTAATCGAATCTAGCCGCTATCGAATTTCGATAGCCCGACCCGAAAAACGTAGAAATATAGAAATTTGGCACAAATTACACGTGGTTTTAAACTACAAGATTTAATTATTATTTTAGATAAGTAGGTAGGTATATAAATTGTAAGTAATAAAAGAGTTTATAATTTTTTTGGTGACAGGATAACGGATCATCGGAATATAATAAAGGGGTAAAAGAAAAACTAATAATATTATAAGAAAATTGGTTCCATACATATAGCAGGATAATTTATTTTAAACACAACATTAGTTTTCCATTAAAAATAGTTTTAGCTTATGCTCTTGTGCCTCCGTGTTTTTGTTTCCCCAATGAGTCCAAGTGCCCTAATGCCCCCAATACTTGATAAACAATTAACTTCAACAAAAAATTAAACGAATTATGATTTATCAAATTATTTATTACCAACACAACTATACTATATTAGGTACGTATTAAATAATATCAACATAAAATCATATTATTGAAATCAATTGATTTTCAATGCAATGCAAACGTATTTTGGCGAACTACAGCTCTATTTATAAATATATCAGCGAGTTCTTCTAGGTCCAAATCATCTGTCATTTCTCGGTTTACGTGCACTACCATTTGATCATTTAGTCTTTGCTGGGTCATAGTACTTCTTAAATAAGTTTTTATTCTCCGTAATGCTGAAAATGACCTTTCGGCGGTGCATGTCGATACTGGGATAGTTAAAACGATTTTAACTAATTTAATAACTTCAAATATCATATCTTTGGTAGATTCGCAATGTGAAATTATAAAAGAAACAACATCTTCCACATTATTCAGTGTGACATTTTTTGTTGTAGCAATATCTAAAAGCATATTACGATGAAGAATTAAACGATCCACATCAAAATCATCTCCGGATCTAGAAATCTTTCATATAACTGCTGCTTTTATCATTTTGCTTTGTAAGAAATTGTTCCATGTTACTCAAGTGTGTCATAGCATTTTTAGTAAAGCGCTGTTCAATACAACCTACGACTTTATCTAACACTTCAAAATACATTTTTCGATAAAAGACAGCAGACGAGGAAAATTGATGGGGTTCACTTGAAGAGTCGTCGATCTTTTTAGGTCTCTTCCTCATTCTCGGAACTTTAGGTTCATCCAATTCCAAGATATGAGCTAAATGTAGAGTAGATTTCCAGTTCTTTGGGATGAAATTATTTCCTTGGCCGTATTAATATTATCGACAGCCATTTGCAGATGTATAGAAATCTTCTGTAAAGTAGCATTTAGAGTTTCGATACGGTTAAGAATTTCTATCAGGAATTTATTGATAAAAAGAGCTTCGAAAGATTGAAGACTTTTTAAAAATCCATTTGCTTTTGCGCCGGCATCATTTTTTTGACTTTCTGTGTCGCCCAAAAAACATAGCAGTACGCCATAATTGTGTAGAATAGTCTTTAACGAGGCTATACGACAGCACCATCTTGTCGGGCAAAATGGTCGCAGGGAAAGATTATGAGCGTCATCAGCCGCCTGTAGTGATTCAAAGCAAGCTTGGCGTTTCGGTGAACCACGTACAAAGAAAATAATTTCTCTTATTAATACTAAAAAATCTCTTATAGCAAGTACCTACTTCTTTCATTGTATCTTGAACAACCAGGTTTAACGAGTGTGCGATACAATGTACATGAATTGCCCTTGGTTCGATAGCTTTAACCCGCGACTGAAGGCCCGTATGCACTCCACCAACATTAGCAGCGCCATCTGTACATATACCTCTACACATCTTGATATTCAAATCGATTCTTCTCAGAGCGTCATTAAAAATGTCAAACAAATTTCCAGATGTTGTTGATGTTGTTTTGTAGAGGCAAAAAAAAGTTTCGTGTATATTCAGCTGTGAGTCCACATAACGAAAGCAGAATGTGACTTGTTCATGATTGGAAATATCTGCAGTTTCATCAATCATAACTGAGAAATAGACCGCACTTTGTACTACTTTAATTATTTTACGCAACACCTCGTGACTCAAAATTGTACAAATTTCGTTAGTTACTTCGTGTGACAACCATCTATATTTGCTACGCTGGAGCCACGAGTTTAACACAGGAATGTCTTGTGCTCGGAGCTTCAACAACCGGGTGTAATTTGAATATTTGTCCTCGTGCCTCTTATGACTAGGCCTCAGGTCATTAAAAAACGAAGAGTTGAAATCATTTTTAAGAGAGCGATTCTAGCTGTTTTCAAATCTTCAAGTTTGGTTTTAGATAACATGGTGTATACATTGACGCCGCGTTCTAAATTGGCTTTATGCAGTACACAAAAACCGTGAACATCAGACATTTCGTGCTTTTTAAACCTTTCTAAAGCTTTATTCCATGATGAAAACCCGCACTGAGTAAATGCCTTAATGGACTCATCATCTCTTGATGACTTTTTTGGCGTAGAAACCCCACAAGACGTGGTTTTTTTACAAATTTGACAAAACACTTTATCAATATCTCCATTGTACAAAAGCCATGGAAAAATTGTTTGCCACTTACTTTGAAAATTGCGCCTTTTCTTCTCCGCAACTGAACTTATAGAAAATCCATTTTCTGGTTGGATTTGGTCCCCTGTACTTAGCTGAGAAGAACTACTAGTGGAGGGTTCATCAGGTCTTGACACCTTACAATTTCGAGCAACGAATTTATCCATCGAAATAATTCTTCCAAATGAAAACCACAGCTACAAACTATAAAAACTTGCACGTCGACCGTCGCGATTTTAAAGCACGCGATTTAACGCCATCTACTGCCATCTAGACTAGAAGTGAGAACTATGAAAATAAGTTGCCACATGCACGCGGTTAGCGGCTGGCAATGTTGCCGATTTGCCAGTAAATTAGTATACTATTGATCATTTTCAAACAGCTGACGTTGATATGACAACCTGGAGGACAAACAAGTTTTCTAACCCTAAAATGTCATTATTTACATGGAAAGTGTCAGCGAAATTGCTTTGTTTGTCCTCCAGCACCATGACAATGACGTAATGTGAAAATGATCTATTAGTAAACTAGCTCCGCGAGCGGGTGAGGTTGTAGAGATATTGATATTGTTCATAACCGAACAATTTTAATGGTAATGGGGTTATGGGTGCTCATGGGTGCTCTGCACCCCCTGTTTGTCGTTCATGGGTGCTGGAGCC
The DNA here is from genome assembly GCA_963920685.1 of Polydrusus tereticollis. Taxonomy (NCBI): domain Eukaryota; kingdom Metazoa; phylum Arthropoda; class Insecta; order Coleoptera; family Curculionidae; genus Polydrusus; species Polydrusus tereticollis. The sequence continues at coordinate 99,254,085 of OY987333.1, forward strand.
CCCGAGCACCCACGGAGTCGGCGCCCCTGTTTCCACACATGATCCATATCATCTTCAGGGCCAGACAATACTCTCCCTAGTCTAAATAAAAGTTCACGGAACACTCCCTTATCGCCACTGCTTTGTTTAGGACGCTGCTTTTATTAAAAACGCAAGAATCCCTTCTAGTAGCAAATGCTATAACAATAGTGTGTTTTTTGAATCACCCTGTATAAAATGCCAAAAGGCCTGTGTAATCATGTACTATAAAAAAAATTTGGTACTTACTCTTCATCTGTCATGTTTCCAGAATCACTTATTATTCTATGATAATTTTCTGTAAAATTGTAAACGGTTTGTCTGGCCTTAGTCTCGGAACACACGGTAACAGCTAAAAACAAACCAATTATTTGAGCGGAAATACGGGCCATGATTTTTAAAAAAGACATATTGTTACAAATATTTTCATAAATGAATAGAGTGTAAAAAATTGTAACTGAAAAATTTTAAAATCTTAGATATAACTTATAGAAAGTTTAAAATTATCGTGAATATAGTTACTAGTTTTTGAAATTGAAATAGCTAGGATCAGTAATAATACCATATTATAATAGGTAGGGTATTTTACAAATAGGATGTAAATATAATTTTCTTTATTTGTGACATAAAATATTTATTCTTAAAATCACATATCACTTAATGTGCTAAAACTAAAAGGAACATGGCAAGAGTAAAGTCTGTCAAGCTATTTTGAATGTAAGTTGGTATAAAAAAAATGTTGAATAGAAGAAATCCAATGTAGGCATGACAACAAGTGCTCAAGTTTTCCTCGATCTATTGTTTGTCTGGAATTGTACTTCTTTTCCGGATACCGAACGAAAAGTTCTTTACATTTCACTGATCTTCCCCTTTTTTATATATAGAAACAGACGTAAACTGGCCCCAGTATAAATAGTGCATCTCAATTTATTTTAAAGAAAATTGCATTATGACGAAGTTTCTTATGGCCATGATGATCCTATGCCTTTGGCTGCTAAAAAAAGGTTCTCATATCGGATATTTTAAAAAAGTCATAATGATTCATTCTATAGACAATAAATGGTGTTATCTTTTTTGCAGATCTCAGAATATTTTCCCATTTCTCTGGGATATGGATATATTATCAGTGTGCAATGAAGCATTGTATATCCAACATCAGAAAATAAGTGTAATATTTCTTCGAATGCTTCTTGAGCTAATAGGCCAATTTTCATTGTGGGCTCCACGTTGTCTGATATGGCAATTAGTTTCGTGCTGTGAAAAATGCTTTAATAAACAACTTCCTATCTTATCCGACCCCTTCTGATCTGATCTATTCTTTATCGTCTTCACATTATTTTCCAATCTTCCTCTGTGTTTTCATAACCTGAGTATGTTCAAGAACGCTATCTTACACACTTGTATTTTAAATTTTTTGACACGTAATAGTAAACTATGTGACTTGTTCTTGAGTTCTTTGGCTTTGTAGCTACTTCTTTATTTTGTACTTTCAAACAGGCAAAAATGTAGGAATATTGAAAACTATGGTTTTCCATTTACCAAAAGGCTTTGAAGACATTACGCCTTTGAACTTCCGTTTAAAACGTTACACATTTTTTTTTGCAGTTACAATCCGGCTTCATAATGTTATTTTGTTGTTCTTGTCCCTTGTCTCTATAAGACTTCTATTGTTTCAATGCTTCTTTCGTACACATGATTTTGATGATCATCATCTTCTAAAGCTTCATGTGTATAGTCTTCCGACATTTCATCGCTTGACGGCGAAGGTGAATTCAAATATCTCAGAAACCCCATCTGTAACGAAATAAACAATATCTTTGACTTAACGCCTAGAAAATACAAAATGTAAAAAAGCTGGTATTTTTAACTTTTTGTTCTAATTTAAATTTAAACTTTTTCATGAAAATATGTAAAATAAATAAAATATAAATAATATAACCAGACGGCATGTTAAAAATGCTATCTGATTTCCATATCATGGCTTACATGCTGTAGGGTATATTCAGCTTAACCTTAAATATTATAATTGCTTTACCTTAAATTTATGTTCTTCATTTCTGGGGATGTATTCTGGGTCCTGATAAGAGTCATGAAGATCACTATCGCTATTTTCACGCATGTATAGTGTTTGAGCATTAAAATTACTGGCTACATGACTACTTCCAGCCATTTTTACACTTACCGTTATTTACGTAGAAGTAATTGTTTTTCAGAAGTCAGCCACGCTGACCTATCACCATTTTTGATATACAGGGTATTATTTAATAAGTGTCCGATATTTTACAGGACGATTCTTTATAAGGTGAAAGTTCATATAAGCATGAGTCTGCAAGCCCTTCATCTTTGAGATATAGGGTGTTCCATTGGCTTGGAACGGAGTTGTAAGTTGGATGTTTCAATTAGGAAAACCGAGATGTTTATATTTGATAACTAGTAGATTTATGCGGTTTGAATACCCCGTATTTGATTTGATATCAAGTGTAGAAAATATCGCTAATTTGGTTAATTGTGAGTACCTCCAGTCATCGCAGTAACTAAATTTAAAGTAAATATTATGTAAGTTGTTATTTTTCAAAAAATCTAGAAAAATTAAATTTACTTGAAGACGGTAAATACCTTATAAAATATTTACATATAGAAGATAATTACAATAATGTGTAACATTTAAAAACACAAAAAATATAAATACACTGGATCATAACGATATTGATAACAAATACAGCCAAACTTACCGTGTACAAACATACTATATTATAATATAATGACTTAAATATTTATTTACCACCTGTCAACTTGTCTGAGAATATTTTTTCGTAAATCTTACAGTTTTCAGGAGGATGTACTACATACGGAGTCATCTTTACATTTATGTACAAGATAGCCCTAGTAAATAAATTTAATATTATAATATCTATTCACTATTACCTGGGAATGGAACTTGCCACACTGGAGTAGGACTTCTTGCAAAACTTACAAGTACCGGTGAGTTATCCCATTTAATATATGTTTGAATAATTAAATCGATACAAATGTAAAGGGATATGGAGAAAAGGACCAGCCACCATAACCTGTAATAGATATACATGCAATTAGTAGGTAGTTGGGGTAGGCAAAATAATTGAAGTATCAATAATCGATGAATAAGTAGTGGATTATAGGGCTTCTGGGATATATGTATTTATTTTAAATCGTATGGAAAAATAAAGCCCCATGTTAGTAATGCATCGTGAGATCTCAAACCAAAATGAACTTTACTTTAAGAGTTTAAATAAAAAATTAATATATTTCATTAATTAATTAGAATAATTTGGTCTGGTTTGGTATTATTTAATTATTTTAATGACGGTGCACTCAACTTATACAGTCGGGGTTAAAATAAGAGCGCAAGAATTTACCCATAGTCCGTTCAAGTTGATTTAGAACGACCTTATATATTTATTTTGAAATCGTCGTTATTAGTTTTAAATTTATTATGTATTCAATAAATATTGACATTTACATACCTAGATGCCTCTTAAATATTTCACATTGCTTGCGTAAAAAAACTTTTATTATCTATTATGCATTTTAACAGTTATTTCACCAAAGAAAGTACAGCGTGCACATAATAAGAAAAGCTGTGTGTAAGGGAGAACCGCATGGTATCACAAAAATTCCAATATTTCATGACTGAATATGTTTCTACTATGTTTATTAAAGAATTCTCCTGTATTCTAACACGTTTACCTAATCAGACATTCTTTAAAAGATAGTTTATATTTTAGTGCTATAAATAAAATCTAGTATGTCTACTTGATCTAAATATAGATACATAATTATTTTTCATTGGATTAGGATTAACAACATCATACTATTCTAGGGGTTGTACAATTAGAACTTAGATCAAGACATGACTAAACCTAAATAATTTTGAAACTGTTCACAATCTGTTGTATGATTCTATATTTAACATTATTAGATTCCTTGCAAGATTCTAAAACTTTTCTGTATAACCTATGACATATCTATCTTGAGCCGTTTAGGAAATAAAAATTATTTTTTTAGAAATTTAGCAACAAACATCCCTTAATAAAAAAAAATAGTGTTTCTCGAAACCGGCATAGATGGAGGGCAGAGTTTCTGGCTGATATTTTCATATAGGTTGCTATGCCATAATATGTCATGCGAATTTAATTATTGCATACAGACTCTCTACAAAATCTTATGTTTTTGAAAGAACATAACAATGTAAGTTATACCGGAATTTTTAAATATAATACAGTCGAAATTTTGATCTAGTAAAGGTGAAATGATAGTGCATTAAACTCGTATAATACGTATGACGTATGTATTCATGGTCAAACAACATACAGTATAACTTTCTAACATTAAATATTGAAATTTACATACAACCACATGAATATTTCGAATTGCTTGTCTGGAAAAACAATTACATATATTAATATAGTAGTTATACTAAATTAGGATATCCTCTTGACAAAAATATAGCATGCAACTAACACTGTAACTACAATATTTTAAACCGACAGATTTGAAGTTTAAACTATGCTTTGTATCAAAACGCACAGCGATAAAAGATAATGATACCTATCCTAAAAAATATGTGCAAGTCAAAAATAATTTTTTTTTTGGATAATCAAACCTTTACTGAAGTAAAGTAATGTAAAATAAATGTAACGACTGGTTCATGGAACGGTCAACTAAAGTTGAGTATAAAAAAAAGGATACATTAAGTTTCAGTCTTTTTACATCTTCAATACAAATCTTTTTGTATAAAATGATATTGTATTAAAATTTTCTTAAACTTAAAAGAAAATGTCACATAAACCTTTAGTTAAAAAATGTCGCAATTAGTTCGCCGTATAAACATACTGGAAGATTTGGTGGTTGTCCCTGCAAGGAATGAGCTTGCAGAAGCTATCAAAAATTTAGTCAGGTTCTTGAAGATTTGCTTGACATTGATGAACCAATCATGGAACCTTAACCCAACATGGAAAACGAAATCCATGCAAACGAAAAAGTAGTTGATAATGAAGGATTAGGAAAGAATAACGTAGAAATGTGGGGCAATAACAATGTCAATATTGAAAGAGATTCAAGCCTAAATGAAGTAGATGCAATATGTGAGGAAGTGAGGTGGAGATTGAATCATTACTCGGCATTAGTCAATACGGCTGTAATGAACTATTAACTGTTCTCGATAGAAGAAAACAGTTAATTAGATTATTTATCAAGTAATGATTGATCAACGCGAACTTTTGCACGTATTAGATTATTTTTAGCAACACTGTAGGTATAAACTTTAAATAGTTGCATATTTATACTTGACGAGCTACTTGTGTTTCGTTTGTTATTAAAAAAATGTATTCTAAACCATTGTTTTTGTTTTTGTAAAATATATAGTATTATACAGGGTGTTTTCTACCTACGGTACGAAACTTCAGAGGGTGATACGTAAGGTCGTTTTAAGAAAAAAAGTTCCTAAGAACATATCTCCGGAATTGCTTCGTTTCTGAGATACAGGGCGTTGAAGTTTAAAGAAAAACGGTCATAGATATCCCTAAACCGATTTTGTTAAAATTTGGTTCAGTTATTTGAAGTAATAAGGCGCTTATTTAGCCCTAACTAGATTGAAATTATTAGGTCCAGTGGCGTCTCAGTGGGCACCACAGCCAATTATTATTAAGAAGAAAAGTAGATCAATTTTTAGTTTATTTATTTGTTCAGATTAAGCAACTATAAGTACAACTTTTTGGTCTCTTGTGTGTTGTGTATCTTTTAGACCCAGGCTGTCGAGCTGTTTATTTTAGCCTAAGGTGGTACTTGTTGAAATAACACTCACAATTATTAGAACTTATTTTAATTACAAACTTTAACTTGAAATATATAATAATAATCAATGACTGATAATCTGACGCGACTAACTGTCTGACACCTGTCTTCTTGACTTGTTAAAGTATTGTTGCTAAGCCCATGTTTACAGCATGTGTTTTTTTTATATCATATATAAAATCACTTTAACTCAATCTAAAAGCTATCCATGGACAACATAAAACAACAACCAAAAACAAAAAGTAAACAATTTTGACCTTACAGTAAATGAGCAAAATGTCCACCTTCTGGTAAAATGCACGACTGGTTTCAATAGGTTAACTTTTATTATAACATTTTTGGCTTACCACATCTGCTATTTATAAATTATTTCCAATGCCAAATGAAGTACCTATCTACCTGCTTTGGAGAGCAGCTGACCGTGATAGTATTTTCATATTATCAGTAAAATTCAGAGTTGTCAATTAGCAGTGATTTCATCATGAACAATTTTACTAGCGCTAAAATGGCTGGCATGCACTTTATTTATGGATTAGCAAATGGAAATGCGGAAGAAGCACGGAGAATTTACCACGACAGATATCCTAACAGAGTAATCCCATGTGCTAAAACATTTAGAACGCTACATGCAAGATTATGTGAAACTGGGAGTTTTCATAAAAATACAGGTGGTGGAAGACTAGAAACTGTAACAACGCCTGAACTAGAAGAAGCTATATTTGATGCGATAGAAGAAGATCCCTCAAATAGTACCAGGAAGATTGCACTGCAGCTTAAAGTCAGTAGCTAGAAACGGACAGTTCTGGCTCAGGTGGTGCTGGTGGTGCTGGTGGTGCAACTAACCCAGGTGGTTCGGTGGTGCGTTTTACGATCTAACCCAAGTGGTGCGGTGGTGCGTTTTACGATCTAACCCGGGTGGTTCGGTGGTGCGTTTTATAACCTAACCCGGACGGTTCGGTGGTGCGTTTTATAACCTAACCCGGGTGGTTCGGTGGTGCTGTTTACAAAATAACCCGAAATTAAACCCGACTTTTTACGACCTAACCCGGATGCTTTCATGAGGCGGCTTCTTATCTAACCCTAATTTGAACCTGAATATTTATGAACTGACCCGAGATAAAACCCGACTTTTTATGATTTAACCTTAGTGAAACGCCGCTGCTAAAGCGGGATAATTAAATCCCAATTTTTATAAGCCATCCTTAAACCCAACTTTTTACGATGCGACCTAAGCCATCCTTAAACCAGACTTTTTATGATTTAACCTTAGTGAAACGCCGCTGCTAAAGCGGGATAATTAAATCCCAATTTTTATAAGCCATCCTTAAACCCAACTTTTTACGATCCGACCTGAGACATCCTTAAACCAGACTTTTTATTATTTTCCCTTAGTTGAAACGCCGCTGTTAAAGTGGTATAGTAAAAAACATTATTTATATTTTCTAAATTAGTGAAACGCCGCTGGCGGGTAGTAAAGTGAAATAAATCCCTAATTTATATGGTCTAACAAGATAAGTATAATAAAGCGGTACATTTGTCACCCCACAATAATTATTTATACCTAAATAACCCTCTCAAACCCTCTGCCGACTGGATTTAAAAGAAAGGGACATAAACCTTTATTTATTATTCCGAAGGACCCTCATTAAAATTCAGTAGCATATCTAATAATTGATTCCAATTTTTGCACCACTTATATAAAATACAATAAAATAATTACCATCTAGAACCATTAACTAGCGATTTCTTTGTACTTGAAGTGGATAAATTATAGGACTATCTTGTAATGAGAACAGAGTAATAAAAAGTAAATAAAACTTAAATACGTATAAAATACCAAGCAGGTATAGGTACTATACAACTTGTGTTCGCCATCAGGTAGAACCCCCAATAAAATTATGAATATCAGGCGTAGGCAACAATAAGCAAATCACGTTGGTTTTTTAATTTATTATTAATCTGGCTAACTTAAGAAACTCACAATATAACGACCATCCAAAAAAAATCATAATACATTACTGGGTGTGAAAGCAATTGCGCTGCAAAATATAGTGTATACCGACTCTGAGGTAGTTAATTAAAATCCCAATTAGCGCTAAAAAAAAATCAATTAGATATTTACTTTAGATATTTTAATAAAAAAATTCAATATTATTAGCGTCACCTACGCATAGGGTTAAAAAGTATGAGAAACTTTGTGAATATCATTTCCCGTGATTCTCTCGACCACCACATTTCAATATTCTCACCAACATTTAACTTTTGAAATTAGCATAACAAATCCTTTACAATGAATTAAACAAACACAAACATAATTTTAAAATCACATAATAAGAATATAAGCTAAAATCTAACAAGTTCAGACTAGTCAAATGACGTCAGTTTACATCTGTAGAGAATACACAACCCTCGAATCATAAAAAAATGGTCAAACTTTGTCGGCAAATACCCTTCTATAATGCAGGGGAAGGACAGGTAACTCGAGATGTTTATAAAGAACATTATTTGCTTATTTCTAGACTCTTAAAAATTAGATGCAATCGAACAATAAATGTTTTCATCATGTATATTTATCATTAACACATTACCTTCGACATACGTAAATTCAAATTGATAATTACTTGTCTTAGTGCTTTTTTAGAAGCTTGAATCATTGCATATAACCGTCTGAGGATACCCAAACTTCCCCTAACATATTTCTCCGTGACCGGGGAAAAAAGAGGTATAAAAGCGGCTTTGGTCGCATAGAGATTTCAGTTCCAAGTTAAACTTGATACCGAAGCAACTTGTTAAAACTAAACTAACCTTACAAGATTAATAATTTCAAAGTAAATTTTGCTAACTTTTATTTTATTTCATTTACATTAAAATGGAATGTATTACATGCCATAAAAGTTATTCAACGCTGTCAGCTTTAAAAAGACATCAAAAACAGCAGCATTCAAGTAGTCAGAAGCAATTTAGTTGTCATTTATGTCCGCTAACTAGCAATAGAAAGGATACTTTTAAAAAACATCTTAAAACCCATGAAAAAAGCGATGCAAAAAAAGCCGAAAAAGCTGCCACTTTAGCTAATAATGTAAATAGAAAACAGATTAATCAGACAAATGAAAAACAAGCTAAAATAAATGATGGAGCCTCGACATCATCATCTACTGTTAGATGTCAGGAATGCCAGATAGATGTCAATAGAAAAAATATGAGCGCCCACTTAAAAACATTATACCACAAAAAACATTGCAGTGTTAGCATTGGAACAAATGTGCAATTAATTAATTCAGCTTTTAAAAAAAATATTTGTAGCTATAGAATAAACAACGAGGGTGAAACACTACAAAATGTAAACGAGTTTATGACAGTAATTAAAGCAGATGCCCTAAATTTAATAAAAAAAGAGCTTACCGAGCAAGAAAATGGCCTTAAAGTTAATTTTGAGCTTTTTGCCTCATATATGCTATCGACGAAACAAAATGAAGATGGGAATGATGTGCAAAATGAAACAAAATCATTTAATAGCAAATATCGTATTGCAACAGTATCGTCGGATTTGGAAGACATGTATTCTGAATTTACAGAAATATTAAAAGTGAAAAGCGAAGAGTTCCAGGTAAGTTGTACAAATATTATTATTCGATTTCTTATATCTAAAAAAAAAATTTATTTTATTTTAGCAAAAAGATTCCGGATGGTCAATGCTCGCAATTTTATATTTAGAAGTAAATATGCTCAGATTTGAACCATTTCGAGGATCATCTTATATACCACTCCCTAAAGATATAGAAGATAAAAAAGCTGTTATTAATATAAAAAATAGCGATAATAAATGCTTCGCCTATAGTATTCTCTGCCATCTATATCCTGCTGCCGACAATGCCGAAAGAGTTAGCAACTATGAAAAACATTTGGATAAACTAAATTTTAATAATTTATCATTTCCCATGGAATTAAATAATGTTCAAAAATTTGAAAAACAAAACATGGATATAAGCGTCAACGTTTTTGGGCTTAGTAAGAAAAAAGATAAACATATCGTTGTAGGGCCATTATATCATACTAAGCAACGAAAAATTAATCATGTGAATCTCCTATACATTGAAGATCCCGCAACGGGGGCATCACATTTTTGTTACATAAAAAATTTAAGCAGACTAATTTCACAACAAAGAACTAATCATGACGGAAGAGTTTATGTATGCGATGGCTGTTTAGTTACATTTTTAACAGAAGATAAATTAAAAATGCATTTAGATCTAAATGACTGCCTAAAAGTTAGAACAGAGCTTCCAAATGCATTTAATAATATTCTCGAATTTAAGGATCATCATAAGGCATTTCCTATGCCGTTCTGCATATACGCAGATTTTGAAACTTTACTCGAGCCTATCCATATAGCAAATCCAGACCCATCCAAGAAATATACAGTGGATACGCATGTACACAAACCATTCAGTTTTGCCTATTTTGTGAAATGCGAACATGATAATTCACAATCATTTCTGAAACAATATAGAGGCTTGGATTGCGCCGAAGTTTTTGCAGAGTGGCTTATCCAAGATGTCAGAGAAATACATGAAACATATTATGCAAAGCCGAAGCCAATGACAAAACTAACAGCTCGAGAACAAGAAAACTTTTCAAATGCAAAAAACTGCTTTTTATGCCAAGACATATTCCAACCTAATACTGAAGACGTCTCACTAAAAAAAGTGAGAGACCACTGTCATTTTTCAGGTTAGTAGATACTATTAATTTAAATAATTTTTAATTATGACAAACTATTTTAGTTATAAAATTTAATAATACATAGATGCTAATGAAATATTGTTGTTTTAGGTTTGTACAGAGGTGCAGCACATAGCAAGTGCAATTTAAAATATAGAACGCCACAGTTTATACCTATATTTTTCCATAACGGCTCACATTACGACTTTCACATATGTATCGAAGAACTATTAAAAAAATCCGAGTCCATAGAAGTCATCCCACAAAATAAAGAACTTTATATCGCATTTACAGCGAAAATTGCGCTAAGTCCGAGTGATGGCAAAAATTTGAATGCTGAAAGCGAGAAGAAAAGGTATTTTTACTTACGCTTCTTGGATTCGTTCCGCTTTATGCCTTCCAGCTTAGATAGCCTAGCGAAAACTTTAAATGAAAACCAACTAATTGAAACCAGAAGACTATTTACAGATGATGAGCAGTTTAATTTAATGCGACGAAAAGGAGTTTTCCCCTACGAGTTTGTGGATTCATATGATAAACTAGAATCTACACAAGAATTACCAGCAATGGCAGATTTTTACAGCACGTTATGTGAAGAAGCCATTAGCTTGGAAGACTACATGCACGCAGAAAAAGTTTGGCAACTATTTAATTGCGAGAACTTAGGCCAATATTCAGATTTATATTTAAAAACAGACGTGCTTTTATTGGCGGACATATTTGAATCATTCAGAAAGCTATTTCGATCTCTATACAATCTAGAAGCCTGCTTCTATTTCACCCTACCAGCGTTGGCATGGTCATGTATGCTGTCTTATACAAAGGTATGATGATTAACTTTCCATTTTTTCATCACAAGGTTTAATGCTTTATTTTTTTTTTTAATTGCAGGTAAAACTAGAACTTCTTACCGATCCAGATATGTTACACCTAATTAGAAAGGGGATCCGAGGTGGCGTCGTACAATGTGCGCACCGTCATGCGGTAGCAAATAACCGTTACCTACCACATAACTTAGACGATGATTTCAATTATATAAAATATGATGCTTCTAAACCTACCTCATACATCACGTATCTGGATGCCAACAACTTATATGGACAAGCCCTTTCTCAGTACTTGCCTTTTGGAGGCTTCAGATGGCTCAAAGATGAAGAAGTTCAAAATTTTAATGTATTAACACAATGTTCAAACGAAAAAAGCGCAATAGGATTTATTTTAGAAGTAGATTTAATTTATCCGGAAGAACTTCACGACTTACACAATGAGCTTCCTTTCTGTCCTGAAAATATAGTTGCGCCTAATGGTAAAAGTCGTTTAGCTAAGCTAATACCTAATTTAAATGATAAAAAACGTTATGTAATTCATTATAGAAATTTATATCAGGCTCTACAACATGGATTAAAATTGGAAAAAATCCATAGAATTGTTGAATTCAGGCAGTCAGATTGGCTAAAAACATATGTTGATAAAAATACGGCGATGAGGCAAGCGGCTACAAATGATTTCGCTAAAGATATGTATAAATTAGCTAATAACGCAGTTTTTGGTAAATGTATGGAAGCTGTCGAAAACCGAAAAAGCGTCAAGTTGCTAAAACAATGGGAAAATATTCGTGAAAAAAAGGGTGCTCAAACTTTTATTTCACAATCTAAAATAGATAGCGTTAAAGTTTTTAATGAAAATTTTGTTGCCATTCAACTTAAAAAAGATAAAGTTCTTTTCAATAAACCTATATATGTAGGTTTTAGCGTTCTCGATATTTCCAAAACTGTGATGTTTGATTTTCACTATGATTTTGTGAAAGAAAAATATAAAGATAATGCAAAACTCTTATATACTGATACTGACTCATTAATATATAAAATTGATACTAAAGATTTTTATTCAGACATAAAAGAAAATCTCAATAAATTTGATACTTCCAATTATGACTTAAACAATCCGTATTCAATACCATTAGTAAATAAAGCAGTGTTGGGAGTATTTAAAGACGAAGCGAAAGGTCTACCAATTCTTGAATTTGTCGGCCTTAGACCCAAATTATATGATTATGTTGTAGCCAAGCCTAAAAAAAGTAGTGGATACTATGGTGAAGTAATTAAAAAAGGAAAAGGAGTTAAAAAATCTGTTATTAAAAGACTTAAGCATAGTGCTTATAAAAATTGCCTCTTTAGCAAGAATATTGTCTTAGCTAGACAAAATGTATTTCGATCAATAAAACATATCATACATACAGAAACGGTTAATAAAATAGCTTTGTCTGCAAACGATGATAAGAGATACATTTTGCCTGATGGAATAAGTACTCTTGCGTGGGGTCATTATAAAATCGACTTTTTAAATGCTATACATGAAGGTTTTTAATATTTTTTTATTAATTATACTATATTTTCAAAAATATTAACCATATGCTATTTTTCAAGTTGGGTATAATGCTAAAACCTGTCTAAACAAGAATAAACATGTTTCAACAAGTCTAAACCTATTTCAACTCGCCTAAAGCTGAAAGCTGTTTCGATAAGTCGAGGACTGTTTCAACTCATCTAAAGCTGATTCATATTGCTGAAGGCTATTTCCATCGGTTGATATTTGTTTCGACTTGTCGAAACTTATTTGTAAACGAGGGTGGGATGGGTAGGGAGACTGTAACTATAAAAGAACTTAAAGCAGATGGTTTAAGCTATAGTAAGCCAGATGAGCAAGTCACCGCATCTTCAAAGAGAAATAAATAATTTTTCTAAAAAAATCAGAAAACTGAAAAAAGATATTAAACAATACGAACAAAAGAAGCAGGTTATATATCTATTAAAGAAACTAAGATTATAACATGGCTAGTCAATCTTCTATGACTTCATCAGATTTCTGCTATCCTGAATATATGAATATGTTGCTACCAAATTATAGCGAAAAAATAGAGGAAGAAAAATATTTGATTAACGAGAGCATTATACATCTCCTCACAGTTCCCATACAAATTTCTACAGGCTTAAGTACTATGCAGGGCTTTCTACCGACAGTCAAGCTAACATATGTTGCTCCCTGCTCTAAGGATAGCATTTCTATATCATTCATGGATATAGATTGGCATGAACTATTTGAACATATGCTGAATATGTCTCCATTAGTTAATGTTGACGGAACACTGACTGAGAATGTAATGATTTTTCAGCAGTTTAAACTTACAAGTATACCATGTGAAGGGCAAACATTATTAAAATTGGAAAAATATAATAATATTTTATATTTTTGTAAAGAATGGCTTCAGGAAATTAAATTATATTCTCATGTTATTGACTATAAACTAAAAATTTTAAAAGAAATTGATTTCTCAAGTCATTATACTAGTATTTTATTATATGTAACCGATTATGATAGTGATGTAACATATTCCGAAAAAATTAAAAATGTATGTAGTTTACAGTTATCTGTTCAGAATTATTGCATGTTAGAATATTTAGCTTTTAATTATCATAATATATTATGTGATATTACGAAAATTTTGTATATGAAATGAATAACCTAAAAATAAAAAACAAAGTATTTAGTAAAAAAGTTGTTTTATTTACCTCAAAGCTATTACAATAAAAATAATAGGTTAGGCTAGGGAATAATACTATTATAAAACAATAGACTAATTACAATTTAAAAAAATACTACAATAAGTTAGGTTAAGAAATAAAAATACTATAATATAACATCAGTTTCATTAACCCACGTAGGTTTGGGAAATCCTAGCCAGCGAACTAAAACTTGCTTAACGCCATTTTTTGTTCGTTTTCTTATAATTTTCTCCACCAAATAAACATCAGGAAGTTTGGTTTTTTGTAGTTCTTGTTGATAAAAACAACCCTTTATCGGCTGACCATTCATATCTTCTAAAAGAAACGTTGGTGGATTGTTAATATTCACTTTAACTATTTTGAATAACTCTGGAGACCAGTTAATTTCAAATCCTTTACTGAATGCACCTTTATATTTGCTTATCCTGACAATATCGTCTATTTTTAGTATCTTTCTTCTAACAACTATTTTTGGAACATTATATACGTTTAGCCGTGTATTAGGTTTTACATCGCAAGGCTTCATTCCTGTGGTGCGATGCTTGCTATTATTGTAATCGTCCGTAATTTCTTGTAAGATATCGAACCAAATGTGAGTTCCACGTAAAGAGAAATATTTGTATATTCGGTTTTTTAATGTGCGTATAACACGCTCGACAATTGCCGCTTTTTTATTACTATAGATAAAAAAATTATTTATTTTATATTTTTTCATTAAAGAATTAAAGTGTGAATTTTTAAATTCTGAGCCCATATCAGAACCTATATTTTTAGGTGAATATCCTGCCGATTCAAGTATATCTTTCATACTTTTAGTAACTTCGCTTCCAGTTTTTGATTTAAGCGGTCTAGTCCAAACAAATTTAGAAAAACAATTTATAACCACTAATACGTAACGAAAACCTCTATTAAGAAGCGAATATGGTTGAAACTCCATTAGGTCAATTTGAAAATAGTCATAATAATCTCGTATTACAGTTTTACGCCTAGAAAAATTTCGACGTGTGGGTTTATGGAGTTCTTCAACGACTTGTCTTTTTTCTTTAGAGATCATCTTGTAAATTGTTGACGTGACTAGAGTAGCTTGATAACTAGAAAGGTTTCCAATATACAGCGCGTTAAATTCATTTTTTATTTCAACATTATTTTTTAATCACCACTTTTGAATGTTTAGTATCTTTTATTTTTTCATTTATGATTCGCTCCATCTCTTTTGGGATATTACTTTTATCTAATAAATTGTTTATATGTTTATCTATGTATTCTGTAAGTAGTTTCTCCAGAGTCTCATTTTGCTCTTCAATCACCGTTTTATGAACATATGGTATAACATCATTGTTTATTATATTTGCAAGTTGTTTTCTAATCTCCTTTAGCGTTTTAGCTAAATCTTCTTCCATTTTTAAGCCAATATATGTACTTAGATTTTTGTTTATTCGTTCAGTGGTTTCAGATAGTTTATTTCCCATTTTTTCTTCCAATACTTTCATTTTTTCAGTCAAATAATTCATTGTCACAGCATCATTTAAGTCTGTAGGTGGCGAAACATTGGTTAGCCGTATTCCTTGTAAATCATAATTTCCGTCAGAAGTTAGTTTGTAGGCGCTTATAGGGGTTTCTCTAAGTTTAAACTGGAATGAGTCTTTCCATTTACGTTTACGACCAAATTTATCTATTGTGTTAACACTCATCATTTTATGTATAAACTGAGATGAAAATTGGAATGTTACGTATTATAAGGCGTTTAATATATTATATTAGCTTCTCGTAGTTCTTCTAAAATGGATATAATTTCATTATCATGTGCCGTGCTTCCAGCTAATTTAGACGCCCAAAGGAGGCGGAGACGTTCGATCAATTCCTGGGGAGTATTCCAGTAAACAAATTCTTTATTTTTAAAGTTTAGTTGTTTGGTATTTAGCGGTAATCTTGCTATTGATTTTCCTTCTTTAAAAATAAGAGGTCTTATTAAGTATAAATATTTTTTTGATTTACTGCGGTTAAGTCCTTGAGTTGGATTATATTGATTAAAAATTACATTTGTTTTATGTAGAATTTCTTGATATATACCCTTTGTTTGCTCGCTTATAGCATCAGGATTTTCTAACGCTTTTGGATGTTTCAAAAAAAGTATATCCAAAAGTTCTGCAGATGCTGGATATGTTCCAATATTTGTACTACCGCGCCAAAAGGAAATCTCACTAGGAGGAAATCTAACCTCAGTGTTCCCCATGTGAAGTTTATTTTTTGAATCTACGCGAATTCCATATCTTACATCAAACCTGGATATATTACGTTTTATTTTTTCCACATAACTCATTGAAATTGAATGTGGACTAGCATGCGAGGAAAAGTCTATCTTTCTTGTTTTTAGCTGTTTATCATGTTTGATAATAGGAGGTGTATCACTTAAATCCGGTGTTGAGAAAATATCTTCTGCAGGTATTGTACTGATATGCGGTGAAACAGCGTCAGATGTCTCATCAAAGCTGGCATCATGAACATCGACATCATCAGACGAATAAGGCTGGCTAGTTGTTTTTACAATAGTGGTTTGGCTTTTGTTAGCTGAGGGAGGCTGCATATTAGATTTTTTTGATGCAACTTGAACAGCATCAGAAATAGATTTTAAACGAGTTGTAACAGGCTGATAAAATTCTTCAAGTCCACTCTTGTTTTCAAATTGCTTATTTTTAATGCTATAATATTTTTTACGCACAGCATCAGTTGCTTCAATCAGTTTGCGTTTAAGCTCAATTTCTGAAGTATCGTTCATTTTTTTTTTTTTTACTCCTCTCCCTTTACTGCCTCAATGTTAAATGATATAAAATTTTAAAAATAAATGTATTTATCAAATCCTATTCGATATCTGCCTCTCTTTAAATCGCTATCTTTATCAATAACTAGGAAACCATATTTTTCTTTCCAACACTCTGCACACATTTCTAGAAATTCAGAAAATGATATATCTGGAGAAACATGATCTAAATAAATGTGTTTAAGGTTTGTTTGATCTTGATTAAACAGAATAAGAAAATTTGCATTATCACGAATTAATTGTTTTGGTACTTTAGAATATGTCTGAGCTAAGTAGAAACAGTCAATGTTTTTATGTCTCCCCATACTAAAATATAAACGAATAGTATCTTGTCTTTCACAAATTACATCGTCAAATATAAAAACAGAATTAGGTTTAGCATCCGCGGGATTAACTATTGTCTCATTGGAAGCATAAGTATAGAAAGCAATTTCCTTAATCGGCTTGAGTACTTTGTGAATATAATCGTATTTTGCTTGATATAAGGACTTTGAATAAATATATATATTTTCAAAACAAAGTCCTTTAGGATGTGTTAGAAGGGTTATCATAGCATTTGTTTTCCCACAATTTGAAGGACCTATTAAAAGCGCTCTTATTGAATTTGGTAATAAAGGTCCATTCCTTTTAGTAGTCGGCAACCCTGCTCCAACGGCCTGATCCAGATTGTCAACTTCCAATTCATAACCTGATTTTTCAATAAACATATTGCTGTAAATATACGTTACTTGCACACTATATTTTATTTTAATGTCAGCCGCCAAACGATTAGGACGTATATCCTCTCGCTCCAGCAGCACCAAGGCGAGTGGTAAAGGCTTAGTTGATACTGTAATAAATAAGCTGCCAATTGAATTACATTTACCTGGATATCAGTATTGCGGACCTGGAACAAAGTTAGAGAAAAGACTCACCCGCGGTGATCCTGGAATAAATTCATTAGATATTGCATGTAAAAAGCATGATATAGCCTATGCAAGACATAAAAAGTTAAGTGAACGACATAAAGCAGATTACGAACTTGAACAAAGTGCTTGGAAACGTGTAAAGTCGGCAAACTCTAGTTTTGGCGAAAAAACTGCAGCTTGGCTAGTAACGACTGGAATGAAAATAAAAAGAAAGCTTGGCATGGGATGTAAAAAAGCATTACCTAAACGTAAAAAGAGTATTAAAATAAATAAAAAACAGAAAAAAATAGTTTTTGGTAGCGGGATTATAAATAAAATTCGTAAAAATTTAAAGAAACGTTTAAATTTAGACCCGAAAAATTCGGATATACAAAAAATGGTAAAAATGGGAATAATAGTGGCGCAAAAAACATTAAAAGTTCACGGAGGTAAAAGAAAAATACAAACTCCGCGCATCATACCATTACCAAAGCAGGGAGGAATTTTACCTCTGATTCCTATATTTGCAGGACTTTCTGCCTTGGGTTCGTTAGCTGGCGGGGCCGCTGGAATTATAAGAGCGATAAAAACAGCTAAAGATGTTTCATCGGGAAAGCGTTATGATAAAAATATAGATGAAGGAAAAAAGGGTAATGGATTATATCTTAAGCCATATCGCAGTGGTTTGGGGCTATATCTAAAACCATATAAAAGTTCAAAAAACTAATAAAATCCCTACCTCCAAAAGCGCTTACAAATTTCGACTTGTCTAAGTATGCATTACAGCTAAATATTCCATATTTTAGAGGTGTATATATGAGAGATGCTATGCCAAAAACAGGTCCTAACAAGTTTGAAAGTGGAATTGTTAATTTGGATGATGCCGAGGGGGTAGGGACGCATTGGGTTGCATATAAGAAGAAAAATGATAAAACATATTATTACGATAGCTTCGGAGATTTACCTCCACCAAGTGAGTTAGTTAGTTATTTGTATACTGGGCGATATAAAACAGAAAATATCTTCTATAACTACATTCGCGAGCAAGATTTTGATACAGTCTGGTGTGGACATTTATGCTTAAAGTTTCTTGCTAAAAAAAGTTAAGAAATGGAGAATGATGCTATAAAAAAGATCTCTCAATCTATGCAAGTGTTTTTCAAATCGAGAAGCTTATTAAATATGACAAAGGAGGAGTTAGTTTATATGCCCAAAGAAGTTATTATAAATTGTGCATTTCGAGAAATCCCGTTTATTTGGTCTAAGCTTCCTAAACACTTACAGGAAGATCCAGATTTAAAAAACTATTTATTTTGTACTGAGCATGAGCAGGATGATAGTGAGGAAGGAGATGTAAATGATGGTCCTCCGAAGCGAAAATTATTCTGTTGTTATTGTAAAATGAAGGATATAAATATAGCAACAGAAAATAAAATCGAGGTTTTACCATCGGATAAACGTTGTATATTACAATAAATATTGAAATACATCTAAATTTTTTGTAGTCATGTCGTACACGTTTACCTTATCAGATCATAGCAGCGTGTTGAGTGCTAATTTTTTTCCCTCGCTTGAGCTTGAGAAGAATTCAATATATGGTTTAGGATTGTTGGGATTTTACACTTATAATTCAATTTTTAACATAGATGAAAATAATAATTTACTTGGATTTGCCGAGCCTGATCAGAAAAAGTTTACTTACTTTAGAATTAAACCAGGTGCATATGAAATTGATGAAATCCATAAAGAAATTCAGAAAGAAATCAAGAAAAAGAAATATTTAGAAAATAATAATGAAATTGATGATATGAATAGAATATTTAGTTTGGAGGCTAATAACAACACTTTAAAGTGTCAGCTTAAATCTACATTGGATTTAGATTTTTCAATAAAATCCTCTTTAGGAAGAACGCTTGGATTTGCAGAGAAAGTGTTTAAAGCCAATAAGCTTCATGAATCCACTCTACCAGTGGATATAATGAAAGTTCGAATGATACGAGTTGACTGTAATATTATTTCTGGAGCATATCTGAATTCAACAAAATCTCATACTTTATTCGAATTTGATATTGACGTTGAACCTGGTTATAAACTTTCTAAGGAGCCCCATAATATAATATATATGCCCATACAACCTTTGGGTCGTCAGTTTATAGATAACATTACGTTGAGAATCTTGGACGATCAAGGAGACTTGGTTAATTTCCAAGGAGAGAAAATTATAATTAAATTAGAATTAAAGAAAATTACATAATGGGATTTCAATATAATTCTCAGATTTATAAATATCAAAAATCGTCTAAGATAATAAAAGATAATAAAAGCAGTAAACCTAAAACTATAGCACGCATTCTAAAAAGAAACGTTGATCTGAAAGGAAGTGATATAAGCATCGAAGATCGCGAATTTTTGAAATCCTTGGGTTTACAACTAAAAATTTAAGAAAATATGGCCACCATTTCAACAAGTGAAAAATTGGAGGTTTTCGATGATCCTGTATTTGATTATTCACTTGTCAGTTTAAATGAGCATACATATAAACCTTATGGGTCACCAACATATAGCAATTCTGATGAAATCCGTATACCAATTCATTTTCAAGATCTAATACTCAATATTGCAGATAGTTACATATATATTGAGGGCACATTTAATTCAAGTGATGCTACAAAAAAATGCTATTTGTCAAATAATTGTTTGGCATTTTTATTTGATGAAATTAGATATGAAATGGGTGGTGAACAAGTATCTATAGTCAGAAAACCTGGAATCACCACAGCGTTAAAGACATTGGTATCATTTAATCCACTGCATAGTAAAAACTTACTTACCACAGGATGGGGTTTAAATGAGGGATGTCAAGTTATTTTGGACAAAACAAGCCATATATTTAGCGGAAAGCTACCCTTAAAATATCTATTGGGTTTTGCAGAAGACTATTTGAAAGGAGTCCTTAATGTAAAGCAGGAATTAATAATGGTTTTATCTAGATCATATGTTAACTGCTACGTCGGCGAAGTAGAAGCAACTATTAATGTAAGCAAAATTGAATGGAAAGTTCGTCATATTGTCCCCGAAGATCGAGAAAAGCTTAAACTGCTTTCTC
Source organism: Polydrusus tereticollis (assembly GCA_963920685.1). Lineage (NCBI taxonomy): Eukaryota > Metazoa > Arthropoda > Insecta > Coleoptera > Curculionidae > Polydrusus > Polydrusus tereticollis. Next base: position 99,275,031 of record OY987333.1, read on the forward strand.
GTATAAATAAAGGTGGCAATAATGCTCAAGTAAATATAGCTTATAGAATGTGGGATCTATATGAGCTTCCAACACTACGAGAAACGACTTCAGATATATGGGCTTTAAAAACGAGTACCAATCTTGAAAAACCAAGATATCTTATTCTCAGCTTTATAAGCGCCGATAGTTTGGATAACTACAAAAAGAATGCGATAGATTTTATAAACGCGGGTATTCGAGATATTCGCGTGTATTTAAATAGCAACGTATTTCCTTATGAAAGATGGAACTTGGATTTTAGCAAAAAGCTTTGTGGCCCTGCATACTACGCATACGAAAATTTCCAGCGTAGTTACTATAATCGACAAGATTGTAGCCCCCTACTTGATTTAGATGAATTTTTCGCAAACCCGGTCTTTGTCATTGATTCCAGTCAGCAAGCGGATAATAACATAAAAAATTCGACAGTAGACATAAAAATTGAATTTGAAACGCGTAACAAATTTGCAAAAAACATTAAAGTTTTTGCATTGGTGTTACACGATGCATTTTTAAGCTATAATGCTTTAGATGGTTCTGTTCGAACCGGGTGTAATTTTTTGGGTAGATAAATGTATACTAATTAGTTTAGATTAATAATATAATTAAGAATTATAGTAGTATAGAACATAACATATTATGTAGTTTGTATAATCCTGAATTTTGAATAAATTATGATTAAATTATATTATGGATTTTATTTTACCTTAACTAATCGAATTTTAAATTAAGGTTTGAGCATACCATAAAAGGAAGGGTCATTTAGGTATAAATAATTATTGTGGGGTGACAAATGTACCGCTTTATTATACTTATCTTGTTAGACCATATAAATTAGGGATTTATTTCACTTTACTACCCGCCAGCGGCGTTTCACTAATTTAGAAAATATAAATAATGTTTTTTACTATACCACTTTAACAGCGGCGTTTCAACTAAGGGAAAATAATAAAAAGTCTGGTTTAAGGATGTCTCAGGTCGGATCGTAAAAAGTTGGGTTTAAGGATGGCTTATAAAAATTGGGATTTAATTATCCCGCTTTAGCAGCGGCGTTTCAACTAAGGGGAAATAATAAAAAGTCTGGTTTAAGGATGTCTCAGGTCGGATCGTAAAAAGTTGGGTTTAAGGATGGCTTATAAAAATTGGGATTTAATTATCCCGCTTTAGCAGCGGCGTTTCACTAAGGTTAAATCATAAAAAGTCTGGTTTAAGGATGGCTTAGGTCGCATCGTAAAAAGTTGGGTTTAAGGATGGCTTATAAAAATTGGGATTTAATTATCCCGCTTTAGCAGCGGCGTTTCACTAAGGTTAAATCATAAAAAGTCGGGTTTTATCTCGGGTCAGTTCATAAATATTCAGGTTCAAATTAGGGTTAGATAAGAAGCCGCCTCATGAAAGCATCCGGGTTAGGTCGTAAAAAGTCGGGTTTAATTTCGGGTTATTTTGTAAACAGCACCACCGAACCACCCGGGTTAGTTGCACCACCAGCACCACCAGCACCACCTGATCCAGAACTCTTAGTTTTCCTCTACTAAAGTCAGCACAAAAACCGTTTAAACCGTTCTTAAAAGAAACCTCCTGTATCCATATCACATTCAGCGGATCCAAGCTCTACTGCCTCGGGATATTCACCCAAGATTAATGTTTTACAGGTGGTTAATTCATACGAGCACAAGATAGTAATTTTTTAACAAATATTTTAGTTACGGACGAGGCAAATTTTTCACGAGATGCTATTATGAACTTTCACAATGACCATTTTTGGGCCGACGAAATCCCCACGTTATTAGAGAAAGTCATTTTCAGCAACAATTTTCGCTCAACGTTTGAGTAGGAATTATTGGTGACTACCTAATTGAGCCATTTTTTTTACCACCAAGATTATCAGGTGAATCCTACAAGGACTTTTTGAGACATCATTTACTAATTTTGTTAGAAGAAGTACCCCTAGATGTAAGAGTCAACATGTAGCTTATGCACGACGGGGCTCCAGCTTATTTTAGTGTTCTTGCTCGTCAGCATCTCGACATCACCTACCCTAATCGCTGGATTGGACGTGCAGGACCTCAAAATTAGCCAGCTTGATTTCTATTTATGGGGTCATCTGAAGGCTCTTGTTTATAAAACGTGAATAAATAAATAAAAAGTGAATGACTTGAGGAGTCGGATAATTGACAATTGCAATGTCATAATGAATACTCCAGGTATTTTTGAACGTGTCAGACAATCAATGACAAATCGATTGCAGTCGTGCATTTTATCAGAAGGTTGACTTTTGCTCATTTACAAAGGTCGAAACTGTTTATTTTTTATTTTTGGTTGTTGTTTTATGCTGTCCATGGATAGCTTTTAGAATGAGTTAAAATGATTTATATTTTTTTTGTCGCAAACAAAGCCAGATATGAAAAAAACGCAAGGGACCAAAAGGTTGTATTTGTAGTTGCTTAATCTGATCAAAGAAGGAAACTAAAAAAAGGAAGTGCCGTACTTTTTCTCCTCAATAATAATTGGCTGTGGTGCCCACTCAGACGCCAATAAGTTCTAGTAATTGTGAGTGTTATTTCAACAAGTCCCATGCGCCTTAGGCTAAAATAAACCGCTTGGCAGCCTGGGTCTAAAAGATAGACAACACACAAGAGACCAAAAGTTGTACTTATAGTTGCTTAGACCGAACAAATAAAAAAACTAAAAATTGATCTACTTTTCTTCTTAATAATAATTGGCTGTGGTGCCCACTGAGACGCCACTGGACCTAATAATTTCAATCTAGTTAGGGCTAAATAAGCGCCTTATTACTTCAAATAACTGAACCAAATTTCAACCAAATCGATTTAAGGATATTTATGACCGTTTTTTTTTAAGCTTCAACGTCCTGTATCTTAAAAAAGAAGCAACTCCGGACATATGTTCATAGGAACTGTTTTCCTTAAAACGACCTTACGTATCACCCTCTGAAGTTTCGTACAGTAGTTAGGAAACATCCTGTATACAGGGTGTCTGTATAAGGTCTTTACAAAAACCTACCACATATTCTTCAGACCAGAATTAGCCGATTTAAGTAAACTTACCTTAGTACAAAGTTGCTTAGTTTGGGCGCTAGACGGCGCTGAAGTGACAATTTTTAAATCGTTTTTCTGGATTAATTCAAAAACTGCTCATTCTATTTTGCCAAAATTTGGTACGTTGGCATAGCTTTATAGGGCAAAAAACCCATGCCACAATTCTGATTAATATCAGTCCATGGGTGTAGAACCTGGGTTGTTTACTAATTGCTTGTTTCAGATTCCTATGCCAATGGTACAAGAGGGGTTTGGGCACAAAATTCAGATGACCCAACTCATTTGCTACAAAAAAGATACTCTTGATAAGACTCGATTCCTCTGACGGTTTTCGAGAAATTTGCATTTTATTACTTATACGTAGTAGTTATTACCACGCAGTACTTGGATTTTAAAGAATTTTTCTGTTTTTGATTTTTACGCTAATGGAAGATACGAGATTAAAAATTTAGATAAAACCAACTTATTTACTACAAAAAACCTATTGAACAGTTTTCTTATCATCTGCTTTTTGTTCGCACGGTATTTTTCAGGTAGGTATGTACAACACGACCTTACGCCTCACAAACGATTGTTATTGTTGGTTATTATTAGTTTCATCTGACAACATAAGATTATTGTCAGTCGAATACCATGCCACCAGACGTTTGCTGCTGTTAAAAGACTCCTGCGGGAAAACGGCCAAATTTACTCCTAAAGCCATTGATAATGGAAGACAGCGTTTTGTAAGGCTTTCTGAAGTCAAGGAAGACATTTTAGAACGTGTTGCAGAAGATCCATAAATAAGCACCAGGAGGCTAGGTAGGAAAATAGGAGTGTCCAAAGATATTGTTCATGAAGTACTTCAAGAACAGTTCCTATATCCATACCATAAGATGCCAGTTCAAGATCTTTTACCTAATGATCCTGAAATGCGCCTGGTTTTTACGCGGATTGTTTATAGGCAGAGAGAAGAGAATCCCAACTTTGCCAACAATATTTTGTTTACCGATGAAGCATGTTTCACAAAAAGAGGGATTACAAATTTTCATAATGAACATGTTTATGCGGATGAAAATCCACATGCTATCAAGGTAAGACATTTTTAAAATGAGTTTCGAATTAATGTGTGGGCTGGAATAATTGGTAATCACATTGTTGGTCCTGTCATTATTCCACAAAGATTAACCGGCGAAATTTATTTGCGACATCTAGAAAATACGCTGCCAGATTTTCTAGAAGATTTACCTTTCCAACTTCGGAGAGATATGTGGTATATGCACGATGGAGCTCCACCACATTTTGCATTAAACTTTTTGAATCAGCAGTACCCAAATAAATGGATTGGTAGAGGTAATGCTCCTGTAAGTTGGCCATCACGATCTCCGGATTTAAATCCATTGGATTATTTCTTATTGGGGCATCTTAAGACAGTGGTTTACAAGACAACTTCAGAGAACGCAGAACAACTATGGCAACATATTTAAGATGCAATAAATATTCTTAAGGGCGATGAACAAGTTTTGCAAAGAGTTTGTTTTAATTTTCTTTGACGTATAAATCTTTGTATTCATGAAAATGGAGGACATTTTGAGCAATTTTTACATTTCTTTTTATGATTTAGTTATTTTTTCTTTTGTAAAAACTACTACGTATTAAGTAATAAAATGCAAATATCTCGAAAACCGCCAGAGGAATCGACTCTTATCAGGAGTACCTTTTCTGTAGCAAATTAGTTGGTTCATCTGAATTTTGTGCCCAACCCCCTCTTGTTCCATTGGCATAGAAATCTGAAACAAGCAATTAGTAAAAACCCAGGTTCTACGCCCATGGACTGGTATTAAACAGAATTGTGGCATGGGTTTTTTTGCCACATAAAGCTATGCCTACGTACCAAATTTCGGCAAAATAGTATAAGCAGTTTTTGAATTAATCCAGAAAAAAAACGATTTAAAAATTGTCACTTCAGCGCCGTCTAGCGCCCAAACTAAGCAACTTTGTACTAAGGTTGTAATAACCTTTTATTATTATATACTTGAATTAATTAAAGGGTTGGTGGAATTGGGCAGAACCCATAAATAATACACCTTTCAGTTCAGGTCACAACTTCAATCTATCTTTTATTTATTATACAATCTTCGACTCATCCTGACATAGGTGCTGAATAATCATAATTCAATTACATTATTATTATGATTATACTTGCTGACAATTAATACAATTATGAATGTTATGATTTGCACTAACTGCTAAAATAAACATATATAACGTTAATAACCGAAAGTAACCTTTCCTGTTATCCCTTATATTTTATTTTACACCTCTTACGAAAATTAAAAAAAACAAAACAATAAAAAAATGTTTAAACTACCTATCAATATATAATTTTCTTCTATTTTTATGAACTTCTACTAACCTATTGCCTATTTTAATTAACACATTTGGCGCCTTATCCTCGAGTACGAGATAAGGGCCATTAAATATAACATCTTTCTTACTTCCAGAGTCATTTTTTAACAAAATTTTATCGCTAATTTTGTAATTAATTAATTTCATTCTCCTATCAAAATGTACCTTTTTTCTCTCTTTTGATTTAATCAAATTATCTCTTGCATCGGACCATGCACTTTGCAAGCCATATTTTAGTACAGATGGGTAATCGTCAAAATTGTAAAGCGGATCTACTTTATTAACAAGGTTAGACGATAAATTGCAATTTTTTCCAAACACTAGTTCATAAGGAGTGTATCGTGTCTCTGTATGAATACTGTTATTGTGCGAAAAACACCAGATTTGCAACCAAGAACTTCAGTTTTCTCGATTTTTCGTAATTTGAATTCGTAAATATGCATTCAAATGTTTATGAGAATTTTCGAGAGAACCTAAAGTTTGGTGGTGGTATGCAGTAGAACACAGCTGCTTAATTTTTAAAATCTTACAGGTATCTTCTAAAGTAGAACATAAGAATTCTGAACCTCGATCTGAAATGATACACTTTAGTATGCCGTAACGTAAAATAAAATTATTTACAAAACTTCTAGCTATAGTTGTTGATTCCTTATTAGGTAATGGATAGCATTCGATAAATTTAGAAAGTTCGCATTGTAAAGTTAATACATAGCGATTATTTTCGCTATCTTCCTCTAAGGGACCTACCAAATCTAAATAAATGTTTTGAAACGCTGAAGTCGCAGTCGTTGTAATAGACATTGGTTGTATGTTAGGCCTAGCATGTTTATAATGTTGACAGTCATCACAACGCTTGACAAAAGTTTCAATATCTTTATGCAGATTTGACCAAAAATAATATTTCTTTATATTATTATACATTCGATTTATTCCCGCATGTCCGCCTGTTGGCAAGATATGGAAATCATTTAAAGTAATTTGACGAGTCTCTAAATCGTTAATTTTTTCGACGTCTTTAATAATTGATATCTTAAACTGTTTATTTCTGAAATTATTCGTATCATTCAATATATAACTTATTATTCGCGCGTTTTCCTTATTTTTTAGAATGATTAGTTCCGGAACATCATATTTAATGCATATCGAATTTAGGTCTCTCCACGATGTACCTAGTACGAACGCCGATCGAGTATCCCGTCGCATAAATATAACTTTTTCACTATTATCAATTATAAAATTACCTAACTGAAAATCATATTTCCTTTCTTGAATTAATTTGTTAAATTCTATTGATGAGAGTGAACTAAGTTCGGAAGAATATAAAGCACGTTTTAATATTTCAACAACTCCAGGGTGATCAAGCCTTCGCTCAGTGAATTATTAGAAGTACCAATAATATATGTTTGCTCTCTGCTTGTTTAACTCTGTTGCCTAGTTATAGCGAATAGAGTCCGCGAAACCGTACTAGAGATATTTTTTAGCTCATCTGAGAAGACTGGTATCCGCGATAAAGCATCTGCGGTGACGTTATTCTTACCTCTTATATACCTTATTTCAAAATCATATTCTTCTATAAGTAGCCTAAACTTTGTTAACCTACTTGACGGATTAGCAATAGTAAATAAGTAAATAAGAAGGCGGTGGTCGGTGTACATAATAAATTTTCTGCCATACAAGTAACAAGAAAAATGTTTAATACCAAAAACTATTGCTAACAGTTCTTTTGGATTGTAGCGTATCGTTTTTCGGCTTTATTCAATGCTCTACTTACATAAGCTACATTGCTATAGTCATAGCTCTAGAAAAAGCATTAACACTTATTTTTAAACCCATATGTAGTCGAGAAATTTGAAATTGTCCTTTACTACCTACAGTAAATGCTGTAATAGGTCTACTAGCTTTATCTAGTTCTACCTGATAGTAACTTTGAGATATATCTAAATGCGAAAAGTATGTTGCATTCAATAGAGAGTCTAAAATTTCTGTAATGCAGGGCAAGGGAAATTTGTCGTCTTAAATCCTAGAGTTTATAAATCTGTAATCGCTTGCTACCCTAAAACGCTTATTATTATTATTATTGTCACTCTTTTTCTAACCTGAACTATTAAAAGAGGTGAGGACCATTCGGATCTCGCTCCTTCAATTATTCCGTCTTGTAACATTTTATCAACATGTTTATAAATTTCATCCTTTTGAGAATGTGAGAATGTGGTAACCTATTTTGTTTTATGTAAACTAGAGATGCATTTGGTTTAAAATGAATTTTTTGTTTGTATATATTGGTTGTTGTTAACGGATCATTTTCTAAGAAAAATACATCGGAATATTTGACACAAACTTTCTGTATAGAATATTTTTCTTCAGTGTTTAAGTGATTTAAATTTAATAACTGAAACAGTTTATCGACTATACTAATAGAAATATTATCATTTGAACCAAAATTGCAAATTTCGTAGTTATCAGAAAAATCAATCGTTGGTGTAAAATTTCTTATTGTAACATCGTGATCTCTTACATTTAAAAATCTTATTGGGATCATATTAGATTTCGGTCTTACTAAAGCACCCGCAGTAAAAATACGTTTACATATTTCATTAGCAAAAACTAAAGAATGTTTAATTGTTTCTACATAAAAATTTAATTACCTCGCTCCGTTTAGGAATTAAAGTAAATAAGCCACTTTTTGCTTGCATAGGTACTATTATTTGTTCATTATTAACATAAAAAGTGAAGGGAATTTTTTCAAAGTCTATTACTGCAAAATACTTATGAAAAAAATCAGATCCTATTACTCCGTGTCAATTATCCTCAAAACTGTCTACCAACAAAGATTTATGGCACACATTCATCTCGTTTATCTAATAAAGAATCATACAACTGAATAGCATCTATCATCTGTTTTGTTACAGATTTGGAGCGATTCATGCTGGGTATCAAACCTAAAGCCGTTTTTAAATCAAATTTCTCAGACATTTTGCCTTTCAGTTCAGAATCTGACAACTCTAAATCAATTTCTACCTCTATAGCCTATCATTTAATGTTTTATAAATACAATCAAAATACTTATCTATTTCACTAACATATAATTTAACCTTTTTTATTAAACCTGGTTCCTTAGCTTGAATACTAAATTCTTTCTTAATATTTTCAAACCCTAATCTTGACTTGTGTACTTTCCCAATATGGTTTTCGATTACCTTGCTATACTTTCTTCGTTCTTGACGTTCTTTTCCCAGATTTCTATTAGATACTCGTAACTCTTCTAACAAGTGTTTAAATTCGTCAGTCGACATTCCATACCATATTACTTATATTTTACCCTACCCATATAATCCATAATATACCACATAATTTACTATAATTTACAATCCATTATTAATTGAAACCCATATTCCATATTTATTTCCATCCATCAATTTTTTTTTTCTAATATTTAACCTGGTTCGGTGCTTCTCGCGTTTTCTCTTCTAATTTTTGTGTTTTTTCTATTCTAAATATTTTTTTCCATTCCTAGTTCTTAAGCAGGATCGCCATGTAATAACGTTTTATTATTATATACTTAAATTAATTAGAGGGTTAGTGGAATTGGGCAGAACCCATAAATAATACACCTTTCAGTTCAGGTCACAACTTCAATCTATCTTTTATTTATTATAGAATCTTCGACTCATCCTGACATAGGTGCTGAATAGGCATAGTTCAATTACATTATTATTATGATTATACTTGCTGACAATTAATAAAATTATAGATGTTATGATTTGCACTAACTGCTAAAATAAACATATTTAAAGTTAATAACCGAAAGTAACCTTTCCTGTTATATCTCTTATATTACAAGGTAAGTTTACTTAAATCGGCTAATTTTGGTCTAAAGAATATGTGGTAGGTTTTTGTAAAGACCTTTTACAGACCCTGTATAAGCATTCAAATATTTAAACCATATATTATACTGACCTCCTTCTCCCCCTTAAACTAAAAACTATCCAATATGAAACAAGTTACATTTAACGAAAAGCTTAATAAAACCCACATATTTTTGTATGGAGCTTTGGTTATAGGAGAGCAAGAGAAATTAATTTTAAACGATATGTTTTAGACAGATATCGCTTTTAGAATATAATGAAGTATACAGAAAATACAGGAGAAAAAACAGCAAAAAATAACAGTATCCATAAAGCCAGCGAAAAATAGTAAAAGACAGTAACAAAATAGAGAAAAAGAATGTCACAAACGTTCACTAAAGATAGGAAAAATTATGGATACTGTTTACAGTCGTTTTCAGAATGGAATCAAGTATAAAGAAAATATTTTAATCCCCATCTTGCTTTGAATTTATAGAAATAAAATTTACAAAGAACGTTTTATGTGGATTTATTTTAAATAAATTATAATATTTCGTTTTTTAATATCCAAGAATTGTACAATTTATCCATCCCCAACCATTTAACGTAGACTTTATTACCTTTTCTTCTTTAAACTAAATAGACATTTGGATATTTAACTTTTTGTAACTCCTCTTTATTAAAACGTCCTTATATATCTTCTTCTTTGTCATCATTTAGTAAGTATGTTAAAGGACTGGAAAACCATGGTTTCTGTTTTTGTAAAATAGTAAAGATGTAGAGTAGAACAACCAAATATTAATATTCCCCACCCTTCTCCAAAACATTAGTAGGTAGTGGGGCACAATTACTTAACATGAAAAAAGTTACTTTTAATAAATAGCTTAATGAACCCCACAATTTATTTACATGGTGTTTTGCCTATCCAAGGGCTAGAAAAAATAATTTCGAACGATATGTTTTAGACATATATCGTTTTCAAAATAGGATCAAGTATACAGAAAATATTTTAAATTCCATCTTGATAGAAAGTCATAGAAATAAAACGCTTTAGGCGACTTTATTTGAAAATAAATTATATTAATTCGCTTTTTCATATCCAAGAGTTGTGTGACGCATCTATTCCTAACCATTTGACATAATTATAGTTTATTTCCTTTTCTCCTTTAAACCTTTTCAACTAAATAGACATTTGGATGTTTAACTTTCAACAACTCAAGTTCATAAAAAGCGCCTTGAATAGCTTCACTTTTTTCATCCTGCAGCAAGTATGTTCTCGAAAATGTTGTATTAATTTCTATAATTTGAAATATTGCATATGATAAGTTTGGTGTGTACCCTCTTTGAGAGGCTTCCCTATGCTTATTGATTCTGACATAGTCACCTACAGCGAATTTCGGAGTATTAGGATCAACGATTTTTATATTGGTGGTGAGATGATTTTAGGACTTGGTTTTCATTTTTTTCGTTTATGTTAATGGATTTTAAGCCTGTTGTAGTATGTATGGTAGCATTATTCTTGGTAACTATGCGTGCTAATATATTTAATCACTTGTAATTTATTTGCAAACTTAATTGTTTCCACATTCTATTTCTTAATATTCTATTTACTTTCTCAACGATGCTAGCCTCTAGGTTTAAAAATTTACTATAGTGATTCACTTGGTAGTCGTCCATTAATTTTTTAAAATCTTTATTGTAAAATGCGTTTCCCATATTGAATATTTTTGGTTGGTGTCTTAACCTCTTCCAAAATGTTCTTCATAGCTAAAGTTACATTCTGTGCACTCTTTTTTTTAATAGGTTGAACCAAAACATATTTTGAGAAAGCATTTATAACAACCAAAATGTTATGATAATATGATATCCTTTATCAAATTTTGCATACGATTGTATTTTCAGTAAATTACCTTTCCATAAATCATTTAATACATTAATAATAACCCTTCTCCTTTGATAATTTTTTCTAGCATGTTTATGTAACAACTGCTTCTTTAGTGAGAGACATTACAATCAATCAAACGATTTAAGAAAATAATTTTCACTTATTCCTTCATATATTTTATTTAGTTCTTCATTTAGCCTTTTAACTATGCTTTGTAAGAATGAATAACTTTTGTTTCACTTCTTCAAAAAATTATTCAATGTCTACATACTTTTTAGATGGCAGGAACACGTAATACACAATTTTGTTCTTGAAGGCTAAAGTTAATATTTTTACACTTTCATTACTTTTAACTACTTTACTTTTATATAGATTAAAATGTAAGTATGCACAAAGCTTATTTTTCACAGATCACGTATCACAGATGGTATGCAGATTCGATTTCTGCGTAAAAGGTTTATTTCAATCACTGTATGTATGAATTGTAACTGAAAGTTTAAAACTGCTAGCAAAAAAAATAATAATTTAAAGGTGTAATATTCCTCTGCAATTAGGTTCTCTAACTAAATGCTAAGTCATTTGTTACTGCGTTAAATAAAGAGTGGTGGGAATGGTGATGTGAGGATATTGGTGGAGATTTGACAAAGTGGATGTGGTATATGGTGATGTGGAGGAAGGACTGGTAGGTGTGGTTTTGATAGGTGTGGAGGGAGGATTGAAAAGCTGGTCTCTACCGCGCAGGTATATATACTGGTAGGTAAGATAGGAGGATTTAGTGGTTGGGGGAACAGTGAATCCATGGATCCATACCCCAGAAGCCTTATAGTCCCCTACTTTAGTCGATTAATCGATTTTTCGATTTGAGTAAATTTTTATTCGATTAATCGAAACAATCGATTTGAGTAAATTTTTATTCGATTAATCGAAATAATCGATTTTTGTTTAATCGATATATCAAACAATCGATTAATCGATATTTTCAATAATCCATATATCGACTAAGCGATTAACCGAAATAATCGATATATCGAACAATCGAATAATCAATTATCGATTTTTTGAGTAAATCGAAATAATCGATTATTTTTCATAATCGATAATCGATTATGACTTTGGATAATTCCTACTCCTACTGATAATACGGCGGCTGATTATTGTTTTTTCCATATTCCTACAGTTTTTTGGTTTCAAACATTGCTTTCATCTTTTGACGGGCTTATCTGAATATTTTTTTAAATGAAATACTTTGCATCTTTATTTTACCCCATGTTTAGGTGCTTGTATAATCGATTGGTTTTATTAATTAAAAATTGCCCAATCGACCAGGACCAAATAAATTATGATTGATTATAAATTACATTGTCAGATTTATTTATTTGATATGATATGAGTTGAAAAAAATTAATTTCCTATAATGAAGTATACGGGGTAGTCCAGAAAAGTAGGGCAGTAAAAGAATTATTTTAAATAAAATTCCCCATATATTTTAGCATTCTTCGTTTCTCCGCAAGATTATCCATAAGACGCCATATTTGGTTTTTCATTGTCTTACAAAGTTCCCAAACAAAATAAAAAATTCTTAAAGGTGTTGCATATGAGCATAATAAATATAAGATTTGGTATTTAAAAAACAGAGTTATGGTATTTAAAATTTTTCTATATTCGGCTGTCAACAAAAATTATCCTGTGCAGAAATTCAACTACTTTTTGATTTTAAACAGTTTTTTTATAACCATACTTAGGGTTTACAATAGTATAATAAATTTAAAAATAGCAGTACAGGTATCTACGAGATAACTTAACGTACTTATGGTTTTTTTTCCCAAGTTGAATGCAGAAAATTGAATTGTCTAAATATTGCCTAAATATCAGAAATAAACTAATTACGTGGCAACGTAAAGATCTCTCTTAACTAGAAGAAATGAATATGCAGGGTGTTTCATTTAAGAAAGAACACATTTTTATTTAATAACTTTTGGGTTACGCAGTGCACTGTAAAATGTTTAAAAGTTATGCGCTTTGGTAAATAAATTTTGTATACAACTTTTTTCTGTATCTATTCTATTATGGGTGGTATCGAAGAATACCACCATGCTGATGCACTGTATATATTTTTAGTCTTACCTTTCAAAAATAGTTCTTTCTTTTTCACCCATATACTTGAATCCGTGAATGCCAGTATTATTTGAGTATTCGGAGAAATATTCGTAGAAATTCCTCCTGAACCCAGGATAAGGCCGGTTTGCCTTCTTGGGGTATCCATTGTCTTCGCCGCCCTTGGTTTGTTTTTTTGGACTTCGTATATCAACATCTGTTCTATCCTCGGATTCTTCATCGATTTTGTGTGGCGATCGTTTCATTTTTACGCTGTTTTGCAGGACTCTGGAAAATCATTAAGAATAAATGCTATTTTTAATAGTTAACAACTGCTCTTAAAATGCGTACTCTCTAAATATTGTATGTGTTCAGGTTATAATATTACCCGACTTATTGGTTGTTAGAATCAAATGTTTTTTTTTTTGCATTTTTCGTTAATCACATTTTATTAAAAAGAAAAGAAATGTTATTCACAAATTTAATTCAAGGAATAAAACAAAAATTGCAATAATCAAGTAATACAAAAATTAACAAACGATGCTTATCTTTTTAAGTTTACAAATTAGTAATAAGGAAATAAGTTGGTTAACTAGGCTTAACCTACATTCAAAATGATACGAGATGTGCGTTTTAAAAAATTAAAATATATGTTGTTATCGTGACAATAAAAACCCGACTAAAGATCTTTCTTGGGAACCAGCTTATCGTCTCTGCTATATCCGTTGATGCTGATGCGGTAGTTTAGGCAGTTCCTGGTAAATTCCATAAGGGTTAACAAAGAAGTTGGACGTCGGCGAAGTCGGCATCTTTTTTCTGCCCTTCTTTCTTGAAATTATTCTGTTTACGCAGCTTGGGATAGAGTTTCTTATAGGTGACTTATGTTGCTCCTGAAATCATAAGTCCATATATTGCCAGTGTCCAAGAACTTGGTATATGAGAGATACTTTCATCCAATCGAACAGAAATATTATTTGAGGTTGCTTGACCAAATTTTATGTCTAAATCAGGGAACAGTATTAAATTTGCTGATTTAATTTTGTCGATTATTTCTCATTTACAAATATTTGTTGTCAAGTAGACATCTGACACCCAATGGGCAGATTAAATAGATGCCAGCACTTGGTTTTTGTACTTCTTCTTATTTCTTGCATTTAAGTTTAAGAGTGTCTTGTTTTGGCAGCAAGGCTATCCATTGGCTAGAATCGCGTAATCATTTAATGACTGATCTTGGAATCATGACCAGTGTTTTTTCGCAAGCGGAGGTGTTTTTGACCTTAAGAAGTTGAATTTCACAAGTGTTGTCTTCTTCTATGTCTTTGATATCCAGTCTTGGGCAGATGAATTGTTGTGGAGATATTTCGTTGAAGGGGCCGCTGACATATGCATAGTGTAATTTATTTTTTAGATAAGAGTTTATTTCGCGGAATTATCGCCTTAAGCTGGCTCTCAAAAAAATATTGGGATAGAGGGTAAATGATAACAATTAACATGTTTGGGGTATGTGATATAAAGACTATTGTATTATGTAAAATAAAAGTATTAATTTTTGCTGATTTTCAGAATAAAGGCATATTTTTTAAAGCTAATTCGACTGAAAATTGATCCTTATTTAAATGGGTTTTGAAGATTTTAAATTCTTAGAATAGATCAGCAGTTTTCATTATGCTGGGATACATAATTTTTGAGTGTAAGAAAGAAACAGAGTTTTCTATGTCTTGCAAAATAGAGTTTATGATTCCACGTTGATAATCTGACTTATGAGATTCTTAATAAACAAAGAGTTTCACACTTTGTCTGGTTTCCTTTAATTAAAGAAATTTGAAATAAACGTGTTTTCAATAATTTTTCATTATGTCTCATTTGTTGAAGTTTTGTTAAATTCTTTAATAAGAGCAACTGATAATGAATTTTGGTTTTTAATGTTATTAGCTATATTGATTTAGTTATTTTGCATTTCTTGAATTAACTTATCGTATCTTTCTCCATCTGCGTAATCTAAATTTCCGAAAGTTGATTTATAGATAGAACCTAACCCGTTTATTAAACCTCGTTTCTCCCATACAGGCTATGGTAAAAGTTCACTTAGTTTTGTTTCAACTTTATCCCGGATAAAGTTTAATATTTTTAAATAGTCAGAAGCATCAAAGGCGTTATCTTTTTTTACATTAATTAAGTCAATTAGAAGGTTAGTTCCATAGTTTAATTTGCTAAGTTCGATTAATATCGGATTTAAATCATACTAGTTTATAAGTTCATGCGCATAATGTTCTATTTTTGTAGTTCCTAATTTAAGAGGGACAAGTTTAGGATTGTTGTCAAGTTTTCGTATGGAGATGCTTTCTTAGAATCCTAGAGTTCCCGAAAATCTGAAAATGAAAGCCTTACTTTACTAATCCAAAGTGAAGGTCCTCCTAACAGGCCTTTTCAAATTTTCTATCCAATTTTAGTTCCTTTTTTCGATAATTCGTTCTTTGTTTCCTATTATATCAGAATTTATCTTCTCGGTGTTCGTTAACATAGTCATTGAGTAGGATTTTTTCTATTTCTAGATTAAATGGGTAATTTGTAGAAATATGTCCATTTCTAATATCAATATGCTTAACTTTTCTAATAGATTGCAAGGAATTATTATAGGTTAGTATTGCATATAACATTTTCATATTAATAGGAGTTTTTGAAAAACCTTGTATATTAAGAAGTCTAAGAGGTGCTGGGACCAGTTCTATTTCTTTTATATATTAACGATTTGACGTCTATCGACATTGGGGGAGAGTTCACACTTTTCGCTGACGATACTACAATATTATGGCACTCTAACAATGCTCTTATGTTAAAAGACATTATTGCCTCAGATTTGGTTAAGGTCAAAGAATGGTGTGATTCAAACCTGCTGTCTCTAAACGTCGAAAAAACAAATGTAGTTGGTTTTAAGTGTTCTATGGAGGGCTTGGTCATTGGTGACTCACCCCTTGTGAATTGCCCTAGTACTAAGTTTTTGGGCCTTGTCATTGGTAGTGGCCTTAAATTTGAGAGTCATATCAGGGCACTGAGCAGGAAATTGGCTTCGGCATGTTTCGCAGTCAAAGTAGTAGTTAATGAACTTGGTTCAAATATTGCGAAATCAGTTTACCACGCGCTAATAGAATCTCATCTGAGATATGGAGTTGCATATTGGGGGTTCTCTAGTCAGCAACTGCTCGGTGTTCTGTTTGTTCTGCAGAAATGCGCAGTGAGATGCATTTGTCGGGCGAAACCCAGAGACTTATGCAGACCATTGTTCGTGCAGAAAAGAATATTAACACTAACATCATTGTTTATTTTGGAGACTGTCACTTTAATATTTAAGATGAGATATAGGTTTTTGAATACTGACTCCTACAGGACACGACAATATCGTAATCTGCCTTTGCCAATACCATCCTCAACCCTTACAAAAAAATCGGTTGTATATGAAAGTGTAAAAATATATAATCATTTACCTAATTACTTAAAGGACCTACAGTCACTTCAATTATTTAAAAGGTCTGTGACGCAGATGTTGTTGGAGAAGGCTTACTATTGCTTGGAGGAATATTATTCCGATGTTCCGATGTTTGTTTAAGGGTTTTATTTGATATCTTTAGATAATTGTTGACATACTGTAAATAAACAAATTTTAATGCCTACCCTTGTTTTTTTTTTTTTTTTTTAAATGTTATTAATGTATATTATTGTTATTATTAAATCATATAGATAGATATGTAATATGTGGATAGACTTTGTCAATGAGAATTTTGTATTCTTTGGACAATAAAGTATATTTGATTTGATTTGATTTGATTAATATGTTCGATAATCGTAGAGTGAAAGCTTTCACAGAACCCATTGGATTAGGTGTATTATTTAAAAATGTTGTTATGGCTTCACCATATTTTGTTACTGTCAAAGATTCGGGTATTTCACAACTATGGATCCTTTGGTGAGGTATAATGACTACCCCATTCAATACTGATGTTTTTATTTTAAAACCTGTTCAGATTCTGGCGAAATTGTTAATAAATCAAAAAAAAAATTTATTTGAAAATAGTTTAATCTTATCTTTGCATAGGGTGTGACTAAAATGCCTTTATTAAAGACTGAATTTGCTTATAAAACTTTTTAAATAATCAAGGGCTAAAAGTCCGTGAAATGTATTGTGAAATATAAATAGAAAAATTTTAAGATTTATAGCATGTGGTAATTCAAAAAATTTCGAAGCAGGTATAAGGGTGCTATATTTATGAGCTGACTTTTAAAAAACTGTCAAAACAGCAAATGGGTCAACCCTAATTAAATTTTAGTAATATTGAAATTATATTTGAAGCTCAGTGAACCATTTTGTTGAGCCAAAGTCTATTAAAATTTTGATATCATATTCGGGAAAGGTAATACAAGGTCCTGCAACAGTGGGTCGGGCTTTCATAGCTCCTAAACGAATTAAGTTAGAAATTTCATTCATATGCGCACTTATACTGTATCATAGAGTGTATTTCAGGAAAATACTTTTGCATACACAGGGTTGCCCAAAAAAGTGTGGTAACATAATGTTGAATTTTTTTAAATGTATTTTCTTGCATATTTTGGTTTGTATTATTATCCTTTCTAAATATCTATAATTTTATGCAATTTGCTTTGGTAATTTAAGAGCAATAAATTAAAAACTAAGATAAAAAAAATTTAGCAGCTCTGAAGAAAAACCAAAAAAAAAAATCTGAAAACATTTTTGGTAATCACGGCATTGTACAGAAATAATGACAAGGAGTCTAGAAATACGATGAATTGAAGAGCTGTATCAATTTTATACAGGGTGTTCTAAATAAGGTTTCAAAAATGAGTCATTTGAAAATGTTTCTCAAATTTTGCAAATGGAACACCCTGTATATTTTTAACTAATGTAACGTAGAATTCGTAAACAAATATTTTTTGCAATACAAACATGTAGGTTATTTCCAGCCGTTTACGAAATAATTGCAAATTTCGTAAATTCTGTTGTGTGAAAATGTAAAAAGAACGTTTATTTTATCAATTAAACATATTATATGCCTAAACTAATATTACAAACTACAATAAATGTTGAAAATGTCTTTCATTTTGACCTGTGCAATACGCTCTTGAAAAGATCTATTTACTTCCCTTAATAGTTCTGTTCAAATAACAGCAAAAGAATCTATTAGTAAAGGTTACGTATAAAAATAATAATCAAATAAATAAATAAAATAATAAAAAATAGTTTACGCGTCACGTTATCCAGAGAGAAGGCAGTCTGACAAAAAAAAATTTAAAATATTATTATGAAAAAAAGATTTCTTGGAACTGGAAATGTCGTGTACACAAAAGAAGAAAGAACAAAACCTATCACCAACGAGGAAAAAGAATTAGAAGTATTATTAACAGCTGTTACTGAAGATCCACACATAAGCCAAAATAAAATAGGGAAAGCAGTAGATATTAGCGGAAGATCTGTACAACGAATTTTAAAAAAGCATCGTTTTCATGCCCACCACATTCAATTCCATCAAGCTCTTAGCGATAGAGATTTTCAAAATCGACTCGAATTCTGTGCCTGGACAAGAATGAAATTTCAAGAATATCCTATGTTTTTCAATTATGTTTTATTCTCTGATGAGGCTACATTTCATAACACCGGTTGTGTCAATAGGCATAACTTCCACTTTTATTCCACAGAAAATCCGAGATATATGAGACAAATCGATCAGCAGCACCAGTGGTCTTTGAATGTTTGGGACGGATTTATTGGTGATACTGTGATAGGTCTATATTTTTTTAATGGTCATCTTAATGGGCCCTTGTATTTGAGCTTTTTACGAAATGATTAACCAGGTTTACTGGCATACGTTGGTCCATATATGTAGGATTTTAGTTTGTTGTCTAGGGGTTTTAGTAGATAAATAATAGGCCTCCGGATAAGTTTTAAGGATATTTAATAATGGAATGGAATTAACTCAAATACATTATAGAAGAACAGCGACAAATAGCAGTCTTTAAACAAGTAAAGCAGGCTAAAACTTCGGCCATCTCAACTACTCAAGTACTATCACTTAAACATGACGTCCTTTGGCAATTGATCGCGTCTCGATTAACAATCACCACGTCTTTTAGAGGAAAAATGTATATATCGTCTTCTTTCGTCTTAAACTCTTTCGTCTTTTCTCCCTTGCCGTATCCAAAACCAATGCCAAATCCCCGGTACTACAGTTACTCCCCCGCCCTGACCTTATTCTATTTTTAGACTATCCCGTAAACAAACCCCGTCTTTTACATATCGTATCACGTATATTTTAACGCTTGCCATCGATAGGTATATCTGCTTACCTATATTACTACGCCATTTGTGCTAGATATATTTGAATAAAACCTGAATATATTAACCTAAATGAAATAATATAAAAAAGATAAAACTAGGTACTATTCCTACATATATTACAAATAGGATGTGGTTTCAGCAAGACGGAGCTCCGGCGCATTTTTCACGGGTTGTAAGAAATTACCTTGATGATATCTTTCGCAACCAATGGATCGGTAGGAACGGACCTACACACTGGCCTGCTAGATCGTCGGATTTAACAAAGCTTGTTAAAGACAACTGCCATTAATATGCAGCAAAGAATTATTAGAGACGTGTTTGGTAGTATACCACCTGAAATGTTAAGGGAAGTAAATAGATCTTTTCAAGAGCGTATTACTTTATGCACAGATCAAAATGGAAGACATTTTGAATATTTATTGTAGTTTATAATGTTAGTTTAGGCATATAATATGTTTAATTGTGGAAATAACCTACATGCTTGTATCGCAAAAGATATTTGTTTATGAATTCTACGTTACATTAGTTAAAAATATACAGGGTCTTCCATTTGGAAAATTTGAGAAAAATGAGTTTTTGATGACTCATTTTTAAAACCTTATTTAGAACACCCTGTATAAAATTGATGAAAACTCTTTAATTCATCGTATCTCTGGACTCCTACTCATTATTTCTGTACAATGCCGTGATTACTAAAAATGTTTTCAGATTTTTTTTGGGGTTTTTCGTCAGAGCTGCTAAATTTTTTTATTTAGTTTTAATTTATTGCTCTTAAACTACCAAAGCAAGTTGCATAAGACTATAGATGTTTACAAAGAATAATAATACAAACCAAAATATGCAAGAAAATACAGGGTGTTCCATTTAAAAAAATTCAACATAATGTTACCACACTTTTTTGGGTAACCCTGTACATGCAAAAATATTTTCCTGAAATACACTACCTGATACAGTATAAGCCCGCATATGAATGAAATTTCTAACTTAATTCGTTTAGGAGCTATGAAAGCCCGACGCACTGTTGCAGGACCTTGTATACGAAAGTTTGCTGGAATTAGTATTATTAAGAGATATTAAAGGCGGTAAAGTCTCGGTTTTTACGTTGGATCTTTGTTGAGAGGGGTTAAATAAATATTTTTCTGTTGACTTTCATCACCGTAACTGTTATCTTCGTTTAGTAATTGAACATTTTTCGGGTCTTCAAAAAGGTATTGACTAGCTTCATCATCGTAATAATACTGTTCGTCTTATTGTCCTAGGTAATAGCTTGAGTTTTCTGGTTGTATTTCGCCTGCTTCTGCATAAAATCATTCTTCAGCAACCCAAATGCGTTTTTAAGGTTGTTGATAACATCATGCCCTCGGACGGTTCTGTGGGAAATTCGTTATATTTCGGGTAGATACGCTCATATACGTAGGTTTGGGCAAAGTTTTATACGGGCCCGTATCTTGGTTTGAAAAAATTTTTATATTGAAGAAAACAAGGTCTGTCTATACCACCAAACTAAAATTTATTTGTCCCTTTAGGGTGAAAAAAAGGATTAAAGAGTGTACATAATTTAATGTGACTTTAGGTTGTACTAGTTTCGACTTTAGTCAAAGTCATCTTCAGCAACCATATAATTAAGAATTATGTTTTTTAGGATGTACCTAAATAAACGAACTAAAACAAATTAAAAGGGGAAACGAAGTGGTTCAACAATACATGGTCATAACGTGTACCTTATGCAGCCAATGGACTCGACAGAAGATAATCACTAACATGATGCTACTTTTAGCAATGAAGGAAATTAGATGTGCAAATTGTAATAGAGGACAAAATTCCAAATGTGATCATTTATAGTTATGATATGATGTATAGCTGTCTATAATGAAAATTCAATAAAATAATGAATTTAATCAGGTCTACTCTCATATAATTTAAATAATAAGCCATGAATATGGAGAATTTGATGACCCCAACTTACTCAATGACGTAAATTGTTTTAACACATTTTAATTTCCCTCCTCCCCCCCCCCCCCCTTTTACTTTATTACTATTCTTATTAAAATTCTGACCCACCAAATATAAATCATGTTCCCTCTCGGAGTTGACTCATGAAACGTTTATTTTATTGAATTTTCATTATAGGCAGCTAAGTATACATCATATCATAACTATAAATGATTCCATTTGGAATTTTGTCCTCTATTACAATTTTCACATCTAATTTCCTTCATTGCTGAAAGTAGCATCATGTTAGTGATTATCTTCTGTCGAGTCCATTGGCTGCATAAGGTACACGTTATGACCATGTATTGTTGAACCACTTCGTTTCCCCTTTTAATTTGTTTTAGTTCGTTTATTTAGGTACATCCTAAAAAACATAATTCTTAATTATATGGTTGCTGAAGATGACTTTGACTAAAGTCGAAACTAGTACAACCTAAAGTCACATTAAATTATGTACACTCTTTAATCCTTTTTTTCACCCTAAAGGGACAAATAAATTTTAGTTTGGTGGTATAGACAGACCTTGTTTTCTTTAATAATCTCGCCACAGAAAATGGACTACTTCTTGAATATTTTTATATTGATTATGCTGTGGTTGCCTAAAAACTTGCGAGCTCGTATTTTTGTGAATGGGTATTGATTGGTTGAGATGGAAATTTATTTTGTAATTGATTTCTGAAAAAGTTATTGTGCGTATTAGTATTAAAATAGATTAGAGAGCTGCGCACCATTCTCGATATTTGTTCGGGTTCTGATTAAATAGGACCGCGGCTGGTTATAATTTTTGGGTTCAAATTTTGAAAATAGTGTAAATTTTTTTCCTATAAAACGATTTAAAGAGCCTTACTAAAATTGCTTGCTTTCGTGCACCTAACTGTAGTACCTAAAGGTTCCCGTAAACCTGACAAAAATATTTCTAAAGCCAAATTTTGGTATGACGTGCGTTTTAAATTTTTGTTGTCGCAACTGCCTTTATGCAGATCTACGTATGCACACAAGAGATTTAAAATATTTAAAATACAGCCATAAATTTGTTGCGGTTTTTCCGTAGAATTGTGTCGCATCATAACCAAATCTCAATTTAAGCATGTTTCGTTTCTTTTATTTGAAAAGTTGCGTATGAGTGTCACGCACATCTTTCCAAGTAGATAAATTTTGAATATTAACATTGAAAATGTTTATATTATCGCACGGGCACGTTACTATGGGCACGGAATTCAACGAAATTCTTGTGATGCATTTGTTCCATACGTTACACAGTCTAACGACACCGAATTAAAATGATCCACAAGCGGAACTACGCGAACCGCCGCCGCCCAGCCGGTGGCCCGATGATGACGGGGAAGGGAGAAGGGACGAAGGACGATGGGATCAGACCAAGTCGAGAGTTAGAGGCGCGTTAGAGTTTATAACCTTTATTTTACTATTTTTTATATTATGATTCAATAAAACTTATATCAACTACCTAAATATTACATTCAAATCTATGAGTTTTCGCAGATCTCAAATCTCACAATAGTCACAAGCGTTGCACTCTGCATTGCTGACATCTTAACAATTCGTGGGGTTACTTCGATCATAGAACTCGTTTATTAAAGAATCACAAACAAATATATACATATCAAGGTAATTAGGATTTCCATCAAAATCAGGCACGTATCTTAGATATTTGGGACTGAATCTAGACCTTTTAAATTCGTTAAATTGGTCGGTAATTTTTTGTCCAATATTTTTAATTGATTCGCCTACAGGTTCAAAAGATTCCTGATTTTCAGTAAAAATTTGAGAGTCGGTTGAAGGATTATTATCAATTGTTAAATTTTTAAAAAAAATGTTTTTAACAGGCATTAAATTGGACTTACATAAAATAACAACGATGTCCCTCAGCATTATCTCTATTAGAACCTTGTTTTAGGTCAGCGATGTGATCTTTCCCAAACTTGGATTTTTGCAAAATTGGACATTTTGGTTCCAATCTTCAATGATGTGTTATCTGGGTGGTCTGATAAGTCTGCGATAGACTGGGTGACTCCGCTTCGATACATTATAACGTCACTTCACCAAACACCTCCCCACAACAAAGTCACCAACAAGTTCCATTTTTCGGTTAATCGTTGATACGAAACTAAATCGTTCGGTACGATCGACTTCAAAAATCTGCACGACTGCGCCACCTAAATCTTGAGATACAAGATTTGTGTTTTTGGGAAATATTTTTATTACTAAAAACTAACTTTTAGAACGTTAGCGTGACAATAAGATTCGACTGAAGATCTTTCTTTCCTTCCAGAAATATTTAATATAAAAAGATGTCAGTTGTTGATAATAATTGTGCAAAGAGGTTTCTATTGACTTCAATAAATTTGAGTACCCGTTTACTGAACGACCGCCTAGTTCTAAATAAATTGTTTAATTTTCTGCCTTACTTATTCTCGAGTATTCACTGCTTCTTTATACACTAGCGATTTCATATATTCCCATACACAAAAGTCAAGTCGATTATAATCGGGTCTAGAACCGGCCAACGCATCTGGTTCCCACGACCCATACAGCGGTCAGGAAATTGAGTATTTAGGTAGTTTCTGACAGACCTAGTGAAGTGTGGCGGAGCACCATCTTGCATGAATAATATATTTTGTCTTAGTTGTAGAGGAACGTTATCTAGACATTCGGGTAACTAAGTTTCTAGAACGTTAAGGTACAGTTTGCCGTTTAAATTAGGTGGAAGCTCGAATGAACCCAATAAAAAAGACCACACCAAACTTTAACCTTAAATTCGTGTTGGAAATGGCGTTCGATTAATTATGACGTATGGATTCTCTAACTCGCATGAATGTTTATTCCTAAAACTACAGACGCATCTACGTCTAGACGTGGCTGCATCTGTAAACAATATATTGCTTATAAACGTCAGGTCGGCATTTTGTCGCATACGACAAAAACGGGCAAATTCCAGTCTGGCTAAAAGATCATGTTCTAACAGATTCTGCACACGCGCCAAGGGATACGGATAAAGCCCCTCTTCGGGAATAATGTTGTAAGTAGATGATTTGCATACTTCAGTTACCACAGCAACACGTCTTGTGCTGACTTCAGGGGTTTCAGCTACGCGGACCAGAATTTATTCTTCCTGTTCGGGGGTTAAAGTCTTGCGGAATCTCGTTTGGGACGGAAATAACCTGTTTTTCCTAATCTGTCGGAAAGATTAAAATTCGGCTGTCTTCGATTTGGATAAATTTCCTAATATTTTCGATGGGCTCTGCGGCCCTTAATATTTTCCTGCTCAAATGCGCACAACATATCCCGCATTTACGCATTAGAAAATACAATAAATAAACATTTTTAAAAAATTATTTAAAAAACAAATTGTTGACAAACAGCGGGGAAATTTGACAGTAATTAAGTTCGTGGCGTCTGCGCTAAACTCATAATTTAAAAGGGCACACTCAATAATTTAAATGCTGGTATCTCGAACACGGTTCCTCACAGCGACATCTATAAGGTATACCATTTTTACCTAATAGAGATATAGAAATTCATTTTTTCATTCAATACGTGCATATACTGAATCACAATCTACTTAAAGATTTTTAATAAACTTGAGTTTCTCATTCTAATAATTCTATAAAATACTTTCAAATACCAAATTTTGTGTAAAAACTTTGGTTTTTTCCAAAGTTAATGGAAAAAACCGAAAAATAACTTGAAGCTCTTGGAGGTTGTGAACTCTAGGACTAAGGTAAGTTTGGGTATATACTAATATTTTTACATAATCTGTGGTTTTGCTGTTTCCAATTAATTAGTGAAAAAAATAGAGAAAAATTACGGAATTATCAAGATCTTGGATTTTAAATATATCTGTTTTACAGAATCTATTTCTTAGAATAATGGTTTCAATATGTCAAATAATAATAATTATAATATTATGTGATACAGATGTTTTGTAGTAAAAAAATTAATTATATAAATACAACTCCTGCTATTTTCATATTTTGGAAAGGGAGGTGAATACTCATGAGGCTACTATGCTCTCTGTGTGTGAGTGAGGGTTATTTTTAGAAAGAAATAATAACTTATATTTTAAACACTAATACCGGCACTAAGTATGACAATCGCAGGGTTTGTTCTATAGGCCCTGACCTAAATTTGCTTATCATAATTATAGTATACCCAATTACCAATACTTAAGTGTGGCCGTTTAATATGGCAAAGTACAATGGCTCAGTTACTATTTAAAATACGTCAAAAATGTTAATATAAAAATTGAAACACAGTAAAAACAAATATTATTTTTTTAAATATAATACCCTGAATGTGTTTACGTTTTAAAATTTCTCTGCAAAATCTGCATATTATTCTGGTTAACTTAGTTTTGATTATTTTGCGATGTTGCGAAATTGTTTTAAAACATTTTTATCTTGAAGAAAAACTTGCAACTAATCCTAAACTTGAAAAATAATTTAATTAACTTAACTTGTACGAGATATTTTCGAGGGTATAAGAGAACAAAAGCTAATTTAAGACTGTAGACTTTCGGAAGATTTATTATTATGTACATGGTGTTCTCTACAAACGTGCCAACTTTTGAAACGATTCAAATAGTTATATTTACTCATTTTAGCGCAATATCTTCTTTAATAAAATATCTCCGAAAACTATTTTTTTTTAAATTATATTTTATGGTAAGCCATAACAGACAAAAGCATATTTAAGTATTATAACTGAAGACCGGATTTTATGCATTTTGCATATACCGGGTGTTGCATCGTCGAGCGGGACACAGGAAACCCCGTGTAATTTTAAATGGGGTTAATTATTGGCTTCCCTAATTATTTTAGAGAAAAATTCTATTTAGGTTTATTAAAGAGCACTAAAACCCACATTCAAAAGAATAACTTTAGATATTTTTGATGAGCCCGTTTACGGGTTATCGCCGATTTCTTTTTAACTATTTCTCCTTTTTATGGCCCCGTATTTGCGGGCACCAGTCAAGGTAAAAGATGACTGTCAAATAAAGTTGTCATTTTGAAATGTGTGCTTTATTGTTATAAAAACTCGTACATCGAAAATATTAGCCATGAATTACACTTCTGAAGAAAAAAATATTGATGATTAAATGGTATTATCAAGGAAATAGTTATCAAAATGTGTCAGACATGTTTGCTGCTCTGTATCCGAATAGACCGATACCTGCAAAATCTACAGTCGAAAGGACTATCAAGAAATTTGAGACAAAAGGCACTGTAATAAATAACTGCAGATGTGAAGAAAGGCAGGAACAAAGAAGAGATGCAAGGAATGATAGGGACTTGCAAGTTTTATTGTGCGTGGAAGAAAATGATGGGAAGATCAGCACAAGGAAACTTGAGGATGAGATAGGATTAGATCACACCACAGCGTTACGAGCTTTGAAACGACATAAATATTATTCATACAAATATGAAAAGCACCAAGAGCTAAGAGATAGGGACGAAATACGACGACAGGAGTTTTGTTTTGGTATGATGGAAAGAGCAAACATGGGTAGGGAATTATTAAAAAACATTTGTTTCACTGACGAATGCACATTTACCTTAAACAATGAACCCAATGTTCAAAATTATCGATATTGGAGCAAAGAAAACCAACACAGGTTTGTGGAAACAAGGACGCAATATCCACAAAAAGTTAATGTATGGGCTGGGATTTTCGGAGAAAATATTATCGGCACATTATTTCTTACACGAAATTTAAATGCAGAATATTTTTTGGAACTACTTGAAGATCATATTTTACCTACTTTACATGATGCCGCCAGGGAAAATCAGGAAGTTTGGTACCAAATGGATGGCTGCCCGGCACATAGTACCCTGGCTGTCCGGGAATATTTAAACCGTGCTTTTAATGGAAATGTTATTGGCTTAAATCATACAGTAAATTGGCCGGCCAGGTCTCCTGATTTATCGCCAAATGATTTCTTTCTCTGGGGCCATTTAAAAAACAGGATATACAAAGATAAAAAATACCCAAATCTAGACGAGTTAAAAAATGCTATTTCTGCCGAATGCAACAGAATTTCAGTTTACCAACTAGCGAATGTAAGAAGAGAATCTTATGATCGCCTCGGTTATTGTCTAGAAGTCAATGGAGGAATATTTGAACATCTTCTTAAATCCTAAATTTCTAACAATTTAATAGTACCTACCTATTAATTAGTAAAATATTGAAACATGTAAAATGTCATAATTAACCTTGTAATTGGATACTTTATTTTAGTTTTATTCAGATTAATTTGTACTCATAAATACACCTTTAATATTTTCGATGTACGAGTTTTTATAACAATAAAGCACACATTTCAAAATGACAACTTTATTTGACAGTCATCTTTTACCTTGACTGGTGCCCGCAAATACGGGGTCATAAAAAGGAGAAATAGTTAAAAAGAAATCGGCGATAACCCGTAAACGGGCTCATCAAAAATATCTAAAGTTATTCTTTTGAATGTGGGTTTTAGTGCTCTTTAATAAACCTAAATAGAATTTTTCTCTAAAATAATTAGGGAAGCCAATAATTGACCCCATTTAAAATTACATGGGATTTCCTATGTCCCGCTCGACGATGCAGCACCCGGTATATTCATTTTTTGCATGTTTTGTGATTTTAAAGGCAAAAATGCATATTTTAAGAACTATTGCATATCTAAGAATGTTTTGGGACTTCTGTGTTATATTCTTACGTTTTATGGTCGCACGCCGCCGTGTCGCCTGTGCTGTCGGGGCCTGAAGATAAGAGGACAATAAATAGGCTAATTAATTAAGTAATAAACAAGTGAAATAAAATATTATTCTTCTATTGAGAAATTCCATTAGTGGGTGGGTATTTCTGATCAGACGTTTTAACTAAAATTTCTTTATCTACACCTTCTATAATTATTTATTTGCTCACATTTATTACAGTTTGTCAGTATTATTAAGGTTGTCGTTTGTCGTAGCCGCAGTTAGTATTGTAAACGCAAACAAAGTGAAAGTGAAAGCGGTGATTATTTTGAAAATACGATGTATTTCGTGGATTAAGCCTTACCCAGAACTTGCTTTGGACGGCGACCATGTTTTTTGCAAGCCTTGTTTAAAAATTGTTTCCTACTTAAAGAAATTTTAAACAGACCAACACATTAGGACGCCGTCTCACATTGCTAAGTTTAGCAAGATGAAGTCTAGTACCATACACCAACGCTAAAGCAGTAATTCGAGATTTTTAAAAACGGAAGTCATGACCAGTCAGAATCTGCAAAAATATACAAAATGGAATGCTCCAGATGAATCAATATTAAAGAGAAATATCGTTGGAAAGGTATTTGGTACCGTGCTAGATGAAATAAAGAAAGAAATTGCAGGTAGCTATATGTATATTGTCGTCGATGAAACAACTGATTCGTGTGGTCGTTATATAGTTAATTTAACGATCGGAAAACTTACAGAAGAAGAAGCTGGAAAAGCTTACCTTATAGCCATAAAAGAAGTGGAAAAAACAAACAACCTCACAGTCGTACGTTTTATTCAGGAAACCTTAACACATTTCTTTTTGCCGAATTCAGTTCCTACAGATAAGATTCTTGTCCTGTTGTCCAATGCTGCGCCGTATATGATAAAGGCAGGACAGAATTAAAAATATTTTATGAAAATTTGATTCATGTAACTTGCCTAGATCACGGATTAAATAGAGTTGCGGAAACTATTAGAGTTTCCTTTCCGTTGGTCAATGACCTAATAGCAAATGTAAAAAAGATATTCATAAAGGCCCCATTAAGAGTACAATTTTACAAGGAGAATTTTCCCGGAGTACCATTGCCACCTAAGCCTGTCTTGACCAGATGGGGCACCTGGATTCGTACGGCAATATTTTATGCAGATAATTTCCAAAAATTGAAAGACTTAATTTCACAAATGTCTGGTGATGATTCGCAGTGCATCCTAAAGTCTAAAGAAATATTTCAAAGTGCTAAAGTGGAACAACAGTTAATGCATATTAAGTGTAACTATGTATGCATTTATAGCAGACAGTATTTTACAACTAAAGGAATCGTGTACAAATCTACCACAGTCCATGGATATAATAGAAACATGTGTACAAAATTGCAAACAAATACGAGGTGAGGTATGAGAAACAGTGGTGGCAAAATTAGAAAATTTAATAGAAAAAAACAGGTTTCAAGATTTAAGGGCAGGTTAAATACAATGTCAGGTAAAACTGTAAATTATTTAGCTATTAAACCTGCCTTAGTTCCGAAATTAAAATTTTGCCCTATAACTTCAGTAGATGTAGAAAGATCGTTTTCTTTTTACAAACATGTTCTTAGTGATAGGTGCCACAATTTTTTAGTTCAAACCCTTGAAGCACACATATTAACTGGTGCGTTTTATAATTTTTCAAATTAATATCAGTATAAGTTTGATATAAAAATCTGTGTTAGGTGTTAACTGATTTAATAATAGTACACTATTCAACAAGCATATAATGATGACTGTTATTCACGCGGATGATGTTTATGACACGAGCCGTCAAGTCCAAGTAAATAACAGCCATTATATGCGAGTAGAATACTATACTTTGTCCAGGACTATCAAATAATTTTAGCTACAATTAAGTACCACATATCTTTATTTTTAAATAACTAACATTGCATTAATAACATTGAAACAATTTATTGAACTTCTCACTAACTAGCAAGAAAAATTATTTGTTAACATGAATATTAATGTTTGTATTTTGTGTACAGTGTGTTAAGTTAAATGTAGGAATCGAACTTAAATCTACATTGATATTTTGGAACAACTAACCTTTTGACGTTTCAAATTAAAATTAAAAACCGAAGCGCAATTATTGTCAAAATAAACCAAGGTGCCATGGTGTTGCCATAGCAACAAGCGCTGCGACTTGACGTTCATGGCATGCTCTGTTTTTTATTGTACGTACAAAATCCTATTGAAATCATATGGTTTCATTATACACCGTGTATAATGAATATTATACGCTGGTGTATATTGGATATTATTATTATTAAGGGAACACATGTATAATGATCAT
This sequence comes from Polydrusus tereticollis, assembly GCA_963920685.1. NCBI lineage: Eukaryota > Metazoa > Arthropoda > Insecta > Coleoptera > Curculionidae > Polydrusus > Polydrusus tereticollis. Next base: position 99,305,727 of record OY987333.1, read on the forward strand.
GTTATATAGTAGTCGTGGACAATAGTATATTATTAACCAAGGTTTAGACAGCCATCATTATTGCCCGAGCGGCAAGTTTAAATCACGAGGAGCGGAGCGACGAGGGATTTAAGACGCGAGGGCTGTAAGCTGTCTAAACCGTGGTTAATATAATATTTTTTCCACTACTACAAACTTTTATAAAACATTTATCTTTATAGTATTAATAATTATAAAAAAGTATAGGTAGGTATAAGTATATTTTTTAATCAAGTTACCTGCGCTTTGGAATTGACAAAATATTTTGTTGTTTTGTCAGGTGGCCTTGTTAATGTCAATTTTTGTTCATTTATGTCATCAGATTTCACGACTTTCCGTTTTTTTAAAAAATGAGCGAAGAAAATGTTAGTGATATTATTACCTGTACACTTCCAGAATTAAGGATGGAAGCAGAAAAAATGTTGATTGTATCGATATTTTACAATATCAAGTAATCTAATATGTATTGATAATTATCTGGTTGCCTAACCACATTCATGTTGTAGAATCAAAAAATCAAGTTACCTGCCTTCAAATAGATTCTTGAAGTTCGGTCAATAATGGATTTCAATGCCTTATTATTGACCATGGTCAATAATAACTTATAAGGTAGAGAAAAACGATTTCTAATGTTAATAATCGGTCAATAATGGGAATGTTATAGGTTAATAGTAAAAAAAGTATATTATAACTTGAATTTATCTATATTCAATACTCAATTCCCTAATTTAATGAAAATTTGATTTAGAATATCAAAATTTAGTTGTTTTATTAGCGCATATTCATTGCATATATCCTGCATAAATTTTAAAAATATGAGCATATATATGCGCATATTCTTAAGGTTTTTGGTTGCATATAATCCGGTTTTTAATTATAACTTTATTGTCAATGTCCTTTTTTAGCGTACACTCTGATAGTAAGACATTCGAAAAGCTACTGGCGCGATTTGAAACTCCAGGAAGTGTCAGGAAGTGTGGCTTATAAAAAAAAGACCGATTAAAACGTGAACATCCGAAGAAAATTAATTCATGGATCTGTTAAGTATTACTAAAGATCCTAATATTGGTCGACATTCTCTTGCACAACAACTGGACATCAAATTGACAGAGATGAAGGCAAAGAAGGAAAAATATCGCAGCTCATTCAAACTGACTGTTCTATTTGAGCACCAAAAACAGTACTTATCCGGTGATCTATGGCTCAGAGGTGTCATCATCAACCAGTTTCCAAATTTACAGTGCCGAAAAAAGAAGGGTGAACCATCAACCAAAGATCAGTAAATCACAACAAAGCATATGGGGATCATGAGTAGCAATGCAAGATCCCTGAAAAGCAAGGTACTTCTATTATACTTATTATCATTGCTTATTCAGAATAGCTGTGTACGGATATTGGGTGGTACAAGAAGATGTGAAAGAGGAATGAGTACTAAAATGAGGGAAATTGGTTGGTTCAATATAAGGAGAAGAAAGTTTCTTCTCAGCTCAGGCTTATTCAATAAAATAATCTGTAGAAAGTGTCACGCGTATCTATACCAAAAAATCAAATATAGATAAGATGCACATTATTGCACATTCCTGGGATCTAAAACATATTCTTACAATTTCTCCTCCATTACAAGAAACTACCTTATATGAAATGTCTCCCTATTATCAATTACCTCTTCTTTATAATAAAATCCCGTAAATTTAAAATATGCTCCACCTCAAATATTTAAATTTGCAATACGCTACCTAATTCCGCTGTTCTGCCAGATTTGAAAATAGCTCTCAGTCTAAACCTCGATAAATGCCATCCTGTTGTTATGAATATAGATACTTTATATTTAGTGTATAGTTTAGAAATCATTAGAATTATTGAAAGAAACTACCGACATATTATCATACAATTATCATCATTACCTATATCATCAGCTACCAATTAAACATAGATTATGGATATATTTATAATACTAAATAAAAGCTTTTAGTAGTCTTATAGTTTCGACCGTTACTTGATGAAAATCCATATTTAACATATGAAAGAAAACACTAATTGTTTTTTGATTTTCACTTTAATATGTCAACATGACACGTGTTTCACCGTCACAGCGGCTTCTTCAGATGTGAAGCCATCTGTCAAACAAAAAATAGTTTGTGTGGTTAGTGATAATGCAGCTAATATTCTTGCTGCTGTGCGCGAAGGTGGATGGAAATCGCGCGGTTGTTTTGCCCATTCAATAAATCTCTTGGTTCAAAATGGCCTTAAAAGAATAGATGCAATTTTAGAAAAAGTAAAAGCAATTGTAGCGTTTTTTAAAAGAAGCTCTACGGCACTAGCTAAATTAAAAAAATCACAGGTTCAGATGGGATTACCTGCACTTAAAATTAAGCAGGATGTACGAACACGTTGGAATTCTACTCTTGACATGGTGGATCGGACATGTAAAATTAAAGACGCCATTATTTCAACTTTAGCATTAGAATGTCCAAATTTAAATAACATAACTGGCAGTGAATGGTCAGTATTAGAACAGGTGGTAGATGTCCTGCAGATATTCAAAGACATTACAGACGAAATCAGCGCTGAAAAAAACGTAACCGCGTCAAAAATATTTGTTTTTGCTCATGCAATTTATTATCATCTTAAGGGTTTGTTAAACAAATCAAATTTGGAAAATGAATTAAAGACAGTTGTGACAGATATGCTTAACCAGTTCTACACTCGTTTTGGGGATATTGAAACCATTGATATTTTGGCAGAGTCGACCATTTTAGATCCTCGTTTTAAAAAATTTGGGTTTAAAGATGAAAGTAAATATGTAGCCGCCGTAGCTAATTTACGAAAAAAACTAAGTTCTAACCACGTTAATAATAAACCAACGGCCTCTCAAGAAAGTGCGGAGTCAGAACGTCGAGATGCATCATCATCATCAGCATCAAAGAAAACAACATTGTGGTCTCATTTTGACGAAAATATCAGTAACCTGCTACAAGAAAAAAATGGTGGTTCCGCGGTGTCAATTGAGCTTGATAGATATTTAAGTGAACCTCTTATATACAGGACTGAAGATCCCTTGCCTTGGTGGATGACCCGTAAACATGTGTATCCGATATTGTTTAACTATGTAAAAAAAAGGTTATGCATCCAAGCAACTTCCGTCCCATGCGAACGTATTTTTTCCAAAGCAGGACTGGTTTTAACAAAAAACGCTCAACATTGAATAATTCCAGAGTCAGTCAAATTTTATTTTTATGTACTAACTTATAAATTTTAATTTCTTGTTATTTTTAATTTGTCTTACATGACTATATATTTTTGAATTCAAACTTTAAGTTAAAGTTTTTTTGATAAAAGCAACATTATAATCTGTAAGCCAAAAAAAATATATATTTATTTAGTAGGTTTCTTTAATATGTATTTATTTTGAAATATTTGCTTTATATATTTCTTTTGCTTCACTGTGCGTGTGCGAGTATAAATCATTGAAGTGAACTAAATGAACTAAACAAACTAGTCTTTTGTACTATTCACTTTATTGAACGAGATCGAAAGATTGAAATCGGCAAAGTGAACTAAACTTCCCAGCACTACTATGTTCGCAAAAAATGTGCGTTTTATTTAACTACCGGCACCAAAAAAACGTATCATTGTTGCAAACTTTACTACGGTACGAAATAAATAAAATATCCCGCATATTAGAACTTGTAATCTTTCACACCGCTGACACATTGATCCTTTATTTCGACATTAATTTACTAATTTTTGGATTTTGTGGTGAATTTAATTGTGAATTAATTCGAGCTATGAAATATGCGTTTATTGAGTATGCAGTTATGCATCTGATGTATGGTCTTGCGTCCTGCAATGTTTCAGAAGTCAGAAGGTTATATCACGAAAGATTTCCTATTTTTACTTTGCCAAACCGGAAAACATTTTTCATGATTTTAGGAAAGTTTGAAAAAAATAGTATTGATGCTGGTCTGAAAAGAACCATACGTACGCCGCAATTAGAGGAGACTATTTTAATATTGCTGTAGATGACACTCCATCAACGAGCACTAAAAAATTATCAGCACAGGTTAATACATCGAAAACAATAGTACGTGAAGTTCTTTAATATTTGGAGTTCTTTGAGAACGCTTTTCCGGATTTAAGAGAGCACTTACCACTTGAGACCCGCCGAAACATGTACTTTATGCACGATGGTGCACCACCACATATTAGCGTTGGTGTGCGGGAGCACCTGACTAACGTCTATCCAAACCGTTAGATAGGTAGAGGAAGACCTATTGCCTGGCCTCCTCGATCTCCCGACCTAACGCCGTTGGATTTTTACCTATGGGGGATACCTGAAAAACTTAGTGTATTACTTTTACGGAGAATCAGGTTTCATTGTGATGTGATAATGACCACGGCTGGGTTATTGTGGCGGGTACAGCAGTCCTCAATGCGTCATGCCCGTGAGTATATCAGGCTTTACGAAGTCCATGTTGAACCCTCTTATGAAGTTTTTCAGTAATTTCGTTAAACGTGCCTCCTATTACCTCATTTTTTAAAATTTTTGAATTTTTGCGGATTAAACAACTTAAAATGAAACTTTTCTGTTGTTTTAATGACTTTCGTGTCACATCTTTGTTGTCGAGAAACCAAATAGAAATCATAGTCCTTTTTATTAAAAATAAACCATGAATTCGTTTATTATTCTTTTTCTCGAAGACGGTTTATTTTATCGACAATAAACAAGAGTACCTTCTTTTTAGTGTATGGTGCAGCCTACCAAGATTTATTTTTTTTTTAGTTTTTATCACACAGGATGTTAAAAATTTAAGCATTAAGTGTAAAGTTTAGGCCGCCACTGGTAAACCAAAAAAGCTAAATATATTCAAGGAGACTATTTAAAGAGGTCTTTATTAGTGTCCATTACATTAAATTTTTATTAAGTTATATTAAGCGCTTTGAAAGTTATTCAAGAAAACCGACTTCAGCGGCGTCTTTCAGAGGCACATATCTCCGTAGGGAGGGCCGGTAAGATAAAAATTTGTAGGAACTGGTCATCCTATTTTTTGATGTACTATCTGAATCTGGGAGACTTCCCACATTTTCCCGGATACCCTGTGTATGTAAATAATCTGCCTTTAATATATAAACAATCAGGTTATACCCTTTTTGCTAATGACACAACCATTTCTGTTGTGGCAAAGACTCTTGAGGCTTCGTTGTTGGGTTCCTTGGAGGCGCAGGAGATGGCTGAAAGGTGGTTTTATTAAAATAGACTACTCCTAAATAAAAACAAAATGGAAAGAATGCTGTTTGCAATAAGAGAGATTGGGACTGTAAATGATCACATATCCCACACCACAAAGTTCCTTGGAGTTCTTATCGACCCAAAAACAAAATGAGGCGTACATATTGAAGCTATGATATCAAAGCTGACTAAAAGCCTGTATCTACTACGTCGCCTTGCAGAAAATGTTTCCCATGCAGTACTTAGGACAGTTTATTTGGCGACCTCTTATGCACAGCTCTCGTATTCTATACTTACATGAGGACATGCCTCGGGTGCTCGAGGTCACTTTGGATTGCAGCGAAGGGCAGTTAGGGTTATGAGTAGTTTGGGTTATAGAAAGGACTGTAGGGTTGGTTTTAGTGAATTGGGAACACTCACACTACTATTCCTGTACATTCGAGAGAGTCCTCCCCTATATAAAAAATAGCATTCATCTATTTTCGATCCAACAAGGATGTACATACCAACACAACAACAAATAAAACTAATTTAGTACCAGCTTATCGCAGACTAAGAAGGTGTCAAAATTGTTCTGGCTACTGGGCAATAAACTATTTTTAATGTGTTGCGGGCAGAAATTAGGGAACTACCAATAAACAGATATAAAGAAAAAATTAAACAAATTTTAATCGCAAATGTATATTAAGCAAATGAAGAATATTGTCAACAAAATGGTGAGCTTCACATTTTTATAATTTTCACACTTCTAGACCACTGTGCGTTGAGGTCGCGGACCACTGTGCCATCCAATGCCAAGTTCAATTAAACAAGACTCAGCACTTTCGGTGTATAAATACCCGAACATTGGATGGACACGGTACCTTCGTCTCAACGACTGGTCAACCACCCTGCGACAAGAGTGCCCAAAGTGTCAATATAGATTTGAGGCCCCTCTCCTGCTCGATTTAAAAGCATCCCCCAAAAGTCCCCCTGGTCCACTACCCTGCGACAGGAGTGCCCAAAGTGTCAACATTGACTCGAGGCCCCTCTCCTGATCGAATTATAAGTACTCCCCAAGAGCCCCCATCGATAGTGCCGAACTGGTCTGCACCCCCCGGAGACATGCTGGGCTTCCTCCGAGCTGCCTGGTAAAGTTTATACCAAAGTATTAATAAAGACCTGTATTGTTTTTTAGTCCAAGTGGTTTTCATTCACGCCCCGTTAGGGAAACAACCCCCAGTTGTGACTATATTTTACCTATTTTTGTCGAAATTAGTAGTGTATACTAACTGTATTGTAATGTACTATCCTGATGGGTAGTATTTTCTTTGTAATATTGTAAATTGTAACTTATTCTATTTTTACTTTATATTATATTATGCAAAAAATTACGAAAAACGAAATTGATTGATTGATTGATATTGAACGAACGTCGAATCAACTCAAAAAGGATGAGGATGAAGACTATGGTAGGCGACTTGAAGCGTTTTCGTTGGAGTAAAATAAAATAACGGAGCAACATAATTTTGCGCATTTGATTTTTTTTGCGACTATGAAAATGGCAACGTGAATAGACATAAATTTCGATATTATGCCGCCACTAATCCTCATTTTGCTACATTTTGCTCACAAAACAGGGCCATCTGTTTAAAAACGTTTGGGGAGGAGTTGTAGGAGACTACGTATTCGGGCCACATTTTTTTGAAGGTACTGTAACGGATCAGATCTAGGGTGAACAGCCCAATTATTGGCACTTTAGGGTAACGATATGGACTTTGTGCTAAGTTAAATTGAATAATTAGGGTATATGCTATTTTTACATTTTAATACAAAACAGGAAACCGTACTTTATATTTTTTGATACCTGTTTTTTAAAAACAATGTTACAAAAAATATTTAAATTTGTTAATTTGTATTTTTGGGCATTTGCTAGTTATTGGCACCCATATGCCAATTATTGGCACACTAATTTTACTAATTGTTGGCACCCCTAAAATTACGGAGGTCAAAAAGGAAAGGTAGGTAGATAGGTACCTCGTTAGGTATTAATAAATATTTTAGCAATTTATTATATATCCAAAATAGTGCTACATAAAACAAAAACATAGCTACATATATTTTACTTATGAAACTAAAGTGAAGCTTTGGTTATTAATGGCAACGTAACAACTTAAAATTAAGTGAAGAATTTAAAAAAAATCAAGTTATGTGTTTTGCAAAATACAGGTTGTGCATATAAAATTCTCTTTGTAAATTCCTTGTTTCTTTAAACATTTTACGTGATAACACCTCATACATGAGCAACATCTAATTCCAACAGTGGTGACACTAATATTGTAGGTACATATGAAACATAAGCAATTTTTTACTACCATATTATTTGTTGGCGTTTCTTCTTCTGGTGATATATTATTACAGGACGCTGTTGTTGCGTTCGCCTCGTCAGGTTCATCAGCAAATAGGTTTCTTATATGACTATTAGTAGTCAACAGTTTTTGAGGTTTTATTTCAAAAATATTTTCTTTTTTGACGTCTTGTTCAAGAAAATTTGTATACCTATTTTTTTCTATGCTTGCAATACCAGGCATATTTAACCTTTTCTGATTGACTGGTTGTGAGCGTGTCGTATGTTCTATGTCCTTCTTTTTCTTCGTTTTTTTTTCGGGTTGTTTATTCGGTAACTTGCTTTCAGCTCTATTTTTCCTTCTTAATTGATTTTCTTCCTTTTTTCATTCGTTATATCCTCTTTTTCCTGGAGATGTTTCTTATACTCAGATGAAATCAAAACATATGATACTCTCTATGAATTCCTCTTTCCTGTCTTTTGAGGAGTTTTTGGTTTCGTTAGGTATCTCATTATATTGCTCTTTTGTTCTTCATTTCTTATTTCATTTTTGTTTTCTTGGATACTGTTCAACTGGTTTTCAGTATTTTCATTATCTGACTTCCCAGGTATACTGAAATTATTTTCGGAATGTAAATCATGTTTCAGTTTTTTCGATATATTTACTGGACTATTTTCAACATCAAATATATTTATTTCACCTCGCCTTTCTTTGTCTTTTACACCTGGTGATAGTAATATATTTTGAATAATGTTAATTTTATTATGATTTTTATTTTCAGATATATTTTGTTCTCCTATTTTTTTTTTGTCAGTTTTCATCTCTAAATTATTAGGTAATATTTTTTCTTTCTTTTTGTCATCATTTCCGTCGAATGCATTTTCGAATGGTATATTAAAAATCACTGGCATATTAAAAATATCAGTTTCAGAAAAATCAGCGGTTGTCTCCGCTTCAACCACCTGAACAATACCGACGTCTAAATTGGTCGTAGATTTAATTTTAGAGTATATATTTCTCAAAATTTGATAATATTGGCACTCATTGTGATCTGGATTTTCGTTTTCGATCTGTTTAATTACTTTTTCATTTATCAAGCTAGAAAGATATGGTCTCCTTACCACCTTCAGTTTCAGCTCTGGAGGTAGATGCACGTGGTTCTCGCGAAACATCTTTTCCAAGGCACTTAGAAAAATCTATTGCGCAAGGATTTCATGGGCATAAGCCACATGCTCGAAAGCCGATTTTGATGCTTTCCTCCTTAAGTTGTAAAATAGCCTTTTCTAATATTGGGGCAAAATTAAGTTTTCCCAATAATTGGCAATATGGATTTTCTCTCCTCCATTCAAGAACGCCATTTCTCCAAAAGCTTTTTAATGGCTTAAAGCAGGATACGTCAGCAGATTGCAATATTCTTGTAGCGTTAGGATACAGCGCTATAAGTATTATTTGTAATTCTGTGCAGACATTGCTTAGTTCATATGTTAAATGGGTCTGGTGACCGTCTACAAAAAGGATCACGGGAAATTGAACGTTCGCTTCAACGAGAGTTTTATAAAACACATTTTTAATGTAGTCGACAAATACTTCGGATTTCATCCATCCATTGTCCGTCATAGCTATACCCCAATTACCGGGAATACTATTCGAGACAGCTGCATTTAATCCCTTGTTCGGAAATATAATTAGTGGTGGTGTTATAGAACCAGCAGCAGAAAAACTGAACATAACAGTCAGGTTTTGTTTTGCTTATTTAGAAAACCATAGCAAAAACTTAAATGAAAACACCCTTTTACCAAAAAAAGATTAAGAAATTTGAGTGCCAATAATTGGGCAATCAAATCTTACTAATTATACCAATAGTTGGCATGGGTGCCAACAAATAGAAACCGAGCAGTTTACATACCCAATAATTGGCACACAATAAATATAATTAAAATGTTAGGTTATAATGGTTTACATCATTTTTAGCTTTAAGACAATGTTTATCTATAATATACAACAGCTACATACCTCAATTTTTCTGTTTAAAGTTAAAAAATATCATATAATTTCCAAGAACATTCTTACCTTTACGCTAATTTTACAGGACTTTTAGGATATCGAACGACACTTTTCAACGCGAGAACTGGCGCCAAAATGGCACAAACGGCGTAACGGTCAGCAAATATTGGGCAGGGTTGTAGCTATTACTCTGATATCCTATATTTTGGCTTTATTTTAGCAAGATTTTTTAAATAAATAAAAACTTAGAGAAGTGCCTACAATTGGTTGAGTGACAACGATTGGGTAGTTTACCCTATTTGTACTTTCTTCAAAATGATTTAACACAGCCCATTGCCGTATCCCAAACATAGTTCGAGAACGCATGTGATTTTTACCTATTGAAGCCGCGGTCCACTCTACAAGACTGATTATTGAATTCTTGAATAATATTTCATTTTATTACATAAAGAAATCGCGCAAAAATAAATAAAAGAATAGTATCTATCAGCCTTTTAATAAAAGTTATACAGGTTAAAAGTCTTAAAAAGATAAGTGATTAAGATACAGAGTAGATTAATTTTTAAGTTAGAAAAGTTGATACGTTTGTAGAGAACAACCTGTACAAAATATTGTAACTCTTAAAAGTCTAAAGCCTTAAATTAGCATTTGTTCTTTTATACTCCCGAAAATAGTTCGTATAACCTAAGTCAAGTAAATAAATATACTTCAAATATTACGATGACAGGCTTTTTCGTCCATTAAAGAATTATTTTGAATAATTTGGAAAAATAATTAATAATCAAAGTTGTTTTCGATATGTACAATTTGGAGAGTAATTTAAAATTGAAGAAATATACTTGGTAAAATAGATTGATTTAGCCGATACTTGATGGAAATCCATTATAAATTTTGAACAGAAACAAAGTTTTAAATTTCCACAATTTTAATTTTTTAAAAAAGCCGTAACATGTTTCGGCACACGGTGCCTTCTTCGGACGGACTAAATATAAATGTGTCAAATATGAATTTAAATATTCTAGGTAGGTACAAGGTGTAATAAACATGTGCCATTATCAAAGGATAACTACGAAAAAGAACTTAATATCATTAAACAGATCGCAGTCAATAACGGATACAATGCGGGTATAGTAGATAACCTTGTTAGGAGTAAATCATATAAGAAGGCAATAAACTTGGTCTATCCAACAACCAATAATACACTCGACCAAAGATTTAAATGTATCACGTACACAGGCACCATTTCGAAAAAGATATCTAAAACTCTTTCCAAAAATAAGATAAAGACTGCTTTTAGAACCAATAATAACCTAGGTAAACTTATCAAAAACAACAAAAGTAAATCGAATAAATTAACCAAATCAGGGGTATACGTGCTAAATTGTGGTTCTTGTCCGAAAGTATATATTGGACAAACAGGAAGAGCTTTTAAAACAAGAATTAAAGAACATGAATCTAGTTTTATAAAAAACAACAACCTTTCACATTATGCATTACATTTGAATTCAGAAAAACACCAATTTTCCAAAGATTTGAAAATTTTACACATAGAAAACAAATCTAAGAAACTAAATTATTTGGAAATTTTAGAGATTAATAAAAAGAAAAGGTCGGGTTTATTATTGAACGAACAATTAGACACAAATTAGTCCCCATTATTAAATTTATATACCTAATTACATAAACATATTATATCTCTACCATTCCTATTATTCAAATTGTATAGCATAAGTAGGATTTGCCCATTTGTTGTACATAATTATAGTTTGTTAATCCCTTACCATTAATATTGTTTATTACACCTTGTACCTACCTAGAATATTTAAATTCATATTTGACACATTTATATTTAGTCCGTCCGAAGAAGGCACCGTGTGCCGAAACATGTTACGGCTTTTTTAAAAAATTAAAATTGTGAAAATTTAAAACTTTGTTTCTGTTCAAAAAATATACTTGGTGTTGGTTGCGTATGAGGGCTCAACTATTATAGCTCTGAGCAATAATTGACTGTAGAAAGCCGTAGGCGACGGGTAAAAGTCGGAGATAATTAATCCAATCGCGAAATTAAACTCTTTAAAAATTTAGCCACATTGGCTTATTGAGAGACACTAAAAACGACTTACCGAGAACTCTTGGCGATTATTCCAGGTTGGCAGTTCTTCTCAAGGTACCTTTGGTGCTGCAAACCAATGGGGTTGACGTCCAATTGGGGAACAACGAGGAATGGCTATAAACACACGGTGCCACTGGGGAGGAAGGTAGTGATTTTCCAGCTGAGAATTGCGGGTTTTGCGGAAGACAAAAAAACTGTTGGCGCGAGTAGTTACTCTTTCGAGATGAAGGTTCGCACTACTTCCCAAAACGGAGACGGATACCCGTTTTGTCGCTTTTGTGTTCTTTTTGGTTTAACATTAAAAATAGAGAGCTTCCGCAATTGGAATAAATTATTAATCATTATAAATAAAAAACAGGGTGTTATATTTTTAAAAATAATATAATTTTTTCTTGGCCCGCTTTTTTATGTCACCCTATATAGTTAAACATCTTTTTTTACCTACTGTCCTACTTCGTCTGGGATGAATCCGACGAAAGGAAGCAACCTTTAAATTGTATAAATATATAGGTATATAGGTACTCAGATCTTTTATATTTAACGATAATAATTGTTAGGTTTCCTATTATAACTTGATTCATTGATTTAACAAAGTGATTCTAACTGTATGGTATATTCCCAAGAATAACACGAAAGAGCCTATATGGTCCAATGATGTAGATAAGACTAACGGAAGATGTAGCCTGAAGCGACACCTAGTGGCGAGCCGTGATATGGCGAAATGCATCTAGGGTTGGATCTCACCTTTGAATTGCCAAGTGTATTGATCCTCGGTCCGTAGCAGAATAGACTATTAATACTACCTAGCAGCGGCTCCAGTAATTAATGGCCGGGATTTTAGCCATTGCAAGTGATGCCTTTACTTTTTTGAGTGGTGCCTACTACGTTAGTAAACAGTACACCTGTTCTACCAACAATTGATAACCACTGGATGCGTCGAGAGTTGTCACGATAAGAGACAAAAAAAAGCAACTGTACTACACACAAAATTCAAAATGAAAGTATTCTTCGCCGTTGAAGAGAATCTAACAACTAGTTTTACTCAGCTTGCTGCTAAAAAACCCAAAGGTAGTAATTAACAAGCTAAGAAAGTAGTCTTGTAAGTCAGGAATATTTAGGACATTTTGCCTTATGAGTGTTTCATTGGAATGCAGCGAATAGAACGCATTAATAACAGTGGGCGTTTTGCCTCACAGGACCCTTCAATGTCAATTTTCGGGCGGATTTCTTATGGTGGGAAATAGATCATTCTCTGTCTCCTCTATAATATAGCGGATTGTTTGATGTTTCGAATTTAATTAGATAGAAGTTTCTTCGTAGTAGAATTCTCCGAGCTAAGTTTTTAGCTAACTTCCTTCGACTTGTTTCATTACATTTTTTTACCCGAACGCAGTTATTTCTTTTTAAAAATAGAACTATCCCTAAAATAATACCCACAAAAGTAACCAAATTTGAACTATGAGTAGGTTTTTGATTTCTTATGGTCATATCTCCGGAACCAATAGACCTACGTCATCGAGCTGAGGCAGGCAGGGTCTATAAAAGTGAGTTCTTCCGCATAACCTCAAAATGTAATCCGTCAGTTGTCATTTCGGAAACGTCACTTGTCAAGTGTTGTCTGTCACATATCAAAAACGTCAATTGATGTACGAGACGTCTTCAGGACAACGTCATAAGTCGATTTAATGAAACAACTGGGTTGATCGGGTAATTAGGGCTTAAGTTATTGAGGTTAGTGCCCTAAAAGCAGAGAGTGGAGGGTTGCCATTGGCTCAAAAAAGACACTAGAATGCTAACCTGGTGGCTCTCTTAATTCACGCAACCGCCGCGGCAAATCGAAGTAATATTATTATTTAAATCACAAAAATCCTTTTAGACTCCACCTGAATAGGTATTACAGGGAAATATATAAGTACTTAAATATTTTTTTTATTTTCTTAATTCCTGGTTCTAGGTGACTTAATTTGCAAGAAGTAACTAACTGGCTACGAGGATGTTAACCAAGGAGAAAGAAGAACTTATTGTTGTTTGCTGCGTGACGTAATCTACAAGAAGTCTTTAAAAATTGTTAATTGCACAAAAAGTGTTTCTTTAACAACAATGACGTAACTAACATGAGGCTGTTGATCAAAACGGCCCCCTAATCAAAAAAATTTCTTTACGTAAATAACCCAAGTCTAAACTTGTCTGAATGTAAAAGTCCTTGAGCCGTACGGGGGTTCCCTAGGTTTTGTAAATTAAAATGTTGTTGTGTAAATTAAAGCAATACATAGGTCAACATATTTCTATTTATATAAGTTTATTTATTCTTAATATTTATAGAATTATATAAATAGAAATATTTTGATCCAGGTCTGAACTTTATACGGATAAGCTAATTTAACACTCCCCGAAACAATATACGATGATGATGAGTTAATCTCGTTCTAGTATAGTCAAATAGGGTAAACCAATTTTATCATCGACATCAAAATCAATGATTTGTATTAATATGTTGCTTTAATTTCCACAATATCCCCCTTTACAGAACCTGCGGAGAGCCTTAAGGAGGCTTAAGGGGTAGTGACAATTTGAAAATTACTTCTGTAGGCATGTACAAGACCGTAAAGTTCCTTCTTTTGTTAGGAGCCCTCCTCTTGACCAACAGTTACGTCATTGTCGTTAAAGAAGCACTACTTGTGCAATTAACAATTTTGAAAGGCTTTTTGTCAGATTACGTCACGCTGCAAATAACAATAAGTTCCTCTTTCTCCTTGGTTAAGAGCCTCGTAGCCAGGTAGTTACTTCTTGCGAATTAAGTCGCCTAGAAGCAGGATTTAAAAAAATATAAAAATATTTAAGTACCTATATTCCTTATAATTAAAAGATTTTTATGAATTAAATAATAATAATAGCGTGATTTGCCGCGGCGGTTGCTTGAATTAATTGAGCAATCGAGATAGCATTCTGGTATATTTTTTGAGTTAACGACTTCCTCCAGTCCTTGCCGTTAAGACACTATTTTTTAAAACGACTTATGACGTTGCCCTTAACATGTCACTTTCATCAATTGACGATTTTCACATTTGGCAGGTAACAATTCCTAAGTGACAAGTGGTAGATGTAATTTTTAGATCATGCGCAAGAACTCATTTTTATAAACCCTGTCTACCCAATCTCGATGACGCAGGTCTATTGGTTCCGGAGATATGACCATAAGAAATCAAAAACCGAATATTATATATATTTGAAATTAATTTACTTTTGTGGATCTTATTTCAGGGATAGTTGTATGTTTAAAAATAAACTAACAGCGTCTCACGTAAAAAAAAAATACAATAAAACAAGTCAAAAGTTCCATCACAAACACAGACGGTGGCGGAACTTTTATCTAAAAAGTTTTGAAATATTAAACTATCTGTTAAATATAGCGGAATAATAATGGAGGCAGAATGGTGAATTTCACGATAAAATGTAATATAGTAAAGTTTGAAATATATGAATAGAAAATGCAAATAATTATGTCAGTTTATCACCAAAATATACACTCATGGTATAATAAGCATTTTTCCAGTAATACATTTTTAATAGTTTTTTGAATTGTTTTAAAATTTGACATTTTTTTATTATAAACAACACTGGGGGGAGGGGGGTAGTGCAGGTTATTTTGATAAGTAGTAGGACGGCAAAAACTAAACATCCCCCAAAAAATTGCGTTATGGGAATTTGTTATAATATGCTAAGTACTAAGTGTACCGGAATATTTGAAGTTATTGTTAGTATTTTTTGTGAGATAAATAACGGGTTACAAGAATAATATATAGATCTTGCTTTTCACAAATACCTGATAGCTCTTCTTGGTAAAATGAAAATATAACTAAGAAGATATTGACATGAATATCCCCAGAGGCAAATCCCATATATCAAATGGGATTCTCTTGAAACAAAGTAAACATTTCCAAGAACTGAATCATTTACTTCTTGAGAAAGTACTCTCAGGGCGTCACAACCTGAAGCTAGTTTATGACATAACTTTTCAATATGCTCATTAAAATAGAGCAGGGGCGGCGGAAGACCTATTGTGTGTGTTAAAGCTCAACACGCGTAAAAATTCCCCATGTGAGGTTCAACATGGAAAATTTTTGACGCCATACCCGAAAAAGCTTACTTTAAGGATTATATCCCAATAAAAGCATGAATTTGTAAAAAAATGGAACCGAAAATACTTTTTCTGTATGTATAACCTTTACATATGTTTGAAATGTTTGCAATTTTTTTCTATATTTCGATTTCCAAAGAGGGACTAAGATTAATTAGAAGGGTGGGGGGGGGGGGGGGCTCGAACAGTACGAATCTTGGCTTGAACTACTCAACACCCGCTTTGAAAAAGTTCCGCCGCCCCTGAAAGTAATGCAATTTATAATAATATATTTATATTTTATAGGTTTATTTATATTTTATAAGTTTAATGTAGTTAATTATTAGATAAAATAATATTATTTAGAGAAAATTTATAAGCTAATTTGTGGGTTTCAGTGATGTTAAAAGAAAGTAGATTAAGGTCAAACATTTTTAATTTTTATTGAATCTTTATTAATTATTTGAATTAATTCAATACAACATTTATTATGCCAAACTATTATTATATCATAAGCAAACATGTTAAATTTACCATTTATAGGAATTGACGCAATGTCATTTATCTAGATTAAAAATAGCAATGCCTTGTGAACCCTAACTACAAGGGTACAATGTAACGTCTACGGATATCATTGTTGGAACAATTGTTGTCATTGAAGTTATGTGGCTATTACCACTAACAGAACATTAATAATTTGGGCCTTAAAAAATATAAATATCATATAAAGAATCAAAATAAAAAAAAATTTACTCCATAAGTAAATAGTATATGCGGTGTCATTATGTTGTGAGGAACAAGATATATCTTAAAATTATTCTAATCATATAAAGTTACTTTGGATTAAACGATATGCACCCAGAAGAAAATCCTATTATCTAGTCCTAATAAATTTATTTTAATAAAAATATCACCATAATTATCTTCACAAGAAAATCAGTACAATCAAAAGAAGAAGACACATACATATAACCGAGGTTCACTCAATAAAAATTAATTACTTACATAGAGAGGATGTGTTTGCACGGGTGAGCAGTAGGTAATCGGTCTTTTCAACACGAGTGGGTGAATAATAAATGATGCCAAATATTAATTTACTTTTTATAATGGTTTATCTACGATGGCGATGATTATTAGAAGTTAATCCGCACCAAAGTCATCATAAGGTAGTTTCTAGTACACGTGCAATAATTAATCATGGTATATAATTAGACCGGGGTTTTTAATTCTATTTTTTTCTAGCGATGTTTTATGCAAATCCTCATTGCAAAATACTTGATTCATAATTTGTTAAAAGAGACGGTAGCGGGGAAGTACTTTTAGTTTCTTTGGGTAATGGGTAAACAAATTTATGGAGGATGAGGAGCAATAAACCAGTCTTTCGGAAGTTTGCGTGGAATGGAGTGAATGTGTAGTTGGTTGATAAGGGGATTCACGGAAGTCTTTGTCCATTTAAATAGTCTACGATTAACTATGTCAATGTTTTCGATGACTGTTGGTGTTTGTAAGTCATTTTTTTTAAGCATTAGCCTGCGTTGTCGTTCCAGTTCCGCCACTTGTTAAGACCCAGATATTTGACTTTGTTACACCAATTTAATCTGGTGTTTTGACTAGCAGTTCGGTTTCGGAAAATCATTTGACCTTGGACAAGTAAATCGCTTGGGTTTAAGCATTAATTAGGCGAATTTTCAATTTATCCTACAATGACTCCCTACGTTTTATATGGCGTTGTAGCTTTGAGACTACAAACCGGGATATCCCCATTAAACAGATATAATTATGTTTGACCGAATTCTAAGTTTGGAATAATAAATATTTTTATAATTTTCAGCAGATCTCAAATTTTGGTACAGCCATTTATTACTTTGCTATACTGAAAAAAATATATAGTAAATTTAAAAATAATTAAGTATATTTATTTTAGATAAATTTTATGTGTCCATTTGGGACAGCCATACAATATATTTAAAATAACAATACAAATATTTTAGATAAGGTATTCCCAAATTTGAGATATTGTATATTAAAATGTTAAATTACTTTTTATTCCTAAATTCAACAAATATACAGGGTCGTTGGTATGTATGGAAACGGTCAATTATATCTTAAAGTAAAACAGCTTGCAAAAAATATTTAAGACAAAAGTTTTAGGGTTTTTTAAAGTCTATTAGAATTTTAGAAAAATAAGTTTACAGGATGAGTCAAAAAGCCGTAAAAAAACAAAATTACTTTTTTTTTTAATGGAACACCCTGTATCTTAGAATATTTTTGGATTCTACATAAAATTATAATTATTTTTTAATACGCATATTATAAGTCTAAACCTAATAGTTTCCGAAATATCAACTTTTGAAAAATTACATTTTTGAACTTTGACAGATTCTAGTTTTCTAATGTTATGCCATAGAGCAAAATGGTTTCCATGTCCTTATCTTACTTTTTTATTTATCTCCCCAAAAATATTAACTTCCGGTTAAACCTGAAGTACTATATTTCCGGCTTTTGAGTTACATCCGGTTTAACTTGTTGACTTGTTGAAGTTGACTTATAATGTATTCATTAAAAAATAACTGTAATTTAATGTCAAATCCAAAAATATTCAGACAGAGGGTGTTCCATTTAAAAAAAAGGTAACTTTGTTTTTCTACGGCTTTCTGATTCATCCTGTATAGTTATTCTTTTAAAATTTTTATAGACTCTAAATAACCCCAAAAACTTTTGTCTTAACTATTTTTGCTAGCAGTTTGACTTTAAGAAATAATCGACCGTTTCCATACATACCAACGACCCTGTATATAAACTCTAATAATGCAGGTTTTCTTGAAATCAAAATAAAATTATTTCTTTTTTTTTTATTTTTTTTTATTTACAAAGAAAACGCATCAACCACTTGGGGTTATTAGCGTGACCATAGTTCCAATTTATTAATTATATTTGGTTAAGCAAGTCACTGTCTTTAAGAAAGTTTAGCACATTTTGTAAGTCTGTGTTCAAAATTTCCTTCATATTGTCTTTAAGGTTAGATTTAAGTCTCAGTTGTTTGAATTTTGGGCAGTCTATTAAAATGTGTTTAATGGATAAAGGCACTTGACACTGTTCACAACTGGGTCGATTTTCTTTTGACAGGATGTAACTATGCGTTAGTTTCGTGTGACCTATTCTCAGTCGATTTAACGTGACTTGGTCTCTTCTATTTCGTAGATTGCATTCCCACGGTTTTACATTGCTCTTACATTCCCGTAGCTTTGCCGGTGATCCGTCCCATTCACATTGCCATGAGTAAAGTATCCTGTTCTTAATCCAGCACTTAAAGTCACTAGTCATGGAGTTTGGCACTAGTATTGAGTCGGGATCTTCTATGGCAGCGCGCGCTGCCTTGTCGGCTTCCTCGTTTTCCTCAATGCCGATATGTGATGGTGTCCATATAATGATAACCTCTTTTTCCATACTGTGAATATCATGAAGGATTCGGTATACTTTTTGGACGAGTGGATGTTTAGAAAAAGGATGTTGTAGTGATCTAATGGCGCTTAGCGCGTCTGACAGAATCAAGTGAACTCCGGAATCTCTCTTCTGGACATATAATAAAGCCTGGACGATTGCATATAGCTCAGCAGTGAAAGTGCTGGTGTATTTACTTAGTCTAAATTTAAGGGTGCAGTCAGGCGCTACTACAGCTGCTCCGATTCCTTCGTCGGTTTTTGAGGCATCGGTATAAATCTTGACTCCTTTGGGAAGATCATCTAAAAGCGCAGCTAATTCTGTTTTAATTAAACTATGACATGATCATGTTTATTGTATTGAGTCAACTTTGTAACACAGTTAGGTTTAGTAATAATCCAAGGGGGGGGGGGGGGCATTAGGTAGTCCTGATGGAAAAATGTAGGAAATTGAATATTGAATTTATCTCGATATCGATTTATTCGTTCATAGAATGTTGGTCTAGAGCGTTTCTTTGCGTTGTACAATTCGTGGTATCGGTCTGAAAAAACGTTTTGGTGAGATGGGTGTCCAAAGTTTCCAGCTACAGATGATGCATACGATAGGGAGAGATAGGTTCTGCGGCAATTAAGAGAGGGTTCGGATGCTTAACAGAGTAAACTATCCACAGGGCTGGTCCAGCATTGTGAATTGTATCTAGGAGCTTAAGTAAGGATGGTGTCGCAGAGTCATATGCAATTGAACCATAGTCCATTCGTGATCTGATTAGAGCTCTGTAAACTTTAAGTAGTGTTTCTGTGTCCGCTCCCCATGATCGGTTTGCTAGAATTTTTAGCATATTTATTCCTTTGCGGCATTTCAGCACCACATTTTGTATATGGGGTTTCCAGGACAGGCCTTTATCGAACACCATTCCAAGAAACTTGACGGTGTCAAAGAACCCTAATGGTCGCCCATATATATTTAGACAAGGTGTTATATTCTCTGATTTTTTGGGAAACATAATACATTTAGTTTTCTTTGTGGAAAACTGAAATCCTGTGCACTCAGACCATTGTTGTAGTTTGTTAAGATGCTTTTGCATAATATTAGTCATGGATTCTATGTTCTTTCCTTTAATGATGAGTACTAAATCATCTGCGTAGAGTCTGCATTTTACTGGGGCCGTAATATTTTGCGATATATTATTTATGGCTACTAGAAAAAGTGTAGCACTAAGTACGGAGCCTTGAGGGATGCCATTTTCTTGTATCTTTTCTTCAGAAGTTATTCCATTTATTCTTACTTTGAAATTTCTATGTTGTAAAAAGTTCTCTATAAATTTTATCATATTTCCTTTAATATTAAGATGGGTAAGTTGTTGCAGAATTCGGTATCTCCAGGCTGAGTCATAGGCTCGTCGAATATCAAAGAATACGGCTAAGCATCGCTGCTGGTTAATAAATGCCTCGTGTATTTCTGACTCCAAATCTATGATATTGTCTTGTGACGATCTTTGTTTGCGAAAGCCGCTTTGCTCCGGAGTAATTAGTTTATTCGTTTCCAGATACCATGACAACCGGTTATTGACAATCTTTTCAAGTGTCTTACACATCACGCATGTAAGAGAGATAGGTCTAAACGAATCTGTGCTGTTTAGGTTTTTGTCTTGTTTTGGTACTGGTACGATGATCGCTTTTGACCACAATTTAGGGAATTTTTGTTGCTTCCAAATGAAATTGTACATGTCAAGAAATAAATTTTTTCCATTTTGTGGTAAATTGGTAAGAAATATGGCAGGGATATTATCCGGACCTGGACTGCCATTTTTTAGACCATTTAAGGTTTCTTTTAATTCGGTTTTTGTAATGGCTGCATTAAGCACAGAGTCATTGTCGTCGTATGTTACAAGGGGGATTTGTTCGACATTTTCTTTATGTGTTCTAAAATCTTCAGTAAAGTTTTGGTTACTTGAAAACTTTTCATATGTCTCTGCAAAAAGATTAGCTATATCGGTGCTATTTGTTAAATTGTCGCCATTACTAATTATTGAGCGGATGGGTGTAAAAGTGTTCTTTCCAGAAACTCTCTTGATTTTGTTCCATACCTCTCTAGATGGTGTCGAGTTTGTTAAAGTTGATACATATTTAGTCCAAGAGTCCTTTTTACTTTTTTTAATTACATATCGTGCTTTTGCTCTAAACTTTTTGAAGTTAATCTTGTTTTCTAGTGTTTTTTCCTTCTTGTATTTATATAGAGCTTGTTTGTACAATTTAATGGATAAGGCACATTGTTCATTCCACCGTGGAACAGGAATATGTCTGATATTATTTGTACATTTTCCAATTGATTGCTCTCCTGCTTGTATTAAGGCGTTAGTTAAGTTTTCCACTAAAGAATCAATTCCATTTTCGTACGAAAGTGATTTTATTTTGTTTTCAACCAGAATTTGGTATTTTGACCAGTCTGCATTTTTTAAGTTCCACTTATCCGATATAGGAGTGTCGTAGGTAGTGGATGAGTAAGTAATGCTAATGGGATAATGATCACTTCCATATAGGAATGGAAGGGTTTTCCATTGGAGAGATATTGCCAGTGATGGGTCACATAGGCTAAGATCGAGTACTGATGAGAGACCTGTGGAGATATATACCTTCTCCATTGTTCAATATAATTAGATTCGACGAGTCTATGACATCAAACAAAGTTTTTCCCCTGAGGTCAGTGTTATCACACCCCCAAACTGCATTATGACAATTAAAGTCGCCAATCACCAATCTTGGAGGGAGAACTTGCGTCAGTATATCCTTGACATCTTGTATACTGAAATCTTTGGATGGCGGGATATATATATTGCATATTGAGATCTTTTTGGAAAGATTTACGGTAACTGCTACTACTTCCATTGTTGAGTTGACAGGGATTTCATTAGCACTAATATCCTTACGAATGAATAGTGATACTCCTCCACTAGCCCTATCTTAGTTCTGTCTGTTTTTGTGGAAGCCGTTAAAATTCCTTGGACAATTTGTTTTTGCTTCCTTAAAACGTGTTTCTTGTAATCCTATAATGGTAGGGTTTTCTTCTTTGATAAGAACTTGAAGCATTTCTAAATGAGCGTAATATCCATTAATGTTCCACTGTAAGATAGAGTGAGATAATGAAGATAATGAAGACATTGTTTTATTATTAATAACAAATAATAAGTCTTTCTGCTGCTAATACTGTGTATCTTGAGAAACATCACTTTCTGTGCCCGAGGTCAATCCATCGATATGATTTCTAATCTTTTTCTTAAATTTAGTGCATCGGTTTTTAGTAGAGCGGTCAAGATGGGGGTATATTTTCTCTAACATAAAGTTTAGTGCTGCAAGATCTGTAGTATAATCATTCATTGTGATGTTGATGGGGTTTGGAGAGCCTTGAATATTAGAGAGTAGGTCAGTTAGTTGATCATATGTAAGTATAAATGGTGGTGAATGCGTTTCAATAAATTGCTATAGTGCTGGAGAGGGTCGTCCAGTCAATGTGGTGGATTTAGGTGGGTCGTGTTTTGCTTTTTTTTGAGTATGGTTTGGTTTTATAAACAAATTGTTCTCATCATTTTGGTTTCTGCTTGCATCGACCGGAGGGGTTAGAATATCTGTAAGATTTCTTTTGTTTGCTGATTGTTTACTATCATTATCAGGGAATGTATTTGGGTTTGGTGTAGATGTTTTCAACGATATTAGCTTCTCTGGTTGGGGTAAATAAACTTCTTGAGGGGTGGTATATTGAGAAGGTTGTGACTGCATAGATATTACATTTTGTGGGTTTTCTATTGGTATTTCAACTGACCCCGGGCATTTAGTGGCAATGTGCCCTGGCTGTTTGCATTTGAAACAATGAAACTGGTTATCAGTTGCTAAAAAGATGCGATATTGTGTGTCTTCATAATTAATTGGTATTGTTTCAGGAACATGTAGATCTTCAGTTGGTGATATAAAGACTTGGCGACGGAAGCTTAGAATATGAGAATAGTCCGGATCAGAAATATTTATTTTAATATAAGATATATTTGGTAGTAGTTTTAGTCCCAATTTTTGCAGCTCTTCTCTTAATATGTCGTTTGGAATTGTTGGACATACGTTGGATATTACAAGTCGTTCTGAAGGTGTGACTAGGCGTCTGCCATAAAGTATTTCATTGTTTACAATGATTGGTCTCTTCTCTGAAATAAATTTATCTACACAGATTTTGTTAGATAGATATATACAAATGCGATTATTGGATATTCTTGATGAGAAAATAATGTTCTCCGGTCCAACTATTGGTCCAAGGGCTAATATGTAGTCTAACAATTTGGAGTCTTCTACTGCATTAAAGATTATAGATTGATCTTTTTTTGGACTTTGTTGTTGATTTAGGGCAGAAGCATATGACTTGGGTGTGGTTGACGAGTCTCCATTAGTGGCAGGTTTTAAACGGTTAGGAAGAAGACCATCTGAAGTATTATTCATGATTTTGGGTTACGCTTCCGCTTCTTGGTCATTGAGAGTAACCGCGTTAAATACGGCCCTGTCCTACTGGCGCGTGCCAGGTCGCGTGGCTGTTCAGACAGTGGAGCGTCGGAATCCAAGGAGTTTTGAACTGTTTGGTGCGTGCGTAACTCTTGGTTTCACGTGCTGGTTTTCGCTGAGTTAGTAGGGTTAAATGATCGAATTTTGGTGTACTTACAGATTTCTTGGATTTCTGATCTTATATTGGTGTTATCACTATATTAGGATATTTTAAAACTGCAATAGACTAAAGATAAAAGACTTTTATTCAGGAGCTGACGACAACAATACTGTAATTGTCACTTACTATACTGAAAAAAATATATAGTAAATTTAAAAATAATTAAGTATATTTATTTTAGATAAATTTTATGTGTCCATTTGGGACAGCCATACAATATATTTAAAATAACAATACTAATATTTTAGATAAGGTATTCCCAAATTTGAGATATTGTATATTAAAATGTTAAATTACTTTTTATTCCTAAATTCAACAAATATACAGGGTCGTTGGTATGTATGGAAACGGTCAATTATATCTTAAAGTAAAACAGCTTGCAAAAAATATTTAAGACAAAAGTTTTAGGGTTTTTTAAAGTCTATTAGAATTTTAGAAAAATAAGTATACAGGGTGAGTCAAAAAGCCGTAAAAAAACAAAATTACTTTTTTTTTAATGGAACACCCTGTATCTTAGAATATTTTTGGATTCTACATAAAATTATAATTATTTTTTAATACGCATATTATAAGTCTAAACCTAATAGTTTCCGAAATATCAACTTTTGAAAAATTACATTTTTGAACTTTAACAGATTCTAGTTTTCTAATGTTATGCCATAGAGCAAAATGGTTTCCATGTCCTTATCTTACTTTTTTATTTATCTCCCCAAAAATATTAACTTCCGGTTAAACCTGAAGTACTATATTTCCGGCTTTTGAGTTACATCCGGTTTAACTTGTTGACTTGTGGAAGTTGACTTATAATGTATTCATTAAAAAATAACTGTAATTTAATGTTAAATCCAAAAATATTCAGACAGAGGGTGTTCCAATTAAAAAAAAGGTAACTTTGTTTTTCTACGGCTTTCTGATTCATCCTGTATACTTATTCTTTTAAAATTTTTATAGACTCTAAATAACCCCAAAAACTTTTGTCTTAACTATTTTTGCTAGCAGTTTGACAGTTGAAATAATCGACCGTTTCCATACATACCAACGACCCTGTATATAAACTCTAATAATGCAGGTTTTCTTGAAATCAAAATAAAATTATTCCAGAATTCAATATAATATGTAAGTTTATTATAAACATATTGTATATTAACGACGTGCTAACTATATCTTAAACTGCATAATGAAGGATTTTATAAAGTAATTATACTGTATTGTTATTAAACATATATACAAATTTTGAGATTTTTTAGTATTTTAAAGGATTGCTTAAGAAGTCGGGGCACACGTCAACTTTAATTTTTTAAATGAAATACATACCCCAAGTTTTATTCGATTTTAGATTTCTACTTAAAATTCTGATTATTTTTTAAGTAACATACCCTATTTCGATATTCAGCTGTTTTCGATATATCACAATCTAAACAATAATGATGGAAATTTTCATAGAATTAATGAATAGGGAAGAAAATACGGAAACTTATTGCCTTTATTGTAGTAACACTGGTAACCAAGCACATTATTTTACTTTTTTGCCACTGTCATTTTATTTTAAGTCACAGTATTGCCAAAAAAAGTTACGTTGTATTGTTAGAACGACACGTTTTAAGTAAAATGCACTTAAGTGAAAGAGAGCGCATAGAAATCCTAATGATGGTTGGCTATGGCGATAGAAAGAGATCTACATTTGAAGTATGTGAACTTTTTAATAATGTTCATAGAGAGCGAGCGCCGATATTAAGGTCTACAGTAAGTAAGATAGTTTTAAAATTTACAGAAACTGGATCTGTGCGCAATAAACTAAAAAGTGGCCGTCCCCACATTTGTGATGAAAATAGATTAAATGCTTTACTGTCGTATCAAGACGATCCCCATTCCAGCACTCGTCAAGTGGGTCGGATTCAAAATATTGGTTATAAATTTGTACAAAATATTCTTCATGAGAAAAAATATCATCCTTACAAAATTCGCCTTGTCCACGAACTAAATGGGGATGATTTCGATCGACGCCTTCAGTTTTGTAAGAATGTGCAAAACATTTGCAATAATGACGGAAATTTCGCGCAGAATATTTTATTTACTGATGAGGCTACATTCTGCCTTAATGGAACAGTCAACCGCCATAATTGTAGGTATTGGTCGACAGAGAATCCTCACTGGATACAAGAGGCCCATACACAGCACCAGCAGAAGCTAAACGTATGGGCCGGAATTTTACGTAACAGAATATTAGGAGCTTTAGCTGGCCTATATCCAAATCATGTTAAACAAGTTAGTCCTGAAAGAATCATTTGGCTACAATAAGACGGTGCACCGCCTTATGACGCCGCACGGGTACGAGAATACCTAAACGAGGTTTTCCAACATAGATGGATAGGTAGAAGGGGAGTAATAGAATGGCCAGCTCGCTCACCCGGTTTAACACCCCAAGATTTCTTTTTGTGGGGACATTTGAAAGAAAGAGTGTACAAGAACAAGCCATCGGATTTAGAGACAATAAAACTGATAATACAACATGAAATTCGACAAATTCCTGAACAGGTTATTGAGAACGTTCGAAACGAATTTGTTTTACGTTTAGGACATTTAATTAAGTACTCTACTTTTTATAATCAGATTTAAAAGCTGCTTTTTTTTCCTAATAAACCTATCACTTAAATTTTGTTAATTATTATTGTTTAGATTGTGATATATCGAAAACAGCTGAATATCGAAATAGGGTATGTTACATGAAAAATATTCAGAATTTTAAGTAGAATTCAAAAATCGAATAAAATTTGGGGTATTTCATTTCGAAAATTAAAGGTGACATGTGCTCCGACTTCTTGAGCAATCCTGTATAATACTAAATATTCTTAAAATTTGTAAGAATAATAAATAAAATCGACTTCACACTGAAGATAACCTAAGAAAAAGGTTGTTCCTGGAAATAGCAGAAACGTACTTAACAACGAACTGTCTCAATAAAAAAGAGACATTTTAGACCTAAGCGTAATCTATTCATACATAATAACAGCTGTATCCACCAGAAACAATCATAGTCATGATATATCTACTGATTTCTTTTAACAATTCACTATTTGATAAAAAATAAAACAACAAAATTTAAGAAGTTTTCATTGATAACAATTTTAATTTCTCGATTAATCAATTAATATACAATAATCTAATAAAGTCAACTCAAAACAATACAGATACACGCATGTGATAAGTTCTGAGTACTAAGGGTACTCTCATGAGTTACAAAGAGAGTAAATCACCACCTTATAGTAGCAGGGGTGAAGGCTCGCTTCTCTTATACATCCAACATGGGACGGCCTGACGGAGGGATGGGTCCTCGCAATTGTGACAGAGGTCGTCGACCTATTTATCCGTCATCATCATCTATGTGAAGACTCAAGTGTCGAGTAGTGGTTCTGTGATGTCGGTGACAGCGAGTTTTACTTTCAAGCCCAAACGTGACTGAATCCGCAAGAAAATGCACTTTTTTCAACCAGTCATTCGAGACTAATGAGACTATCCTTCCCTTATTTATTATAGGAATGAAGTTTTACCAACAAATTTCAGGACAGGACGGAGTAGTTGCTACAAACTTTTTAAAACAATGGGCTACCAACAACAACATCTTTGAGAAACAGGAGAATTTTGCTACTAACATGCAGAAAACAAGCACTCACGCCAACTCACATCGAAACAACACCAAAAACCTAACAAAAATGCTGCAGGTAGAAGATGGAGCCTTGGGACAAAGAATAAAGCAATATCAGAACAGGTCGAATAACAAGATTCTCAATTTAGAAATCTCAACAACTATAAAATCAATCACTCAAGTGGAAAGGTCCTTGGTCCAACTAGAAGAAAACTTAACTTTTCTAGTACCTAGAGAGGTTTTTCTAGAATTTAAAAATAAACGAAACTTAACTTACAACAAGAAATTCAAGGCTATAAAAACAACAAATGTAAATAAAATTATTAACCTATAAACAGATATTCTAAACGAACACATCTAAACGAAAACCAATTGGATTAAGAATCTTACTACTTTACTACAATAGAAATACATGAGGATATAATGGATTTCTTAGCTTTGGGTTATAAATTCTCGCTCTCTCCTTCTTTAAAGGACATATCTATCAAAAGAGTACTCGCTGATATTGAAAATATAATATATCATTTTCCAGAGCAATCGAAAAATATACATAGAGCAAAAATTAACCAAAAATTATCACAAATCTTCTAACAGTACACAACACATAGACATCCTCTTCAACAAAACAAAAAAGTTTTTAAAAGAACACGATGACTTACTCATCACCATAGCAGACAAGGGAAACATGACGGTAAGTATAACAAAAGTACCTACATAAATAAATCACTTGATAGTCAATCTTTTATTTCAGGTGATGAGTATCACAGGGGTAATTCATCTTTAGGGGCTCTTACTTGCGTCATGTGTTGCAGGTTTTTATTTTTAAATTGCGTCTAATAATTTGATGCATTTCATAATAAGGTATTGTTTATGTTTCCTATCTGCAGAGTTTCTTCGATATTTGACTCTAGACCATATATGTGTTTTTGTATATTAAGCGCTGGACATTCACTAATAACATGTGGCACTGAAAGAACTACATTACATTGATCACATATGGGTGCTGGTTCGCCTTTAAGAAGAGTTTGATGCGTAAGACTTATGTATCCTGTACGAAGCCTGAATGTTTCTGTGGTTTCTAGTCTACTTAACCCTGTGGCATCATACTTCCTCTTAGCTTTTGGTTCTATTCTACGAAGTAATGTGTTACTTCTATCCCATATCGCTTGCCACTCATAAACAATTTTCTTTTTTAAGTTGTTTACAAAATGTATTCTTCTAATTGGTTTGTTATTTGCTGTTAGGTCCACATTTTGATAATTTACCATATTATCAGAAAGTTCTACGTCGGTATTTCCCAAATATTCCAGATATCGTACTGCGAGAGGACGAGTGATGGTGTTTCTATTGGTGTACTTCCTTTCACCTGCAAATAATAACTTTATTGTTAGAATGCTTGGAGTAAGTTTTGCGCTGGTTAAATATGATGATTTTAGAATTTATCTTCGTTGTTCCAGGGGCATTTTAGCAGATTCACAATAGAGAATTTGAACAGAAGTTGTTGGGATTGGGAATTTATTCAGACAATAGCGTTTCCCAAATTTTCAATTTTATCTAGTCAAATGACTTTTTCTTGTTGAGATTTAGACAATATTATTGCATTATATATAATAAGAAGTCTCTTCCGGTTAGCTACCAATATTTTTAGAATAATGAAATCTTTGTCTGCATTTTCTGTTAATAAGTTAAATGTGTTCTGCCAGGTAAGTTTTTTCTGTCGAATATTAAACCTTAAAACTTAATAGTATCAATGCACTCTCTAGTATTAGTTTTAGATACAGCAGTGGGTCATGAAGAGGTTTTCTAAGTCAGCAGAAGTATGTGCATTTGTGCATTCTGTTTTCTCTTCGGAGAATTTAAAACCAATTTTTTTTCTGTTATCAGTTCTAATTGCAGTATGCTCGTAATGTCCCCGACTTTCTTTAGTATTGGATAGAATTGCCACGTCATCGACATAAAGAAATTGTGTAATTTCTTGGTTAACATCTTTACAAATTTCATTTATAGCAATTGCAAACAGAGTACAACTTAGTATTAATCCTTGCGGGATGCAATTCTTTAGTGCTTACATTTTTAAAAACTCATTTGCAGCTCTTACTTTCAAACGTTTATTGTCAAGAAACGATTTGATGAAAAACGCTAGTTTATCCTTTTAGTCCGAATTGTGAAAATTTGTCCAGGATTTCATACACCACGTCATGGCGAATGCAGCTATTATGACAAAGGAAAAGTCTATAAGTTGTTCTCTTTCTCGAAGCGCTTCTTGAACTAAGTGTTTCAATAGAACATTGATATTTAAGACGTTAACAAAAAAACACACTTATTGAGATTTTCCGATTTTTAATATTAATTTTGCTCAACTTTGTCAAAAACGTCACGAAATATTTTAGACGACTATTATCATTTTTTTTTATATAAGAAATCCCTTTTTCATAAAACTACAATAATAACACCAATTATTGTGTAATAAAATACGTGACAAATAACAAAATATATATTTATTTCATTTTCATTTTTTAAAATTTGGAGAATTAAAGCAAAAACTGTCAAAATCATCCTAGAATATGAATTTAAGGATGTCAACCCTTATTTTATGTTTAAATAATCTTCTCTATATCGCGAATAATAAAAATAAATTCATCTGACCTATCCTAAATATTATATTATTATATATATATAATTATATTATATCTTACATTCAGGAGTTCAATGACCTTTGATGTCACACTTATAACAACTGCAGTTTTCAAAACCACAATCACTATCTATATGGTTTTTCTACACCTAATTTGAGATTGGATAGTTTGACCACTGGCTGCTTTATTCTGGATAGTGGAGGCTTCTCATGGGCGGCAGGGTCGGCAGTACCGATCCAGTGTCAAACAGACAACATACAGTATATTATATTATTTATCTACATCAATTTGCATATTAATGAATCTCAAGCAGCCAGGAAATAACCGATCCACCTTTTTATCTCGCCCTTGTAACTCTGGACATCATAGTGGATTTATTCGCAAACTACAGCCGCTATAAAAGAATATGTTTTACTTTTCATGTAACCCGGGCTGGGGTCGGCATGCCCAGTGGCGCAACCAGAAAAGAAGTTCGGGGGGATTGGAAAAAAAATAGCATCACAGGCAAAAAATGTCTGGGTGCCACGCCCTTTTTCAATGATTTTTTCAATGATGATGCTTGGTTTTCAAGTAAGAAAAATAAAAAACACAACAGAAAATCACAAAAACAGCCAGAGTCGTTTCAATTTTTGTGGTATTTTACCTATCTTTGGTAGTGATGAGCTTATTTTTCTTGTAAACAGGTAGTTAGATGACCCGAGCTACGCTCGCTCGGGAAGGGGGGCTGCAGCCCGGTAGCCCCCGTTGGTTGCGCCACTGGGCATGCCTACCCTGTCATAAGAATATCATAAACGAATACTAAGCACTTCAGACTTGAAGATAGGCATCCAAACATACACCATGTAACGAAGTTAAAACCCAGGGATGGCAAGTTCGTACCTGCCGCTTAATTTACAGTGAAGTTATGGTTATGTCTTATACTCATTATCGACACGAAAGATTTTATATATCGATCTGTTGTTTTGAAGTAGTCTTTAAAGAAAATAACTAAATTAATGTAAAATAAGTGAAAGTAAGTGTTATATATTGAAAAACAAAACTTTCGGTTTGGGTTTTTTGAGATTAGGACCTCACGTAAGTGTTTTAAATTAAATAAAATATTCCGTTTCGACATTTCGAAAAATAGATCAGGTAACGCATCAAATGACATGGAAAACCAAGTTAAAACTGAGTTAAAAAACGTCTTATTCATAAGGTTTTAAGTTTAAAATGTCATTAGATTAACAAATTAAATTAAAAACAATGGTCGCCCGACCCTTAAAATTTTGAATCTAATTAACACGGGAGAGAGACAAGGGGAGTCAGTGGCGCAGCCAGGGGGGGGCCCGGGCCCCCCTCCGAGATCCTCAAGACTTGCAAACTACTGTACCTTTACCTTTATATTCTTAATAGGTAGGAATCCGATAATTAATGATAAAAGGATTTAGGCGAATTGTGACATATTGTTCTGAAAAATCCGATAATTATGGCAACGCTGCACGATAATTTCATACGCCAAGTCTGGCAGCGCTGATCCGTCTACCTATTTCCTAATTCCGTAATAATAAAGGGCCTCGCACACAACTTTACATAAGCGCATAGCATAGACGCATAACAAATTTGGCCAATCACAGGCCGGGTTCGAGCGGCCATATTGGATGAACTCGGCCTGTGATTGGTCAAATTTGTTATGCGTCTATGCTATGCGCTTATGAAAAGTTTTGTGCGATGGGCTTTCCGCATTCTGTCTGCATTAAGACGTCGTCGCGCGTCGTACCAGTAACGCCATTTTGCTAATTATTATATTGTTTAAGTTTATTCGTACCTAGTCATAGAAGCCTCTGCCTCTACTATAGACAAGTATTCTTTAGGTAAGTTTAACAATAGGCAATAGGTATTATAAGTTGTCGTCAATCATACGTATTTTACCCAAAAAAGGGCGTGGCACCCAAAAAATTTTTCGTCTGCGGCGCAACTAATTATAACCCCCCCCCCGAACGAAATTTCTGGCTGCGCCACTGAGGGGGGTAATAGGTAATTTACTGAAAAATGATATAAAAAATATGTATGGTGAAACCACAGAATCTATATGTTTGTATAGATCTCCGGTCAAACCAAAATGAAACTGTTTCGTTGGCCAAGTATTTAATTTTCAAATTAAAAAGAAAAAACTTATATTGCGTAGTACGAACTGTTTCGGGCTCTCAAAAGGATGATATTTCCAAGGAGTATATACCGCAGTAAACTAAAACTTGATTTATATTATTTGGTAAACAAAACATTTACCTATTGGATTTGACTAGATTGTCATTCACATCTGTGTCAAATGAGCGAGGATTTTCATGTCTAAAGCGCCTTAGAACTTATTCTCGTAATGCAATTAATCAGGCACGACTCTCAAATTTGTCACAATAACTACTAGTAAGTACTTAATACAAAACATAATTCTAAAAAATCTGCAAAAAACATCTCAATTTTATGCCGTAATTCACTTGGCACTATTTTGCAACATCTAAACTCGCCGTGTAGAATTAATTTAACAGGTTTGACAAAGTCGAGATTTCTATTATGGTGGTTAGTTAATAGTTAACGGGAATTTGACAGAAAAAATATATTTAAAAAATTCTGTTATGAATCACATAATTCTAATTATTATTAGGTATGTTACCTAAAAAATTAAAATAATGTACCGAACCAGGCGCTGATCCAGGGGGATTATGAGGGGTTATGGCCAATAAAAATTCTATATTACATAATATAATTATCATGGATAAAAAATATTATGTGATTTAAATTTTCTTAAAACTACCTTAAAACCTAGAAAATAAATAATCTATCACACAATTGTGCAATACAAACACTCGAATTGTAGACAAAAACGAAATTTGGGCTTGGTCTCCAGGAGATTTCGCCTGCGGCGCTATTTTTACCTCTTTAACATTCCTGCTAACCCTGACTGCCAACCCACTAGCCGTTATAAATTTACATAAAATACAAGACATGTCTTCTTTGGGATCTTTATTGTGATTGACCTCCACGACTTTATTGTTTTTGAAAATAAGCCGGCTCAGATTTCATGGTAACATCAAGGTTCTGTAC
This sequence comes from Polydrusus tereticollis, assembly GCA_963920685.1. Taxonomy (NCBI): domain Eukaryota; kingdom Metazoa; phylum Arthropoda; class Insecta; order Coleoptera; family Curculionidae; genus Polydrusus; species Polydrusus tereticollis. The sequence goes on from OY987333.1 coordinate 99,339,032, forward strand.
CTCATGCTCATCCCGGGTAGATTCTTTATCAGAGACATTTTTACCATTTACTATACGGTAACTTCTAAAGCATTACCTTAAAAAGCCTATACATTATTTTTTCGTCATTTATTCCTATGATAAGAATGTTTGACATAATTGTAGAAAGTACCAAAATTACATTTTGAACCTAAGCTTTTTACTTTTGCCTTCCAATTACTGACTAATTTGTCTGCTGTCTTCCACAATTATTGTGCAATTTTAGAGTTTAAGGCGGTCTGCAAAATATGAGTTTAGTAGCAAAAAATGTCCCTACAGTGTTTTTCAAGCCATCATTTAGATTAATCTGCTGTGGTTGTATTATGTGGCCTTTTCATTCATAATATCCCAGGAGCAATTATTAAGAATATGCAATAATTTTCGTTCATAGGCATCTGGGGATATTAATAGAGAGAAGCCAACATACTTATAAAGGTAGGGGCATTATCTTCGCACTGCAGGAAATGTACGGCGTATTTTGTTTGCCTAAATCGCATACTATTCGCAAAATTTGGTACCGGGCGGATTTATTTAGTTTAATATTAAATAATTATCGCAAAGGGTTCAGAGGAACATTTGTTTTTAATAGTAGCTTTGCTGTCACAAGAAGAAAAAGAAGAGCAGAACCGGAAACGTTAGAGGTGCTTTTCTGTTCATCCTATAAATATGCATAGAGGTTTATTACATCACATGGTGCATTTCACCTTATTTAATCGGCTTGTAGAAAAGGATGCGAAAAATTTTAAATACTTTAACATGAGCTATAAGACGTCCTGTTATTAAGCAGATATTTAGAATACTGAGGATGTTTGAGATTACACAACTCTTCATAAGTCTGTTTAACAGAAATTAGGATTACATTATCCATTTTGCTAGTAAATATGAATAGGTATTACGTAGCTTCTTAGCTGATCAACAAATAAAAATAAAAATTACACGAGGAAATTATCTCTCAACAGGTCGCATAGCGTGCGAAAATGCAAATGAGTCATCGACACACACGAGTAATTTTTTGCTCTCTGGATGATGTTCTCTCGCAATTCCGCTGATGTGATCCTTCCGGTGGGAATAGTATATTTGACACCCAATACTTACGTACGACGGCAAACAAAAATGCGATCCGTCCGTTCCGCATTGCGAATAGTACGCGCCTACCTTAAACCATCGATACACGGACGGTACCCGCACGGATCTGATTATTCAAATTAAGAACATATTTCTAAACAGGATTGCCTTTATCTATCGACGTCAAACGGATCTCACGTCCTGATTTTCGCTTCTATTGAAAACTGTGTTGTTAATTAATAGTTATTTAAATTACTAGTACGGTATGAGCTTCAATGTTGAGCTGTAACGAGCCTTACCGTACGTGTGATATACAACATTTTATATAAGACCCAGAATTTTGGTTTTTTTATGTATTCAAAATGGTTTTCATATTTATGCAGTGACATTACACAAAAAATGATAGTTACTGACGAAACAAAAAAAATCATAGTTTGATTAAAAATGAGTAATAATATTACATAACGCAAACAGGCTAAAAAGGGTTATGTAATAAGCTCTTTTCGTGTGGGTCTTATATAAAAAATTAAATCCCTGCGATGCGTATCGTCCATGCGATATCCATTAGTACCATTGCCCATTGCACGAATTGCTCTTAAGTACCCTTGTTTTTATTGTGATGTAAAAGCAGTGAGTAACTCTTAAGTGGATCCCCTGAATACTGATATTATGGCCAACCCCACTTAAAACGGTATTTTACCTTTAAAATGCTAAGGAGAGAATAACACCTGCCTGTTTTAAATATAATAGTGGTTCGTGTTCAAAATCTAAAGTAGATTATGTCAGAAAACTATTTTGGTGTCTCTATTTTAAAATAGGTACTTTTCTGCTTTTCGCTTTTTATTCTCGCGTTTAAATGCAAGGTGTTTCAGAATTACGGTACGTAACTTAAGGAGGTTATTCCTTTTGAAATTCTAAGAAAAAGAATTCAAATTAAAACGTGTCCGGAGTTGCTCCGTTTTTGATATATACAGGGTGTTAAAGTTTAAAAAAAATCGGCTGCAATCGTGCATTTTATCAGAAGGTTACAATTTTTAACATTTGCTTTGATTAAATGTTGCATTTTTTTTGTATCATTATTTAAAAAAAAAAATTATTTTTAATTCAAATATTTTAATTTACTTTATACCAGGTATATTTTTGTACAGGGACATTTTTTTAAGTGTCTCACCCGATTGGCGATTTTCCTACTGACTATAATAAAAGACAAATTACATATTTCTCATTGGCTTCCGACAAGGAAGCCAAATTTAATGTCAAAAAATATAAAGGTTCACAAACTTGACAGATTCGACGCCATATTAAATTTATTTAAATGGCAACCCTCATAAATAGTCACACGAGTAGATTGCACTTGGCGATCGGGTTTCGAAAACTTATAGATGTTAATAATATTTATTTTCAGCCGTTTCGGAAATATAGGGGTTCCTAATTTGCCTTTATCCATTTTGTCTTTTAAGTGTCTCACCCCTTTAATAAAAAGACATTCTAAGCCGAACACCCCAATTTCTTTCAGAGTAACATAATTTCCCGTGACCAAGCTATTTACGCTATAATCAAATCCGACAGATGTCAAAAAGTGACAGATACGACGCTATCTTGAATTTTTTTAAATGGCAAGCTTCATAAATAACAATAACAAGTAAATTCAAAAATACAAAATGGCGTCGTATCTGTCACTTTTTGACATCTTTGTCGGATATAATTATATAGCGTAGATAGCTTGGTCACGGAAGATTATGTCACTGTGAAAAAAACTAAAGCGTTCAGCATAAAAGGTCTATTTATTAAAGGGGTGAGACACCTAAAAGGCAAAATCATTGAAGGCAAATGAGGAACCCCCGTATTCCAAAACGGCTGGAAATAAATATCAACAACTATAGGTTTTTGAAATCGGATCGCCAAATGCAATTCACTTGTGTGGTTATTTATGAGGGTTGCCATTTAAAAATTTCAAAATGACGTCGAATCTGTCAAGTTTGTGAAGCTATATATTTTTTGACATTAAATTTGGCTTCCTTGTCGAAAATCATTGAGAAATATGTGATTTATTTTTTATTTTAGTCAGTAGGAAAATCGCCAATCGGGTGAGACACTTAAAAAAATGTAGGTACCTACCTGTCCATGCAATAAATTGCATTCATCAATGCTATAAAATTGTGATGCCAAAATCGTTTGGTGGCGAGACGCTGTGAGGAGCTAGGTGGGGCCGAAAGTGGGGATTACGCTGCCTTTACATATGCATGCGACAAAACTCCAGGAAAACAACATCCGCTATGCCGAGTATTGTCGAGTCGATGCGGCTGGCCACGAAAATAATGAAATCTGGGCGGATCCGTTATTGCTGCGTTGCCATACTACAGATTTTTTACAAGGTTTTAGGCAATGTTATATATTTCCCACATCATGTTAATCTAGTTAATCATAGAAGTTAATACTTTTTAGAAAACTACGTTTTCTGTGGCGTAAGTCTGGCAAACCAAGTGGAGGGAAGCAGCTTGTATGTTGATTTACTTCACACTGGAATACAATTATGACATCACGTTTATTTGTTATTGTTCGGTCTAATGGTTACGATGTCTATGGGAAATACCCTGTATATAAAAACCGTACATTTATTCTCCAAAATACCTCTGAGTATTATAGGGTGAAATAGAACAGAACTTAAAACTACATTAAAAGAGGCCCCAACATGATCTTAAAATTTAACACGCAAAATCCAATGAAAGTGGAAAAAAACGCACTCTATGAAGTTAAGGAGTAGCGCTCCTACAACCAATAAAAACGATAGTTAGGAAATGCATTTTGTCATAAATAGAACGGTCTTTACAAAATAGTATCACAGATTCCTAAAACTAAAATATGACGATCTAGCCCAACATATAAGAAATAGTCCAAAAGTTAATAGGTTTCAAAACACATTTTCAAATATTTTATTTTTTTGAAATTTTTTTTGGGCACACCCTCTATCCCTGTGAAGCAAGGAGACGACGAATTTTCAGTACGCAATAAAAAATACAATTTAATTATCTCAGAAACGGAGCGAGCCCTTCCAGGTATACCTTATTTTCAAAAGATGCATTGAAATAAGAATTTATAATAAGAAATTTAATACACCGATTGACAAAAAATTTATGAAGTTCTTGATATTTGATATGTCAAGTGCTGGTAGTAGTTCCCTCTACAAGGTATATTAAAACTGTTACCAAATTTTTTAGTTGCACAGGATAAGCCGGACTATACTTTCTCGTTGTGGAACAAGTAGGTCAGGCAAACATACCAGCGGAATAAAAGAGAGCGAGGCTCCTGTTAAAAAAAGGAAACAAATTTTTGGAGAATCTGTCGTCCTATAGACCGATTTGTCTGGACGTCGAGGGAAAACTCTTTAGTGCCTTAAAGTAACATTTTTAAGGCTAGTAGCCAGTGTTAAAAGTTCAATTTTTAACTCGTTCGTATAAAAAATTCTTTAAGGGTCCCACATTTTTCGGCAAAAATACTATTTACAGATGAAGCGGAAGATAATCTAATAATGTTTTCGTCGAAGGACATCACCGCTATACGTTTTCTTTAATATTTGGGCAGGGATTATTGGAGATAGCTTAGTTGGACCGTAATTTTTTCCAAATCGACTTACTGGTGATGTCTATTACAACTTCCTTAGAGAGGAATTGCCAGAATTGATGAAAGCAGTGCCATTAAGAACGAGAACTTTAATGTGGTTCATGCATGACGGCGCTCCCACTTACTTTGCAGTACGTGTTAGAAACTATTTAGATCAAAAATATCCTGCTCGTTGGATAGGTAGAGGAGGACCTCACACATGGTCACCCCGTTCGCCGGATCTGAATCCATTGGATTTTTATTTTTGGGGTCACCTTAAACAACTCGTATATACTACTCCTATTGAAACTGAAGAAGACCTTCGACTGCGTATTATTGATGGTTTTAATACGATTCGCGAAAGTCCCGAAATTTTCCAACACGTAAGAGACAATTTAGCACGTCGTGTACATGGGTGTTTACTGGCTCATGGAGGACATTTTTAGCAATTTATTTGACTTTTGTTCATGTGAGTTCATTATTAAAAGTTTTAAATCAATTATTAAAATTATTATTATTGGTTTACTAATTTTTTTTAACACCCTGTATTTCGAAAAAGAAGCGACATGCGAAAAACTTTTATACCTCATTTTGGTCTTAAAATAAGATGAGGATTCACGTCCTTTGTTTTTTCAGAAAGGTTAGAAACCACCCTGTACAATGAACCGTGTTTTGCATCAGGACTTTCCAGACCAAACTCTACATACAAACTGCCAAAAGATTGGCTCCCCGTTGACATAAATCCCTAACAGTAGAGAAGCAATATTAGTATACAGCAGAGAAGCACTACCATGATGGCCTAATAGACATGCAACAGGCGCTAAGAACTATGCAGCTTTCCAGCCTTCATCAAATAAAGGAATAGCCGAATCAAAATTCAAAACTAAACGACAACACCCAAAAAGTCTTCGGTGACACAACAGATGTCAAAGGATATTCCTGACGTAAAAACCCAATCAAGACGACTATTCTGACAGTAGAGACAGTAGCTCATTGTCATGGTATTTTGTCAGTAAAACACTATAGTGATATAAAGCTTGTTCCAACCAGGAGTCTAGGACTTGATGTTAATCAGAAATAGAGTCTACCAGAAGAATATTGCACGTAGACCCTACAACTGGTTGATTGTATTTGATAGTTTCAAACTGTCACTGTGATATCTTCTATTTTTATTTATAATAAAGGTATTTATCAAAGGTATTTTAATAATTTTTTACTGTGAAGATAATTAATGCATGAATAGAAAAGTAACACTTACAAGATAACAAAGTGATAGATAGCTGATGTATCCAATTGCCGTAAGTTTTCATTATTTTCATCTTAAATAATTTAGCTTGGTTGGTGCTGGAAAACCGAACCTTGTTCCATGTAAAATTACAGGCAATAACATTTTTAAACGTGCATGTTCACAAATTTCCAATTAAATATCTCCCTCGGTCGACGGTAATTACACGCCCTACGCCGAGGGAGGTTCAAATATTCGTTTAATTTATAGATATATTTTTTAATAATAATTATAATAATGTGTTTATAAATTGGCGTTGTAGGTGCGACGCATCCTATTCATATATAATATAATAATTTAAGTCGTAAAATTGTCAAAAGATTACAGAATACACAAAGTATTCCATTTTAATTGGATAAATAATAATTAATAAGAATAATAATAATAATAATATTTATATTTAGCACACGGCTAGTAAGTACAAAGAATATACAAATTACGTTGTAATTCAGTGAGTTAGTTACAGGCATTTAAATATCTTATCAACGGTTTATCAAAATGTTTAAAACTGAGGTGAATTTTTTAACATACCAGGCAAAAAATTAAGCAAACGTCCCTTTTACTGCTGGAGATTTTTATGATGGCCTGAGAAGAACCGCGGCTCTGTTTAGGGAAACAGGTTCTATACAACAAAAGAGCTGGAAGAACATCTGTAAGAACAGAAGAACTTGTTGCAAAAGTTCGTGAAATAATGTAAAATACGAGAACAAAATGTGTAAGACGCCTGTCTCAAGAAGTGGGAAGATCTTGTGGAACATGCAGGACGATTCTTAGAAGGCAGTTAAATTTGTTTCCCTATAAAGTGTGTGTATTCCAAGAAACAATAGCTGCAGATTTTGAAAGACGCAGGAATTACTATCAGTGGTTTGCCAAAAATATATTGGTGGAAAGAAATAATTTATCAGACCTGACATTTTTTCCTGATAAAGCCTGGTTCCACCTCACCGATTATGTGAATTCTCAGAAAACACGCATGTGGAGAACTGGAAAATCCCCATATTTGTCGACATTGATGCACTGGTTGGTTCTATTTTTTTTTTTCATGACACAATTACAGCACAGCTCTATAGGGACAATATTTTGAATTTATTTGTGGAGCAATTACTTGACGACAAACTACGTTTTGGTTATTTTCAACAGGACGGTGCAACCGCCTATACATCCGCCGAAAATATTAACTACTTATACAATTTTTTCGACGACAGATTGATCAATTTTCCAAAAGATATTGAATTCCCACCCAGATCACCTTGTTTGACGGTTATGTCTAATTTCCTTTTTCTTCATTTAAAGAACAATTTTTTTAAAACACCAGTTAAAAATTTAGAACAGTTGCAAGAAAGGATTAACCAAGAATGTGATAACATTTTCCCACAGATGCAGGTTAACGCTTTCGAAAATATGAAGAGACGTGTGAATTTATGCTTGGAGAATGGCGGTGGCCAACTTTAGCAATTTCTATAATTATTATTTTCATTACTCTATATTGTTACTTTGATAATTTTGTAAGCAACAAAAATAAATTTGTATTTGTTTAAATATTGTAATATTCATCAGTTTTTGCATATCATTTTTCATTCATCACAATTTTAGCCTAGACTTGGTTACATATATCGTCCCCTTATATATATTGTGATCTAAACTAAGCCCTACGTTTATTAGTCCAAGCCCTCTTGGATGAAAATAATTTTTGCTCGCACGGTACTAACTGTTTGTTTATATTTTTCCTAATAAAACTACATGTAGGAGAGAGTAGCTTTTAAATGGACAGCCTATGAAATGGACATTCAAGTTTTTTGTATATCTAACTGCAATATCATAAATAGAGGGTTGTTCAAAAGTTCTGAATAAAATTCATATTTAAATAAATAAGTTATTATTAAGAAAAACGCTGAAACACGGATGTTTTTTTGGCAATCTAGGCCACATGTTCTCTTCGAGAAGGTTTTCAAAAACTGAGACTCATATTTTACCCACTAATTCAAATAAGTTTTCCCAAAAATTTGTTGTTAATTAGCAAAAGCCTACCTACATTATTTAAATTGTAAAACATGTTATTTTATACCTTTAGTAAATGAAATAAGAAAAATTGTTTGCACCGTTTTGTTTCTTATCACATTTAATTGTAAGCAAATGTTAATATTTTGGTAGTTTATTTCCATATCGTTGTGTTTTTGATGCTCTTAGAAAAGCACCTTATTGAAATATTAATATGTTATTTAACGAAAAGTGTCCTGCGAGTCCAATTATTATGCAGTCAACTGTAAGTAGGGTATTTCACAAATTTGAAAACAATAGGACAGTACGTGATCTACCTAAAAGTGGCCGACCATCAGCCTTATCTGAAGAGAGATAACTTGGTAAAATATCAGTAAGTGAAAATCCGCCTTCTTCTGTAGAGAGACTCTTAAAAAGCCAGGAGTATCACCCATATAAAGTGCATGTTGTACTGGAACTTCTCGAGGACGACTACGATATAAGATTAAAATTCTGTAAGGAAATGATGGCAAGATACGAAGAAACAAACGTTTTTTTCCAAAATATTATATTCTGTGATGAGACTACATTTAAATGGAATGATCAATAGACGAATTAGCGATTCTGGTCTGACCAAAGTGCACAATAAGGGATATACACAACATCCTCAAAACGTCAATGTGTGGGCTGGAATAATTAATAACACAATTATAGGACTATATTTCTTTGACAAAAATCTTATTACTTAGCGCTACTTATATTTTCTCCCAACCTTAGGCTATCGAATTTCCCTCTACGAGGGTATTTGAAGGAGAAAGTGTATCAGAATAGATCAGACAAAATTGAGGACCTAAAAGACAGAATAAGGATGAAGATTAATAACTTACCGAACAGCTCATAAATTCAATTTTTCCAAAAAAATGTTACTTGGGCTTGTTTTACAGGTGCGAAATAAGCGACCTCCTACTACCATATGACCTGGGTTGCAATTTAAAAAAGGTGTCTACAGTCTAAAGGGTTGAAGAAAGAAGGCTGAGAATATTACAGATAGATGAACAGCAACTTCAGTCAATCTCCGTGCCTCAGAGTTTTTCTTAAAAATAACTTAGATATAGAAAAAACTTGAATTTAATGCAGGACTTTTGAACAACCCGGTATTCTATTTTTACTCCTAGTACCATCTATTAGCCGGGGTTTCAGTTTAATTGTGCGAGCCACGGGTTGCAGCACGGTCAGTGGAATAAATTTGGTGTGGCAAGTAAATATTACCACAGTTTAAAAAATGAATAACTCTAATTTGACAAGTTTTCTTACAAAAATTTACACCAGGATATTTGTTTAAGCAGCACGTTTTCTAAAAATTTAATTAATAAACACAAATCAATTCATCAACGTCGCAACGTAATATACTAATTTTAAAACAAGGTGCAAATCGGCAACGCTGTAACAAAAGAAAAACACCGCCTGCCAGTCTCATTTCAACTGACTTATATAGCATGGCAACAGTTAATGATTTTCTTTAGTCCAATGAATCGCGCGACCGCGTGCTAATTAATTTAAAGTTGACAGCGACCTCAGCGCGAGGGAAGCAAAGAGTAGTAGAGTCCAAGACTAGAGGTGAGAAGCTGCTACGCATGGCTGGGAAGCGGGATCCACGTGTTTTTCTGACACAAAGTGTCACCCTATTCGATCACAGAAATGTAATATTCTTATAAATGGGTTTCTTTGGCCCAAAAAGGCAATTACGTCAGGACTGTTTGGTTATGCATTGAGCTTGCATAGCATAATTCTTTCTAAAAGGGCTACCGTACAAGCAGCTTCCTGACGGCAGTGATTAGTTATTTTGGCATCTTAGTAAAAGAAGAATGTTGTAGTTTAGTTCGCAGAGATAATAATACAAAATGTGTTGAATCTATACTCCAGTGTAAACAAGTGATTATTTACTCTAGCATTAAAGTAAAGCAGACGTTTTCGTTCAGTTGTAAGTTAAAATAAAACAAAGACGTGTTGATTTCATTGTCTAATCTAAATGGGAAATAAATTTTAATCTTCTTCTTTAGGTGCCGTCTCCGTTTCGAAGGTTGGATTCCTATTTTTGAAAACGCAGCTCTAAACAGTTCGTTGTTATTGCATCCAAACCATTTTCTAAGGTTCTTCAGCCATGAATTTCGTCTTCTCCCCACAGATCTCTTTCCTTGGATTTTTCCCTGCATAATAATTTGTAGTATTCGATATTTTTCTCCCCTCATGACATGTCCCATATATTGCAATTTTCTTCTCTTAATTGTCGTAATAACTTCTCTCTCCTTATTCATACGCCTCATCACTTCCACGTTGGTTATTCTCTCTACCCATGAAATCCTCAGTATTCTTCGGTATATCCACATCTCAAATGCCTCCAGTGTCCTCACGTCGGTTACCTTCAGCGTCCAGGCTTCCATCCCGTAATATTGTACGGATAGCATATAGCATCTCATTAGTCGTATTTTTAATTCAAGGTTTAGATCCCGGCGGCAGAAAAGCCTCTTCATTCTTATAAATGTGCTTCTGGCCTATTCGATTCTGATTCGTATTTCTTGTGAGCTGTCATTGTTTTTATTAATGGTCGTGGCTAGGTATTTGTACTCTATTACTCTCTGAATAGGTTGATTTTATATATATCCTACGAATGTCCTAAGTTGTTTTTGTTATCAGCATATATTTTATTTTGCTTATGTTCAGTGATAGTCCATATTCTTCGCTTACTGTGACCATTATATTAATTAGCGTCTTGTTCATCACTGTTCCCCCCGGAGATCCGATTGTGGAACTTTTTACTCCGCATAATTTTGTTATGAACATTGCCATGATGATTTATACTAAGGATATCCGTAGATCTTTAATGCAGTAGTTTCCTCTTGCTTTCTGCATCCTTATGCCGTTGACTAATTAATAGTTCTTCCGCCTTTGGGATCAATTCCTTGACCCCAGGACATAAGAGTGCCCTTACACTTGCTGGCTCTTCCACCCGGAGCTGTTGGCGAGGAAGTGGAGATTGCTTATTCCGGCAATAATTCGGTCGTCAGAGCCTCGTCTGTTATCTAGCAGGGTGCACCGGAAAAATGAAGTCATCACACGAGCAAGCGAGGTTGACATTTGGGTTTATGTTCATAACCTGTGTTCATAATTACACTCTCCCCTTACAAACCAATTTTAATAAATAGGTAAAACCAATTTAAATAAGGCTCAATAAGTATAATAACTTATACTTAGGAAGTTTATGAATGTTAATATCAGACAGATCAAACATGATTCTGCTTTTACAGTTGTGTAGGCTGATTTTATGTATCGGGGCCTGCATAAAAGCTCAAACTTGTGACTTGTTAAAGCTTCTGAAGGTCTAACTGAACGCTGTTATTCGGAGAGAAAATGACTTCTTTGAGAATACACCAATGAAAGGACGGAAACGATATCCACACAGGGTACAGAACGCAGAATCGAACAAGACGGAGATAAATGAAAGTCAAATTAACAGTAGTTTGAATGAAACTATGGGATAAAGTAACGTAGGAACACTTTAGATTTAGTACAAATATGACTAATAAACTTAGCGAAGGTAGTATGTGGCCTTTTAGATGTGATGAAAAATACTGGAACGTAGGATCCACACTAATTAGCAGATAATTAGCACCATATGGACTTTTTAGGCTCACAGAGCTATGTGACGACCTAAAGCGCTAAAAAAGGGCCTAGGTTTCATTAAAAATTGGCAAAAAATGCTTTGGAAACTCCTATGCAACACTGCACAGTAAAAAATTGAGTGTTAAATTTAACACTCAATGGTGGTACATACATGGTTCATTTAAAAACTTCCCACCACAGATTTATCGAAAACCACTGATTAAAAGAAAAAACGCCGAGACACGTCAAAAGATTTGCCAAAGGCGACAACTTTTTAACCAAAAACTACTTCACCCCCTTTTACCCTCTGCCCCCCGGGGTCATCCCCTTAAAAATTTTAAATAACAAGGAGTATCAAGCAATAGCTTGTTTGAAAGGTCTTTCAAAGTGCTTTATTTTGGCGTTTGATTTTTTAAAATCGGTCTATTCGTTTTCGAGAAAATTAGAAAAATCTTTATTTATCTTAATTTGTTCAGATAGAAGAAAAAACACACGAAAATATCACTTTTTATTTCAATAAGTGTTCAAAAACCAACATAAACAGCAATTCGGAAGATAAGACGTGGCAGCAACCAAATAACAACCAGACTTTTTTTCAGCCATCTATTTATAAATACAGATAACATGGGCGAACTCTATTTATTCTTATACCTGTTTAGTTTTTTTATAGTTGCTAAGGAAAAGAAAGAATTTAATTTGCTGTCAGTTACCTTTGTGACAATCTTGGGATAGTGAAAATTAATTTATTGATTCAGATTTTACACACTAGCCGAAAGAGTGGAAATGATTCTAATTTATGGTGGCCAAAATCAATGTACTCGGCAAACTGCCGTCACATTTAACGCCAGACATCCGGAAAAGATAACTTCGCATAGGTATGTTTTGGACCTTGTTACTAAATTTACTCAAACTGGATCCGTTGCAAATAAAAAACGTAATCATCGTAGAGTATTGGATGAAGCCGCTCAAGTTGAAGTTTTGGGTCATTTTGGCATAAATCCTAATACTTCATTACACAAAATTGTTGATGCGACTGGTATTTCATTAGGCTCTGTGCACACAGTTACTAAATTACATAAATTTCATCCATTTAAAATGAAAATATTGCAAGAGTTCCCCGAAGATGATTTCGATAGGCGAGTTGAGTTTTGTGAACAAATGACTGCAGCGATTAATGGTAATACCATTCATGTAAAGAATATCTGCTTCAGTGATGAATGCACATTTTATCTAAATGGATTTGTTAATAAGCATAACGGCAGGTATTGGAGCAATGAAAATCCTCATGCTTTTGTAGAAGGGCATACTCAGTACCCTCAAAAAATTAATGTATGGGCTGGCATTTTAGGAAACAAAGTGATTGGGCCATTGTTTATTAATGGGAACTTAAATGGAGGCATTTATTTAGATATGTTGGAAAATACCATCAATCCGCTTATCACTGAAACCATTGAAAACCAAATCGAAGACGATGGAAACCCTATACTTGATGAGGCTCAAATATATTTCCAGCAAGACGGCGCTCCTCCTCACTATGTTCTTCCGGTTCGGCAAAGGCTAGATGACGAGTTTTCAGATAAATGGATAGGGCGAAGAGGGCCTATAGAATGGCGTGCTAGGTCTCCTGACTTGACGCCATTAGACTTTTTTCTATGGGGCCATTTGAAATCTATTGTGTTCAGTCCCCAACCTGAAAGTTTGGATGAACTTCGTCAACGCATCATCGAAAGCTGCCATGATCTCCCACAACATGTTTTTGAAAATGTCCGTCAGGAATTTTTTTTAATATCATTGTTTGGCCAATAACGGGCAACATTTTGAACACTTATTCAAATAAAAAGTGATATTTTCGTGTGTTTTTTTTTCTATCTGAACAAATTTAGATAAATAAAGATTTTTCTAATTTTCTCGAAAACGAATCGACCGATTTTAAAAAATCAAACGCCAAAATAAAGCACTTTGAAAGACCTTTCAAACAAGCTATTACTTGATACCCCTTGTCATTTAAAATTTTTAAGGGGATGACCCCGGGGGGCAGAGGGTAAAAGGGGGTGAAGTAGTTTTTGGTTAAAAAGTTGTCCCCTTTGGCAAATATTTTGACGTGTCTCGGCATTTTTTCTTTTAATGATTGATTTTCGATAAATCCGTGGTGGGAAGTTTTCAAATGAACACCCTGTATAGGACCAAACTCAATAGGGTATATTAACCAATCAGTATATCTGGTAAAAAAGATATTTTTGAATGGTTTTTTACTTTTTGATGAGTGTTAAGTCTTCTAATTTATGGGTAGGTACAAGTGGATTGTTAATCATACCTAGCATGAAAATGTTTAAAAGCAATTTTCTCAAAAACATTTCGTTTTATCATGATAAAGAAAGAGGATATTTTTCGAAGATTTTTTAATTGTTTTCAATGGTGAGCAATTAAAATTTATAAAAAACTTTTAACAAAAAAGTTAAGGGGCATTATCTTAATGGTAGGGGCCAATAAGACCCTTTGGCATTAAAAGATGTATGTCAAATTTAAAGCAATAATACATAAGGATAGTAGTAATAAGTTTGCCATATTTGATGAGGATTATCTAGATAGCAAAAAAGTTATAAAGAAAAAATTATTTTAAATAACAAATTTTGACACCCTGTAATTCCATTTTTTTGAGTTTTCAAAAAAATATTATATGAACTTGTACTATTATTTTTTCGAGCCGAATTACCCCCCAAGTTTTTTGCTCACCATTTCCGGACACCCTGTATAACGTACTGGCCTAGCGCTAATTTTTTTAGAATATTGTCAAACTGCTAACTCCACGTCAGCTGACTGTCAATATGGATCCCCAAAAACATTTGTGTGGATTAAAGTCATGCTGCCAGTCCTTCCGTACAAGCCGCAATTCAAACCATCATTTCTCTCTTAAAGGTATTGAGATGAAGCGCATTCTCATAACTGTACTCTTGAATCGCGTTTACACAATCCGTTGAGCAACCACTTAATGTTTCGATACTCCCAGCAGCAATAACAGCCGTCATATCGTCAGCATAAAGTGTTAACCTGGCGCTTCCTATAGAATTTGCAACATCATTAATAAAAATAATGAATAGTAGGAGGCCCAGGATGCTACCCTGCGGTACCCCCGTATTTATAGGTCGGTACTCGGAGGAGAACTGCATTGGTCCTACCCTGAGCAAAACTTTTTGTGAACAGCCAACAGAATGAAATCCAGCACAAGGGCACACTCCTAACCCCACAATCCAACAGTTTTTGTTTTAAAATACAATAATTTACCATGTCAAACGCATGTTAGTAGTCGCAAAACAATCCTGCAACTTTATTATTTATTCCAGGTTTTGGATAACAGCATTGATTGCAGACAATACAGCATCCTGAGTAGAAACCCCTTTTCTAGATTCAAATTGAGCCCACATTCAGTATGTTATTCATATTTAGAAAATTTTGAAATTTGCTATAAAAAGCTTTTTCATAGATTTTGGAGAAAGTAGGCAGACGGAAATTGACCTATAATTTTCAATTTTTTTATGTTCTTTTTTTTTGTATTGACTTCACTACCGATATTTTTAGTTGGGAATATGCCTTTAAAAACCCACACATTAACTAAACTCGGCAGCACAGGTGCAATGATATCTGCCACGGTAATTAATTCAGGAAAAAATCATATAAAATTCATATATCTGCTACATTTAAATCAGTTACAATGTAACCTTATTTGTCAACAAATGAGGAGGGGTAAGATTTTAGTGGCATCAAATTTATTTAATTCTTTATTATTCACGCTTGATATTAAAAATAGTAAGCCTGGGCTTCTCAAGAAGCAGTTTAACTCTTCTTTCAGTGCACTGTCAATAGCAGCTTTTACTTATTGAAAAAAACTAGGTACGTAAAATTCTAGCCTCCTGCATGATATCCTTAGTCAGCCAAGCATTATTGTGCTCACTATTGTCCCCGGTCTGTGCCAACGCAGTTCCAAGAGAAAGGCAACTTCCCAGATCTCCAAATACCGATCAGAAAATCGATCAGGAGCATCTGAGACGTTAGTACATTGTAAAATTTAATTATATTTCAGCTTCGTCTCGTAAATAAGACTAGTTGTAGTATCTTCGCTTGGCGTCAAATCTCACACATTTTAAAGAAAACAATTCCCCGCGTTCCCGCGCTCCGCTTCGTATCCCTGTGCTCAGCTTAATCACAGATCATTCTTTGTTTGTGTGTTAAATTGAACGCATAGTATCGACAACGGTCGTGAATCTGTTTTCAGAATTTTATATAGTGTCAAAAAATTTGTTGTGAAAAATGCCAAAACAACGTTGTAAACGCGATCGTACTGATTCCCCGCAGTCGGAGATACTTAAAAACTAAGGAAATTATGAAAAAATGTTGATCGCCGTCTAAAAACCATCGAAAATGCTAAACAAAGGCCATCGCGGTCCCGGATACGACGAATGTCGTCATCATCAAGTTCGGCTAAAAAATTAGTCTTCGTCTCAGTCGCACTCATTATCGCCATTCCGGTGGTTACAGGCAGTGCAGTTTCGAACGAAGATCAAATTCCCGAAAGTTTATGTAGCCGATTTCGGTATCGCCTGGTGCTGACGGCGAAATTCATAATATTGGTAAGTTTTGGCTGTTTAGGCGTAATAAATCATAATTGACGGGATGTGTTGTTGCCGCGTTTTTTGTGAACTGATTTCTGCTAAATTACACTTTAGGCTAGGTAATTGAGTACCTACAAAAATATTTGCGTGAATATGGGGTATGTAAGGGTACCCGTTATGTCAGTAAATCACACTTTAAGCTTAGGTCATTGAGTACCTACACAAATATTTTCCTGCTCATTGGGTGTGTCTGAGTACCCGTTATATCAGTAAATTACATTTTAAGCTTAGGTCATTGAGTACCTACACAAATATTTTCCTAAACATTGGGTATGTATGAGTACCCGTTATATCAGTAAATTCCACTTTAACCTTAGGTCATTGAGTACCTACACAAATATTTTCCTAAACATTGGGTATGTATGAGTACCCGTTATATCAGTAAATTAAAAATTACACTTTGAGCTTAGGTCATTGAGTACCTACCAAAATATTTGCCTAAATATTGGGTAGGTATGAGTACCCGTAAGGCCAGTGAATTGCAATTTAAGCTTAGGTCATTGAGTACCTACACAAATATTTTTCTAAACATTGGGTATGTATGAGTACCCGTTATATCAGTAAATTCAACTTTAAGCTTAGGTCATTGAGTACCTACAGAAATATTTTCCTAAATATTGGGTATGTTTGAGTACCCGTAAGGCCAGTGATCAGTGAATTATAATTTAAGCTTAGGTCATTGAGTACCTACACAAATATTTTTCTAAACATTGGGTATGTATGAGTACCCGTTATATCAGTAAATTCCACTTTAAGCTTAGGTCATTGAGTACCTACAGAAATATTGTCCTAAACATGGGGTATGTATGAGTACCCGTTATATCAGTAAATTACACTTTAGGTTACGTCATTGAGTACCTACACAATTATTTGCCTAAAATTGGGTATGTATGAGTACCCATAATTTGATGCTGTGCCCCGTTTTATTGCAATTAAGTATTTTTTAGTGGATTGGTATCAATTAGCTTTTGTAACTATTTACTGACTCAACGGGAATTGTTGCAGATAACCCTGAAAACCAGCGGGAACTGAGTTCAGACATTCTTGCAGTATTGGGCGTCAGACGACGACAGGGCCACATTAGATTCCAAACATCCTATGCCTGAAAATTGCCACAATTTGACAGCCTTAAAATTAAATTTTGCATTGCTGAAGGTCATCTATTTTGTCCCGGGATAACCGCTTAGAAAAACTACAGAACCAAGTTTCTGCAAGTGTGGCAGCAATTGGCCAAGTATGTAGTATGATTTTGACCGCGAGGGGGGAGGCAATAGGCGATATTTAGAACAGCTGAATGACGCGGGGCGTTTATTGCTGGATATCTGGCATTCTCAGGCGTTGCCACGCAAAAAACTTAAGTATCTCTCTTAATTTGAACAAAGATATCTACGAGGAAAATAAAGAAATACCACTCGAGAATTTTCTCTTCGGAGAAAATCTAGAATAACGGTTTCAGGCGACTAAAGTTTTAAAAACCTGCGGAAATATTATCAAACTTAAACCACCCAAGATCACAAATAGGAATTTTATCAATAATTTACGTCCTTTAAACTTCAGAGCTCCAGCTCGGCATCGTCCAGAAACACGCCGAGAAGAGAGTCAGTACATTAATCAGTTTCCCCTCAATTCAGATACCGGAAGCAACAGCCGAGACAACTGCGAAGGAAAATGTACCCTCGTCAATAGCCGTTGTCCTGGCAGGCAGACTCAGATTGTTTCGTCATATTTCGAATATCTAAATATTCTAAAAATTAAAAATTCCATTTATACGTTACCCGAATCAACTTGAAACACACTGTTTGTATAGTACCACACTGTCAGGGTAAATTCTCTGTCCACCATGCCAATACACAAAACACATAAAATATAATTAAGGTTCGAATTTGATGGGATAACCTATGAGTACAACTGCGTGCCTTTTGGGCTCAACATTGCTCCCTTTGTATTTCCAAAAATAATAAAACCCCTAATATCTTGTCCGAGTGCGCAAGGTTTTTTATCAGTAATATATCTAGAGGATATTCTTCTATTCGGTAATACATAATATGAGACATGCTTAGACAACGTATCGAAAACTCTTGCAGCATTAAAATCATTAGGGTTCCTGCCAAACTACGAAAAACGTAGATTAATTCACTTGCCAAAAATTTGCCGTCTTGGATTCATATATGACTCCACAGATAAATCCATCAACATACCACAAGAAAAAATTTCATATGCAATAAAAATGACTAAAAGATTCTCCATGACAAAAACCCGTTTCACAAGAAATTTTGCAATATTCTTAGGTAAATTAGTTTCTTTTTGTCCTGGTATAAAGTACGGCTGGCTTTATACCAGGTTCTTTGAACATGAAAGAACTCATAGCTTTGGTCCAAAATAGACAAATATCAACACATTAATTACCTAGAATTTTTAGGGTTTTTTTTTCCTTAGATTATAATATTTGCTGAAAAATTGTAACACTGTACAATTCTATGTCGTGTCGATAACACAACAGCCCTATCCTATATTTATAAAATGGGCATCGTACAATCTCCAAAACTTAATAATCTTTCGCGCCTCATTTGGCATTTGGTAATGGTGTAAAAGAAAAACTTGTTTTTTCTCTTTTTGCATTAATACTGCGTGTGCTCCATGAAATAATGGCAGAAAAAGCCAGGGGTATAATTATTGTTTCCTTATAGAAATCTCGACCATGGTCCCACTTTGTACCTCTCTGTTAGAAAGTAAACCCATCGATTCCAACCCAATAAAAATGGTTGAGGGACCCAGACAGCTTTGCTGTGGATGGATGCTTTTACTTTAAATTGGGAACAATTTTATTTCTATGCTTTTCCTCCTTTTGCATTAATACTGCGAGTGCTCCAAAAAATAATGGCAGATAAAGCCAGAGGTATAATTATTGTTTCGTTATGGAAATCTCAACCATGGTACCTACTTTTTACTTCTCTCTTAGAAAGCAAACCCATCTTATTCCAACCTGATAAAAAATTATTGTCAATTAATAGAACACCGCACCCTTTATGGAGGAAAACTACCCTGGTGGCCGCAGTCTTATCACCCAAGCATTGAAGCTCGGGAACGTACCAGATGACTCGCTCGGCATATGCCTCGCCTCAATTACTGAAGCAACAATATCTCAGTATAACGTGGTCCTGCGGTTGTGGTGGAACTTTTAGACAATAGAAATGTGCTTGTCCCGACAATACCTTTAGTATTAAAATTTTTCACTGTACAGTTTAACCAAGGCTCCTCTTTTAGCTCGCTTAATTTATACAGGGCAGCATTATCGCAAATTCTGGGCCCAACATTAAGCGAAGACTGTCGAGTCAAGCGGTTTTTTTAAAGGGTTAAGTTGCCTTAGACCTCCTTTGCCTAAGTACGGTAATACTTGGGACCCAGCAATAGTCCTACAATATATTAGGGAAATGTCGTCAGGTAGCCTAAATTTACAAAATTTAACAAACAAAACGGCTATGCTTCTAGCTTTGGCAACAGGCCAACCTGTCCGAACGTTAGCAAGCATCGATATTAATAATATGGAAAAATTCGAGGATAGGCTAGAAATTAAAATTACAAAGAGACTTAAAACTTCCAATGTTAACAAGATCCAACCCATTTTGCATTTGCCAGTTTATACTAGAGATGAAAAAATATGTCCTGCACAATCTCTTCCTTCTTAATTAAAAATCACTGAAAATGTACGATATACTACCAGTAGTTTGTTCCTTACAATTACGCGACCCTATAAAGCAGCGTCGGCCCAAACTATTAGCAGAGGTTAAAAAATATTCTAGAGAAAAGTGGGTTGGACATAAACAAGTTTGGTGCACATAGCACAAGACACGCATCAACGTCTGCTGCTGCTAGAAAGAATGTTAGTTACGACAGTATCCGACTAGCAGCGGGCTGGACTGAAAAATCGAAAATGTATGCCATATTCTATAAGAAACCCCTAATTTCTGCGAGTACTGATTTCGCTAATGCTGTCCTAAGTTGTAAGTAACTATTTTAGGTTCAAGTTTTACTTTGTGTTATTTTTAATAATTTTTTACTTTGTTCCCAGTTTTTTCGTTTTTTTGTTTAAATAACAAATATATATTTTGTTTTAAACATCATTGTTGCAAGTGCTTTAAACTGCTACAACTAGTCTTATTTACGAGACGAAGCTGAAATATAATTTTATGATTAAACGAACTTACCTAGTGAAGTTTAATCCTAATTATATGAAGCTTCGTCGAAGTAAATAAGGTCCCGCCCTTATCCCCTCCCAAAATTGCAACAATGAAGCTTTCAACAGGAATGATCTGTGATTAAGCTGAGCACAGGGATACGAAGCGGAGCGCGGGAACGCGGGGAATTGTTTTCTTTAAAATGTGTGAAATTTGACGCCAAGCGAAGATACTACAACTAGTCTTATTTACTTCGACGAAGCTTCATATAATTAGGATTAAATTTCACTAGGTAAGTTCGTTTAATCATAAAATTATAATCTTGGTTACTAATTAACCTCTTAAATGAAATTATGTTATATAATATAATTTGAAATGCAATTCACGAAAAATGAACTGTCGTGCATCGAAGGCATTTAAGTAATACAAAATTCTTATTTTTTTAAAATACTGACTAGAAAACTGTTTAAATAATGGGTAATGAATTTTTTGATAAAGGTTAGTAAAGGGTTTAATAAAAGGTAATAAACTATTTAATAAAGCCTATTGGACGGTTTAATAAACGGTAATAAATGATTTAATAAATGCTGGTAACCTATATTGTAAAGGGTAGTAAACTATTTATTAAAGGGTAGTTAACTGTTTCATAAGAGGTACTAAATTGTTAAAGATAGGGTATTTAAGTGTTTATTAATAGCAGCTTAAAATTTCCTCGTAATTAAAAGCTGATTATTTATTAAACTGTTTACTAGTGGTAAGTGCACCAGTGTAAAGTTATCGATTTTACTTGTTTCTACCTGTCCCAAATAGTAATAAAATTTTTACTTGTAGTTATTAAAATTTTAAATTTTAATACCGATTATTAAACTCTTTTTTCAATGCACACTCTACACTCCACACCTACGTTTAGGCTTGGTGGTACAATGCCAGTTTAAACTCAGTTAAAGAAAATATTGTATGTTGTACAATGCCAGTTCAACGCGAAAATTGATTCAGTTTCATCTACTTTAGCGGTTTCAGTATTCTAGGCTTAAACTCGTTTCTTCGCCTCTCATCACTTTTATGACAAACATAATAATAATATAACCTCACAAATATTAGAAAATATTAATATTTCTATAATATTTACGTATCCATTTCATTATTGATTTCTCAAATGAACACAAAAACCCAAAAAACTTACTGATGAATTTTGAAGAAACGAAACGGTCGAATGGCATTCAGAGTACATCAAGTATTAGGTTTTGTGGGTATGAGAATTAAAAATATGCAATTTAAAGTTCAGGTCCGTAATTGAAAAATTGAAGTTGATGATAATGGCCCGAAAACGAAGTGTCGGAATTGAACATTAATTATGTCAGCTTGTAGAGGAGAAAAATTGGCAAAGAAAATATTGCTTGAAGTTATTTCAACAGATGTAATAAGGAAAAATTTAAGTGCATTTGGTAATTTTTGTTTTTTTTTTTCGGTAACTTTCGAATTTTTGGGTGATCAGATTACGTCATTTGAAGTCAAACACTAAAATGATATAACAGTAAAATCTCTTAATAGCAATCACCCTCGGGGAATTAAATGTTGGTCAACTAACAGGGGTGGTCGGTTAGTAGAGAGGACTTGAAACAACTGGTCTGCATTTAGTAGAAAGTAGGCAGTACGGAAATTGAGCTATAAATTTCAATTTTTTCATGTTCCTTTTTTTTTGTATTGGCTTCATACCGATACTTTTAGTTAAGAATATGCCTTCAAAAAACCACACATTAACTAAACTCAAAAAAAATTAAAACAACTGGTCTGCATTTTACAGTGATTATTTATTAATAAGTATCTACTATATGAAAATAATTTTAAATATTTTATTTAAGTTTATCAGACCTAAAATTAAATGAGATGAAGTCAATTTACCAAAATCTATATACTAGACATGCATACTAACATATACAGGGCTGCCCAGAAGTCTGCAATAAAATTAATATGGTCTTAACCTGTAACTTTTGGGGAAAATGCTCGGACACGTCAATTTAGTTTTATATATGCTCACATTTTGACGGTCTTCGTTTGTTTTTTTATAGACATTTGTCAAAGATATGACGACATCGATCTTTTTTTTTAAATGGAAACATACAGCTTGTGATACATCACTTGAAAGCTAATATCTCGTACAGTATGCTCATAAATTTTCACGCCATTCTGTCAAGCTATTTCAAAATGGCGACTGTTAAAAGTCATAAAAAAATCCCTATTTAAATACGCGGAAATGATAAATTATTGATGTTTTATCTTCTAAAAAAATTAATTTTACTAATGCTAGCAACCGATTTATCAGCCATTAAAGCAAATTATATGGAGCCGCTTGCAATAAAGTAATTAGTTTATGTACTATATTTTTTTAGAATTGTCGGGTCGGGTTTTACTGCTCTTAATGAAGGGTGTTTTTAGCATTAATGTTTACTAAATAATCCGATGATGAGTGTGCGCGGTCGTTTAACAGATGGGTCGGTAAAGAGGAGTATAAAATAATGAGGTTTTCGTTTTTAAATATTGTGAACTCATAACCGGTCGTTTAACGCAGGTGGCAGGTGGTCACTTTATAGAGGCGGTCGCAAACAAAGACTTTACTGTATCTACATTAAAATGACGAAATGCTCATGTTAGAGCTGCCAACAATAAATTTGTCCATGGGGACCCAAGAACGATTTAAAAAGCATAACATTTGTTTACTTACATAAACTCGTTTAACTGTAATAAGCATATATTTTAATATAAATTCGATGTTTTTTTTCGTATAAATTACATAACTAACGTCCAATATTGTCAGAATAAATGCCAAGCAAAAATTTAACCATAACGCATTCAGTGCACATTTATGAATAAGTGGTCCATGAAAAATAAGAAGATTAACATTTAGAAGAAGTTTTTTCCTAAAAAAAATTAAATATTATTAAACTAATAATTTACAAATATCAATTAATAAAATTTATATTTGCGCTAAGGCCCGATACCTTTATTTTCGTGTAAATAAACGAGATGTCGCAACCCACAGAATATGTATTTTCGGATAACATATTTCGACGGTTGACGATTCAACGGTTGTACCTTTAGACGCTTCCGTTAAGTAGGTGTTGCCAACATGAATATTGTCAAACAAAGATAAACATATCCGAAAGTTGTATGCATTAAAACGGGATAGGAATTTGTATCTTTACTCTTCTACTGCGAAGTTCGTGAATTCACATTTTCAGGTTCGATTACCGTTTTTATTTTAGATGGATCTTATGAAATTATTTTAGATACAGAGACCGAAAATGAGCCTTCTTCATCTGATATTGAAGATTATTTTCCAGCTGATAAAAAAAAGTGCTCTGACGAGAACGAACATACGGAAAGAGTAATAAAAAAAAATCTTGCATAAGCATTAGATGAAATCGATTATTGTGAGAAAAACAGAGATAAACTAACTAAGCAAGGCATGAAAAGAGATGGGGCACCAAAGTTGTAAAACAAGAATGAAAAAAAAAATGAAAAGGTTAAAGAAATGTCAATTAGAGATTCTTGTAAGTGCAGATTAAAATGCTATGCAAATACTTCAGAAGGAAATCGAAAAAAGATTTATGACAAGTTTGGGTCATTAAATAACTGAGACCTACGTAACTAATTTGTATGATTGGCAGTTAAAATTATTCATATTGTAAGATATCGACCCAGAAATAACAAACAAGGGAGAAGGCTCAAGAATACCTGAAACTATCATTTTAATATAAATAATGAGGCTATCAATGTATGCAAGAAAATGTTCCTAAATACTCTATCATTAGGTGAAAAGTTTTAAGAAACAGTATAAGTCATGATAATACTTATATTGCTAAACCAGATAAAAGATAAAACCACAAACCAAAAAGGACGATTCCCTAGATATACCAAAACAACATATCGGCAGCTTTCCATCGACCGAAAACCACTACACTCGTCAATATACCAAAAGGAAACATTTAGAAATAGGATTAAATATGAGAGTAATGTATAACTTATGCCAACAGTATAGTCAAGAAAATACCCTCGACACCGAATATATTCTTGCAAAATTCTACTACCGTTTTGTATTGGTTTCACAGTATAATCTCTCATTTGAATTTCCTAATTTGGACACATGCAACGATTGGGATAAATATCAACGACTTTTACTAGATATAAGGGAAGAAGTAGAAAAAGAAACAATTAAAAAAGCATATTAGAGAGGCAGACATAAGGTGTCAGATGAAGAAAGAATACAAACTTAGGTCTGTATTAGAAAACTCCAAAGAAAGAATCTGTACCATGGACCTCCAGAAATGTCTACTTACGCCATGCCTTTCTAATGCATAACGTTTATCAAGCTTAAATTGTGGACTGTTATTTCAACATGACGAGAAATCAGGCTATTTTTGAAGTCTTCAATACTTTCATGCTGGGTTCTATAAACTTAATTATTCAAGTGACTACTAAGGAAAAAATCAAGAGGAGTCAAGTTGGGAGATCTTGCAGGCTACTCTATTATACCTCGCCTCCCAATCTATTTAGTTAAGCGATTCTTTAACTGTTAATGCGTACTGGGGAGGAGCGGAACTTTTGTTCATTGAGTTCCTGAAACCATTTTCATCCACTTGATAGTTCAAAGAATGTAAAATAAAAGGATTTATCACATTTTTCCAAAATATTTAATATTTAAATTCAATTGACCGGTTAAATTTTTTTCTAGAAGTACTGGCCCAATTATTTCGTCTCCAAGAATGCCTGCCCAAACGTTAATTCTGTGGGGAAATTGAGAGTGACCTTTCCGAGGAATGGCGAATTTTTATTATTCGAATATCTACAATTCTGTTTGTTAACACACCCATGTAAGAAGAAAGTTGACTCGTCCCTGAAGCAAATTAATTCAGAAAATTCGATCCTTCTGTTGTATTCGTCTTCGTGTAAAGTTTGTATTTTGTAAGGTAAGAATTTTGTTCACTTGAAAAATATTATGCACAGAACCAGTGCAAATGTTCGTCAGCTTGGCAACTTTTAGAATAGAAACAGAAACTGGATCTACAGCGAGTTGCACCTCAATTTGGCAATCTTCATCCAATATCCTCGCTTGTGAATCTTACTTTACTGCATATATGTATATAGATCCAGTTTTTTAAACTTACGCACCAATTCTACAACACACATATGCCCCACGTTTTTGTCTGGATGCCTCTCATTAAATACTATGACGATTCTATGCGCAAAATAATTTTTAGCCCCGTAAAAGGAAGATGATTTCTACTTACTCAGCTAGACTGCAGTTCATTTAATTATTTTTCGAATTTTAAACTACTTAAACATGACATCTAATAGTTCGCAACTAAACCTTAAAGACATTATGTGGTTGTGACTTCTATACTTTTATACTATCGATTTGTCTCATTCCTTTGACTTATAAAGACAATTGTTAATATTACTAAATGCTAAAGTGATATTTTGCACTTTGGAGTTATTGGGTTAAATGTCGGCAATCCTCGGTTCTTGACCTTTTTGGCTTCACGCCAGTCGAAAAAAAAAAGAATCTTTGAAGTCAACTTTTTGGAATTGCCGCTATAAACCGCTTATTAGGTAAATTATTGTTAACATTCTCAACCGCAATGCACGCCGCTCTCTTCAAAGGCGCCAAATTGTAATATTTCTTACTCCTCCTGCAACAGGCTCTCACAGCAATATATATTTTTTTTTAATATTTAAGGCAAACTCAACAACTAAGTTTAAGACCAGGGAAACTTAAACTGAATTTTTTTGCAATATTAGTAAAATACGCTGGATAACCATTGGTACATCACACTATAGAGATATTAGGGTTCTATAATTTTTCCCTAGGTTACACATGGTATGCTATAAATCCTTGCTTTAGGAAAAGCCCTTCCTATATAATAATATTAACTTAAACCCTTTAACTTTCATTAGACAAACTTGCATAAGTCCTTCATTTTGTTATTTTAAAATCCTACGACAATTAAATAAGTGTGGGAAAGTTTTCTTAGTTTTGTTATTATATGGTCTTTCAATAAATGCAGGTATATATACTAAGCGTTATTTTCTTGGTTTAGTCACAATAAACTAAGTGGCGTCCAAAGGCAGGCCAACGAGGCGACGAAGGGAAGGTGTAAGTATATGCCTTCGGACCACCACCTAGTTCTTCTGCAATATAGGAGCTGCCAATTTAACGATAAGAAATTGCCCATATAGTCAAATTATTCAGGTTACTTACTTACTATTATATAATAATTGTCAAAAAAAATACCAGGCAGTAATGGGAGTTGGACTATCGATAGCTTGCCGTAGAGAAGAGTTATGGAAGTTAACAGTGGACGATGTCAGTAATTTAAATGGTAAGCTATATTAAAATTAGCAGCATGGCCAAGGAAACTGACAAATTTTAATAGCTGATGGGTAACCTCGAAACAGACACCGGGAACTGTTTGAGACGCTCATCTGCGAGAATCTTCGTAGGTGCAGGTTCTGATTTATTAAAACTAAAGCTACATGGTGAGTTAAGATCAAGTGCTGTGGCAGCTAGACAGTTTTAGTTTTGAGAGTTAAGAAAAGTTAATATTTGGTAAAAGTCAGCTTAAGATGAAGAAAGTGTCTATGTTGATCCAGCGCGTAACATTTGTTTAGAATTTTTATCTACTCGTGCATCTAAAGACGATATATAAATGTAAACTTAAATAGTTCATTTCATTGATTTAGACAAATAACAAAAATATCAATGGGTCTACCGTAAGTGTACAGAATTTGGTGTTTCGTAACCATGATCCAACAACCTTTTAGAGTCACTTGTACTTGTGATGCTATTTCTGTTCAGGAAGGGTCATGCTTCAAGGCTTGAACTATAGGAAATAAATGTAAAATACATGCATTTGATTTGTTGGTATTGTAAAAATATTGACACAGATTTATATTCCTTATAAGGACAATTATAATTAATAAATCAGGATACTCGTTAGATCATTGATTCTGTTGACTTTTACTTGATGAAAATCCATAATAAAATTATACTTTTATTTAAAACGAATGGAAACAACGTATTTGTAATATTTCACTAATTTTTATTTTAAACACATGTCATGTTTCGCCAGCACAGTGGCTTCTTCGGATGTTGATTCAAGAGCCTTGATCTTGATTCTGTCTGCGTGGCTTCCTGCTTGAATCACCTGAATACCCGCCGATTTCAAATATAGGCTTAGTTGTAAAGTAAAACATCTTTTGTTGTTTATAAAGCCCCTTTTAACTACTTAAGAATCTCTAGTGGAGCATTAACCACACTAGTTAATTAAAATGTCAAGGTTATGGCTAGCCAATTAACCAAATCAAATTAATAGTAAACAGCAAATAATAGCAAAAAGAAGAAAAGAAATTCTCTATTAAGAAGTGCTCCCTTTACTTGATATTGATTTAATACAGTCTGCTGACTATAGCAGATTCGATTCACTGGAATAATTCATGCACTAAATAACCAAATTGGCTATGCAATCACTATCCTAGTACAGCAGAAACAACCAACTTTACGATTACCATTGGGTAACCAACTATCACCTGCTATAAATTTAAGTAATGCAAAGTAATGTGCATTTGTAATTAATTTTTATATTAATCATAAAAACATTTCAAAATATTCACTGTGTTCCAGAATAATGTCTAAATTCATTTAGAATTCAGCGGTATGTTGTTTGGAAAAACGCTCGAACCCGTCGATTTTTATTTCTTAATGTGGTTTATTTGTTATTAATAGTATAATAAATTCATGTATACAAGGTAGCCCGAAAATAAGTGACGACCATCAACTTCATTTTTTCAAATAAAAACATCTACTTCTTATTTCATTTTTCAATTTTGCATCGAATTGTAAATATGTTTTGTGTACCAAATCCTATAACTAAGTTCAACATTTATCGAAAAAATTACGATTGAACATGTCAATAAGTAAGACCTGTATATTTAAAAAGAACAGAGCAACAAATCAAATTTAATGTTGAAAATGTACGCCATTTACGGCTTGATAATATCCAAAGCGATCAATAAACTCTCTTTGCAAGTTTTCAACCATTTCCGGAGTTATGGCACGCATTTCTCTTCGGATCCTCTCTTTTAACTTCTGCAGATTATTCGGCCAGTCAATAAATACTTTTAATTTGACGTGGATTGAAGAACTCCAGCGAAGTTAGGTATGGCGACCTAGCAAGCCATTCGATAGGTCGTTTTCTTCCTATCCACCGATTGGGAAAGGTTTCATCTAAAAATGTAGACCTTAGTGCAAAAGCCAGGTAAGTCACAATATAGAAAGTTTTGAGAAATTAAAAAAAAAAACTTATTATTTTGTTTAAAAATAGGAAAAAGAAAACCATTTTATTTTATTGTGTAGGAAAGGTAATTAAAAATACGCTTAATATGAAATAACATAAAAACATCAACGCAAAACTTTAATTTTTTTGTTAAGAATTTGGACTTACCTGGCCCGAAACATAGTAATGAAATAATGCAAAAAATGGCTAAAACAGTTCTATTAATCAAGCGGAACAAAAAGCAGTACCGCTTAACAAAGAGGAGACAAAAATAAATCTACACTTACATAAATAAAGAATCAGAGTCGTACGCATCATCACCTGTAACAACTACTTCTTGTGGAACTGCAATATTTTCGGGTTCTCCGAGGATCATTCGATAGTACTACTAGTACCACAGATCGGCGGCCGGTACGTATTTTGTTGATAGAAGTTTAACATCAGCAGCCTTTTTTCATTGAGCGGCAAAGGATAAGATAGTATCATATGCGAACTTGGAAAGCACAATGCCACATTTTTCTTTTCAATATTAAACCTTGTAAAAACTGGGATGGATGTTGCAATACTGCATTCCATGTATTTAAATCCTTTTTGATACTGCAAAATTCGGTTGAAATGCTAAATTCAGCTTTTTCTTTGCTAACAAAAGTTGGTTTAAAAAAAGGTTTTAAATGTGTTGCAAAATCTATGATCATGTCCTGACGTTTACAACTTTAAACTTTTTTGAAGTTAAACGTACTAGTTCTTTCCATCCATCAGGAATCTGGACCCTTTCTTTGCGTCTTTTGGCCTTTTCAATCAGGGCAAATGATCGGTCGCACGGTAAAACACCTTTTTATTGACACGACTAGGACCCGGACTATTTTCATTACTCGGTATATATTCGCTCCCTGACAACTGAAAAAGTTCTTCTTCTGATGACATTCTCGCGCCAAAGATAAGTTGTTGCAGCGCGAACAATACTCTGTTAGAGTTAGATGCATACTAAATCACGCGACAAGCACACGATAGGAACCAGACAAGTCCAAACCAAATTTAACGTAAATTCGGTGCAAAAACCAGGTATCTTCTAGACTTGCCTGATTTATGCTACCAATACTTGACCCGGCAAGTGAGATTCAATGCTAATTTACATTAGAAGCGTTGTACTTCCCTGATTTTAGCACCAAACGATCCGCAATAATCTAATTACTTAGAATATGCACAAAAGCAATTTTTCATAGAAATTGGACTTACCTGGTCTTCAAATGTACGCACAGTGGCAGCATAGTGCGGACGAGCACCATCTTGCTGGAACATTAGTTCTTTATCAGGGAAGTCTGGGTGCAATGGATTCAAAAATAAAGCCACCAATGCTGGAATGAATTCAAGTTGGAGAAATTCAAGATATACTTATCCTGTTCAAGACTGTTCAAGGAAGAATTGACCAATTACTCTTCCGCGCACTGCTCCATACCACACGTTTGTTTTTTGAGGGTATTGGCTGTAAACCCTTATCATCCAATGCGCATTTTCTGTTGCCCAATAACGACACTTTTGTTTGTTCACATTACTATTCAAGCAGAACGTAACTCCATCGGAAAAATAATATTTTTTACTATATTAATATTAGGATTGCACATATTTTGCATGTGTTCACAAGACCCATTTTGCCTATCGAAATCATCTTCAAATAACTCATGTACTGCAATAACTTTGTATGGGTGATATTTGTGTTTTGGAACTATCCGGTGAACAACAGCTTTCCGCATGTGTAAATTGGTCCCAATGTGTCACAGAGGAGTACATGGATTTTCTTTCAAGGAAAGCAGAACGTCATCGTGTTCATTTTCATCTCGAGCAGGACAACCAGATTTATGCAAATCTCTAACATGACCGGATTCTTGTAATTTAGACTCTATTATTCTACTCACCACCTTTTGACATATTTGAGAGGACGATCAGGATCGATTTCATTGAATAATTGAAGCTGTTCCTATTTGAGTACATGTTTTATCACCGAACCCAACCATGCATAGAATTCAATCTTTCCTCGTTCCGTTAACTTCACCATTGTGAAAATCTCAACTGGTTCAAGCGTAATTTTTTCGATAACTGTCGAGTTTAGGTAAAGGACATACTTAGAATTCGATGCAAAATTTAAAAATGAAATAAAAAAATATGTTGATGAAGTAGATGGTCGTAACTTATTTTTGGGCCACCCTGTATGCATGAGCTTACACATTAAGAAATATAAACCGACGGGTCCAAGCGTTTTTCCAAAAATACACCGCTGAGATTTAAATGAATTTAGACATTACTTCTGGGACTCACTGTAGTTACCATTCATGCAGCTTTTGGTTAGTTAATTTTCTTAGCACTCATAGAAAGGAATTGTTCCTACCACTTGCGGGAAAACTTTTTTCCGTAACTGCTTCACCGAACCACGCGTAGCGGCAGTTGCGAACGAAAAAATCGATTTTCCGACCTTGTGAGAAATAGCTATAGGTATCTTAATAAAAAAATATTTAAACTTGAAGAAGTAGTCCATTACAGTGGAGTTGATATAATCAAATAAAACAACGGCAGTCTACCTCCACAATATGGAACTATTCAACAATAATTATTATTATTGTGGAGGTAGACTGCCGTTGTTTTATTTGAAAAAAATATTTATTTATACAAAATAATATAACTGTCAGAGCAAGGATTATTAGCCAAAAGGGCAATAGTATTTTTGCTAATAAAAATTTTTTGCTAATAATAACTAAATGCAATTCTAGCTTTACTAGAAGCTTTAGTTACCTTGAATTTAAATCTAATAATGGGTCTAAAACAATGTAAACTAAACTGATCACTAATTATTGTAGTAATTATATTATTAAAACCTACTAAATGCGTCTATTTTGTTTTACCTAACGGTTCTATTTAAATCTACTAGATGCGTGGGGAAAATTCAACTAAGTACTGTAGTAGAGTTAGGTATACAAGAAATAGCGAGTATTTATGTTTATAACAACTAAATGACATTAGCAAAACGACTTTAGTAAAACCAACAACTCATCTCACCTGGCGCCTATTTTACTGGAAAATTTAGTTAAGTTAACTAAATATCCACTTGTTTTCACTAGATTTTTTTCTGTGCGCATATTTATCTTGGGGGCATAAACTCGAAAAGTTGCAAAGTTGAGCTTTAATGTCCAAATTCATGAAGTTTTATCCTTCAGTTTCATGATATTTATTAGGTCAGGAAGAAGGCGGGTTGAGAAAGGTCACTTTTAAACCATGGTAACCAGGTAGGTGTCAAAGCTTTTGGGTTTCCTTCAACAATAACTTTGCAAAATCCCCATTTTTTAAAAAGAAATCTTCAGTCTGCACATGTGGACTGAAAATTCGATTATTGAATGAAAATCGTGTTTTCGTTAAAAAAAATTCGAGTTGTGCCAAGTTAGTGTATTTACTTTATGTAATGCTTAAACTCTGTCCTAGGACTAGTATTACATCGTATGAAAAAATTATGCAAAAGTATAATAACGTTCTAATTCTGCGTAATGTAGATAGTCTTTGAATATTTTTGTAACAAATCGAGAAGTTTACATAACAACTGTTTATCTATGCAACTCTTCCCTAGTTTTTGAAGCTATCCAGGAATCACTACAAGGAGGTAGTTGCACATTGTGTCCCACGCGTGCCCTTTCCATCAAGCCCACCGACAGGGCCCACGGAGTTAGAATTTATTGACTTCTTGTCCGGACAATTCTGTCTCGTTTTATACATCACACACTTGCTTAGATACTGCTGTTACTTCTTTAACACACCTTACTACCTCTTTGGTGTATGATGGTAGATCAAGAAATATTTTGGAAGTATCATCTTCAACAAAGAATTTGTGCAATAATTATTGTTCATTAGTTAGATATTTGGTGAGAGGAGGCTCAGTGACATTTCTGTCTTTCCACGCTATCATATCAACATAATTTATGGCACAAAAACTTATGTTTGGAATTTCAAATCTTCGTATGGATTTATTTCCTCGAGCATTGACCCTAGCTGCAATAATGCACCTAACAGCTAAATGGCGTACGTGATGTCTTTTATCTGTTAACATCGCAAGTATAATGTTCTCTGGATGAGCAAAGAATCCACTAACATTAAGCACAGCTTGTTTATTTTCGTCTTGTAAGTAAGAACAAAAAGAAATCTACTTTCAGAGATGTATTGCACCTTGACTGATCATTGAGATCTTTTTATGGTAAATCATGCTGGAGCATACCCTTAATAATAAATTTAGCTACATCTTTTACTGCGTCAGACAGTGGCGCAGTGCTTATATATAATTGAAGAAGTCTATTAGCTGTTGTTAACCACCTGGCATGGAATAACTTACTAGGGCTCGTTCCAGCCAATGCCGACAAATATATACTCTTAAAAATTGCTATGCATATGTCTAAAATATATTGCTGATCGGTACTCAGATCGATAAGGTCAGAAAACATGTCAATTAATGCAATATGTTCACATTTGACTGTAATTTACTTTTGACAGTTAGATAAATTTATCCCGGTAGGGCCTGCGAAAACCCACCCCGTTGTTGTGACTTAAATTTGACCTTTTTCGACCGACCTTAGTCAGGAGCAACGTTTAAAAAGTCTTGTTTCATTGACTAGAATTTTCAGTATAATAATTTGAAATATTTCATAAGATTGGATGGAGTTAATTAAAACTGCATACTGTGGGGACAGCCGTAAGCGTAAATGGGGTATTTGCTCTGCAGAAGGGAATAATTAACCTCATAAGTAAGCGAGTGTATTTATTTTGATAATATATAATAAACATCAGTACGGACAGAATTTAATAATATTGTTAAAATAATCTAAGTTTAGGTACAATACATATTTTATATTATAGATACCTAAATATGTTGCAAAATTATGCCGATCATTACTTATAATATGTTATAATATATGTATTTTTCTTGGCTCTGCGTAGTTATTCAACATTTTATTTTTGTATCATATAAAATGCATTTCCAGCAGTATAAAAAATCTCCAAATCTGATTGAGAAAAAGAAATTATAAATTAATAATAAATAATTGTAATACAAATATTGTAATGCATTTATTGTTAACAAGTAACAACTGCACTGTGATTTCAGAAGGTGTAATTCTAAAAATATACCATATTTTATTTAGTAGAAATAATAAAAAAAAGGATGATATGCGTTGTACAGGGTATTTCAGAAGTACGGTACATAACTTAAGGGGCTAATAAGATTCTAAGAGAAAAGGTTTATATATGTGTCTGGAGTTGCCCGTTTTTGATATACAGCGTGTTAAACTTTAAAAAAAAATCGGTTGCAATCGTTCGATTTATCAGAAGGTGGCCATTTTCAACATTTATTTTGCTTTGATTAACTGTTTGCATTTTTTTTGTATCATTATTCAAAAAAATAATTTTATTTTTCGTTTAAATGTTTTAATTAACTTTTAAATTCCTAGGTAACTTTTTCGTTCATGCAGTAAAGTGGTTTTTATTTTATCTCTTAAAAACGAAGCAAGATACGAAAACAATTTGACGAACGAAAAAGTTATTTTATTAGTTGGTAAATCCGAAAAGAAAATATTAAAATTAGAAAAAAGTCAGTGGCGTACATTTTTTTGTCAAAAATATTCGTTAAGGTGCTCCCTGGGACGCCACTGGACTTAATAAATTTAACCTACTTAGAGCTAACTTAGTCCCATATCATTGTGAATAACGGTACCAAATTTCAATAAAATCGGGAAAAGGATATTTAAAATAATTATAACAACTTTAACACCCTGTTTATCACAAGCGGCAACTCCGGACACATGTTCATATGAACTTTTTCTCTTAGAATATTATAAGGAATCACCCCCTTAAGTAACGTACCTTACTTCTAAAATACCCTATATATATACCGGGTGTTGCATCGTCGAGCGGGACATAGGAAATCCCATGTAATTTTAAATGGGGTAAATTATTGGCTTCCCTAATTATTTTAGAGAAAAATTCTATTTCGGTTTATTAAAGAGCATTAAAACCCACATTCAAAAGAATAACTTTAGATATTTTTGATGAGCCCGTTTACGGGTTATCGCCGATTTCTTTTTAACTATTTCTCCTTTTTATGGCCCCGTATTTGCGGGCACCAGTCAAGGTAAAAGATGACTGTCAAATAAAGTTGTCATTTTGAAATGTGTGCTTTATTGTTATAAAAACTCGTACATCGAAAATATTAGCCATGAATTACACTTCTGAACAAAAAATATTGATGATTAAATGGTATTATCAAGGAAATAGTTATCAAAATGTGTCAGACATGTTTGCTGCTCTGTATCCGAATAGACCGATACCTGCAAAATCTACAGTCGAAAGGACTATCAAAAAATTTGAGACAAAAGGCACTGTAATAAATAACTGCAGATGTGAAGAAAGGCAGGAACAAAGAAGAGATGCAAGAAATGATAGGGACTTGCAAGTTTTATTGTGCGTGGAAGAAAATGATGGGAATATCAGCACAAGGAAACTTGAGGATGAGATAGGATTAGATCACACCACAGCGTTACGAGCTTTGAAACGACATAAATAGTATTCATACAAATATGAAAAGCACCAAGAGCTAAGAGATAGGGACGAAATACGACGACAGGAGTTTTGTTTTGGTATGATGGAAAGAGCAAACATGGATAGGGAATTTTTAAAAAACATTTGTTTCACTGACGAATGCACATTTACCTTAAACAATGAACCCAATGTTCAAAATTATCGATATTGGAGCAAAGAAAACCAACACAGGTTTGTGGAAACAAGGACGCAATATCCACAAAAAGTTAATGTATGGGCTGGGATTTTCGGAGAAAATATTATCGGGCCATTATTTCTTACACGAAATTTAAATGCAGAATATTTTTTGGAACTACTTGAAGATCATATTTTACCTACTTTACATGATGCCGCCAGCGAAAATCAGGAAGTTTGGTACCAAATGGATGGCTGCCCGGCACATAGTACCCTGGCTGTCCGGGAATATTTAAACCATGCTTTTAATGGAAATGTTATTGGCTTAAATCATACAGTAAATTGGCCAGCCAGGTCTCCTGATTTATCGCCAAATGATTTCTTTCTCTGGGGCCATTTAAAAAACAGGATATACAAAGATAAAAAATACCCAAATCTAGACGAGTTAAAAAATGCTATTTCTGCCGAATGCAATAGAATTTCAGTTTACCAACTAGCGAATGTAAGAAGAGAATTTTATGATCGCCTCGGTTATTGTCTAGCAGTCAATGGAGGAATATTTGAACATCTTCTTAAATCCTAAAGTTCTAACAATTTAATAGTACCTACCTATTAATTAGTAAAATATTGAAACATGTAAAATGTCATAATTAACCTTGAAATTGGATACTTTATTTTAGTTTTATTCAGATTAATTTGTACTCATAAATACACCTTTAATATTTTCGATGTACGAGTTTTTATAACAATAAAGCACACATTTCAAAATGACAACTTTATTTGACAGTCATCTTTTACCTTGACTGGTGCCCGCAAATACGGGGCCATAAAAAGGAGAAATAGTTAAAAAGAAATCGGCGATAACCCGTAAACGGGCTCATCAAAAATATCTAAAGTTATTCTTTTAAATGTGAGTTTTAGTGCTCTTTAATAAACCTAAATAGAATTTTTCTCTAAAATAATTAGGGAAGCCAATAATTGACCCCATTTAAAATTACATGGGATTTCCTATGTCCCGCTCGACGATGCAACACCCGGTATAAAAGTACTTTCTTGGGGATTCGGTCGCGTTTGGGCTTGAAAGAAAAAACTCTTTTTCTACTACGCCGAGCTTTCGAAAATGTTTATTTTCTTTGTCAAGGCTACAAACAAAGTACTTGCTTTAATATGCTCATATAATAAAATATTATTTCTATTATTTACCTTGGGTGCAAAGTGACTTTTATGTCACATAATTGGTAGGGGGGAGTTATTCACCACCCACACGTGGCAGGGGTAGGCGTGACTCTCTCTGCGCCATCTAACTGCAGTGGGTTTGGCCTGGCGATGGGTCTCTGCACTTGTGACAGAAGTTGGAACCCTTCGTCTGGTCGGCGCCACCTATGTTAAAATATAGATATCGAGGAGTGTTTCGCGGTTTCGGTGACAGCGAACTGTGGCCACTGCCACTAATCGATATAAAATCGATCAATGCTAGCAATTGAACAAAGCGTCATCTGGTGCGTTGGTGCTACACGTCGCTGAATCGCGTACGCGAGTGAGAGACGCGTTCGCGGTTGTGCGACTGGTGGTTCCGATAAGAACTATAACAAAAATTCGAGTACAAAAAGCTGCGTGTTCTTTTAAGAAAGTACCAATTAAAGTTAAAATGTGATTTTGCAGCAAATTTAACTAAAATAATGGTGTATTCTGCACTCAAACCTACCAATTATGTGACATAAAACTCACTTTGCACCCAAGGTAAATAATAGAAATAATATTTTATTATGTAAGTATATTAAAGCCAGTACTTTGTTTGTAGCCTTGACAAAGAAAATAAACATTTTCAAAAGCTCGGCGTAGTAGAAAAAGAGTTTTTTCTTTCAATCGCGACTGAATCCCCAAGAAACTACACTTGTTTTTTAACTAGTCAGTCAAGACTACCCTCCTGTTATTTATATATATCGAGAGGGTAGTCGTTGCTGACTAGTTGAGAAATAGACTAGTAAATATTGGGAGGGCAGCAAATGGAAGAATACTGTTTAAAGTTATTCCAAGCTTTTTAGTGGTAATAGGATTTTCCACTTATATTTTTGAGGAAAAGAAAACAAATTATTTCCAATGGCCCACTCCATCTATTCCTAATTTAACAAAAAAAACTAAACTTTATATTAGACATTTTCAAAAAGAATCATATAAAACTTGTAAATGGCTAACTGGTTGTGAAAATAAGGGGACCCGGAAATTCGAAATATCATCCCCGATGGGAAAAAAAATTTCAAATTTTTTGTTATTAAAATATTTAAAAATATATTTTAAATTGATGCACTTCATATGCGTAATAATTTGTCAAGATTTACCCAAAAAAGGGCGTGACACCCCAAAAATTTTCGTCTACGGCGCAAGAGATAGCGCCTTCGGCGCAAGACAACGCAACACTTTCAGCGGTCCTGGTTACAGCTTCCCATTGTGTTAAAGTCTGGACACGCCACTGGAGTAATACATACTAAGGAGTGAAGCTTCCGGTTAATAAATAAAGTAGGTCAATTATTCTTATTCTAAACCTTTTGAGTATCATGTAAAAAATGTTTTTTTTTGTTTGTTTTTTTA
This sequence comes from Polydrusus tereticollis, assembly GCA_963920685.1. NCBI lineage: Eukaryota > Metazoa > Arthropoda > Insecta > Coleoptera > Curculionidae > Polydrusus > Polydrusus tereticollis. The sequence goes on from OY987333.1 coordinate 99,377,139, forward strand.
AGTTCTGAAGATGGTTTAGAGTAATTAACCGAAACATCAACGATGTAAAAAATTAATAATTTTTCTCATTTTTTTTATTCTTCTCAACTTTGACAGAAAACTAGGGTTACTTTATATCCCTTACATGCTACCGATTTTTTTGCTATATACTTACCACACACATATAATACATCATTAAATTTTCTTTGTAAATAACAATTGTGAACATGTTACTTGAACTACGTAATTTTGTTTTTGCGTTAAATGCGGAATTATTTAATATTATTTTTCTAGGTTATAGAATACGTACAGTCGCAGCAGTGTATTGCTAGATCTGAAAGAAAAAAAAACGTTTTTTAAGAGATGCAATAAAATGGTTAAACATTTTCTAAAATATTGGGTACTTTCACTTGGTCTACACGAATTCCCCCGCAGAACCATTTTGAGTGTGCTTGAAAACAGTTTTTCTAGAAATTATTGTATTTAAATGATACACATTTACCAAAATTAAATCTGGGAATTTGCTCGATTTGAAACTGTTCTCTGATCTTACTTTGCACAAAATAATTTTTTTTACAATGACTTTTTGGGGAGTAATAACTTCATAAAATTTTGATCTGTTAATTTTCATGTACGTATCAGCTTCAATTCCTTTTAACGCCGACAAAAATTTATGAAAGTTCGGGTGAGGTGTATCACAATACTGTTTGAACTTCGAATGGAAAGATTCGCAATTATTTGTAGCTCTCAAAATACTTGCGGAGTACATTGCCCAGATATATGACGGAAAAAGAGAATCGTTATGAATTTATGTTTCGGTGAAATAGTCTGCTAACTCTTCTAGCCTCTTGTATTTAGGCATGCAAGACATGAAATGTTCCACGAAACATTCGCCAACCTAGTGAGTTGGCAAAAACATCAACCCAAAAAAAATATTTTAGCCACTTTCCAATATCCTACTGTTCGCTTTTATATTCTCATGCAAGACTTACTTGCTCAATCTTTCTCCAACATAACTGGGATAGATAAAACCGGCATTCAATAATTCCGATTTCGGGAAAAACTTCCCTACAACTGACATGGATCCCGATTTTTTAGTCTATTACAATACTTAGGGGGTTGAAAATAAGGTCGTAATTTCTACAAATTTGCTTAGACTGATTACCTTTATATGTATTTTTACCCTTACTTTTTAATAAACAAAATACAACAGGTAGATAAATAGAATTTTTACAAACATGCAAAGTAAGCAGTTAAAAATATATCGTGAAGTATTCAAAGGTACCATCCATATAAACATTAGCTTCATTTTCCCACATCACGGTGTAATTGGTAACACCTGAAGAAATAATGATACCGAACATTACATCATTATATAAAGTAATGTTTTCCTCTAAAGTAGTTTTAATATTTACAGACCCTGAAAACTCATGGACCTCAGCACTACTTTTTGGGCAGCTTTGGCACAGTTAGCAGCTTTGCTCTGTTAAAGTTGTTAATCTCTCTCTCCTCGGTCCATTACCCTAGGGAGGGTTTGGTGGCATCATGCGTAGTCTGGCTGACCATTGGTCTCGATTCTGGGCCATATGGACTGCTCCATGCAAGGTGGCGTCAATCAATGATTTTGTTTGGTCTACCCATCGTTTCGGTGACCTGCCTCGTGGGCGGCGTCCATTTATTTTTCCCTCGACCATTAGACGTTCGATCGAGTCGTCTTTTCTGGCGATGTGGCCAAGATAACGGAGGAAAGACTGGCTGACTCTTGTGGACAGACGCGTCTGAATGTTTAGTTCGTCTAGAATGGAGGCATTCGTGCGATGTGAAGTCCAGGATATTCGCAGCATGCGTCTATATGTCCACATTTCAAACGCATCTATTCTTCGCTTGTCTGTTTCCTTTACAGTCCAGGTTTCTGAAGCATAGCTGGCGATTGGGAAAATTAGGGAATTGAGCAGTCTTAGCTTTGTATTTCGTGTGATAGCAGAATCTCTCCATATGTTGTTCAGCTTCGTTGTTGCTGTTCTGGCTATAGCTAGGCGTCTTCGGATCTCCTTTTCGTATCCTCCAGTGTTTGTGATAGATGCACCGAGGTATATGAACTGATGTACAACTTCGAATCCTGCTATCTTATGGATATGTGGTAGGTTATTGTTCTGGCGGTCAACTATCATCACTTTTGTTTTTGTAGTGTTAAGCTCCAAACCGTAGTCCTTGCTAACCAAACCAAGTCTCCTCATCACTGTTTCCAGCTCTTCCCGGCTTGCACCTATGATTAGGGTATCATCAGCGTAGCGTAGATTGCTGATTTTCTTTCCTCCTATTGCTACGCCGCCTTCCCATTCATCCAGCACGTGTCTCATTATATATTCACTGTAGATATTATACAGTATAGGCGACAGGATGCACCCCTGCCTCACACCAGCCTCTACACCAAACTCTTTCGAGAGCGTGTTATTTGTTTTGATCCTAGCTGAGTTATTATCATAGAGCTGACTGATTAAGTTGACCAGATGCAGTGGTACGCCCATTTCACTGAGTATGCTCCACAGTGAGTCCCACTTGACAGAGTCGAAGGCCTTAGTGTAGTCCACGAAGCAGAGGTATGTTGGAACGTTAAATTCACGGGCTTTTTCAATTAGCAGGCGTACGTTGAGTATTTGTTCACGAGTCCCTCTTCCTGGCATGAATCCAGCTTGTTCATCAGCTATCTGTGGGAGTAGAAACGGTTTCAGCCGGTTGTTGAGAATCTGGAGCATGATCTTGCTAGCATGAGGTATCAGAGCAATCATGCGGTAGTTGTTACAGTCTGTGGCGGTCCTTTTTTATGAATTGGTATATATATTGAATTGCACCACTCTTCTGGCCAACATTCTGTTTCCCAAATCTGGTTGCATAGTGTGTGCATCATATCCACACCAACGGGTCCCATTGCCTTGATTACTTCGGCCGTTATTCCATCATTTCCAGGAGATTTCCTATTCCCCAGTCGGCTCACTGCCATTTCTACTTCTGATCTTAGTATTCCCGGTTCTAGATCCTTCGTCCTCGTAGCAGTTTTTGTTGTTTTGGTGTTAGTACCATATAGTTTGGAGCAGTACTTGCGCCATACCTCAGCAATTCCTTCTGCATCGGTGACAAATAGCCCATTTTCATCCTTGATTATTTGTGTGCGAAGTTTAGATTCGCGCGCCAGGTATTTCACTTTGGTGTATAGTTCGTGTGGTTCATTGTGATTTGCGTGTCTTTCAGCTTCCAAGCAGATATTGTGGATGTGTTTGTTCTTGTCCAGCCGACAGGATTTTTTAATGTCCTGGCTGAGTCGAGACAACATTCGAATTTTCTCGTCGGTTGGCCTATAGGAAAGACGGAGTTGGTGTCTTTCGTCCAATAACTTAATTGTTGTTTCTGTCATCCAGTGCTTCCGCTTGTCAGTTGGTTGTTTTATTACACACTTCTGGACAGCGTTTGTTATCCAGTTTTCTATTTGTGTCCAGAGTTGTTGAGGGTTGGAGGCAGGTGTATGTGTGATCGTCCGCCGGAGTTCGGCTTGGAAAAGGGCGGCAGGTGGAGTTGGAGTTGCGCCGAGACTTGTGGCTTTGGCAGTTCTTCTCAGCTTAATTTTTAGATTTGCCACTAGGATTTTGTGGTCAGAGCCACAGTCTGCAGATGGTTTTGTCCTAGTATCTGTTATCGATGTTCTCCATCTGTTTCTAACCAGTATATAGTCAATCTGGTTCTTGGTTCTCTTGTCTGGAGATATCCACGTTGATAAGCGGCGGGGGTGGTGCTGGAACATTGTATTTGTAACCTGCATATCTTTTGATGTTAAATTCTGTAGTGTTTCATCTTGTCCCGCAATCTTCTGGTGAATTAGTTTTCTTGGTCTTGAAGATAGATCATCAACGGTTCCGGTTTCCATTTAATGCTATTGCTTATTGCTTGTCGGTTTAACACTTTAATACTGTCGCACTCGTGATTGTGCTCTTAGGAAAACTTAAAGAACACTTCATTGAGGACGTACAGTTTTGCACTGCAACCCTTTCTAATAAATCGCCAACATTCCTCACCTGTTGATATTACCCTTAGTCCAAAGTAATATTTATAATTTGAATCAACCAAAATTCTCTTTCCGCGCTTACTCAGCATTTCACCTATTTTAACGGGCGACTACCCTTTGCGCCTCTAAGGCCCGGTATTTTCACGGTCTGTTAAATGGAGAAATATGTAACAGTGGATTATCATTTAACCGACATTATAACAGTAGAATAAGCAAAATTAGTATTTTGATTGCTTTTTAACAGACGGTTAGCTAACGCTAGATTTAATCGGAGTACGTTCGACAACGTTGCAAGGCACTGGAATTGCAAGGTTATGTGCTTCTTTTTCTATCGTACGTATTGGAAAAGGACATAGAAAATCTGAATGAAGTGGTTAATGCATTCTCTTACATTATACTCTCTTATATGTTCCGCCACTTCTTCCTCTATTATATTGACTAAATCAATATCAATAATAATATCAAAATATTCATCCACATCCATCCTACAAAATTTTTTTGCCTACAAATGAGTAGGTATTAGGTACCTACCCATCTATATACTATAATAAAATAAGAAGTTCTATGTTACAACGTACCTTATTTATTACACACAAAAGCTTAACAAACTTCCAATTATTCAAAAATAAAAAAGGCTATATCATTTCTATTTTATAGGTTAGAAACACATTTATTCTCCTGTTAACACCTTAACCGCCCAATTTACTACGGGCTAAGTTACCAAAGAGTTAAGACACATTTAACCGACATTTAAGTTTATTCAGTAGTGAAAATACCATATATTTCGTTTAACAAAGGATTATGGTTTAACTGACTTTTACCGGATGATGAAGAAACCGGGCATTAATGACCCTATCCTTAATCCTATATACATGTTGTATCGTGGCAAGCAAAAACGAAGTTTTAAAAAAGAATTTTATTCTTACGACCAACAATAATTATTACAAAAAAAGTTTCTACTACCTAGATTAATCTGAACTGAATCTGTTTCTAAGATGAGCGTGTTTATATAAGATGCAATGCTGATCTGGTTCATTTTGTGTCAGCAGTTTTGATCACGTAGTTAGTTTTCTTGATACTTTATCAGTAATATGATAGGTTTGATAAACACGTGCATCCTGTATAGATAAGTGACTTATAATATTATAAAAGATATACAGGGGGTAACGTATATAACATACATCTTGAACCGTGGCTTAAATCAGGTAAACATTTGAATGAACAATATGCGCGTCTTCTGTGAAACAAATATCTGATAACATTTGTAAAGAAACCTCTATTTCTTACGGTGGCCCATATACGAAAAACTAAAAAACCATAAAAAATGCACTTGTTATTTATTAATGGGTATAAAGTGTACAATGTTATACTCTGTTGCTTAATGCCAGAGAGTAATAAAATGTAAATTTGCAATAACAGGACCCATTAAGCAGGGTGAACAATTTAAAGGTTGCACTGTAAATTTCAGGTAAATTGCAGTGACAGTTTTTCAATATTCCGAGATTCAGACCTACACACCCCGAATCGGTCCTAAATTAGGGTCACTCTAATTAGCACGAAATAGAAAGATGAATTTTGTGAACGAAAGTAATGTAACAACGGCGTTACTACAGGTAGTTTATTAGAATAAAGGTATGATAATAACTATACCTGGTTATAATTATTGAGATAGGCAGATAATTAATATAATAATTATTCTAATATTAAGTAGATTAGAACTTAGATAAAAGTAAGAAAAGTAAAAATAGATAAATTGGAATAAATATTAATATTTATAAAAAAAATCTATATGCAATACAACATTTTAATTTTTAAACTTTAATCATCATGTTCCGAGTAGTCCGATGAACTATCGTCGTTGGGTCCAGAGAAATAATAAGGGACTCTACAGTGTTTTCTAGCATGTTATTAGATTTCCACATCATTTCTTCTATTTCAATCACATGTTCGAGACACTGACTCCATTTTTCACAATTCACTGTCTTTATTCCCTCTTGCAGGAGGTTTCCAACGTCCCTTATTTTAAAAGTGTTGTTATGCCTTGCTAAAAACCCTTTTACTTGCGCCCACGCCAATTCTATGGGGTTTAATTCACAGTGATATGGCGGAAGGCGAAGTATTGTTATATTTCGTTTTAAAATGATATCGTCAACAACAAATCTCGTACAAACAGGCTTATTCAACTTTATAATCTCCAGTAGCTTCTTTTTTAGCATATCTTTATTAAATGGCTTCTTATTTACAGTAAGCCAATGAACGATGTCATTTTTTTTTCCGAGAAGACGTTGGAATTTTTTCGGATGTTATTCAGTGTTAGCTGGCATTATCGACGACTATGACAGAGTGACAGACCTAGGAGGAATAAGATCTAGCATTTGCTGGAAGTATTATTCAAAAACATCAGCGTTCATGTCTTCATGATAGTCTCCAGTCCGTTTTGATTTAAAAGCTAGTAAGCCGCCATCGACAAATCCATTATTGCTACCAATGTAAGTAATTATTAACCTTTTACCTTTTCACCAGGGTGCTTTTATTCCAGTGGACTATCCTTCCATAAAAGCTTGCCTCACGCTTTTTATATGTTTATCCTGTCATATTTTACCAACGGTATATCCTTCATTTAACCAAGTTTCATCCATATAATAGATATTCCTGTTTTCCCTTCGAAACTGTCTAACTGCCCTCAAATATCGTCGTCGCCAGCAGATGATTTCGTCTTTCTCAATTAAAAGTGATTTCCTGTTTTAAATGTATTCATAAAACAAATTCATTTCCTTCAAAGTTTTCCACAGTATCTTCTTACAAATGGGTGGAATTAATTAATCCTTTTTCATTTCAGACACTATTTTGTCCAAGGTAGGTATTTCTCTTTTTAAGTAAAACGAGTGTATAATTCTTCTGATGCTAGTCTTTTCTTCCTCAATTATAATAGTTTATTTTTTTCCTGTACTTTTCTTTGGTGACCTGATGAGGCCGCGTTTAACCTCGTGTACAGGGTGGCTAACTAAGAATGCCAGGTACTGTATCTGGAAAACTATCCATCGTAGAGGCTTGCGGCAAAAAAAATTATTACTGAAACGGCCAAGAGAAAAACCTGGAAAATATTTTTAAGTTTCTGAAATGGCCGCTAGGGGGCGTAACTGCAATCTTGAATCTAAAAAAGTGATGTTTCTGTAAATTCCGGTATATTAACCTAATAAAAAAATCCTGATCTTTAAAGTCGAGGATAATCTGAACCTTTTTTGTTCGGCACTTTTTGCAGTATCTCTAAAAATAAAGTGGTGGGGGGTATTTAAACGTTTCCGTAAATAACATCCTGTATCTTCGAAACGGCTAAGCCGATTTGAACAAACTTTTTTTTTAATAATCTTACATATTGTAATTACAATGTAAAAGAAAATAAATAATTAAAAATGTTTTATTAATTAACCAAATTAAATTTGGATATGCATTCAATAAAATGCATTCTACTTATAACATTATTTTAAACTTGAGTAATTAAATTTTTTATATTGTCTTGTTTTTTTTTATTTTATTAACATATTATTGATCATCGCTTATGCAAAATAGAGCTGTCGTAATCGACTACTGGTAAGTCCTCTCAATTTACTTAAAACTTTTAACTTACACTGTAAATTTCTTTTAGTATCCCTGATGATGGACATTTCTATGTCCGAAACATGTAGGATATAAACATTAAAATACATATTGTGGAGGTAGACTGCCGTTGTTTTATTTGATTATATCAACTCCACTGTAATGGACTACTTCTTCAAGACGGATTGAGGTTACAATTTTTTTTTTATTATTTTTGTCACTACGCAACACATATGCTTCCATTGATAGGGTAGATGATTGTGTTTTCCATGTTCACAATCCACCAAATTGTCATGTCCAATTGTATAACATGCAGCTTTACAATCCTTTATACAACTTCGTCACCGATTCCTACCACTAATTAAATAATCACTTTTCTGAATATAAATTTTTAACAAAAATAACTTCTCCGCCTTTCGTACTAACAATACTTGCATTTTTTGAATCCATCTTTCTTTTGGGAATAAATATCAACAAATGAAATTTTATATAAGAAAGGTTCGATAAAAACATAATTAGGTATAGAACTTAAAATGTCATTAACGGATTACTTATAAATGTTTAAATATTTTATTATGGGATTTCCCACTTACCTGACCATGAGGGCTTAGGCGACAAATGTATACAGGATTAAATTCAAATACCTTCCGATTTTAACGGGGATTAGTAGAGGCGCATATTGTATCTGCCGATTTCAACATCCATTCTTCACCGAAATACTAAACAAATGGTATAAAATGTGTAGTATGCTCCTTTCCATAATAATTCGTTGATTTCCCAACCGCAATAAAATTTAAACCCAGCCATAAATAAGTGCCTTTTGAAAGGGTACAGGTCCTGATTACCTACTAATTTCCATAGTTTAGGTTAGCCATTTTCAACAAAACAACAAATATAAAATAATAGGTAAGTATCTTTATTTTAATCATGTAATTAAATAGGTATTAATATTTATACAAAAATACTACTCTAGAATATTATAATATCATCTATGCCTAAACTAATATAGTGACGATAGTGATAGTGAAACAGAGCTAAATATAGAGTAGGTTAAGTTAAATATTGTATTATTATAATATTGTAGATTAGTATTACGTGTAAAATAAACTTTTTTAAAACAAACTTTGTCGATCCTCATATTTAACTGGCGCTGCGAACAGGATAGTGTAATTTCGCCCTTTATCGGTTCCCGTTATGCGAGAGTAATTTTCAAATATTTGTGCACTATCCGGACTAAAAAGACCTTTCAGATTCGTCCTGCTAGACTGTGCACTGTGCATATACAGTGAGTCCCAAAACTGTGTTTTTGAGACACGAGCTGGTGAAACAAATCGGCTGCCGTGTTGCTAGTGACATTGTGAATCCAGTTCCTCTCTTCCCTGGACGCAGATCGACACCCCAGACGTTAGAACCCTTCAGCCACGCCTTTATACTTATTCTTTGGTTGTGAACCATTGACATAATAACACGGATGGACCGGCCCCTTCTCATAAGCGCAATGATCGGCGCGTGCAGCCAACATTAGAAAGAGAGATCCGAGAGAGAGATGGAGCTAGTGCGGGCAACAAGCACACAAATTAAATGGGAATTATAGGAGGGAATTACGTTTTAAATCTATTATAATATTGTTAAAACTAAATAATCAAAACAATAATAACAGATCCTATTTTATGCTTTTAATAAATTATTATATTATGTAAATATTACTGGAGTACTTATAGATTTCACGATTTTCTTTTATTATAGTATTTTATGTCGTTATCGAGGTTGAGCAATACGAACATCAAGTTATATTTTAAAAAAGGTCAAAAATTAAAAATTTTATAAGTATATAAATTCAAGATCTCTTAAAACAAAAATGGATAAAGTGGAAATATTAATAAACGAAGAAAATATAGGTACCTAGAAATAATAGTAATTACTGAAACATGGATTTACCGAAAATAAATGTATTACAATTTGATATGATGATATGAACATTAATACTTATATTAAAAAACGCTACTGAAACAAAAAAACTTTTGGATATTTATTCATCACATAACTTTAAACTATACAATACTAATATTTTTACACGAGACACAATCAGCCAGTACCAGCCTTATAGATCATATCTTAACAAATTCAGATAATAAAACAAACATATTATCCTTTAAAATAATATACAAAAATAAAAAAATACCTTAATTTAGAAAATCTTGATAAACTAAAGTTATGTACTTTAATATATTCTATAATCAGAAACAAAAAAAAATTAATTCTTATTTTTAATTATATCGTTAATACATATTCTATAATCCCTGTAATGAACTGTTAAGTTAGTTGCGATTGAATAAATAAATAATAAGATAATTTATCAAAATTTAAACATTTTATAACAATATGAGGTCGGTATATTTTAATATTTTATATATTATAACATGACGGAACAGTGCCATATTTGTACATATTATGAAATAGGGTGTTTTTAAAGTTTTAACATAGTTTTTAGCAAAAATAGGTATTATTTTTTATTGTGTTTGGGTTCTAAGTAAATTATTTCATTTTATAATAAATAAAGGCTTTAGCATAATATCTAAGTAGGTACAACACAATCTAGAAGTAAATTTTTTGTCATAATTTAAAAGAGTTCATTCTTTACCTGCCTGATTATCTTGACCATAAAACATTATCCTAATCATAATAGTAAACACTTAAGAAAACAAAGAAATTAGCATTAAGTCATTACATATAAATTAGCTAAGCTATTGGCTGCTGAAAAGGATGGATTTTGTGAATTGCTGTGGAAAAAATTAACTAAATCTATCCTAATAAATTATTATAATAAAATATTATTGAACTAAAAGCTTCTCTGTACTCTATAAAACACACCAGGAATAGAAAAAAGTAGTTGATTTTCACTAAAAGCGTGTACACAACGGAAAAAACTTCCAAAAACTGTACAGTAAACAATTATTTCAACGGCATGAAATAACCATACTTTCTGTTTTTGCCCGCACTAGCGCTGTCCTTCTTCTCTATCTCACTCTGGAATCAATTAGTTGGCGAAACGGCCGGTCCATCCGTGTTATTATGTCAATGTTGTGAACCACTGCAGCATAAGCTTTAAGCTGGATTTATAAACTCGAAAAGTTGGCGAGGTTGAGATTCAGTTGGTGTTGGAAATAGGAGATCAATTTAAACTAAAAGGAACACTCAGTTCCATTTATACACTCGTTCATGTTGTTCATGTTAAGCTCATGTAAGGTTCGAAAACTTCCCGGGTAGTTCGAGATAACCAATTTTTATGCTCGGAGTTCGGAATATCTAACCTCACAAACTTGATCATAACTTCAACCTCACCAACTTTTCGAGTTTATAAATCCAGCTTTATGGATTCGCCCTTTATTATTCTGTAAGAAATTGCTGAATTGCCATTTAATGTCTTCTCCTTCTGATCGATTAAGAAATATTTAGTCACGAAATAGGGTCACTTTAGGATTAGATTCTAAACATATAGAAACACTCTGTGTCGAAAATCTTAACAATAACTTTCTTATAATACCAGTTAACTATAAAAAGGACATGGCCATTTTACCCTCATTCACAATCAACGACCGTATAATCCCAGACCCCCTGATTGACGTAAATAACAGTTTTTGTAAAATCCTTAATCCAACTCCTAATGTGAATGTTAACTTTCACCAAAGAGTTAAGGTCATCCCACAAGATCAATTCGAACTACTTAACCCTTCAGCTAATATCCTAATAAAATTTAATCCTAACGAACAACTACGACTTGATCATCTAACACCCCTCGAAAAATCAAAAATTTTGCCACTATGTCACGAGTTCAAAGACATCATGTATCATAAAGACGTTTACAAGTCAGACAAAACACTTTATCCGAACGACAGATGAGAGACCCGTTTATGTCAAATCCTTCAGGCAACCCCCTAGCATGAATTGAGAAATTCAATCTTTAATCCAAAAGTTGCTCGACAATAAAATTATTCGCCCATCAATATCACCTTACTCTGCATCAATTTGGATAGTTCCGAAAAAGTCCGACGCTTCCGGGAAGCGTTAATTTAGAATTGGTCCCTGAATAATATTACGATAGAAGAAAAATACCCCTTGCCCAAAATCGAGGAAATTCTAGACAATCTTGTCAAGTGTACCTATTTTAGCACCCTAGATTTAGCCCAAGGATTCCATCAGATCGAAATGAATCCCTGCTCTATTGAGAAAACCGCCTTTACCGTCAACAATGGTCATTACGAATATCTGCGCATGCCCTTTGGGCTTAAGAATGGGCCGGCAACGTTTCCAAGAATGATGGATGAAATCCTACGCGATTACCTCTACAAATTCTGTTTCGTTTATATGGATGATGTTGTCATCTTCTCCAAGTCCTTATCAGAATACATTGACCACATTCGTAAAATTTTCAAAAAGCTCAAAGAAGTGAATCTTAAAATACAACCCGATAAATCCGAGTTCTCGTGCAAGGAAGTTGCATTCCTAGGTCACGTTATAAGTTCCGAGGGAATAAAACCCAATCCATCAAAAATTGACGCAATCCAGAGATATCCTATATCGAAAACACAAAAGAAAATTAAAGCCTTCCTTGGAATAGTAGGCTACTATCGTAGGTTCATTAAAAATTTCTCCAGGGTCACTTTCCCTATAACGAAATGTCTTCGGAAAGGCAGTGAAACGAATATCGGAAATCAGGAATTCAAGGAGTCTTTCTTAAAATGCAAGAAACTCATTAGCAATTCCCCTATTCAAAAACGAATTACAGTAAAACTTGTGTTAACTGACACCCTTATATCGGCCACCTGTGTTATCGGCCAGTTTCAAGCTAACAAAAATCTACTTTATAGGAAATCCAGTATATAAAAACCCTTAGATAATGAACACCCTTATAAAACACCCACGGCCAGACGAACCTCAATTTTTATAACCTATTTCTAGGTAAATCAACTTTTTCATATTGAGTGGAATACCCAACAATATTATTTTTTGCCTGGTTTAAATAGCATAAGTGGTTATAGGGGGATTATCTTCACATTATATTTTTAGTTGTGTCTTAGATCGATAAGAGTAAAGTTGTTATAGTGTTCGGAATCGAAGCGTGTTTAATAATGTCCATAAAACGAAAACGTTTATCACTGAAGGACAAAATTAATGTTATCGCGAAAAGGGAAAAGTATGCCTTAGGTTCGCGAAAACTGGCGGAAAAGTTTGGTGTTGGAAAATCCCAAATAAATGATATTATCAGGAATAAAACTGATTAAAAACGAAGGTTTGAAGAAGGTGTTAATTTAGAACAAAAGCGGAAATTTCCGAAGTCGGGAGGATTGGCAGTAGATCAAGTCGTCTACAATTGGTTCTGCAAAGCAAGAGGTAAAAATGTTCCAATATCTGGACCGTTAATTAAACAAAAAGCACTTGAGGCAGCAAGCAATTTAAAAGTGGAAAATTTTGCAGCCTCAAATAGCTGGTTGGATTGCTTCTGTCGGCGGCACAATATCACATTTAAATCAATTTATGGTGAGACAGCCAATATAAATTTGGAAGATGTAGAAGCCTGGAAATCCAAGTTACTGTTAGTTTTGAAAGATTATTCCCCAAGAGATGTGTATAATGCGGACGAAACTGGTCTTTGTTACCGTGCCATGCCCAATAAAACGTTTTCTTTGAAGGATGATAAATGTACAGGGAGAAAAGCAGCGAAACAACGATTGACTATTTCACTATGGAAGGCGAGAAAGAATATCCACTGATCATAGGAAAAAGTAAAAACCCTTGTTGTTTTAAGGGTAGCCATATTAATAAATTGCCCTTAGAATGGGTTTCCAACAAATAGGGTTGGATGACGTCAGAAATTATGACAAAATGGCTGCATAAATTTGATATGAAAATGAAAAATCAAGACAGACGTGTGCTTTTATTTTTGGATAATGCTACTTCTCATTCAAAGATATTGCTAGATAATGTCAAATTAGTCTTCTTGCCTCCAAATACCACTTCGCATTGTCAGCCGTTAGATCAAGGAATAATTCAGAATTTCAAGATATTATACCGGCAATACCTTATTAAAAGGCTATTAACGTTCATTGACAGTGGATGTGATTTTGAAGCTTCTGAAAAGTTTAAATTTAACGAGTGCCCTTATATGGATAACAAGTGTCTGGAAAAAATTTTCTTCACTCACAATTAAAAAGTGTTTCTCCAAGGCTGAATTTTATGAGATTGTCCAAGAAAAAGCAAGTTTTTGCGAAAAGGATGAAATACTCCTTGCCCAGCTCTTTCCCTCAATTAATAATATAATTGTGAGTTTGAAAGAGTTTGCTCTGATTGATAGTGACGCACCTACAGAGTGTCCCAATTTCAGCATATCAGACATTGTTGAAGAACTAGCTCATAATGACAGAGAGCAAAATTCTGACATCAATAGTGACGCGGAGGAATGCGAAAATCCTAAAACTACTTTGAGGAATATGAGTGAAGTGTGTGCAAAATTAAGAGATGTTCAAAATTATTTAGTGTGTGATAACAATGGTGAACTAGCTATAGATATCTCTCAAACTTTACTAAAATGCAAAGCTGAAGTTTTTAAAACAAAATTAAAAAACCTAAAGCAAACAAAAATTGAAATGTATTTTAAAAATTCTTAAATACACAAATAATGCATGCAAAAAATTAAATTTGTTATACAATACATCTTTTATCTAAAAATTAATGTTGTAACTACATATATGTACCCATTCTATTAAAACTTATGCACATTTGTACTTAGATTTAAATAATGTTTTTGGTAGGTATATATTTTATAAAAACGTTTATTCTCTATATGTACGTGAATATGCACCTAATTAAAAAAAAAACAAATCTCCAAATGAACTTTTATTTTAGTTATAATTAAACTGTGAAATGTAAATGTTATTAGGCTTTAGAAACCTGAGTAAATGTTTACTTTTTTGTACAAACAATAACTGTTACCTGGCAATACTGGCCACCCTTTTATAAAGACCAATTATTTTTAATTTTATGGTGGCCATTATAGACAAGTTTTACTGTATTACCCTTTTTTAAATGCGTTTATATATCGGCATATCAAAAACATGCCCACCACACTCAAAAACAGAATAACAATACCGAGGAACCACCCAACGTACAAACCGGCTAAGTCGTATATAAGAAAAATAACCTCCGTAACAAAATGAACCCCCAGTATATACCCACAAAAATTACTACAGTAAATAAAAACAAAATCACAGGCAATGAAAAAATCTATTTCTGCACATGTAAGAAAAATTAAAAGGCTTAGAAAAAATCCTACTTCTTTTCAGCCTCCCGATCCTGATCCTGCATGTTCAAGTGAACCCTTGCCAGGCCCTTCAGGTCTACAAACTACCTAACAATGGGTACTATAGAGAAGAAATCTCTTCTTCTTTAATTATTGATCACTATCATAAAACATATATACCATTTAACGTTTCTAATATTGAGTTCACATTATCCCATTTATTAAGTAATGTTTTAATTTTAGAATCTATGGTGAACAAGCAAAATAATAATTTTACAAAGACACACATTTTACATGTTTTTAAAGCATTAAATAACACTTTCGATACATATGCAAAATTGAACGTCTACGAAAACAATCGCAAAAAGCGCGGACTAATGAACTTTCTCGGAAGTGGCATCAAGTTCGTCACCGGTAATCTAGACAATAATGACTTAGACAAAACTACGCAAAGATTAAAAATTCTCAAGCATAATCAACTAAATTTTATGCATAAGATTAACGACCTTAGTTCATTTTCTAGGTAATATTATGAATAAATTCGAAGAAAACAAAAAAATTATAAATGAAAATTCAAAGACTATTAAGACCGAACTTTCAAATTTAAATAACGAAATAAACCTAATATTATCGATTCAAGATCAATATATTCAAATAAGCAATCTAAGTCAATGTTTAGAAAAACTCTTACGAATTTTCTCCTTTGCTCATTTGTAAACCATAGACATTGAAATTTTAAGCTTAAACGAGATTAATGAAATTTGGCAATATCTTAATTTGCACTATCCTAAAAACACCCTATGGTCTATTAAGCATATATCAGAGCTTCCTCTTATTTGCAAAACCGGTTTTTTAATTTTAAACGAAATGGCAATCCTCGCAATTAAAATATCAATTTTCGAAAAAAATTTTTGTAATCTAAATATTGTTTACCCTATACCAAACAACGAATTCCAGATTTTAATTAGTACTAGCATATACTATTGTAATGAACTATGGTACAGAACCTGTAATGAAGTTAGCTCAAGATGGATATGCTCCAATCCACTGGCCAACAGTTGCTCCTTGGCCCAAAGTTGTCAGTACGCCACTGCCCAAAACAGCTACCAGGTGCACGTTATAACGCACAAAAATTCCTTACTATTCTGCACAAAAAGTCCAGAACCAGCCTATGAAGACTGCTTCCAATTTCAGAAAGTAACTTTAGAGAATTGCTCCATTATTCAAAGTCAATGCGACGTCATCGTTCATCAACGCAAATACTCTTTGGCAATAAACAATATATCCACCATATATCCAGAGACGGCAATTCTACAACCCACAAATTTTACCATAAACTTACAAATTAGGCATTTAGAAGACCCCACAATAATGCAAGAAGATCTTCTAGAACCTATTAGATTTGAGAATCTCATCCCTCAACAGAAAACGTATTATGGTGTATATTCAACAATCTGCATCGTCCTAGTGGGTAGTCTGATTATAACTATCTACCAGGGGAAGAAACATAAATATCTAAAGGCAATCCCTGTGAAAACTCTGCAAAAAATCATCAACGAGGACGATGAAAGATCTCTGGGTGGCGGGGAAATATCCGTAGACCAGCCATAACTGCTGAATAGGCTATTTAGTTTATATAAAAGCAATTAGTAATAATAGAACGTTAACATTTAATTTCGTGCCAAAGCTACTTGCTGTTCGTCTTTATTTGTTCACCGTGATTTTAAGAAAAATTAAGCCTTTTGTAATTTAGTTAAGGCCCTATCGTGTAAAATTAAGTTAAAAGAAAGTTTGTCGATCCTGTTATTTAACTCGGGGAAGTTCGTGACAACCTTTTGGTACCTGTATAGGTCGCGGCGGAATTCGAGTGGGCCCCTTTCACTCACTAAATTTAGTTTAATAAATTATTCAGAACTGTTGAAACTTTTACGAATCTATTTTGTTAGGTTATTATTATTTTTCGAAAAATACCATCAGGTCTCATTTAGCAATTTAAATTAAAACAAGACTTAAGATATCAAATTCATTTAATTATATGTTATTATATACACTGCTAAAAATGTCAATTAGTTAGTGATAATGATTGACATTAATATTAATTATTTGATCTAAATATCATTAATTATAATTTTTGTTTAGGTTATCAAAACTTAAACACATTTTATGAATTTATAAAAACTAAAACTTACCACAACATGCTGCGATTATGTCGATCCACTACATCTACTAAACAATGTAACATTGTAATAAAACTATTCTATTTTGTGAATCTCTATGTAAAGTTGGTGCAAATACTAGTTCAATCTTTTTAATGGTTCTACGTAGTTATTCAACATTTTATTTTTTTATACTATAAAATGCATTTCCAGCAGTATAGAAAAATTTCCAAACCTGATTTAAAAAATAAATAATATATTATAGTAAAATTATTGTAGTCAAGTTATTAACAAGCTAAAACTACAACAGATATAATCTAATTCTGGAACAAACATACCATAGCATATTATTTAAAAAGAAGTACTAAAAAAATAATATACGTTGTATAGAAATCGTATATTTATTAAAAATGAAACTTACCGTCAAAAACCAGCTATAATTGACAGCT
This sequence comes from Polydrusus tereticollis, assembly GCA_963920685.1. Classification (NCBI taxonomy): domain Eukaryota; kingdom Metazoa; phylum Arthropoda; class Insecta; order Coleoptera; family Curculionidae; genus Polydrusus; species Polydrusus tereticollis. Next base: position 99,394,674 of record OY987333.1, read on the forward strand.
TGGTCTTGGAAATAAATAATTTGAACGTTTTGGTTTAGAAACAACAGAATCTTATGGTATTGTTTTCTAGTTCTTATGTCCCATGTGTACCAAGGAAGATCACAAAAGGTCTGATAGCATTTCTCCCACTAAAAATAAAGGTATTTTTTAATCTTACGTAATTTTTGTGGTTCGTACTGTTTAGATTTTTTTAGATACCTCGTTTTCGCAGGCCTGGCCAATAACCGCTCCATAAACCGAGAAATGTATTGTCAATGATGTAATAAATGCAGTGGAGTATATTGAAATACCACCCTTAAAATAGATAACATAATATAGTTCTCGTATCCCACAGTCGCCTATAACCAACTATTATCTCGTGATTATAACGAATCTAATTTGCAGTTCAAAAACCCTAGTTATACCGGCTCTGCAAAAGGCAATATTTGATTTGCAGTCAAAATCAATCAAATCAAAGGTTCTACTTACATTTAGATGATTTTAGCGACAGCGTAATGTAATCGCTATTAAAGAAATATTTGAAAGCAATATTACAAAGAATCAGTGTATTAGATAAGTATTTAATTACATTGATTTGCGTACCTACACAAAGAGAAACTACTTTCCTGCCGCTATTAAACGACTGCTTAGATTTTTGGAATGGAAAATTTAAATACTATAATAAAAGTTTATTTTACTAAACTAAATCTAACTTGAGACAATATTTTAAAAGTTATAGTAATAATAATTTGTTATTCTTAATTGTACAAGGATTATAGAATAAATTTATTCTGCCAGAATTGAGCGAACTAAATGTTACTTTTGATATTCAAACCAGGTATTTTCAGAAATAAGTAACACGTCGGCTCAGGCCGCTCTTGATGGCTGCCAAAGAACAAGGACGTTGCTGTTTGTGCGTATTTAGTGTGCGTGATTTGTTCAGTGACGATGAATTATTGATAAACTAGCTGAAAATAGCGAACTTACATTATTAACGGCAATATTGAGTGTTAGTTATTGCTTCTTATAACATATATTCGAGTTTTTTAATGAAATATACTAATTATTTGAATACAAAAAGGAGCCAAAGTTAAAGAAATGTCTGCATGTTGCATGGGCTGTATGGATACTTACGTCTTTTTTGAAATTATTATCTTTTTACAGTTTCAATATGACCATTGCTAGTGCGTACAGAATTTGTATCTTTTCATTTTACTCCTTGATTTTATCTTTCTTTAAAAGTTAAGAATTTATTAGGCTAAGTAAATATATACCTAATAAGTATTGAGGCAAAATATGAAATTAAATAATTTTTTTTTAATTAACTTGTCGCCATAGGATGCATTACATCATAGGATGCATTACATGAAGAATATAAACTATTCTTTGCATCGCCGCAGTTGTCTGAATCTACCTAATGGTCCTGTATCTGTCCGAATCTAAATTTACAGTTTTTATTAATGATTCTGTGTATTCATTTTATTTAGTGCTCGTTAAAAAAATTCAAATTTTAAAATTAGGTTCTTTCTCAGATACCTGATCAACTTGAAATGTTAATTAAGACTTAAAAAAGGAGGCAATATAATTTAATACGTATTTTACAATGGTATACAGAGTGGCAAAAAAGTCGCGCATAATGTCTGTAACTTTTAAATTACCTCGTATTTGAAATAGTGACCTTTATGAAAGTTGTTCAGTAAATTATTCTCCACATTTCTACCTGCATGAATTTTTTCTGTGATTTCTGGTTTGGTTGTCATAGAGACTAACCTTTTTAAATGGAACACCCTGCATATGATTGCATATTTGGATTTCACCTGGAGAACTCTGAATTTTCTGTATTTCAAATTTTCACCTGCATGCATCCGCAAGCGGTTGCAAGATAATAACAGCACAAAAATAAAAAACTTCTAATTATAATTATTCCTACCTTATACCCACCAGTGTTCTCATGACAGCGACCTAAGAGGTGTCAATTCTGATTTTCTTCTAAATTTTCTGTTGTCCGATTTCTAATTTGTTTACACTATGGTTCATCTGAATGAAAAACAACGAGTTAAAATTTTAATAATGGGCGGTTACGGAAATATGAAGAAATCGTAATACCAGCTTTGTCAACTTTTTAATGAATTATATCCAAATAGGCCTCCAATAAATCAGTCAACGGTGTGTCGAGTAGTAAAGAAATTTCGAGAAACAGGCAGTGTTAGGGAAGCCGCTAGATCAGGTCGACCTAAAACAGCAACCGGGGGAGACAAAGCTTTGGAGATCATGCTCTTAATACATGAAAATCCAACGCAATCATCCAGACCAAAGACAATGGATTTTAATGTGTGGCATCAGTCATGACAAATTTGTTTAAGCAGGAGAAGTTACATCCCTACAAGATAAGGTTGGTGCACGCGTTAAACGAGGATGATATTGATAGAAGAGCTGAATTTTGTGAGCTGATGATGGAAAGATGCAGTAACGATAATAACTTTGCAACAAATATCATTTTCTCGGATGAAGCTACTTTCCATTTAAATGGCATTGTTAATAGACACAATTATCATTATTGGTCTGCCGAGAATACTCACTGGTTCCAGGAAGGTCATACTCAGAGGCCCGAAGAAGTTAGTGTTTGGGCGGGCATAGTTGGTAGACATATTGTGGGACCTTTTTTCGTAGATGGTAATTTGAATGGCGAAAAATATTTGGACCTCCTCAGGAACCACATAATTCCTTCTTGCAGAATAGTTTTACCGGGTGTAAATAATGGCATCAACGAACAGGTATGGCTCCAGCAAGATGGAGCACCTGCGCATTATGCGGCAAATGTAAGGCAATACATAAGCGAACAATTTCCAGGACGTTGGATAGGCAGAAGAGGTGCCATTGACTGGCCAGTGCGATCCCCGGGCTTAACTTCGCTTGACATCTTTTTGTAGGGACACTTAAAGAACAAAGTCTACGTTAACCGTCCAAATGACTTAGAATCTTCAGGGTCAGGGATCGACTGACACTCTGCTTAGCAGAAAATGGTGGTGATTTTGAACACCTGATCCACTGAGAAGGTTTCACTTGTTTATTATTCCGATGTTAAGTTATTCAATTTTCTAGGCTATCTGTTTTTTTATCATAAAGTTTGTTACAATTTTAAATAAATAAAAATTTGAAATACAAAAAATTCAGAGTTGGCCAGTGGAATCCAAATATGCAATCATACGCAGAGCGTTTCATTTAAAAAAAACTAAGTTGGTCTCTATGACAACCAAACCAGAAATGACAGAAAAAATTCATGCAGGTAGAAATGTGGGGAATAATTTACTAAACAACTTTGATACAGGTCACTTTTTCGTATACGAGGTAATTCAAAAGTTACAGGCATTATGCGCTTATATTATACGCTTCGTATATATTATTCATGGATTGAATGTCGCATGAATTTCTACCAATTTAGAGTTTCAAACTAATATTTAACGTTCAGGGAGAGACATGTTATTGTACTTATTGCAACTTTAATGAAGAATATTTGGTATTATCCGCTTCTATAGGGTAGAATATATATGAAAGAAATTTTAAAAAATCATATTTTTAACAACATACAGGCGTGACTGCATATTTGAACCTGCTCTTAATTTAAAACAACTTTTCTTTATTACCATTTTTGATATTTCACAAACTTGTAGTACTGTGCTCTTACAAATTCATATTTTATTACACGCCTTAACATGACTAATTAATTTTTATGTCAGATGGATTCATCGAATGTCTTAGACTATGCAGAACTCTTTAAAAATGAGTAACTATTTTTAGTAAAATTAGTAATCAAAAGACTTATTATATGCAGCCAACTTAAGTAAGTAAGTAGACACACTCTATATATACGTAATTTAAGGAACGCAAGAAGCAATTCGAGATTAAAGTTAAGTTATACATGTTGTTAACTTTCTTGAAAATAATAACTATTTTCTTATAAACTGTTTTTATTTTACACAATGATATACAGCACTCCAAATATCGAATCAAAACTGCTATATTATATTTGGGTACCTATCACAAGTAGTGACGAATATCTGAAATGAAGGACTTTTGAATTTTAAAATTTTTATTGTAGCTAAGCGTAAACCACCTTTTATTCTTAAAGAGCATGCCATAAGAAAGTCTAGGTTGGGATTATTTTTTACTAAGGTTTATAATTCGAAATTAAGAAAGAAAGAAAATATTGTTTAAATCAATTTGTTTTTATCTCCCAGTTTTTTTTCCGTATGTAAGGAATACAACAAAAAGTTGATTAAAACAAGAGTTTTTTTACAGCTTGGAATTTTTTTTTTTGGCGTGACCTCGATCGCAACGTGGTGAAGAACCGGCAACGGGGAAATTTTGTGAAAATCCTGAAGGAAAATAGAAAAAATCAGGGTAAATAAACAGAAAAACACCCATTAGGGAAGCAGAACAATAAAAACTGGTAAGAGTATTCCTTTTTTCCTTTCCATCCTAACCTAACCTAGCTTTGGTAGCGCATTTGCATGGGGGAGGAGACTGGGGGGCTCACAAGCCCCCCAAACGCTTCGCAAGGGCGGAATAGAGTTATACATACATACTATTACAAACAGCAGGGCCCATTTAACGTAATTGTAGAGGGAATTGATCAAAATGTAGGCAATATTCATCCGGCAGCATTAGGAAAAAAATTCAAAACAGCTAAAGTCAATGATATTCTCAGAATTAAAAGGAAAGGTAAAAACAGAATTACCGTAGAGTTTACGACGGCAGTGGGAGCGAATAACTTCTTAAACAACGAGGTACTAAAGGCAGAAAACATTAAGGCATATATACCAGCATCAATGGCATCGTGCAAGGGCATTATCAGGGGGGTAAGCACAAAGATAGGTATAGAGGAATTCATTGCAGAGGCGGAATCTACAATTTCGATATTGGAAGCCAGAAGGATAAGGAAAAGGGTAAATGACAATGGCGACATAAGTTACGAGGATACAGAAGACATAGTTATAACCTTTAAAGGGACAAGCTTCCCAACATATGTTAGAATATATTACTTCGAGGCCTCAGTGAAACTCTACATCCCACTTCCAACAATATGCATTAAATGTCTCAGATATGGCCATGTGGCTGCCCAATGTAGAGGCAAAACTAGATGTGCTAGATGTGGAGACGAACATAATGCAAACGAGTGTCAGTGCACAACAGACAATATCTTATGTCTGTACTGTAAGGAAAATCATGAAGTAACAGACAGAAGGAATTGCAAGGAATACAAACGTCAAAAAGATATAAAGAAATCTATGGCAGAAAACAATATTTCATACTTTGAGGCCAGGAGTTTGCATCCGAAAGTAACAAATGACGAACAATATGAATCAGAAAATAACAGGGATTACACACGCAGACAACCAAACTTCAATTACCACCACAGTGCATTTCCGAGACTTAACATGAAGGAACTTGAAACTGTAGACATCTCACAAAGAAAGACTCATTTAACAAAACCACCAGAACCTAAGGCAACTTTTTCAGGGATTACAAGAAAGAGAAGGTCACTGACACCAATATCACCTGAAGTACAAGGATACGATCGGGAGGCACACAATAGATGCTTAATAGCCTCATCAGGTAGAAGCCCCTCAAACAAAGAGGCTACACCTGAGGAAGTGGAGGTTGTACCAGTTATGACCTTCATAGAAAATATAATTAATAAAGTCAATGTAACACACGAAGTTAAAAGTCACATTATTAGCGCAATTCAAAACGTGCTGGAAGGCAACACCAGTGATAACAAGGATGATAACCTGGGAGGAAACCCCATTGATAATACAACAATAACGACTGATGGCACTAAACACAAAAACAAAGATTATACAATGGAACATTAGGAGTGTCAACTCTAACAGAGACATTTTCAATAACATCATAATTGAAGAAAATCCAGACATTATTCTACTAAATGAAACATTTTTAAAAGCAAATCAAACATTTCACACAAAAAATTACACAACTATAAGGCAGGACAGACAGGATGGAAGGGGAGGCTTAGCCACCTTAATCCGACAAAACAAAATATTTAAAAAAATTGAAATAAATCTCGTTCTTCCACAAAAATTGCAGTTATTGATAATAGAGACTGGGAAAATTAGAATATGCAATATATATGCCCCACCAGATATCTATATAACCATTGGGCAATTTATAAGAATAATTGAACTTCTAGGAGATGAATACATAATCATGGGAGATATAAACGCACAAAATCAACTCTGGGGATCAACCATAAACAACAACAAAGGCATCAACCTGATAGAGGCGGCAAACTCAACTAACGCAGTCATCCTAAATGATGGCAGAACTACAAGAATCACAACACCGCATCAAGGTAATAGCTGTCCGGACATAACGATTACATCTAGTAGTCTAGCAACCAAATGCAAGTGGGACGTATTGGAGGACGCAGGTAACAGTGATCATCTGCCAACGGTCTGCAACTATGATCAGGGCAAGCTAGGAGAACAAGAAGCTTATAATAGATTCAAATGGAACATAAAAAAAGCCAACTGGGATCTTTATCAGGGAATATGTGCTCAAAGGGACCCCCAAAATTGGGAAGAATGGAAGGAAACCATCACTAACGCAGCAGAGCAAGCTATAGGAAAAGTGGAGATAACAACAAATAGAGCAGGAAGAATAAGGAAACCCACTTGGTGGGATACGGAATGCGAGAGGTCAGATAAAGAAAGAAAGATGGCGCTGAAAATATACAAAGAACACCATACAGAAGAAAATTATATAGAATATAAGAGGAAAGCAGCCATTGCTACAAGAACGCTGAGGAAAAAAAAAAGGAAAGTTTCATTCAATTTACAGAAAGTCTCAACAGGGAAACGAATATTGCAAAAGTATGGAGGGTAGTAAGAAAGTTCTCAAACATCAACAACGCAACCAGGCAGCCAAGCGATCCTGCTGAAGGTTGGTTGGAGGAACTACTTTACAAACTAGCGCCAATATATATTCCTCAAGACACGCAATCACAGCAACAACAACCTGCAACTCCACTGGAATTCTCAGAGGAAGAGATAGAAGCGGTACTCAACTGTAAAAAAAAAGACTCGGCACCAGGTAACGACGCTATAACCTACTCAATGATCAAGAACGTACCAGTCAATATGAAAGATGCTCTTAAAACCATTTTCAATAACATCCTGTTGGGAAGGATGGAGGTACCAGAAGACTGGAAAATATCAACAATTGTACCAATCCTCAAAGTGGGCAAGAACGCGGATGACTGTAACAACTATAGGCCTATAGCATTAACAAACTGCACAGGGAAAGTACTGGAGGCACTCATAAAGCAGAGAATAGACTACTACATGGAGAATAACGAGTTCTTTGAGGAAGAAATCAATGGCTTCAGGAAAAATAGAGGGACAATGGAGAACATAACTATACTCTCTTCAGAAATATATAGCGCTTTCACAAAGAATGAGACAACCACAGCAGTATTCATAGACATGGCGTCAGCATACGACAATGTCAATATATGGAAGCTTAAAGAAAGCCTAGTAAAATATAACATAAATAACAATTACATTGGAATTATAATGCAACTTCTATGGGCTAGGAAAATTTACATAAGATCTGGTAAAACTGGAAAGATAGTAGGCCCACATTGGTGTTATAAGGGTATTCAACAGGGGTCCCCGCTCAGTCCTATCTTATTCAATATATACACCAACGACTTCAAAAAAAATCTCACAAATAACGTCAAGGCTCTGCAATATGCGGACGATCTAGTTGTCTACACTTCGGGAAAAAGCATTGAGGAATGTAGAGAAGATATCCAAAACACCTTAAACAACATAGAAGGATGGATGGAAGAAAAGGATATGGAAGTCTCAGTCAACAAAACGAAAACTATGATCTTCAGCAAAGGGAGAAGACATCCAACAAGCCCAGTCAGATATAGGGGTGCAGTAATTGAACGCGTGGATAACTATAAATACCTGGGAGTCACATTTGACTCGCAAATGAGATGGACAGCCCACATAGACAACATGTGTCTAAGAGCCAACAAGGCTATTAATATAATGAAATCGCTCACAAGAGTATGGTGGGGAGCAGACCCAAAAATACTTATAAACATCTATAAAGGTATGGTAAGAACACATCTTGACTATGGTAGTCAAGCCATCTTTAAGACAACCACGAGAAACTGGAGCAGAATAGACAGAATGCAATATCAAACATTAAGAATTGCTTTAGGACTGATGAAATCCACACCAACGCACATCATCCTCTCAGAAGCTGGAGAACTACCGATGGAAATCAGAAGACATCTTATCTGCACAAAACTGTCAATGAAACACATGGCGCTTAGCACAAGTAGGGTTCATCAAGCACTCCTAAACTTTTACCTGCTGTTCAACGAGGAACCATCATACTGGAGACACAAAAAGGCGCCGCCAATACTGGAGGGCTTTGATCTGGCAATACAGTACACAGAGTACATAGAAAAAAACAGAAGACTGCCCTGTTATGACACAGAGTACGGAGGTCAATTCACCAAAATAGAGATTATCGATTCCAAAATTGGAAAATTCAGCCCGAACAGCCAGCAAATCTTTGAAGACATAAAACAACAAAAATATAGACAATACTCTACAGTGTATACTGATGCCTCGGTGGACCCGGAGAGTGATAGGGTAGGAGTCGGGGTCTATAGTTCAGATCTGGAAATAGAAAAGTTCAATCAGCTGGCAACCCATACTAATATCTGTACAGCAGAGATCCTGGCCATCAAAGACGCTATACAGACAAGTAAAAACCTAGCAAATAATATTCTAATAATATCGGACTCAAAGAGTGGACTACAAAAACTCCAAAGAATAGGAATCCAAGGTAGAAATGATCATATCACGCTGCAAACTAGAAATGAAATTGTAGGAGCAATCAGAAATGGAACCAACCTCAAAATTATGTGGATTCCAAGTCACAGTGGGATAAAAGGAAATGAGAAAGCAGACGAATTAGCTCTAACTGGAAGAAACGAGGGCACCCAAATAGACAATAAGCTACATTTTACGGATGTAATGAAAAAAGTTAAAGAGCTTCTATGGGAAAACTGGGGTAACATTTATAAAAGAACAGGTAGAAGAAAAGGGATATCATATGTAAAAATCCAACAACTCCCACTGAAGAAACCATGGTTCAACAAATACCAGTATACTAAGAGGAAGTTAATCTCCACAATGTGCAGAATGAGATCCTCACACTGCTGCACACCGGCCCACTTACATAAACTAAACCTGAAGGACGAACCAAACTGCGCATGTGGAGAGTATGGAGACCTGAATCACATACTCCTGGGCTGTGATAACGACCAAAACACCAAGAACCTATACACTTATCTCGCTCGTAAAATAAAAACCCCTATCCATATATCAAACATTCTAGGAAATCCCACGGGTGAAGCTGCCCTCTCCATGATGAGAATTATAGACAAAATCGGCATTAAAATATAACCTCTGATCAACTACCAACTTAACTGACAACTGTCAGTTTTGCATAGTATAGTATAGTAGAGTAGGAACGTATGAATTGAATCCATAGTAGATTATAATAGCTTACTGCATGTAACATTTGCTTAAAGAGTAGAAATTCGCATGACGCTTAAAAATTAAATAAGAACAACGCTTAAGCTAAATGATAATTCCCAATTTCCTTGATTCCCCACAAACCCCTATAACCCTCATCCCTTTATTCACCAGATAAGAAGAATAAGTGCAAGGGAGATAGGTAGAGATCAAGTCTCGACGCACATGCAAGTGGGCGCCTATCTTCAGACGAAACAACCAAGAACCCAGAACAAAAATTGGCTGGATGCCGAAAGGCAAGAGGTCATAGAAAAATTTCGAACAGAACAGAACAGAACAGCTTGGAATATGACTAAAAGATATACCTAACCAACATTTTCTAATGTTATGTTTCTTACAGACGACAAATAATTTAGATTCACTTTTAGGTAGGTAATGATTAATATTATTTAAGATTTTTACCTCCCAATTGTTCAATCACAAGACATATTTTTTTGAAAGTAAAATTTCTTATAATGGACTAGCTCTAACACAGTAATATTATTTTTTTTACAAGCTGAATGATAAAGGTACAGTAATAATATTTTTGGGCAGCTTAAACTTTAAACTAAAGAAACAATAATGCTGATCGATATCGATAAAATGAACTGTTTACGAAAAACAAAATATTTTTGTTTAATATGGGTTTTTCGCATTATGGTTGTCATCTTTATTTCCTTTTTTGTTGCTATGTTTTTTTTTGACACTTGCTAGTTTAAATAGGGATATTCTTTTAAGTGTCAGTTGAAAATATAATGTTTTGAAATTTTTGATCTTTCTTCTTTTTTTCTTCTTGGTTAGTTGATTTATAGTGGAACTAACGCTTGCTGAATATGCCGACATGCACCTAATGTATGGGTTTGCATCATGTAATTCCTTTGAAGCCTGAGGGCTGTATGAAACACGATTTTCAAATGAAAGAATTCCTGATAGGAAAACTTTTGAAAGAGTGGATCGTCGTTTGAGAGAGGCAGGTAAGAACTACGATGTTGTATTTTTTAATTGTACTCCTCGAATGATTCAGATTTCATGTAAATTATTGTAAATAATTATAGGAATGTTTAATTAAGCGCTACAATTGTAGAAATCAAATCCATTGCGTTGAGGGCATTGAAGAAACCATCCCAAATGCCGTGGGAGCAGATCTTTCTACAAGTGTCCGAAAAGTGACCATGTAGTTTGATTGCTCAAAATCGACGTTCTCTAGAATCCTTAGAGGACAACAGTTGCATTAGTGCCATCTTTAAAAAGTCCATGCGCTTCTTCTTAAAGACTTTCTGCGGATGATGAAGCTTTCTAGCTGGGTTTTAGATCGGCACAGAAACGATGCAAATTTCATTGGTTCGGTTCTCTTTACGGACGAAGCTGGATTTTCTAAAAGCGGTATCATCAACTCCCATAATTTGCATTGATGGGCATAGGAAAATTCACATACTTTCATTGTAACACAACATTAGCATCAATTTGAACTAATCAACGTGTGGACCAGAATCATCGGGCAACATTTAATCGAACCATTTGTACTGCCAAAAAGGCTGACTGGAGAACTTTATTTGGAATTTCTTCAAAATAGTTTACCAGAACTTTTAGAAGATCTACCTACCTCTGCCAATACGACGTGATATGTGGTTCATGCATCATGGGGACCCCGTCACATTTTAGTCTACTAGTTCGAGAACACCTAAACAGGAACTTTACAAATCAACGTAGAGGAAGAGGAGGACCAGTGGCTTGGCCTCCTCGATTTTCTGCCCTAAATCCATTACATTTTTTTGTGGGTCGATTTAAAAACTTTAGTCTATGCCAATCCAATAGACAATCGAGAAAACTGATTGAAAATGATTAATTTTCATTGTCAAGAAATAAGGACTAATGTTGAGGCATTGTGGAGGGTCCAACAAGCTTCAATTCTTAGAGCTGGAAGGAATGAATAAGGGTAAAAGGAGCCCATGTTGAAATGACACACAAAATTATTCAATAATAACCATTTTGAACAAAAGTATTTTTTTTATAAACAGATTATTTAATCTATGTCAATCAAGAGTATTTTTTTTTTTATTAAAGGTTTAAGCTGTCAAAAAATTTTATGGTTGTGCCTTTATCGTACAGTGTGTAAACAAATAGCATTAATCTGTTAGAGCTAGTCCGTCCCTGGCAAACTAAATAAGCCGAATGTTATTATAAGGGCCCACTTTACGGAGACGTAGTAACCATCATATTAAAGATAAATAATCATTGAACTACATCTAATACTTCAAAAGTTATTTGGAAACAAAAGATTTTCAAGGACATCCTTTATGATCTCCGTAGGGGAGCCGTAGAAAAAAAAAATGTATATAGAAACTTGTCAAATTATTTTTATGTGTTCTATCTGAATTCGGGAAATTGCTCACATATTCTGGGACACCCTGTATAGTACAGTTAAATTAAATATATTTAAATTTGCACAATAATTAAATTTTAGCGACTATTTGTTGTGGTGGGGCAATGATGTTTTAATGGAAATTTTAATTAAATTACATAATTCCTTGAATTCAAGGTTTAGTTGTCCGTTATCAATGAAATTATCGTAACGTTTCTCTTTGTGTGCATACAATGCTTTAAGTCTATGTGCTACAATTTTCATAAACTGAATTTTACTGATTTTGTGTGAATTCTCCTGAAGAATTAGGCTAAGTAAATATATACCTTTGAAACTTCAAGAAGCGCCAGTACTTCTGGTATTGTAAAAACCGACCAGAGGTGAGCACATTCTTCTATTTCGAAAACGTCTTACCCACGGAAAAATGAAGTTATAGAGCACATAAATTCGTTCCCTCGCTACGAGAGCCACTACAGTCGTAGGCAAACTGAGAAACATTACTTGCCTGCTAATTTGAATATAAAATTGATGTATTCTTTATATAAGGAACATAATCCTAACCCAGTATCATATGGCATATACCTATAGAAACATTTTCAATGGAATTAATTTATCATTTAAGTTTCCACATAATCATACATGTAACACATGCGATACTTTTAACTTAAAATTTAAGCTTGCTAGCAACGAAAACGAAAAGAAAATTGAAGCAGATTGGAATAATCACAAGGAGATGCCTGATAAGCATTTCAAAGCCAAATCAATAGATAAGGATGATGCGAAAATTAATGAATCTCAAAAGATGATATCCTTCGACCTCCAGCAGGTACTGTCAACGCCATATATTCAGACCAATATTCTGTTTTACAAGCGCCAATTATCTGTTTATAATTTAACCGTTTATGGCCGGGGAGAGGGGATAGCCGATAACTTTTTATGGAATGAAACTATAGCAGGTCGGGGTACTAATCAAATAGGCTCATGTGTATTTAGGTACTTAACCAATCTCCCAGAGCGAATTTCTCATGTAGTCATGTACTCAGATATGTGTACAGGGCAAGACAGAAAGTCACACATAGCAGCTATGTGTTTTACGACTTTGCAGCACAATACTGCACTTAAAACAATTGAGCACAAGTTCATGGTAAGTGGACATTCGCATATGGAGTGTGATACAGCACATGCAATGATTGAAAAGGCTAAGAGAAGAACAAGTATGACAATTCATCATACACGAGATTGGTCTCAGCTCATTCGTTCCGTCGGAAAGAAATGCAAATTTTTTTCAACAGAAATGGGCCAAGAAGATTTTTTAGACTTTAATGCTTTATACAGGGTGTTTTGTAATTGAATGTCAATAATTAAGTGGGCGATTTTTGTGTTCATTTTAAAAAGAAAACTTCATATGAACGTATGTCCTAAACGTCTTTATTTTTGATATACAGGGTGGTAAAGTTTTCAAAAATAAATAGTTTTTTAATAATATCTGTAATACCACTTTAGATATTTTAATGAAATTTGGCAGACATGTACAATGTATCAAGATGCATTATTTACCGTACAACAATTTTTTTTTATTTCCACCAGTGGCGTTCGTACGGAATTTCACCTGCCTATTTTGGCAGACATTAATGTAACGCTACTGATTTCTCGTAAAACTAAATTTATTCCTAAAATCCCCAATCATTTCTAAACAAATTTGATCTCTTGATTTTCAATCCGATGCACGGTTTTCGCTTAAAAAAAATAAAAACCTTTTCTCTGCATGATCATAACAATATCGTTAATATGACAATATCACTCAAATCTTATTAAAAATTGCAAAACTTTCTGAGGAGTATTTTTTGTGATTATTTCTGCTCTGTTTTCTGTGTGACGTGAAGCGGTCACAATAAAAATTTAAAAGTTACCCATTGACGAACTCAGTTTGCTAAGTAAAATCGGCTGCGTGTTATTGAGTTTCTGGTTTCTGTTGACAGAGAAGAATCTCTTGTGCGGAACTCTTCAGAACTACCAAAGTAACGTAAGATAAAGAGAAACGTGGTCAAAGCCTGTCGAGTAATCGTAATAAGGCGTTATTAATCTTGAAAGGTAACCTAGGTAAAAGGTAAAGGTGGATTCAAAATAGAATGGTCAGGCTGTGAAGATTTTATTTCTAAGAAAATTATATTATTGTCATGTCATTGCATAATTTAGAATTAAAAAGTACATAATTATACAACAAAGAACCTAAAAAAATATAAATTTAAACGAAATTAAAGACGTGTTCGCCTTCTACTTCCAAATAGCAGATTGGAATAATCACAAAGAGATGCCTGATAAGCATTTCAAAGCCAAATCAATAGATAAGGATGATGCGAAAATTAATGAATCTCAAAAGATGATATCCTTCGACCTCCAGCAGGTACTGTCAACGCCATATATTCAGACCAATATTCTGTTTTACAAGCGCCAATTATATGTTTATAATTTAACCGGTTATGGCCGGGGAGAGGGGATAGCCGATAACTTTTTATGGAATGAAACTATAGCAGGTCGGGGTACTAATCAAATAGGCTCATGTGTATTTAGGTACTTAACCAATCTCCCAGAGCGAATTTCTCATGTAGTCATGTACTCAGATATGTGTACAGGGCAAGACAGAAAGTCACACATAGCAGCTATGTGTTTTACGACTTTGCAGCACAATACTGCACTTAAAACAATTGAGCACAAGTTCATGGTAAGTGGACATTCGCATATGGAGTGTGATACAGCACATGCAATGATTGAAAAGGCTAAGAGAAGAACAAGTATGACAATTCATCATACACGAGATTGGTCTCAGCTCATTCGTTCCGTCGGAAAGAAATGCAAATTTTTTGTAACAGAAATGGGCCAAGAAGATTTTTTAGACTTTAATGCTTTATACAGGGTGTTTTGTAATTGAATGTCAATAATTAAGTGGGCGATTTTTGTGTTCATTTTAAAAAGAAAACTTCATATGAACGTATGTCCTAAACGTCTTTATTTTTGATATACAGGGTGGTAAAGTTTTCAAAAATAAATAGTTTTTTAATAATATCTGTAATACCACTTTAGATATTTTAATGAAATTTGGCAGACATGTACAATGTATCAAGATGCATTATTTACCGTACAACAATTTTTTTTTATTTCCACCAGTGGCGTTCGTACGGAATTTCACCTGCCTATTTTGGCAGACATTAATGTAACGCTACTGATTTCTCGTAAAACTAAATTTATTCCTAAAATCCCCAATCATTTCTAAACAAATTTGATCTCTTGATTTTCAATCCGATGCACGGTTTTCGCTTAAAAAAAATAAAAACCTTTTCTCTGCATGATCATAACAATATCGTTAATATGACAATATCACCATGCACAGAAATAGATTTTATATTTCTTAGATCAAGTTTGTTTAGAAATGAATAAGGATCGTCTGTTAATAAATCAACAACAACCTTTGTGAAAAAAAGAACATACATAGAAACTAGATAAGTTGTTGAAAATGCCCTCCACCTTGAAGGATACACGCTTCAGCTCCTTTCCTCATATTGTAGCGCACTCTTTGAAGTATACCTTCAGTATTTCTTATTAAATCGAAGGAAGCTCTTATACGATCTTCCAGCTCTTCTAAAGTGTTTACTGGGGTGCGGTAAACCAGACTTTTAAGATGCCCCCATAAGAAAAAGTCTAAACTATTTAAATCTGGGGACCTAGACGGCCATGGTTGAGGTCCGCCACGACCAACCCATCGGTTATTAAATGTTTGATTTAAATATTCTCTTGCTACAACACTAAAGTGAGCGGGGCACCATCATGCATGAACCATATTCTGTTTCTTATTAAAATTGGTACTTCTTCTAGCAATATGGGCAAATCCTCCTCTAGAAACCGGTGATAATTATGTCCATTTAGCTTTTCTGGCAGGAAAAAAGGTCCAATTAAATAATTTCCAACAATTCCACCCCAGACATTTACCGAAAACTGTTCTTGCTGGTTATATTCTACAACTGCGTGGGGGTTTTCGTCGGCCCAAATATGGTTATTGTGAAAATTTCTGATTGCGTTTCTGGAAAAGTTAGCTTCATCTGTAAACATTATTTCATGGTCAAACAAGGGATTATGCGAAATTTTCTCCAAAAACCACTGACAAAAATTAACACGCAAGGGAAAGTCTTGGGGAAGTAACGCTTGGACCCGCTGAATATGATACGGGTACAATAAAAAATCGTGCAAAATTTTCCAAACCAGGACGTGCGAGATATTCAGATTATATCCAATTTTTCTAGTACTTATTTCAGGATTATTATCAATATAATTTAAAATTTCTTCTTCAATTTCTGGAGTTCTTACAGTCCGATGGGATCCTTTTAATTGATTATTTGCCATAAAAGTACCTGTTTCAGTCAACCTTCTATGTACATTTGCAAATGTTCGCCTATCTGGTATGACTCTATTAGGGAACCGCTCTTGATACAATCGCCTAGCTTCCGGCGAACTGCCATCAGCCAAACCATACATGTAATGCATATCTGCCAACTCCTCATTAGTAAACCCGACCATTATCTTTCAAAATAACAATACTCGGATATTTTAAACACCAAATTAATAAGACACGAAAAACCGAATTTAAATATTGATAAACTGTCAAACAAAATAATGACAACCGCCCTGACAACAGAATTAATAACTCTTACAGACACAGCCTACTACAATAATAATTTTTGAGATCCTTATTTATTTCTAAGCAAACTTGATCTAGGAAATAAAATCTATTTCTGTGCATGGTGATATTGTCATATTAACGATATTGTTATGATCATGCAGAGAAAAGGTTTTTATTTTTTTTAAGCGAAAACCGTGCATCGGATTGAAAAAATTCAAGAGATCAAATTTGTTTAGAAATGATTGGGGATTTTAGAAATAAATTTATTTTTACGAGAAATCAGTAGCGTTACATTAATGTCTGCCAAAATAGGCAGGTGAAATTCCGTACGAACGCCACTGGTGGAAATAAAAAAAATTGTTGTACGGTAAATAATGCATCTTGATACATAGTACATGTCTGCCAAATTTCATTAAAATATCTAAAGTGGTATTTTAGATATTATTAAAAAACTATTTATTTTTGAAAACTTTACCACCCTGTATACCAAAAATAAAGACGTTTAGGACATACGTTCATATGAAGTTTTCTTTTTAAAATGAACACAAAAATCGCCCTCTTAATTATTGACATTCAATTACAAAACACCCTGTATAAGCAAGAGCTTTAAATTAAAACAAAAGATTGTGAGAACGACAAATTTACTTGGCATGATGTTCAATGGATAAGATACCAAAGTGATCAGATTGGCATAATACAGTATAAAAAATCCGTTGATATGGATGAACCTTTTAAACAGATTTCCTTTTTACGACGACGCCGAAAAAATCCTACTTTAGAACCCAAACGTCAATATACGGCTGTAATTCCCATATCCGAGGAAAAAAAGAAAGACCTTTGCAGCATTTTGCATTCGGTCGATCCTGTTTTCCATGATTATTATAAAAGCCTTCCAACTGTAGCTGATGCACGAAAAAATGGCGCTGAAAGTGATAAACTTCTAGAATAATTATAATATATTTGTTAATTGTAGTAAGTATTTAGTTGGGTTTCCGACATTTGTCATCTTAAGTTTAATACACAAATTTGTACTTGTATTTTTTCTTAAATAAGCGCAAAAAATCAATAATAGCAATTAGTTTATTTAGAGAAAAACTACTTATGTCAAAAATTTCCGTCTGACCAAAACTGTCATAAGTCACTATAACAAGGTAAGTATCTTGTCCTATTTTCCTAACGTTTGACATAAAAGTGGAACTATATTAGGCTGAAAAAGTAGCCAGAGCAAAAAATAAAAATACATTATATTTCAAATTCTTTGCGACAACGAAATACCAACTAATGTTATTCTGGCTAATATTTTAATTCAAATGCTTATGACATAAGCACTTTTTCCCTGTCACCACAGTTATGTCACGAAGACAAAAATAAATTAATTCAATCTTATCTTCATTCAGAATCAACCCATTTTCCTAGCAGTAGTTCTGTATTGAACTAACCTGAACCTCTGCTAAGAGCCTCAGTATCTAGACCAGCACACTTGACAGCGGTGTCATCCGCAAAAAGGAAAATATAATGGTTTTTAAAGTTGCTTGACCCAATGTCATTTATAAAAACTATAAACAACAATGGACCCAGTATACTGCCCTGAGGCACGCCGTTAGTAACCACGCTGTGAGCAGAAGAGTCCGATTCTAGACGGTGTTTTAACATATCTCTCTGAGATTTACCCGACAAAAAGCTACTCAACCAGTCAAGTGCATTACCGCGAGCACCATATCTGTAAAGCTTATTTAGTAAGAGGTCTATTTCATAACATCAAATGCCCTTTTAAGCTCAGAAAATAATCATGCCATCTGATTGCTTGAATCCAGGTTTCCATGTATATTACTCTTTCTAAAAAGTTCTTCATGGTCTATGACCTTTAATGAAATCATCTGACGTAAAAATTGGTTAGTCATGTTAGGATGTGTAATAAAATATGAATTTGGCGTGAAAGCAAGGTACCAGAATTTTTTAAATGATCACAAAATTTTATAAAAAAAAGTTGTTTTGAATCAGAAACAAATTCAAATAGGCAGTCACGTCTATCTGTTGTTAAAAATATTTGTTTTTAATTTTTTCCATGCTCTACCAGATTGCGGGGAATAATTTCAGACATTTCTAATCAAAGTTGTAATTACAAGGACATGTCTCTCACTAAACGGTAAATTGAAAGTCTAAATTGGTAAAAATCCATGCCAGACTGAGTTCAAATATATTCGAAGTATACAATATATACCCTTGTGGTGCACAATTACAAAAGGTTGAAGTATTGAACCATGTCAATTTGTTTCATCTCTTTGGGTCTCAATTGACAAGTTGATCGGATAACGAAGAAAAAAACTAATATTAGAATTTTAAATTAGAGGACAAATTCAAGGAGTAAAATAAAATAATACAAATTTTGTGTTCAGTAGCAATAGTCATATTCAGACCTTAAAAAAATTAATAATCTTAAGAAAGCACGTAGTACTATCTACCTATACAAGCCCGTGCAACAGACATTTCCTTCATATTAGCCTCTTTGGATATCTAAATAATTTTTAGTATATTTCATTAAAAAAAACTTGAAAATATATTATAGAAGAAAAGAAACAATACCTAATATTGCCATTATTAATCTAAGATCTTAACAAGAATTAAAAAATATGTCACACTAAATAATATTTTATTTTAAATTGTGTTTTAGTTACCTTCAAACACAGTTGCTAACATTTTCAAGTCCCAAAGTTTCAAAAGTTAACTTTCGAAATACGCAAAACAAATGCACCAAACAGTAATGTCTTTGTTTTTTCGTATCCTGCAAAATGCGGCATGAGCCGACATGGTATTTACTTGTGGGAATACCTGGCTTAAATATCCAAAGTAAAGTTTACCTCAATTAATAAGATTAGAAGGCGTTTTTGGTGCGATTAAAAGTTACTTAGATGAACTGTACAGGGTGATTGACGGTGGATGGTCTATTAGACGTTCTGGCGAACTAGTCAACGGATCACTTTGAAAATTTGAGAAGTTACATAGGTCGACGTGCTCTCTCCTTTGAACATATTTTTAACTGTGCAGTGTTGCCGATTCTACTAAAAAGTACTAGCTAATTTGATATTTTAAATAGAATACCCTGTATATTAATCTTTTTTCGAATCCCTATTAATTTATTAATAAATTCTCTTAACTTTTTTCTATACCTATCTGTCATCGTTTTCGAGATAATAATTTTGTTTTTTTTTCGCAAAGCATGGCCTTTAAAAACTGCCGATATTTTTGACTTCGTGACAGATTAGGACATGCAAATTTGGTGAAAAGTTAGGTAATATCCAGAGACATTTTACTTTGTGTCTATATCTTAGTTATTATAGTACAGGGTGTTTCAGAAGTACAAATATTTTGATGATTTGGAAAAGTTACTAAAATTATATTTTTTTAAATGGAACACCCTGTATTTTATCTTTCATTCTAAGAGCTCTTAAAATTTTCTGTATTTTTATATAAAATGTTCCTATACAAATCTAGAACAGTTTTTGACATAATATGAGCATTTATTTGCGAAATTAATTGTTAACACTGGGTGTAGTTGCAAAACTCACAATCTCCATCATAAGCAGTTTTTGAGAAATAGCTGAAAACGTGTAGCTTGGGAACCTTAGATTTTTTTAAAACACATAATAATATGAAATATTGGAAAAAACATACCAAAACTAGTTCAAGAGAACCAAATTTGACATTTTTTGGATTTTTGTTTGGAGAATGTGAGTTTTGCTGCGCGGTTTTGAAATATGTGAGTTGTGCAGTGAACAAATTTGGAGAATGTGACTTTTGTCGTGAAATAAGTACAATGATACAGAAAAACTTTTATTTTAACAAAAACATATTATAGGAACACCAACAAAAATAAGCAACAATAATTTTAAATGCGTGGTTCCAAAATAATGTCTTGAGGCTCACACAAGTCATCATTTCCACTATTAGCCTCGCCACCATTGGAACCTTCATCACCTTCATCTAGGACGTGCTTGTAAAAGTCGAGATTTAGATTGTTGTTTTCTTTCCAATCATTTCCATAATGTTTGGACAGAAGAGCTCTGACGTCATTTTTTCTATTAGGAGGTAAGATATTTTTCTCCTCTATGATATCCGGTTGTATTCCAGCAATACTTTTCCCCTTTTTGCAGATGTTTTGCGCAGCACCGGTAAATGATTTATAAAACACTTCGCCCTGAACAAGCACTTTATTGGTAGCAGTTCTTTTTATAATAATACGCTTGGATTGTTTCAGTTTGAAGTGCCATGATCCCGGTAGTTTCAGGACTTGGTCTTTGGCCGCTTTCCAGTCAAGATTTGAACAGTCTCTTCCTAAATTTTTCACCGTTGCATAATGGGAAAATATTTCTTGGTATTCTTCAGGATAAAGAATTACTTCCTGCTTCTTAATTTCTTTTTCACTTAGACCGAAAACTCGATCTGGTGGTATGAAACTATGGCCCGTTACTGGGAAAACTACTTCTATTTCCGTGATGTTGTCTGTGGCGTTAAGCAACCATTTACACAGCATTGCCACCAAAGTCGAGTTTTTATTTTGGCCTGAACAGCCATCAGACATTAGCCGTAGTTTATTAAAATTCGTGAGGTCAGTAGTTTGTCGAGTATCGTATACATAAGAAGATATCTCATTAGATACTTTTGGAAACTGATTCTCCGTCCAGCAGTAAGAAGTCACTGTTTGAGGGTTAATTTTTCCTTTGGAGCAGCCTTTTACTATGGTAAAATTGTAAATGTAGACTTGCCGACTGTAGTAGGTAGCCTGGTCGGGAATCTTTGGAAGAGGTTGGTTCTTCTGGCAGTCAAAAGAAAGGATTAATAATTCATCATTATCTACCTGAAGAAGGTGAAAAAAGCCTTAGCCCTTAATTTATGAACACGTAGTTCAGTAATAAGGCTTGTTTTAACCTGCAGATCTGTACAGGTTTTGATTCGTTCACCTAGCTGTAAACTGTAAGGAGCACACGTCGGTTCGCGGGTTTCCAAACCCAAGATTGTAGTATGTGTTGAAAATTTTCCGGAAAAAATTAATCTTAAAGTCTGTGCGTTTTAAGAAGTCCGCTAAGCCATAAAACCTCTTGAGCATTATGTCGGTGGCTCTCAAACAATAAATTATATTGAAGGTAATTTTGGATGTTGTTAAATTACATTTTCTAAATAAAATAATTTAAAGTAAATAAAAAATTAGTTTAGGTAAAGAAAAATAATAATTTTTTAGCTTTTGTAGTATTCAGAAAAATTAGTTTTACGAATTCTTTTTTATAAAGTTTTGGTTCTAAAAAGAACCGATTTTGTAGTCGTGCGACAGAACGTACCTACTTGTAGATAGGTACTACTAAAAGTAGTCTTCCTCTGCATTTGAAATTTCACCCATGCTTTCAGACTCACCAGAATCAACATCATCGTCATCATTCGTAATAATTAACGGTCTTACTTCGTCTATAACCTGTTCTGTCTCATAATATTCAAAAATAATTTTTTCTGTGTGTTCAATGCATTTCCGCCATTCTTCTTTGCCCGCTTGGCTAAGCGCCTCCTCCCATAACTTTATAACGCTAGGCTTACCGATATTTTTACAGGCATGTTTGTCATAATAGTTCTTGCTAATACCCCATACCAATTCAATTGCGTTGTAATGACAATGGTAGGGCGGCAATCTCAAAACTTGATGTCCATATTTGAGGGCTAATTCGTCAACAACATACTTTTTTTTAAATGACTGCTCTTTACACTTGCTTAAAAGTTTACTTTTTAAATATAAATTTTCATGGTTTATGTTTTTCTTTGACAACCACTCTTTTATTTCTTCCTTTTTCCAGCTGCTTGTAGGGAATTTCTCTTCGAGTCTCGTATTGTAAGAGGCATTGTCTAAAACAATTAAGGAAGGTTTTTGTAAACTTTTTAACAGTTTTTCCTCGAACCAATGCTCAAAAATTTCAGCATCCATATTGCCGTGATAATCATCAGTTTTTTTTGTTGATGAAAATATCAAACTGGCATTTAAAACAAAACCTTCTTCATTACCAGCATGTAATATAATATACCTTTTTCCATTACTTGCACGGGTACTTGAATAACAATGCTTTGAGTCATCCTGCCAAGACGTTTTTGTTGAAGTTCCGTTTGCAAATACCCATGTTTCGTCAAGAAAAACAACTTGTCTTGACAATTCCGATTTTTTGACAAAATCTTTAACATATTTAACCATCCCGCACTTGAGCAAATTTTAATTGGTTCTTGGAAAATAGCGATTATTATATAGATTTAACTATAATAATAGCAAAATAATTTAATTATCTATTTAATTATTATTTATGCTCAACGCGTAATTCTAAGATAATTTTGTTTTGAAACCTCTGATTTCGCCCAGTAATAGAATACAGTAAACCAGTGGGATGTTCGGTGTGATCAAGTATAGCGAAGGTGCGAAGATATTGTAACTTAACCGACTTACTATTTTAAAAGCGATAACATCCCTTGGTGATTTAATCCGATATCGGACTTCTTAAAACGCACAGACTATAACAGGAATACCATCGTACATCCTATGGAGCTTTGTTATATTCAGTTCCGATGCCAAATACTTTCTTGAAGAAACTGCGGATCGACGACAGTGACTTTCTATGCACTTTAACTTGTTTATAAAATTAATGACACTCTCTTTTTTTGGTCGATATTCGGTACTTTTTCTGTCACCTCCTCTTCTTTCACAGGACAGTTGACCAGTATCATAATAGCGTTTTAAGAGTATGTTCAGCCGAAACCTGGATACATTTAAAATCTTTAAGAAGGTGTCCAAGCAAACGGGCACTAAGCGCATTTTTCCGTTTGGCACAAAATATTTCGATCGAAAAGATGATGTATTATACCGACCTGTTGTGGTTCTCTGTCTTTTTATATGATTTACCTCTATGTATTTAATAATAAATCTATCCTGTTCTATTTTTGTCGTATGGCTATAAAAATTCTGATGAAACCTGCGAGTTTCCCGCATTTTTAACGTTTTACATAAAAATGCTCCAGCGTCATGGGAACACCGAGGTGACACAGGAAATCTCTTGGAAGCATGCCTTATAACAATAAAGTTAAATTAAGCCCTGTAAATATACCTGTAACTTAAAACTAACCGTCTAGCTTTTAGTTGATTGCGTTTCCATGTAGCTGGAGATATTTTCGGTTTCCTAGTTCTACTGCCTTCTGGACACGGAGTAACGTCACCTTCCATGGCAATACAAACAGAGTATTTATTGTCCAAAGAACACTAAACTAGTATTAATATATAATTGTTTTTCATAAACGTTTTTTACTGGCAATTCTTATAAAACTAACATAACCTCAAAACTCCAATCCAACCAAAACAGCTAAAAAATAAGTCGATAATCACCCGGTATCAGTCAAATCGGATAATGTTATGCAACGAAATGTACGTTTAAGTACTATCCTATTAGGGGAGAATGTGATTTATGACATTTCGAGATTTACACATAAACGTGTTACGGATAATGTGAGTTTTGCAGCGAATTACTGAATTTAGAATTACATTTTTATGGGATATTGTTAATTTTGTCGCAATTTTACATTACCATCTTGTGGAATTCAGGTTTTTTTATAGTCTGATACTACTAACTCATTTTTGACGAAAAGTGGATAATGTGAGTTCTGCAACCACACCCCTCCAGATATCAATCATATGAATTTTCAGTCAAATTTAACAAGTAGCCTATATAAACTTTTGTTTTGAGACGGTTGACATTCTGATATTATTAATTTAGTTTAGTTGTCAGTTGGTGTATTTAAAAATTCTATTTTAAAGTCTTAAGAGAAATGGAAGAAAACAACAACTATCGAATAGTAGAGTACTTTATGAATTTATTATTTATAATTTAAACGAATTCAAAGCAATAGCGTAAAATATTAAAGCTTAAGGTTACTTAACCAAATCTAAGTTATTGCGTACAGAGCGATATACAAATAATTTTCTTTCGACTTCTGACATTCCAGTATTCCAGTATTAACACCATTTGCAGTAGTAAATCTAAGTTCATCGCGATTCACCCGATCTTTCAACTCTTCTCTTCAATTTACTGCTGTTTTGTAAACAATATCTTTGACAGTACCCCAAAGGTAAAAATCTAAAGGCTTCTAGTCTGGGGACCTTGCAGGCCAATTCCAAGGTCCCAAACGCCTGAACCAGCGATCTTCAAAAATTCTCTGTATTTCCGCACTTACTGCGACAGTGCAATGAGCGAGAGCACCGACCAGTTAATACCAGCTACTGCGATACTGAGCAAGAGGAAGATTGTCCTCGAAATTTTCAACAAACGTAGTTAAAATTTCTAAGTATGTTATAAGTCAAGTTTTCCTCAACATCAAATATCGAATTATCCCGTCCATCATTAAACAAAAAACATTAATTCCAAATTTTTCTTGAAATGTTGAATCTCTTCCTCGCGAGAAAATTTCGATTCATCACTCCAAATAATTTTCCGTAAGAATTGTGGACCTTCCTGAATATTAACTATTAAGTTTTCGCAAAACAAAACTCTTTGTGGAAAGTCCTCAGGCTTAAGAAATTGAACTTTGGTAAACTTATTACCATACATATTATGTTTAGACAATATTGCTTGCACACAGAAGTAGGTTAAGCCAAAATATTCCTTGGCACAGCTTACTGAAGACTGTGGATAGGCATGGAAATACGCCAAAACATTAATTTTATTTTCCTCGTTAGACGTTACAGCTCTAGGTAAAGTTCTGGTAACTTTCAAGGACGATTCAATATTTTTAAAATTGCTTTGAAATTATCTAAATTTCTTGTTGCTGATTGATTGCAAATTTGGATACATTTCGTTTAATCTTCTGCAAGTACGGCTAATTATCTTATAACATTGACCATGTAAATCAAATAAATTCATAAGTACTGTATTTGAATAGTTGTTGTTTTCTTCCATTTTTCTTAAAACTTTAAAATAGAATTTTTAAATACACCCACTGACAAATAAACTAAATAAATAATTAAAATAACAATTAATTTCGCAAATAAATGCTCATAAGTCAAAAACTGTTCTAGATGTGTATAGGTACATTTTATATTGAAATACAGAAAATTTTAAGAGCTTTTCGAAACAAAGATAAAGTACAGGCTGTTCCATTTAAAAAAGTATAATTTTAGTAATTTTTCCAAATCATCAAAATATTTGTATTTCTGAAACACCCTGTACTATAATAACTAAGATATAGACACAAAGTAAAATATCTCTGGGTATTACCTAACATTCCACCAAATTGCCATGTCACAATCTATCACGAAATCAAAAATATTGGCAGTTTTAAGGCCATGCTTTGCGAAGAAGAAAACAGAAATTAATTATTATCCGAAAAGGATGACAGATAGGTAAAGTAAAATCTTAGGAGAATTTATTAATAAATTAAAAGGGATTTTAAAAAAAGTAATATACAGGGTATTATATTTAAAATATCAAATTAGCTGGTACTTTTTAGCAGAATCGGCAATACTGCATAGTTAAAAATATGTTTAAAGGAGAGAGCACGTCCACCTATGTAAGTTCCCAAATTTTCAAAGTGATCCGTTGACTAGTTCGCAAGAAGGTCTAATATGCCATCCACCATTAATCATCCTGTATATTTCAAATAAATCGTGTACTTTCCGGAATTCGACGAAAATATTTTAAAATATTCTCTCAAGATTTAGTTTAGTAAATATATATATATATATTTTAGTAAATAAATTTTCCTTTCTAAAAATCTACGAGTCGTTTAATAGCGGCAAGAAATAATTTTCTCTTTGTGCACTCACAAATAGACAACTTACAAGTATTAAAAAAGGGAACTTTACTTACATAGATATATGTTAACATTACACATATCTGAATTAATATTCCTAATAAAATAAAATACAACAGCATCTGTTTCCGAGTTGTGTCATTTACAACTATTCTGCAAATTGATAGCAACATTAGTGTTATGATGTCTGGTTAAATTACTATATTAAAATTAGAATAGTATAGCTATACTATAATTATTTGATCATCTTTAAATAGCTCTTGAACTAATCGAATTTTATATGGGTGCCACATTCCCTTCTTTAAAAATTTTGTTACCGTCGACCTGTAGAATCGTGTTATCTAAGTACTTGAGAAGTTCGGATTTTCGTATAATGAAACAAGGATGCCCAGTTTTCCAGGTTTGCCAAGATCCTTAACAAGGCGAGTCTCTCTCCACTTAGCCCCAATTCTACTGATTATAGATTGACTTACAGATTCTCTGTTCGGATATTTATTGTTGAACATTATTCGACCTTCGTTGTGTGTTCTAGTTTTCTCACCACAGCCAAGCATAGTTAATATTTCGATTCTCTAAGTCTCGGTTAAACGCATTGTAAATATTTTCTATTAACAATACAGTGACACTTTATCAAAGTTTTACACTTTGTCAAATATTTACAAACAGAGGTGTAATTTATTTCGTGGATAGTTGAAGATAACTTTAGGACTATACATGAAACATGTCTAGAATTTTCCGAAAAATCCGAAAATGCAATAATAGACAGGGATTTCCATTAAAGAAAAAAAATATTTTTTCCGCCACCCTTTTGTGGGACATCCTGTATACCTACATTTTATGTCAAAATATGCACCATCCAAAAACAAAATCGACGCATTCGAACGTTTTTCCGAACACGTCCCCATTTAATTTGTATTGAATTTATCCGTTATTAAATCACAACCCTGTATATGTGAGGATGAGGAACTTCGGTATTGAATACGGTCTGAGCAAGTGGCTTGGAAACAAAGAAAATGAGGTTGATAGAAACCCAAAATAGAAGAAAAATATATTTTAAATTTGGAACAGTTTCTCTAGTTTTGTGACGGTGAAAAGATGATCATAAAAATGCCTAAAAATGGTAAAAAAACTATTAAGTTACAACTACAACTTTTGCAAAATAAAGAAAGTTAATTTCCAAAAAAAAAATTCTATTATAACATTGCTTCACCCTGTTATGCAATTCATGCTTTTTAATGAAATTGGTTTCAATTCATTAACAAATTCCTTAAAATAGAAATTTATTTTTAAATGTTAACTTTGGTTTAATGATTAGTCTTCCGATAATTATCTATGTTAGAATCACGTTTTACGATTTATAATGTAAAAGTTTCTTTTTCACTATACTCTTGATAACTAGGTATTGTCCTATTACTTGAGCAACTGAGCACCCTTTTTTCATATTGAGTGTTATTTAAGTCAATATTTTTATATTTTTGATCATTCCAGTTTTGTTATTCCCTCTCTTTCTTAGCTTTTCTATCGGTATTATTTTTTTCCATTGACACATTTTGCTTTTTCATCTCTTTCTTTCTTGGAGTTCCAAGTATATCAACGAACTGAGTATAAATGATAACCTTTGAACTTTCTAAATGGTTTTCAAAATACTTAAAAAAAAAAGAATGAGAACATGTTTGAAAGTAGAATATGAACACGTCTTTCATTTGGTTTGAATTTCTAATTTTTAAGCTATTTATTTTAAGTATTGTGCAGTGACATTACGAATAAAATTTTCAGAACTTTGTAATTCTATTTTTCATTCACCTTTATGAACTTTTTTCCCGATTTTTAATTTAAAATTCGGTCTCATTTTTTACTTGTAACGGTTGTAAAAACATATTATTGAATTCGATTTGACAACTTTAATGAGATTAATAAAACTGCTAGTTGGATACTTGATCCCACCTTGGAATAAAAAGACTGAAAAACAAGATTTTAGTACCTCAATAAATAGGAAAAAATCACAACCGTACATTAATGGGATAAGTAAGACCAAATCCTGAAAACCAGTTGTATACTACTGTAAAAATATTTTTTAATAATATACAGGTTTATGTATAATTCTAAACAACAGGACTAACACGCGAAAATACATAACGGTATAAAAAATTACTTACAATTTAATTCTTCTTTCTGTGGATGCAATGTTCCTTAAATTTAAATTTAGATTATCAGCTTCACTGCCTCTGTACATTTTTTCTACGCAATTTGTATTCATTTCAACTATTTGTTTATTCAAAGTGGAAATTTCATTTACTTAAAATATGGGTAGGAGAAGAAAATTTGGGAACGTCCAAATCCATTGCACATAATACAGTGACAATATAGCTTGTATAATTTCGGTCGCCATGGCAAGCGATATATTGTATTCTGACACTGAATGAAACAAAATTGATTTTGAAAGATCCATCATCATCACGGATATGATGCAAGAAATAAATAAAATATCTTTTGTCATTATACAGTGAAACATTACGGAAACATATTTGGAGCTAATTTTGTCGTTGTAAAGATCATCTAGTATTAACTGCATATTATTATTAAGCTTGTGAAGAGCCTCTTCTTTCGTCACAATTGCAATTGTACAAAGTGCCAGCTAAAATGGACAAAATTACATATTTTTATTTGAAAAAATTTTTAGCTCAGCTGGATTTTGCTACACACCTTCATCTCATTTTATTACGTCTATCATTGTGGTGAATATTTTTAATATAGCGGTAACTGTTCTTTTTTATTTTAATATTTTATCCTTAAGTATTTTATGACTATCTGTTTAGTTAAATAAGTTGCAAGTAAAAACACCTAAAGTAGTTTCTTCAGAGGGAACTTTAATATGTTAATTGTTATATCTATTTTATCAAATTATATTTTTATATCAATAAATAATTAATAAATCAAAACTGCTAATAAGCTGTGTATTTAATGTGAAGAAACATCGCGGCTGCTCCATTCCAAAACACAGTATACAACATTTTTTTAGAAAATGTTTTTTTTTTTTTATATTTTTAGATATACTGTGTTTAGTTAATTTTTTAGTTTAGTTACCTTTTAACCCGGCCTATTTATTGATAGCTGTAAGATTTTCAGAGATACGACATACCCAAAACCTAGTATCTACACAACTTTTCTCCTTTTCCATCCCAAAACATAGTATCTGATTTATCAACACCAAAACACAGTACCTACCATATGCTCTGTTTTGGCAAGTGACAATACCTAAAATTTTGGCGACCATAACCCGCAAAACACAGTACAAACCAGATACTGCGTTTTGAAGGGTTAAGGCTAAATATTTTTCTAAATATTTTAGTACTTACTATCTTTAAGATACTGTGTTTTATCAGTTGCTCTGCAAGAAGGTTACGTTTATGTTATGTGCACCGTTTTTTTTGTTTAAATATCGACGTACAAATAACTATGAGTCGTGGAAGAGCTATGGTGGACATGTGTCTCAATAAGCAGTAAGTAT
The DNA here is from genome assembly GCA_963920685.1 of Polydrusus tereticollis. NCBI lineage: Eukaryota > Metazoa > Arthropoda > Insecta > Coleoptera > Curculionidae > Polydrusus > Polydrusus tereticollis. The sequence goes on from OY987333.1 coordinate 99,424,643, forward strand.
ATTATTAGCGTTTCTTAATAATTTTTATTTTGTAGAAACAATTTGATAACCTTACTTTTTTGTTATTTACCATTAATTTAAGTAAATATTATGGTATGTTCAGATGATAATAATATAGTTTAACCTTGTACTGGAGTTGCCTTGGTTCTTTAGTTAATACTGGATATCTTTCTGTTTTAGACAACAAGAAACGACCTTACAAAATGATGAGCTAGAAGAAGAAATAAGTGTAAACTTCGGAGACGATGCATTTAGTGATGGCAGCGTTGCCGATCCCGATTTTAATCCTGATCTTGACGATAGCAATAATAAATTTCAAAGGATTATTTGGAGCCCTAACAGTTCATCTGAAGCTGAGGAAGAACCCATTACCGATGTACCGAAATTGGATAACCCAGTAACTGAAACAGCAGCTGTTATTCCCACCAACATTCAGCCTCCCGTTAGAAGACAGCGAAAAGAAAATTTAAAATATAAACGTTTAACAAAAGTAGAAAAAGTTGCTCGTGGCAAAGAAACCCATCTTATGAAACCATCGTGTTTAGAAAAATGCGATAAAAAATGCTGTTTTACGTTTTCTGAAGAAGAAAGATTTGGAATTTGGGAATAATATTGGTCATTAGAATACAGTTCTAGGCGTAAATGGTTGGCTAAAAATGTCCAAATAGTACCTATAAAAAGAAGAACCGTAACAGCAAATCTGGGGAAAGGCTTCGCAAAAAGTGATAGCCGCAAGTTTTTTTTTACCCAAAAAACATAAGAGTCGATGTGTTCGTCGCAAGTTTAATGATTTTCAAGGTAAGCATCCTGGATTCTGTAAGATTCAGTTGTATAGGAAGACTATAAAATGTATGCATATTTCTTTATGCATGCCCAAATCTGACATTTGTGTAGACTGCAAAACTTTTAAGAATAAGTCACAGGCCAACAACCAGTTAAGCTGACTATTGAAAATGAAAAAGAATGGAATATTCACAAAGCTAAGGCTACAAAAGCCACTAACAAATATCACGAGGATAGTATAATACCAGATATTAAAAACGTCAGAATATATTCCATAGATTTGCAAAAGGTTATCTTAATTCCTAACATGCCCGCTGTGAAAGATAGTTATTTTGTAAGCCGGCTTACAGCATTCAATTTGACCTTTGCTGCATTAAAAAAGAAGTCACTGTTCAAAAATTATTGCTCTATGTGGCATGAGGGTTTGGCAGGACGTGATTGTCATAGTAATGTCGGTGCTATTTTTAGAGTTTTCCGGGAAGAACGAGATGTCAAAGAATTTGTTACTTGGACAGATAATTGTACGGGACAAAATAAAAACTGGATCCTGTACACATCGCTAGTTTGGTTCTTAAATCAAGAAACTGAACGTGATTGTGTGACTTTACGTTATCTCACGAAAGGGCACACTCATATGAGTGCCGCTGGCATTCACGGAAATGTCGAAACCAAAATTAATAAGATTGGTAATATATATGATTATTATGATCTTACGGCCGCAGCTGCTTCTTCAAGATAGGGCCTTCAAGCTTTAGATGTAAATGTTTATCACAAATAGGAAAAAAAGAAAAGGCATGTCCGAAAAAATAGCGATGATTCTCTGAATGGGTTTTTTGTTAAGTCCTATAGTTAAGGTACGTTTTAGGAAGGGGTCAAAATGCTTAGAATACAAAACTGACTTCGACCAAAAAGAGTATGCATCCCTAGATTTTCTGCAGAAGAAATTTAATCTTCAAAACATGCCTGAAGCGCTACCAAAACGTGGGATACACAAATCAAAGAAACAAGAAATCATAAAGGTTTTGGGACCTTTAATGCCACAAAACAGGTTGGTTTTCTGGAATAATCTAGTTGAAAGTGATTCCGTTCCAGACTTAATGGAAAAATATGACAAAATTAATTTAGTCGACAGTATGTAGTTGCTTGGTTTAGAAAACTTTCTTTCTTTTTAGTATATTTAGGATTATCTCTAAAACTAAACTAAAATATATTTTTGTTTTTGTAAAAGTTTCTTTTAATTTAATAAAAAGTTATTGCCTTTAGCGCTATTTTGATGTTTATTTCATTGTCTTTGTAGATCCTAGGTTTTGTAAAAAACAAAAGTGTTTCATATTTACGTCAAAACCAAGAATGTATCAAATCTATAGCAAAAACTAAGATTACGTAAATTTTGAAAACGCAGGAAAAATTTCATGAAAAACAGTAACACATAGCAGTAATATCGGAAGAATTCGTTAAATACCCTACAGAGGCCCAATAAAAAAACTAACACACGTTTTTCTCGCAGTTCTGTTTTTTACACATACTGCGTTTTGAAATGGAGCAGCCGATCGTTATCCTTTGTGTAACAGTAGGGAAAGTTTGGGAGAATCTTTTCACCCCCCCCCCCCCCACTCCTGGACATTGAATGACCTTGGTTGCAAACGTATGCAGGTGTTCATTTGGACTTGAATGACCTTGACTATACACATGGACATTGCCAATTGTAACGACCTTGGTATGCAATCATATTGTCCTTGAAATTATATGATAATATTGAAATGACCTTAAACACACATTATTAATGGTATTGACCCTCCTCCTATTACCTCGAAAATGTATCATATAAATAAGGTCTCATTCCTAAGGAATGTCATATTCACAGTGGCATTGATAGCTATTGCATTGAAAGTTGAATAGAAACATTGTGTTTGTGGTGTGTTTTGTGAAAGTTGTTATTAAAGGTATTTAAATTTATTACATATTTCAATAATGAGTATTACAAAGCAGACTTTGGCAGAAATTAATAGTATAATAAACAAAGATGTTGAATTTCTTCAGTGCGGAAAAATTTCAACACTAACGGTGGGAAAAATTTATGTCATAAAAGAAATAAACTTTGTTTTAACACGTTTTGGTAAAAGTATTGTTGTTACTTTGTATGATACAACACATAATGTAACATTTCAAAATTTCTTACCCAAGCATATTGCTGAAACATTATCAGAAGAAGCTGTTGACATAATGAATAAATCAAGTGGCAAATTTAACTTAACATATTTGGGACAAAGCTCACATGTGTTTTCTGGGGGTAATACTAGAGCATTATTAAATTTTGGGTGTTTCAAATAAAAAAAAAAAAGTGAATAAAAATGTTGTAAATGATCTATTATATAAGTAGTTTATCATATTTTAATTTTAATCGAAAATGTAATGAAAAAAATGTACCTAGTATCAGAAAACACAGTCACATTCTCATAATTTCCTATTTCAGATGTGTGACAATGTTTTTGCTACTGAAACTCAAGATAGCTACATAATTGGGTTAGCATGTAAATTGAGGTACATTGCTGCAGATCTACTAAAGTTTGCAACATATGATGGGTCTGATATAGATTCAACTGCAAGTCGGTATTAAATGTATATGGGAGAAGCAATCAATTTTATGACAGGTGCACATCTATGTGAAAAATATCTTTATGGCTCCATAGATCTAAGCGGATTTTGTGCTGAAATGGTTGATGAGAAATTAGGAAGCTTTCTTATTAAAATATCAAATTTACCCAAAGAATTAATTGTAAAATATGGTTTAGTTCCTACAGAAGACGCCAGTAATGCTGATGAAGATGGAAAAGGCACAGACAATACCAATGATGCTGATGGGTACCAAGAAGAAGAAGCAGACAATACCAATATGGTTGAGCAAGGATGAAGAAATTTTCAATTCCAACAAATTACTAATATTAAAATCTAAATTACCTTCTAAACATATTCATAAAAACAGTTTGTAATTTAGTGATATGAAAGTAAAAATATGTACAATTATATTTTGTTTCATTTTCCTTTAATATAAAGTGTTATCATAAAAACGCGCATAGAAATTCATGACTTTTGCATTCAAAAACTGAGATAATTATATATTTCGACAAATTAATCAATACCTGAACTAACCTAGAAAGATGCAAAAATATAGGAGGGGTTCAGGGTTGTATGTGAAGGTTGTCTTTTTTTGGAAAGTATAAAAATCTGGTTTACAGTTTTTATCTTCAGTTCTCTCGACCATGCAAACAAAAGCTAAGCTTCCAGTGGCATTTGTGTGTCAATTTTCCATCAATGGTCGTCAAATGTGTGTAAATTGCGAACATTATGAAGTTATAAGAGAAACAATGGGTTTTTGTGATTGGTGTTCCAAGGAGTATATGAAAAATAAGCAGGAAGCACTGTCCCACCATGCTAAATCCCCACAAAAACCCATTACATTAGGAGGTGGAGGTGGAAGAAGATAATTAGAAGATAACAATCGTGATGTACAACCATCATCATCATCACATATAGAGATCCCACCAGAGGAATTAAGCCAGGAAGTACAAGGTTGGAATTGGTTCGCTCCTTCAAACTCGGAGTCTGGGTCACAAACTTCAACGAATAATTCAATAGATGAACTGCTCGATCATCTACTCCGATGAATTATTTATGTTTAAGAATAAATGCTAGGGTTTAAGATGCATAAAACTGATAGTAAATAAATTATTTATGGTAAAAACTCTTTTTTCCCAACACAAAAACCATATATAAGTGTTCATAAAATAAAAACAATTTAGTTGTAAGTAATGATGAGTCGTGTAAACAACACAATCGATAAATTTGATCGTCAGAGGGTAATACAACAGCATGTTCAATTAGTACGTGCTTTACCTGGTATTGGTTTTAAACTCACATCTGACGGCGACTATGACATTGATGGAAAGTCTTTGACTAATATTGCCCCTCCAAAAGAAAGAAATTATATATATATAATATGTTACAAAAGAACTTCAAGAACTTCGCCAGAATATATTTTCTGCTGTAAATAAAGATATCGTAAGATATTTAAAACATTGAAGGACCAGGAAAAAAACTTGATGATGTACCAATCAAAGATTATATCATTAAACAAGCTTTAGAACTTTGTCAGGAAATATTTTCTATTGTCAATAAAGATATCATGGAGGAGTCAAAAGGACAAGTCGCATACAATAAAGGACAAATCGCATACAATCATCGACGGATTCAGAGATGGATGCTCACATAAAAACCCAACTCTACTACTAGCTACATTTTGGGTGGTGGTTCATCAGAATATCACAGCAATGATGAAAACATATCAGAGACGATGAGTAAGAGGATACTTCACCGAGATAATCAAGTTGAACATTCACTGCTTGAGTATACACCTTATTGTATTATAGAAAATAAATAAAATGCATATTTATAAAAATTGTTTTATTACTAGTTGTAGGAATTACAAATTATAGGTAAAATTAACAGAATTCATACAATATTCGATTTATCTATCTAAGAGTTAAATTGATTTGGAAATCCTAACCATTTTTCAAACAATTGATCAATATGATTCTTTTTACGTTTTCTAAGTACTTTTTCCACTAAATAAACACCTGGGCTGTTTGTTCTTTGTAGTTCCGGTTCATAAAAACATCCTTTAATCTGTTGACCTTCTAACGATTCCAATGTACTCTAATTCTTGTACTTGCTGATGTGAACAATATCACCCAAACAGTATCTCCTTTTCTTCGGAAAATTTTTTAAATAATCATAAGCAATAATTTGTGTATCTTGTTTTACATCTTTCGGTTTCATTCCAATGGTGCGGTATTAGTATTATTATAGGCTTTCGTTATAGATGGTAATATTTGTAACCATCTATTTATATAATCCCCCAGCCGAGAATTACTTATATAAACGATTCTTTAAAGTTCTTATAATACGTTCAACAATGGATGCTTTCTTTGTGCTGTATGTGGATAATGGTAATGTTATATTTTCTCATAAGGAATTGAAAGTTACTACTATAAAATCCTTTTCCTTGATCACTTTGCAAATTAGTTGGAGAATATGATGCCTCTTCAAGGATGCGTTTCATCGCATTAGTGACTTCAATGCCTGTCTTATCTTTAACTGCTCTAGTGTACACAAATTTCGAGTAACAATTGATACATACGACAATGTATGATTTAGCGTCAACATATCGCGCGACAATACATCGAACGACAATTCACCGCCGACAATTCATCGCAGAGACAATTCAACGCTAAGACAATTTATCGTGCGACAATTTATCGCCGTATTGTTATATATATATTGTAACAATTAAAACAGAAGGCTTAATTAAATATTAGGTATTTATTACAATAATACAAAATAAATGCAGTAGTAGAAATAATTAGTCACAGTTATTACATTTGCAATCTGAAATTGTGGGCAATTCCTCGTAGATAATCGTCCAAATTATTCAGGTCATAGTTCTCCGTTATTTGTTGTAGACGTTTGGCTGAGTCTTTATATACTTTTTTCTGGGGTCGTTCATTACCAGCAACAAGTTGTTCAATTTTCAGTTGATTAATGCTTTCCTTCTTTTGTCTGAATTGCATCGCAAACATACAAAACTCATGTAAAGGTGCGTTATGAATTATTCAGCTCAATTTAGTTTAAATAAAGTTTCCGCAAAAATTCTAAATATTAACAAAGACTAACTAAACAAAATTTGTAATGCTAAAAATTCTCTAAAAAAAGTCAACGGTAAATAAACAGATATATAATAATTTGGATGGTCATAATAATAATAATAATAATTAATAATAAATATAGAAGAATTTGCGATGAATTGACGCGCGATGAAGTGTCGTAGCGATGAATTGTCGCGCGCTCAATTGTCGGCGATGAAAAGTCGCGCGGTGAAATGTCGTACGATGAATTGACGGGACACCGGAGAACAGTATTTGCATACAATTGTGTTTTCACACACCTCAGATTTGTGGTAGTGTTTCTGACATTTGAAACAGCGGGTAATTCTTAGATCCTCATAGACAGGATATCTTTTCCATCCAACAAATATCTTTTGTTGCCATTAACTTATGATATAATGCTGGGGGGCATTGCATAAATGTTATGTACGAGTTAGTTTTTTGGTTTCTTCGCATAAACGTTGTCTCCAACTCATCATTATTATCAATAAACTGATTTTGCATTCTGATACTATTTTCTAAACTGTTTTTGTCCAGATCACCTCTGTATCCTATTATTTTGACCCGAGGTTTCCTTAGATTCGATATCAGAACATCATGTTCAGATACTTTTGCATCGGCTTCTTTTCTAAGAATTTCTAGGTCTTTACGATTGTGTACTTTCACTATAATGTTTCCATTTGTAGTGCATCTAGTACCCTTTATTGCGACCATTATACTAGATGGGTTTATTTTACTTCTTAAATCTTTTTCTGTTTTTTTTCTGGGTTTTGTTGCTGCTTGGGCTTGATCACCAAACTAGGTATATTATTAATAACAATTTTTTTTTCGATATTAGTTTGTTTTTGTGCTATATTTGACGCAACACTACTATACGATAATGAAGGAGCAGAAGTTATTAAATTATTTCTTGTCGATTCCAAATCCAGAATTTGATTTTTAAGTAAATCTATAATCTCATCTTAACCAGCAATTATGCTTGTTTTATCATCGATTGTGTTTCGAAGCAGTGTAATCGTATTAAACTCCTTGCATTTTTTACAATGAAACAGTAATACACGTTCCCTAAGCTGCATCACCCTAACGTCTGAAGGGGTCAGTTCACCACATACTTCACATAGTCCCTGTTTATATCCATCACAGGAAAATATATCCTTCATATTATCCTTTCATTCCCAACACGCACCATTCTCCATGCTCCAGGCTCCAATAAAATTATCGAAGAATTGTCGATTTAATGAGCAGAATCCGCTACACTACAGTCGAAATCTTTAGGTCATGCTAAAACCAGGCACCTTAGCAAAGAGAAACCTCCTGCACTAAAACGGAGTCTTGATATGATAACAATAGAAATGTTTAGCAGCGATAAGATTTAGAGTTTTTTTTTTATAGTCAATCCATATTCAGTTCAATAAGAACAACACCAGGCTTTTATTGCCTTAACGCCAGTTTACATAATCCTGTTAGTATTCTGTAAGGCATGCAAAATTAGTGATTTTTTTATGCACAAAATGCTATCAATCACATAAATAAGTTCCAAGTTATTCCATATATCTAAATCACATTAGAACACGGAGCACAACTTTACACATCTTTACACACACCCAAGACATAGAGTGACCTGCATGAAATGAGCAAGCCTCTAGCAAGATATGCCGATGATGAGTAATGATACATTCTGATATTTATTACAATATTGTAGGGGAGGGTCTAAATTTTACTACTTCTTCAAAATATCCCTCCTACAGTTCAGTTTCCATTTTAATACTATTTATGAAATAAGACAAGAATGGTTTTATGTACTTTTTCTTTAATATGTATTAATATTTGTTTTTAATCTGACCTAACTTGTACCTAATGACTAGTTCTTTTATTTAAAGAAATAAAACAAGTTTAATGTTATAATACTTTTATTTTATTTGAAATATTTATTTTGACTTTAAAAATATTTATTCTTATATCTAATCTATTTTATGTACACCTAACCTAACTTATACCTAATGTCTAGAAATATTTATTTACATTTATTTACACATATTATAACTTAAAAATAATTTACAGTTACTAAGCCTATACCATCACCACACAACTTTACTAAATAAAAACTATTACTATTATAAAACTTATTCTAACTTAACATTTACCTATTCTAACAATTTTAACCTAGCACTATATTTTCCTCTATTTCTATTTACAACACTTAAACGTCTTAAAATTTGTCCATTTAATTGTTCCGCCTCAATATCGCACTCATTAATGTTTTTCCTCCACTCATCCCTCTCTCCCAATACTCACAACACTCCGTCCTTTTTTTCTTCCTGACTAAATATTGACGATGACGACAACGACGATGGCGATGACCCCGACGACGACAATGTCCCACTCGCCACCACCACCACTTGCCTCATCGGAAAACCGCTTAATATTTATCTTCTTCATAACGATGCGCTTTCGATGGGCTCCCTTGCTGTTCCTCTCCTTTCAATTAAGGACAGGTGACAATGGTGAATCTGCGGTGGTAGGTGGTAGTGGCGGCTGTGATTCTGGAGGTGGTGATTGTGTGCTATTCTCTACCACCGGAACTATTGGCTCCGTAATCACCGCCGCTGCTGTCGGTGGTTGTGATAGCTCAAATTCGTCGCCGGGGAATGGTACTGGGGGCCGCTTGAATAAAAACTTCTTCTTTACTACCGGGACCGGCTTGGTTATGTCAGAGGTGGTGGAGATGGTTGGTTGCAGATGATGGTTCCTATCATACGCAGATGATATCTCCACCACGGGTATGCTTGGCAATGTTTCCAGCTTGCTTCGAGGTAGTCTCACCTGAACATTGCTAATAATTTGCACACGTTTATCCCGGCCGTCCTTGATGTTCCGGTAGTAATCGGCCATTGCAGTGTCCAAATTTTCATCTATCCCATCGTCGTGGTTGAAGAGGTCCTCGAACAGCGCCTCGTCAAAGTCAGCCATGTTTGACTCGCCAGCATGCACCTCCAACGCCTGGTCGATCAATCCATTGTCGGCACTCGCAAGTGACAAGATCTCGCTTCTTCCGGACATTTTCTTCTTCTTCTTCCAACAAACTCACAAACACAACAACTAATAATCAACTTGAAGAACTGCTGCTGCTGCTGCTGCTGTAATACTGAAGGAGTATTTTTTTTTTTTTTTTTTTTTTTTTTTTTTTTTTTTTTTGGACAACCGAGGAGAATCTGTTTACAGATACCATAGCATCCTCATGCCAGGGTGATGTGGGTTGGAGAGCCACTGAAGGTGACGTCCCCGACCGACTAAACTCCCCGCGTGTACTGTTCCTTCGGTTTCCGTGCCGTTAAGCATATAAACCTTTGATCAGTCTTCGTGTATTTCCGCTCCACACATTAAGTGTGCTTTGCTTCGTACTACCTTACTAGGAATAAGGTTTACATCACCTTAAGATATTTTATTCCCTAATTGATCACCCAATTGATCACTCAATTGACCGATCAATCATACAATACAATACCTAATTAATTTAGAGGGTTAGTTATTTTTGGTGAGACTTGCAGTGTCAGTGTTATGTATGTGTTATATGTGTTTTGGGGGTGTGTCCCAGTGCGGTGTATAGTACAAGTACTAAGTGCTAATGGATGAGATATCTTTGTTATCTTAAGCCGGTCCATGGGGACATGGAGCTTAAGACTTATCCCACTGTTTCAGGGTGAGAACAAAGTAGCGCTGATCCGAAGCGAAGCAAGTCTCGTTTTTTGTTTTTTTTTTTTTTGTTAGTAGAGATACATGTCACCTAATTGCGCAATAGTTGGTATTTAGGGCGCTTATGCGCCCTTCTACGTCCTAAAACAACAGCTGGATCGTAATCTACGAGCATTCTAAGTTCTTCGTTCGGATGGTTAGCTGTCCGAGCGAAGAACCTAGTCGCTTTTCTGTGGAGGAAATCGGACAATTTTTCCCACTGAAGATCTCTATGCAAATCTACATTTCTCTCGAACCAGTGAGCAGCCGCTGCCTTCCGCACATAAGCATATTTAGTCTGTTCAAGTGATTTAATATATGACTGGGCTGCATGCCCCCAGGCCGCAGACCCATAAGTGAGCTGCGGTCTGGCAATAGCTTTGATCATGATCAGCTTAGTGCGGAGGCTCATGGTGCTACGTGGCCCGATGAGAGGATATAGTCTGCTCATGCCTGCTTTGGTCTTAATAATTGCTTTTTTGATGTGTGACTTAAAGGTTAAGCCTTTGTCCAAAGTTATACCTAGGTACTTAGCTTCCCTAGCCCACTCTATTTCATCATCATCTATTACCAGATTATCCAAAGGTGGTAATCTGCGCTTCTGAAAAAGAATGGCTTGTGTCTTCTGGCTATTTATTCCAACTTTCCAGTCAATACACCATCGCATTAGCCTATCTAACTCTGTTTGCAGAAAGCCATGCAGATGTGCCGCGCTATGATGGCTCATGGCTAATGCCATGTCGTCAGCATAGAGCGCCAACATCACACGACCCGCTCTAGGTATATCGCTGGAATAGATGGAATACAGCTGAGGACCCAAGATAGATCCCTGAGGGACTCCGGCTAACAAGGCTCTAGGTTCCGATTTGACATCACCGACCTTTACACAAAATGTCCTGTTGCTCAGATAACTTGCAATTATCTTGCAAGTTTTCTCTGAGATTCCCAGGAAGAGCATTTTATGCAAAAGCCCATCATGCCATACTCTGTCGAACGCCCTAGTGACGTCCAGCAGGACGGTTCCTGTCACCTTGTTCTCCTGAAAACCTTTAGTGACATATTCAATCAATCGTAATAGCTGATCTTCACCAGAGTGGGCTCTTCTAAAACCAAACTGTTCAGCAGGAATTAAATTCAACTGCTCTGTTTCCTGCAGCAGCCTGCTTTTCAGCACTCTTTCGGCAATTTTGCCTAGGGCTGGAAGCAGGCTGATGGGTCGGTAATTCTGAGGGAATGTACCGCTTTTGCCAGTTTTTTTGAACACTATAACTTCTGCGTGTTTCCACGCAGCAGGAAAATGTTCAACCCTCATCACCCCATTACAGATGTTTGTTAACATCGCTACAGCTTTAGTACCTAAGTTTTTAAGCATCTGATTATTAATACCATCCGCACCTGGTGCTTTGCGCTTTTTCAATCGTTTCAGGATATCCCTAACCTCTCCGGGTGAGGTGGGGTTAGGAATCTCCTGCAACGTTGGACGATTTCTTAGATCTTCAGCAGAGTTTTCTACCCCGTCTATGTGATCGTCGTCTTCTACAGGATGCACATTTAAATTACTTTCATTGGCAATTGTTTCAGCCAAGGCTTCTGCCTTTTCCAAATCAGAATAAGCTAGGCCATTAACCCCGTGAAGCGGTGGTATAATAGTTTTCTCTTGCCTGAGCTTCTTTTGCATTTTCCATGCAGAATGGTCACCATTAATGTTTAGATTGGAAAGCCTTTGATCCCACCTTTGGGTCCTGAGTTCCTGGAGAGCACTTCTTAAGACCTGACTATGTCTATTTAAATTTACTTTGTTTTGTTCTGTAGGCGCAATCCTATAGAACCTCCTCAGTCTTCTATTAGCTCTGATGAGCTCTTTGACTCTCCAAGGTGTTTCCCCATGAGGGTGCCTTGGCGCGGGCAAAATACTAACTCTAGTGCTCTCCTGGAATGACTCCAATATGTAGCCTTCTAAATTGGCCACCTCGGTTTCCAAATCGGCCACAGAGCGGATAGGTGGAATTCTCAAGATTTTATTATCCACGCGCGTGGAGAATCCAGGCCAATTGGTGGATTTCTTAGAAATCACATCTCTTGGCCTGGCTCTAGAATCCAGTATCAACTCTATGGGGTTATGGTCCGAGGTGCCCAATTCGAGTGTCTCCAGCTGGAAATCGTGTACTACGTGTTGCAGTATCACGATATCCAGGACCTCAGGAAGGCCACGTATTGTTGGAATGTACGTAGGTACATCCGGACCCAAGATAATGGCATCATGAGGTTCAGTAAATTGAGTAAGTCTCCTACCATTTATATTTTCTTTACGACTATTCCATAGACGAGATTTACAATTTAGATCACCTATCAAAATTTTTGGATTTCCTCCTGCAAGTAAATCATTTATGTCTTCGACTATGAGGGTCTCCTGCGGAGATAGATAGACTGAACTGATTTTAACTGGACCTCTATTGGTCGTGACTTGTATTGACACTGACTCAATTTCTACATCATCTCTTCCTATGAAATGATGGCTGAGTCCCCTTTTGACTAATAAAGCAACACCCCCCCCGTTATTGTTAGGTCTATCGTATCTATACACCTCATAGCCCATAAATGAAATTCTTTCTTCACCATCAATCCTGGTTTCCTGCAAAGCCAGGATATCAGGTTTCCTATCCAGCAATAATTCGTCTATTTCAGAACGTCGAGCGCGAATGCCATTTACATTCCAAGAAATCAGTGACAGCCCTGTATTTAAATTTTGAATATTATTATTTAAAATATGATTATTTACCGCTATTTAATGACCTTTGGAGCAAGAGAAATTTTTGATCGAAATTTTTTTGCATCAGCTCCATCTGTTGTTGATGCATTTTCATGAACTGAGTCATGAAATTTTGACTGTCACTGTTTTCCTGTGCAGGGTTGGATTTTGAGGAAGACGAAGCAGCAGTTGCGTTTGAATATGAGAGCCCCTCTTGGACATTGCGGCCTTTAAGGGGCCCTTTGTTTATGTTTTTGGTTTTTGTGACGTTTTTAGGTGCTTCTGAGCACCCTTTGTAATTCGCTGGGTGGTCCCCCTTGCAGAGGGCACACACAGCGTTTCGGGCTGCGCCCGCAGCAGGCACACTTAGTGTGCAGTTTTTAGCCTGGTGAGGCCCAGCACACCTCACGCAACGCTCCGGCATGTTGCATCGAGATTGGCCATGGCCGTATCTCTGGCAACGGAAGCATTGACCAGGCATGCTAGGTCTACGTGCAGCTTCAACCTGCACCCTAAGTTTGTCTACATATTGCAATTTATAGATGTTATTATTATTGGTTTTCACCAATATGTGAGATAGTGGCTGCTTAGTCTTTCTCGAAATCATCCTAATGATTTCGGAGTCTATGATTCCCTGTATTTCAAGCTCTTCTTTTAATAATTCTAAATCAAAATCATCTGAAAGCCCTTTAATAACGACATGGGCTTTCTTGTCCTCGGGGAGCATACGGGAAAAATAGTTCCGTTTCTCATCAGTGAGCAGCCGAGTAAGCTGCCTATAGTCTCCGCTGTCTTTTGTGAAAATTTTAATCCCGTCTCTGGTTTTCTGTGCATAATTTATTTTTATGCCTTTCTCGACTGCTTTTTTATTGATCTGGGTCCAATCTTGTGAACCGTGCATGATCAGCGGAGGGATTATAGTCTGCTTATCGGCAGGCGTCGCGACGCCTGACGTTTGTTTGTCAGACGTCGAGGCGCCTGATTGCTCAAAATCGACAATTTCCATAATATCGTCCGAACTGTCGATTTTTTGGCGTTTATGGCCTTTGGTTATTTTTAATTCGGACTCGGTCTGCGTTTCCTTGCGCGGAGGAGGTAGCAGGGGGAAGGCTTCCATAAGCACCCTTTCGGGGTTTTTACTGGTAGAGCTTTTGACTTCTTTAGTTTCTTTTATGACTATTTTTGCTTTTTTAGCAAGGCTGCTTGCTGGAGCCTCAGCTTTAGCTGTAGCCTCAGCACGCTGCCTGTCAAGCTGAGACGCTAATTTATCAACCTTTGAAATTAAAGAGTTTATAGAAGCCTGCAGCTTCTTGTTCTCCTCCTTTAGTTCTTTTTCTCTGGACTCGAAAGTGGCCTGAAGGGCCTTAAGAGTGTCCTCGAACTCTTTTTTCTGAACTTTCTCGCGCTCTCTGCTCTCTGCGAGAGCTTCCCTGAGAGCCGCGTACTTGTCTTCGCGCTGGACTGCGTCCTCAGTCTGAATTAGATTTACTAATTCAGCCTGTCTCTCTTTCCTCATATCTTTGCGTGACATCTTGGTGATTTTGCCGTCCGAGTCCGATTTATAAAAACCGTCTTCGCGCTCTCGTTCCTTAGTTGTTTTGCCCATAATTAATAGGCAGTTCTCTTTTGAACTGCGCAATTAATTATGTGCACGTGAGAATTTACGTTGCGAAACAATCAGGGTAAATATGTACGAAAACACTCAAAAAATATAGAAAAATAAAAAATAGCAAAAATATACAAAATCTTAACCTAGATCTTACTCTCTAGAAGTCACTCACTAACACTTTACTTCACTGTGTTTCAAAGTACTAGTCACTGCACTGTCACTTTCACTCACTTGCACTAGACCGACTTTGCGCATTTAGCACAATAACGCCCGTAAGCAGCCTGAAACTGCCGTTTTTCGCTATGTATAGCCTTGAGAAAGACTATACACAGCACGAATTTCTTTTAAAACTCAGGAGCTCTCTGGAGCACGATGTTGTTCTCTCGAACAACGCACGAACTGAAGGAGTATATGCGGAGCGCTCGCTTAAATAATCCTTATCCCCACCAACACCAATTCCACCTCCCTCTCGACCTAAAAGTCATCTGACTCGTCTTCCTTTCTCAAGCGGCCTGCTGTGTATCGTGATGCTTGTGACTTTTAAATCCTAGGGGTCACCGTAACATTGACAATTATTCAATGTCATATGGATTTATCCTAGATGAGTTGAAGGTCATAAGAGAGAATCTACATCTTTCTATACATATATCCTATTCATATCAAAAAAAATCCGTTGACTGTGCATCTTAAAATATTTTGTGTGTTTAAAAAAAGTTATTCTTATCCACTAGTATATAATGTTGCCAGAAGATTAACAACCAAATTTTTCGGTTTGCAACTTACGAATTGTCACCGAATGGGGTACTACATAGAATGTCTCAAGTGTAAAATAACAGACCTATTTTGATTGGACGGTGACAAACTAAGTTATGTTGATTTTTTGCGGTGCAGCTGGACGACGATGAAGATGGGTATTTTAAGTATACATAAATTTAAATTATAAAATTAAAATATTACTTTAGGTACGATTTTCCAGCTTTTAACTTACATAAATGATTTTAACACACGAAGTAAATTCTCCAAATTTTCTTCGTGTGTGATTCGAAAAAATCAATGTCGGCATGACCCCAAGGTGAAGTTTTAGTGGACGATGGAATTACATAACGTTTATTATCGTGGTGTGTTAAAGCGATTTTATTTATAATCTGTGTATAAATGTCATGTAATTCGCTTCGAAATATCTTCATATTTCTAAAAACTAAACCAACTCGCTCAACAACTTTGCGATAATCGTCCAAATGAAGTTCCTTCTTGATAACTGATTTCTTTACACCTTTGGCCTTTTTTAACTCGGAACTTAATGATTTGATATAATAGGCCTTAGCTTCGGTACCATAGAAAGCAATTATCGGGTCACAAGGAAATTCATCTTTCATCTTACCCGGCACCGAATTACTTTTCACGATATTGAAATTATTTTTTTCGGGGTAATTCGATGTGTCAAATTTATCTGGGTTTTCGGCTATTGTGCTATAAAAATCATGTGTAAACTTTTAATATTAGTGAATTCGTGTCAGTGTATAGCAAAGAAGCATTACAATCTAACTTTTGTTTAATAAAGTTGTAATAAAAGTCGTAAACTACCGTTTTGGAAATATCTAAAATAGAGAAACCGATATAAATGGGTTTATTATAGAGAATTCTTAATTTATCCATATGAATGGCAACAAAATCTTTTGTAAATATAGATCGACTATTGAAATTTGGTCGAGCAATTAAAGTACCAGCTCCAGGTTTTCCTCTAGAATTCCCCCAATGAGTTATCAATTTAATGTCTTTCCGTTTCTCAACATTCTCCCTAGTTTTTCCCAAAATGGCATTTATAAAATATTTAAATAGATCTTTTATAATTTTGTTCTTGATGCATTTCTTCATTGAGTATTAAAATCAATATATTTTTTGAGTTACTTTGACTGATCAAATTTTAAAATTTTATGGGATTGCATTACTGTAAGACCATTATTAATGGCTTGCTTTAATATTCTATAATGAATAATATATTTTTTCTTATTGTTTAAATTTGGAATTAATTTTGGCAACTTTGCTGTTTCCGTTGGCGGTACGATGTTTTCCACCAGAAAAGGTAAATCTGAATGTGCATCATGCAGTTATTTTGGATAAGCACATCCACTTCTAAAACATAACCTTCAGAGCTATCGTCATCAACATTCATAATATTTAAATCTAAAATTTCGCGTTCCGATAACCATAGAAAACCGCCAAATGGTAATGCTTGGGACATACTATGACCATACAAATTGGTCGCATCCAGATAAGTAATATATGACGAACGTTCAGTTTGGTCATAATTAGGTAAATAAGAGTTATTAGCAATATGTTTCCTTTCCGTACACTGACTTATACCTCCTCGAATACCCTTTTGAAAAAAATGGATTATATCAATATCTGTCAAAAGTTCCAACTCTACCTTGATCATGGTGTAATACTGCGCAGGTTCCAATTTATAAACATTTAAGTATGTATTGCGAAACTGTTCGAAAACATCGCACAACAATAAAACATCAGATTTCAAATATAAATCGGAATATCCACCCAAATTCTTACAATTGAACAAACTCCAAACCTCTTCAGCTCTCTCGTAATGTTCATCACTTACATGTTCTTCACGCAGTTGATCGTAAAACTGATTTTTTGTTGGAAGATTTAAGTCATTCATTTTTTCCATAGAGTCAATGTAAGTGTATGGAAAGACACCTTTTTGGCGCATTAAAGTAAATCGATCATTATCAACAAAATGTTTTCTGGTTTCATTAAATTCATTATTACTTAAACCGCTACCTAAATTCTCCAACGATGTTGATAAAAATTTGAAACTATCAATAAATCGAAGCTTTAAATTTTTTCTTATTTTTTCACCAGTAGAACATAACCATGCATGTAAATGCTTTTTGTAAATGAGATATACTTCTCCTTACTTTGAGCGATAACATCAATTTTATCCCTATATCTACATAATTCCTTAATAAACATATGGCTATCCTAACCGCTTAGATTATGAAATATTATGGGTATAAAAGTGGGTACTTTTTAATATAAATTGCATATCGAATGTGCGGCACCAAATCTTTTTTTTCCAGATTTGTGGCAATGATCTTTTACTTTGTCTTTGATATCATCAAAAGGACGCTCACAAATGTTACAACTATCGGCATTTTTAAAATTTGTTTTCTCATCGCAAATCAATTTAGCCATTGGTACAATATCTCTCAAATATGTACAATACAAATGTCTTAAATCTATCTCAACACGATCAATAAAAACCTATGAAGCATCTTCACCTCGGTATAGCTCAAATTTAGAAATAGACTCATCAAAAGAACATTTTATGAGATAGGCGAAAGAATATGGTTCATGTTTTAAACTTTTAGTTGTGTAAGAATTTTGGGGGCTTGGTTCTATTGTTGCAACTGGTTTTAGAACTGATTCAAAGTCTGCATAAACCACGAAAGGATCTCTCATTTGTTTTTCCAAACTTTCGAATTTCTACTTTTAACTTGGTTGTTGGTGTTCTAGCTGAAATATGCTTACAATCGTTTTTTTGATGAAACAATAAAAATGATGGAGTGCTAAAGTGGAGTAGACAACCATCACAACAGTACAATTTACCATGATGTTTTGAAATTTGGGCCGAAACTAAATGTGATAAGTTACTTATCCAACAGTAATGACTCTTTAAACAGTTATCATGTGGATAGGATGATATTTGACTTGACATTCTGGTTATTGAAAACAATGCGGATGTTACAGCCCAAGCAAAGCAGCACTCATCTTGGTTTACAACATTGACTATTGCCCCTCTAGATTCGATCATTTAAGGGAACTTTATATATGATGAACCGCCCAGAGGTGAGAACTTATTCATATTAACTTCCAGATATAAAATTTTTTCCAATGCCCATCCTAAAACATAAAGAACAAAATTATGTGTCCATTTAAAAAATATTTAAGTAAACGTTTTTAACATACCTGAATCATTCTCCTGAAACTCAGTTGATTGAGCTTTCATTGCTTCTACAAATGATTTATAAACATCATCCACATTACTTCAGCACACACATTTATATCCATTTTCGAGAACATAAGAACCCATGCTCTGTTAAGGTTATTTAAGGGTATATCCCAATAGAAATTGTCAAGGTCGTTTAAGGTTATAAGAGCATGTGTTCACGGGTGTTATGGTTCAAGGTCAAATGGACACCTGCATACGTTTGCGACCAAGGTCATTTAAGGTCAAATTAACACCTGCATACGTTTTTGACCAAGATCATTCAAGGTCAAGGAGTGGGGGGTGAAAAGCTTCTCTCAAACTCCCGACTTGTAAGCTTTCTAAATTTTTGTTATAACGCCATTTCATTGATTTACATTTTCTTATCATAACTAATATACATGATTATAATATATCACATCAAAATGTTCTTATTTATGACACCCCATCACATATGAATCGATCCCCTTCCCTGATACTTGATTTTAAATTATCTTGGGTTTTCTATAGACCAGTCGTAGTTGTGTCGATTAAAATAAGCCTGACCTGGTAAATGTGGCCTTGTTTGACCATACTATTTGTTTAAAATAAAAAAGTATTCTCAACATTTGGGCTAGTTTACATCCCTTAAATTTTATTGAATTCTTAGTTCGTCTCTCTATCAAGTGATCTGGCGCAAAAATTGAGCTGTTTTTTTAAGTGAAATACTAAAATTATTCTATCTACCCTAAAAAATAATTAAATGTTCATGTTGGTGGAGATAATTAGATTATTAAAATTATTACAATATTCAGTTGTCGGGGCTTAGTGATTTAGAAAACATTAAATTTCATTACTTACATAAACTCGTAAAACACTTAAAAACATATGTTTAAATACGAACTCGGAGCTCTTCTTCGTGTATACTACATAAACAACGTCAAATGTGGTCAAAATAAATGCTATACATAAATCTATCCATAACGCATCAAGTGTCCATTTATGATTAAATGGTCCATGACAAATAAAAAGATTGACACTTAGAAGAAACTTTTTTCCTAAAGAAAATGGAATATTATTATTCGCTATGCACAATCTCAATATATATTGTTAATCTAACAAAAATTAAGCAAAAAGCCCTTTTTAAAATTGTGAAAATTGTTATCGCCAGCAGATTAAATTATGAACGTACGTAGTGTAAGAATTGAATTCCTTTTTATTGTCATAAAAACATTACACTTGTTTCGGTAACACAGTACAAACATAGCACATGACGTCTTAGAGACATCTCTTTTAAGCCTATTTTATGCCTGTACGCCCAGGGACCTAAAATAGACATCTTAGGGACGTCTTTTAAGGAACGTATATAAGACATCCAGTTACGATATCTTTCAAATGTCTTTTAAACGCTATTACAAACTTGAAAAATGCAGATTGGAAAATGTGTTCGATCAATATTAACCAACAAATAACTAATCTAATTGCTAACCAGAAAACTCTAATGATTTTATAAACGCGGTGTATGAAACAATACAAACAGCAGCCAACAAACTATTTCTAAGAAGAAATCTAATTCAAACCCAAAAACCCCTTCTTGGTGGGACCAAGAATACTCCAACCTATCAAATACCGTAAAGAACCTTTTAAAACTTTTCGTTTTTACAATACAATCGAAAATTTTATTAATTATAAAAAATGATCGTGTAATAGTTTAAGTTCTTTAAACTATTTAATTTCATAATAATCAAATATTATAATATATTTACTAACACTATAACAAACCTCATTATTATGATGATTCAGTTATTTAATAACAAATAATATGTTTAATAGTCCGTAATTAATTATCTAGGAAATATTTTTAAAACGTAGGCATTGTTATATCATATGGATGTACACAAAACAATATTTTGTAAAACATTATTTTTATCATTATTAAGAATAAAGTAGATCATGAAGGGTCGGCACGAGTTTTAATATTCCCGACTTTACATTCGGCCAAGTGTAAAATCACATATAAAAACAAAGCCAAACAAAGCAGGAAAGTCTTTTGTAATAGTATTAACGCGCGAATAAACCCCTCAACCACCTGGAGGCGAATGAACGCAGTCAAATCGGAATTAAACTAAAATATTACTACTTCTGTGTCAACAGAAATGACAGAATCATTCTTAAAGGAAGTAGCCCCGGATTCGGTATCAGATACCAACGAGAATTAATAACGAAAACCCCTTTTTAACTAAACTAATACAATTAAATGAGTTCAATGCAAATATTAAAAATCGTGCTGATACCGCACCAGGATTGGATGGCATCACCTACAGCATGCTAGAACATCTTTCTGCATAGCTAAGCATCTTCTCTGTACAGCATTTATTAGAATTATTTCTAGAGAATCCTATATCCTATTATAAAAGCATCCATTATTATTCCTATTAATAAGCCGGCTAAACCAAATGAGTTTGGGCCAATTGCTTTCGCGTCTTGCATCCTAAAACCCTTAGAAAGAATTATAAAATCCTGTTTGGAATGGTGGGTTGAGTAACAAGGTCTGCTTCCTTCATTAAATTTAATAAGTATTTTGTGGAGGCCCCACAAAGTTTAATTACTGATAATATAAAGCGACAAAAGAGTGAATCAAATTTTAAATATCAAAAAGAAAACGTTGGATCGATGTTTTTTAGACCTGTCTTGGAATGTGATGTAAATGACATCATAAAATCATTAAAAATGTCTAACACGGTTGGCGTTGATGATATCTCGGTGAATGCATTGAAATCCATTGGTTACTATAAATTGAGTCCATTGACCAATCTAATAAATATGTCATTGGAGAATGCAACTTTTCCTATTATCTTTAAAACTGCTCGAGTTATTCCGCTTTATAAGAAAGGAGAAAAAGACAGATTAGATAACTATCGTCCAATTTCTTTGCTAAGCTCAGTATCAAAAATTCTGGAGCAAATTTTTTTTTAACCAAATTTCGATGCTTCTATCTACTTTTAATGTTATTACAGAATGTCAACACGGTTTTCGCAAGGGAAAGAGTGTATCTTCGGCAATTTGAGGTTTGTTGGTGAGCTTTATAGTACACTTAATATAAATAAGAAATGCTTGGGCCTTTTTATGGACCTCAGTAAGACCTTTGACCTTGTTGATCACATCTTGCTCGCATCGAAGTTCCATGAATACGGCTTTAATGATAGTCTTCTTGTCAGGGCGAATGGTGGGTCGATTACACAGGTTGTTCAAACAAAAGCACTAGGTATAGTCAAATCTGGTCTTATCTGGCGGGATAACGATTTAACAAAGACATACTTTCAATTTTTCTTTCCTTTTATTGCGTTTAATCATACTAACCAAATAAAATCCGTCAGACAAATATGACAGACTTATGCAATTTTGGCATGAAAGAAAAGGCTAGGTATTTAATTTTCAGCGATTCACAAAAGTTTGTACCTGCCCAAGTACCTGCCACCTTCGTCTTGATTTAAAGATTTCAGTTTTGTGACTTTGACAGTTTGTGACAAAATGAAAAAAATTTCTGGGTTTTTGCATCCTCAAGCAAAAAAAAATTGTACTTAATCTGATAAGCTATTTCGAAAATGCAAGAAAAAGTGGAAATTCGCCAACCAATATTCAGGAAACCGCAGCCAAAGCACTGGGAATTAGTTTAAGGGCTGTGCAGAGAATTGCGCATGAAAAAAAAACATAACATAATACCCAAGAATACTAAAAAATGTAAACGAAGAAAGCCAAAGACTGAGGATTTAAGCAAAAATATTAAAATGGGAGTTCGAAATGTGATTTACGATTTATACAGATCAAAAACCAATGTAACTCTTCCTGTTTTACAAGAAACATTAAAAATTCGGGGTGTTTTGGAAATTGGACTTGAAGCGCTATCAAAATTAAGAAAAAGTTAGGTTTTCGCTATAAAAAATACCGTAACCAAAGATTTTTATGTGAGCAGCCACAGATAGTGAGTCAGCGTGTTCAGTTTTTAAAAAATTATACGGAGAAATTTAGAAAAGTGGTATTTTTAGACGAAACGTGGATATTTTCAAATGGAAGTGGTTCAAAATCTTGGCAAGATGATTCTGTGAAAAGCGTGAAAAGGAAAAAGGGATGTAGCACGAGAAAGCGGTTCATTATTTTACATGCTGGTTCTGTAACAGGATATGTTCCAGGTGCAAGCTTAATTTTTTCTTCAACATCAAAAAGTGCTGCCTATCATGATTATATGAATTGCGAAATGTTTGAAAAATGGTTAAAAGTTCAATTGATACCAAATTTGCATTCTCCGTCTTTAATTGTTTTAGATAATGCATCATATCATTCAAGAATTTTAAATAAACAGACTACTTCATCTTGGAGGAAAAATGATATTTATGAGTGGCTTGAAAAACACAACCAAAATCCTTCACCAAATATGCTTAAATCGGAACTCCTATCAATGGCAAAGTCTCTTAAAAAACCAAGAATATACGCGGTAGATGAAATATTGCGTGAATATGGCCATGAGATTCTACGACTGCCGCCATATCATTGCCAGTTTAACGCAATAGAATTAATATGGTCCGGGGCAAAGTCTTATTATAAAAAACATGTAGGTGATGGTCTTAAATCCGACCAAGTACAAATAGTTTGGCAAGATTCTTTGGATCATATTACACAAGAGTACTGGAAGAAATCAGTGGAACATACAGAAATATTAATAAGGGATTGGTGGGATCGATTCGAAGACGACTCAGACGACGAGGACTTTTCAGATTTTATAAGTGACGATGACAGTTTTTAGTCTATAATTAGTTTATAAACGGTTTCCTTTGTTTACATTTTTTAGTATTCTTCGGTATTATATTATGCTTTCTTTTATGCACATTATTTTGCACAGTCCTTAAACTAATTCCCAGTGCTTTCGCTACGGTTTCCTGCATATTGGTTGGCCAATTTCCACTTTTTCTTTCATTTTCGAAATAGTTTATCAGACTAAATGCCATTGAATTTTTAGGTTTTAGTAGTAAGATTGTTAAAATGAATTACACTGTTTATTATTGTCGTTTTTAATAAATACATTTAAGGTATACTATTTACAGGGATGGCGAACCAATGGCACGCGACATAAAATTTTGGCTCGCCACCGATCACAAAGTTTACTATGAATTATTATATTACGAATTGCGACGGCACGTCTATGGCCTTATTAAACATTTCTTTAGAAAAGATGCACGTTAATACATAATTATCTCTATCTATACTATATCTGGCTATCTTCACGACTTCACGACAGTTAAAATAATAAAACTATGTATCTTTTCTCCGGGTATATTGATAACTACATAGTCTCACAGCATTTTGATATAAGCTGTGGAATTTTCGAATTGATTTATATGATCCGTGACCTTTGGACCCGCATTTTGAGACCAGTTTAGACTTTATACGTTTCTTTCTCCCACTTATTTTTAGCGGGGCGCTTATTTGCTTAACAGGGGCAAAATACGTGTAAAATAAATTTGGGATTTGATACCTCACCGGCTCTAGTAGCTTTTTCTCGTTGACTTTTGAAGCAGGTAACCTATTAAATTGGAAATATTTTTTTAGCCTGATATTACACAACAAAAATTTAGCCAATGTGTAATTTGATTTTTTTTTATATTTAATTTATTATTATCTGCTGAAATAAACTAAAATTTGTTTAATTTATTTAACATTTAATCGACATTTTTGGTGGTCGCTAGTCAGGGGTTTTACTGTATATTGTTTATCTAATTTTCCACCATCATTTTGGTTATTAAATTTGTTAAATGTAAAACTATTGTGTTAACCGTCTGCAATAATACGAACGCACCCCTGAGAAATTAATTTTGGAATGAGACCCGTCATTTTTATTATGACTGATAGTTTCAAGTTAACGGTTAACCTACTAACATTCAATTTTATGGAAAATCAGCTGTCAGATTCTACATGGGAACAAAACTCCATAATAAGTTGCCTAGGGAAAACAAATCATAGCGAGCAAAGTACTTTTTAAGAGAAGTGTATGTAATTTATTACCCAGATAACATAAACGTACATTGAATGTTCCACGCACGTACGCTTAAAGTTCCTTATGGTATGTACCTTTTTGCAGATTCCTAGTAGATACCACAGAACAATAAAGGTTAGAGAAATGTTACAACAATGTTAAAGTTTCGAAACATGGGCCATCTATGAACCAACTGCATGGCTAACCCACCGGCAAAACAGAATTATATTTTACCGATAATGCCATGATGGCATTATAGAAATCTGACATACCGACTGAAGAAATGCGCGGGGGTATTTGAAAATATATTATAATTTTTAAATAAATTTTAGTTTTGATTCGATTTGACTGTAACATTACAGTTGGATTTCAAAAGATATATGTTTGGCAGGAATACACAAGCTGCTCGCCTTATAAGTAAATGTGAGCAGCTTGTGATAATTTCTAACCAATTTAAAAATATATCTTCTGGAATACAATTATATAGTAATGTTACAACCAAATTGAATCAAAACCTTAAAATTTATTACACATGAATTGTTTTTATTACTGTTTTTTTAATTATAAAACAATGTCTAGTGAATTATCATAATAAAAGAAAATATGATCAAAATATATTTATTTAGAATATTTAAATTAAAAAGATACCTACATATGATTTAATAATACAATATACAACACTAAAGTCATATTTTTAAGAAATTAGATTTTCTCACTGATAATTATTACAGCTAAGGAAGCCTAGGAGTGTGGTTAGACTGAAACAGAAAAAAAATTATTTTCAATTAGGATATAAGGTACAATAGGTACGAAAACTTTTATATTTTGCCCAATTAGAGTGAGGAGAGAAACATTGGCCAGTTAAATTGCATAGCAGGTGCAATGTAGTAATGCTGGTATCAGCTGTACCCTCCCCGAGACACATGCAAAAGCTTACACTCTCAAGGACTACATTCGAGGACACTGTATATTCTACTGTATAACCCTATACTGTACGAAAACAAGTAAAACCCATTTAAAGGAACATATTCCAGTAAATACTCTTCATACCTATCACTAAATTTGCAAACAAATCCATGGAAAAATATAATACCTATGTTATTCTTCCTATATTGGATTTTAATTTATTAAATGTCATTTTTTTATTAACTCATTAATGCTGAGGTTTATAGGTTATAGTTAACTTCATTATCCAGTTCATCTCATGCTAAACTGTATTTTTGAAAATAAACCGAACTAACCTAACCATAAGTAGACTAAAGAATATCAATAACGGTATACATATATCCAATGTTAAATTGTTTGTCCTGTACCTAGACACAGACTAATTTAATAGTATTTAAACCAAAAACATTTTCTAAACTTGTATTTTATAGAAGGCAATGCAGTAAGTACTTAAGTGAGTATTTATTTATTTCAGTTAGTAGAGTAGAGTAGTTATACAGTTATTAGAAACTACAAGCTACAGAAAAATAAGGATTACTACAAGCTGTTAAACATAAGAGAAAGTGTAGTAGGTGTATGTAAAAATATTTACTTTAACTGCAAGCAAGGTAGGTAAACAGAAGTGACTCACCAGTTTTGAAAAATTAGGAAGGAACTAATTAATATCATTTTTACCCAGACACACTTCAAAAGATCATTATTAGAAAGTTGTGAATCTAAAACTATACTTATCAACTTACTTTAGTATAATACTTACAATAAAAATATACTTCCAAAAATCATCAATCCCAAAGCATGGTCGACAGCGAAGTTTCAGCTAAAAAATATCCCAAGAAAGAACTTACTTGCTTATGAAAAAATAAACTAAGGACTTAGATATCACTATAAACTTACCAAAAAGCCCCACTAATTCATTCCAAGATCAAATTAAACCCATTTTATAAAGAAAAAAGTCGTGGAAAAAATCACAAACGCGTCAGAAGACCCGACGAGAAGTAAACTGTCAGTCATAAAATAAATCAGTGTTACAAAAAAAAAACACTAGCTTTTTAATGTTTTTGTAAGATTTTAACCGAAAATGATGATAGTATGAACTTAAATTAATTACATATCCAATTAAATCATTAAAACTTATTAAAAATATTCGGTTAGCGAAGATTATTAATGAAATCTTACCTCGAAATAAGAAAACCAAAAGTTACTAGCAGATATGTCAAACCCTCCCGCCCCCCTGACATGAACTGCCCATAAATTGCTTGTTGCCCTACTCTCGTATTTTAGTGACACCCCCCTGGTAGATACGTTGTATGTCCATAGAAGGTAGGTTCGAAATGGTACATGCTTGGAATGTCCCATCGCGAATGTGATTTAATAAAACATACTTCGCATGTACTTTATCGGTATATTTCTAGAACAATCTGAGAAGCAGATGCTAGGAACGTACTTTCTAGAATGTGTAAAAAAAATTCTAGTTTTTGCTTTATAAAAATTATTTTACCGTTATATATGTCGTGCGGTTAACACGTTAACAGCTTCCAGTTACTCCCGTTGAACTAAATTCAACGTTGAAAAAAATCCTTACAGTTCCGTATGGCGTACGGTTAAACACGCTAACATCGTTCGGTCTTCAATCAGAGAACGTGCGTCGACCCTCGAGTCACTCCCTTGTATTTCTGTGCTTATTATTATTTTAGGTTATGCGTTTTTTGGCGGGGAAGCGTCCTTTTTTCTATGAGCTGATTTTGTTAGGTGTGTGTCGTGTATATCCCACAAAAAGAAACTTCTGAAATTCACGTGGGTAAGTTTTACATATATGATTATAAGTATCAAATATTTGGTTTTTTAAACAGTAGGTTAATATGTCTCCGAAACGTGTTCGGGAAGGCTATAGCTTGTCTTTTAGAAAGAAAAAAAAGCGGGAGAGAATTGCAGGAACCTTAGCTACATATTGCTCACGTCCAAGTCAAGGTTCATGTACTTTTATGCCACCTGAAATTTCCTTAGATATTTCTAAAGAGTATACCACTGTTATTACAAGTTTTCAACGAGATACTAGGCAAGGGGCCAGCAATAGTGTTCATTTCTCTGATGATGCCGATGGTGATCCCACGTGTCAATCATATAATATTGAGCAAGAGGTAAATCAGGATCGAAATGTAGTTCAGTGTGTCACACCTATATTTAATGCAGCTAATCGAGCAGCTAATGTAACAGAGCCCTGCACAGGTCATACTAGTTTTGCTTCGAAGCTTGCCTTATGGGCAGTTGAACAAAATATTACTCATTCAGCACTAAATAAACTGTTAAAAATGCTAAAAGAGCAAGTAGTACTATCAGTCTCTGATTTAGAAGCTTTGCCACTAGACTCGAGGACTCTTCTACGTACTTCATCAGCCTACATGAGTGAATGTGTTTCTTTGAACTTTGTACATAATTTGTAGAAATATTCAGTAAATGTTTATATTGTTTATATGTGTCATTATACTTGTTGATTACAACTTATTTGTGTTTTGTTTATATAATATACTTCATTTGTGTTCACATAATAGATAGATAGATGGATAGATAGATAATGTTTTATTTGTTTCTAAGAAAAAGCCAAAAGGCATAAAACAATTGTCGCAATACAATGATTACAGAAGTTACATTATAACTGTTAAAATTTATAATAATATATAAAAAATAAATACATATAACTGACACATACGTCCTAACATACACACAGGTAGTAGTAGTGATGGTAGATTTAACAAGATTTAACAAGAGAAGAAAATACACAAAAGAAAGTCAGGCAAAAATGTAATTTACAATCCAAGATAACGTTCAGAGAATAGCAGATCTATCAGAATCACTATAAAATTAATTTAGACTATAATATGCCTTTTTAATTAAAAATTTAGTTATAATTGTTTTGGCTTGGCCATGAGGTAGGTTACGTATGCTCTCTGGAAAATTATTGTATATTTTTATAATAGTGTAAGAAACATTTTTTTGTATTTAGCTACAATTATATTTTTCCGGTAAAAGGTTGGCCTTATGTCGGGTAAGATATTGGTGGTTATTAATAGTATCTTGAAATAAGTCTTTATTATTGTGGACAAACATAAAAGAATCTAATATATACATACTAATTACAGTTAAAATTTTGTTACTAATAAATATTCCCTTGCAACTTTCGCATTTCTCCATTCTAAAGATAAACCTAATGCACTTTTTTTGAAGTCTTAAAACTCTCTCTATTTCTATTGAATTCCCCCAAAAAATGAGGCCATACCTTATCCTAGATTGAATGAAGGCATGATATGCTGAAATCGCAGCATCAACACCAACGTTCTCAGCAACAACCCTTAAAGCATAACAGTACCTAGACGTAGCTACTGCCACGTGCTCGACATGCGCTCTTCAGTCCAATCTTTTGTCTATTATAAGTCCAAGAAAAGATAAGTGCTCTGAAGTTTGTATATCCGAATTATTATAAGTGAAAGCAAATGCATTATCAGATCTATTGCCAAAAATAATACACTGCGTCTTTGACACATTTAAGAGGAGATCGTGAGCAGAGAAGTACCTGTCCAGCACGCCACAAGTGAATGTCGATCAGCACCGCCTCAGGGCTATCGTTACCGAAAATTAGAGTGGTATCATCAGCATACAGAAATGTATATTCGCCAGTTACATCTGACAGCTCATTTGTATATAAAATATACAACAGCGGTCCCAAGATGGATCCCTGAGGGACACACCGAGCAATGCTGATCTTATCAGACTTAATAGGTCTGCCATAAATGTCATACCCTTATGATTAACGCTGTCAAAAGCTTTTGACAAGTCCATACACATAGCCACAGTAAATTTCTTATTATTAAGAGAGTCTAAAACATTTGAAATAGCTTGGTAAATCGCTCTTATAGTAGATTTCCCCTTTCTGAACCCATTCTGACTATCAGATATTAGTGAATGCTTTTCCAGAAAACCCGACAAACGATCATAAATTGATCTTTCAAAGATTTTACCAATGTTAGAAAGAAGAGAGATAGGCCTATAATTTTTTTCTTCGTCAACTTCGCCTTTTTTATATATTGCTTTTACAAGGGCATTCTTTAAAAGATCCGAATAGACGCCTGTTTCAAAACAAAGATTGACTATGTATAACAGGGGCTCGGAGAAACGATCTGCAATTTCCTTGATGATTCTGACTGGCAGGTTGTCATCCCCAACCGATTTTTTGTTTTTTAGACTTTTAATTATTTTGAATATCTCATGTGGGCTTGTTGGTCTCAGGTAAATGGACTGCAAACAATCAGTTGAAGGAAATACTTGTTGAATCATTGAGTTCAAATTTGGGCAAGCATTGATAAAATATTTGTTCAAGCTATTAACAGTTGTGAAAGGATCACTACATTTATGTGAAAAGTTTTCAAGGGCCCCTTTTCCATTATTGCTGTTGGTGATCTTTTTTACTAGTTGCCAGGTAGCTGTAACCTTGTTTTCCGATTTATTTAGAAAATCTCTGTTTGATATTTTTTTGGCTTCTTTTATTCCTTGTTTTAAAATTTTACAGTATTGTTTAAAAAGATTATCCGTAACAATCCCTTTGATTTTCTTCAAATATAGCACTCGCTTATGCCGGCAAGAAATTTTGATACCCGTTGTTATCCAATGACTGCTGTTTTTTGTCAGAGAGACCTTCTTTACAACTAAAATTGTATTGAAATAATTTAAGATTAAGTTTATAAAGACAGAATAAGCCCCATTCACCGTTTCCACTCCATACACCGGCGACCAATCAATCCTGTCAACCTCATGATTAAAAACTATTACTTTATTCTCTGGATAAACCCTCCTATAGACATACTCAGATTTATTTCCACCACTGTATAGACCCTTGATATTGATAACCTGCGCATGATGATCAGATAGTGCAGAGTTCAGTACATAGCTTGAGAAGCCCCCCTGAAAGGCACAGAATATGTTGTCCAATAGAGTTGATGAATGAACTGTTTCACGGGTGGCTTTAAAGATACATTGGTTCATACTATAAGAATTCAAAACATCTTGCAGCTGCTTAATTCGAATATTCTGATGATCAAAAAAATTAAGGTTAAAATCACCAGCCAAAACTACTTTATATCTTGAATAGTTATTATATATAAAATCCAATACCTGCTCAACCCTTTGTAAAAATATTTCGTATATTCCCAATCCTCGACGGTACAAACATACTATCACTATTTTCAAAGTCTCCTCAAAGACAGCAGCAAGCTCGATGTCACCCTCAATGCTCATATCACATATAGTCATTTCGTTCTTGAAAGCACCACCCTGATCACAATAAATTCAAACACCTCCATGCTTCATATCACTCCTAGTATAGAAAGACACCGTCTCGTACCCTTCAAGCTTTATAAATGGAGCCTTCTCCTGTTCAAGCCAATGTTCACTGAGAAGTAGAACCTGGGGCTTACACACAAGTCCTTCCAAATAGCTGTCAATTTCCAAGGTTTTATGCCTGAGAGACTGTATGTTCTGATGCATAATTGTCAGGTTATGTTTGCTTGGGTTATCACCAGATACAGAATACTCTGATTGCTATTTATCTGTATGACCTCTATACTGAATCCTTTGTTTCTCCTTCTCTTGATGCCATAAATATGTCGAACATTTAATATCATAGACTTTATGGTTAGCATCCAAGTTAAGCTTATATTTGTGATTGCTCAACTTACAATTAACGCATTCAAACTCGTCCTTATCACAATCTCTCGTTTCATGATCGTTTCTCCCGCATCCACCACAAGATCTCTGATTTGTGCAATCCTTTGCTGTATGGTTGTATTGATTACAATTATAACACCGAATCACGCCTATATATTCAAAGCATCTACATGATCTACAATCCAAAAACAATCTACCATCTCCATCATGCATCACTCTTTGAAAAGTGTTTGCATCACACTCAATAATGGTAAAGAAAGTTGTAACCATTTTCTTTGTAATCACTATTTGTATATGGCTCTCGGAGGATATAATATTTGGATTTTGTTGCTTTAACTTTTGGATAAGCTTATCTTCACTATATTGGTCTTCAATACCCACTATTTTTATTCGAGGATTTTTCTTAACCGGGACCGTCGTTACATAATTTTGCCTATTCTTCGGTTCAAGATTGTCCTTTAATTTTTTTTGCATCTGCTTCACTACGACATTGAATAATTACCGCTCCTTCTCTCGCTTCCCTTATTCCTCTTATACCGATGCCCAACTTTGCAGGGTTCACCTGTTGTTTCACTATCTTTTTTGTTTCTTTGCTTTCACAAACTTTAGTTGGTTTAACAACCACTACACCCTGCTTGAGTGCCGTGGCGTAATTTAAAAATTCTGTGCTTTTTTGAGGAGGTTCCCCCGACTTCATATCCTCTATTGCCTTCATCACGGCATCCGTTTTTTGCTCTATTTCGCCAATCTTTTCAGCAACCATGATGTTTTGGGCCACTATTCCTACACAATTATCACAAAACCACAGGATATTCTTAGATTCAGATACAGCCTTAGAAATATAAAAGGTTATTTAAACTGAGGGTAAATAATAGTATAAAATATATAAATTTAAAAAACCAATAATATTACTAATGGATATGTGTGGTAAAAGTAAATAATATGTGTGATATACGTTTCAATAACCTGATTAGAACATTCTCTAAAGTGACATTTTTGAACTTTGACAGCTTATAGCTTTCTAACTGTACGTCTTAGACCAAAAGGGTTTACATGTCCGTAATAATAATTTTTATTATCTTCCCAAAAAAATCAACTTCCGGTTAAACTGGAAGAACTATATATTTGCTGCTTTCGAGTAGTTTCGAGTTACATCCGGTTTAACCGGAAGTTTTTAGGAGGATAATAAAATTGGAAGATAGGGACATGTAAACCCTTTTGGTCTAAGACGTACAGTTAGAAAGCTATAAGCTGTCAAAGTTCGAAAATGTCACTTTTCAAGAGTCAACATCTCGGAAACTATCAAGTATAGCCTAATAATGCATTTAACAAAAAATAATTATTATATTTTATGTAGAATCTGAAAATTTAAAAATATACAGGGTGTACCTGCTCTTCAAAAAATGGTACATTTTTACCGACCGCTTCGTTGGAGCACCCTGTATAGACGAAAATAATTCTAAAGACGCATCTCTTAACCCTTAATAAGCTTCGTCAAAAGTTTTCCGCTATCTGTAATGGTACAGGAGATAATATCGCCGGCGTCCCTTATTAATGGACCACCCGGTACATACCATGAACTTACCGACCACGATTCTAAAGTTAATTTTTAGTATATTCCTCTTAAATACTCTAGCACATGCTCAGAATTGTCGTAGTAGGTACTGAATGAAAATAATGCACCTTCTTGGTATGTTCCAAAAAGTATGTTCCATTCATCTGATATCTGGGAACCTGCTTAGAACATTCTAAAGTACATACCATGAAATTACCGACCACGATTCTAAAGTTAATTCTTTGTATATTTCTCTTGAATACTTTAGCACATAATCAGAACATGTATGGAATATAAAAATGTAGTGGGAGCGGTACGTAATAAAACGTGGCATTTTGTGATACAAATTTCTCCTTTGGCACGATTGCTCTAGAGACCCAACTAAATGATTTGACTGGCAGGACACTTCAGATTTGGTATTTGTTCAACCCCAGGGGGCGATACTTACAAAACTACCCCAATTTCTTGGAATAATCTGTTTATTATCCAAAAAAACTGATGTTGAGGTCGTTTTTGGATGATTTTGATATGGTAAGCACAGATCCAATATCAAAAAATAGTTTGCTAGTCATTTTTTTTTTTTTTAGATTTATTAAGCCAAAAGTACGAATACTCAAAGTTGATCGGCTATCGTGTCAAAAAGTGAGGTCGCTGACTAAGAAATGCAGTAAAATACAAGTTCTAGTGGTTATTTGTAGTAAATCTATTAAATAGTAATAATAAAATAACATGTTTCAGCGATTTTCGGTAATTTGGTGTTCTTTAACATTTTTCTAATCCACCTCTGGTTGTGGGTATCTGCAAAAGTATATTAGAGTTAGAACATAAATAATATAATAAGGAGCAAAAATGGCATTTAGTTTCGACCATCTTCCGCATAAATTTAAATACGTACTCCTTTTGGAGCATTTTCCGTGACATCCAGTACAACCGGGAAAGCATGGGAAACCAGCTTTCCGGCAAAGACACCTCATCGTCTCGCATTGTGTTTTGCACCCACATTTGGAATCAAGCTCCCTGCATGCTTCCCAAATCCACGGCAGATCAGTCCAGTCGGGTGTGCAGGACCCCTTATCAGTCTTTTTCCTGCCCCACTTCTGTGGAGAAGGTACGTTGGATTCAAAGCTGGAGCTTTTTTGTGACGTACTATGTCACCTCTTGTAAGTCGCTCATGAAAATTAAAAATAATTAGCTGACAAATATTGACAGCGACCTTGGTCGCTTCTGAGTTTTCAGACACAGACTTTCCATAAAGAATTGTGTTAACAACAGCAAGAAGGGGTGGGGGAATGCAGTTTCTTTCACAGGTATATTCAAACGACCCTGTGAATGCCACTCTTGTAGCCGATATAGTTTTTCTTAACTTCAGTACAAAACGATGAAGCGCCAATGCATCATCATCTTGGTCCTCATAATCAAGTATGCTAAGAATATTGGACAGGTTATGCCGCAAGACGTATTCTCTTCCCGCAAACAGAATATATTGCACAATGGTAACAAAAATTAAATTAAATTTATCGAACAAAAGTAGATAATAAATAACTTACCCTCCAATGTTGCTTTAAGCTGTGCGAAATGAGCGAGAACCTTTTCCCTGAACCTTGTTGGATGTGGAGGGGTAAGTGACGAATGAGGTACACCATGAAGTTGGGCAAGACGTGGGTGGTACAATTTACGCAAGTCTGTCATTTTAAATACAACATTTACACCAAGACAGTTCTACGAATGCTATGCCTTCACACATGATAGTACCCCCTCCCTCTTCACCGGACATCACCGCCTCGACTCTTCTACACCTATTATAATTATACAAGCGAACAAGACAGATAAGATGGTATTTTGCTTCCATTGCTACTAGGTCGCCACCAGTTTCAAGAGTTGCTAACAAAAGGGTATCATTCAGTAATGTAGCACAGTGCTTAACATGCTTTAAATGTTCGTATGTTGCGCAATGTCTCAAATTTTTATTTTTGCTACCACCAGGTTCGTTACACAGGTAACATAACTCCTCCTTAAAATTTACTTTTGCGGTCCTGGATCTCGTTAAGTGAGGGTCAGAAACAGTATTAGCTGGAGAGTCAATGGAAACTGATAAACTTGCTGCGTGTGGATTGTTTAAAGTCTTATTTTCATCTTCAAATAATTTTTGAAATCTGGTTGGTATGATGTATGGATTCGCACATACTTTGTGGAACTTACCCTCTGCGTTCTTCAGTGATTCGTAAATCCCACTACCATCATCAAGGTGCAGAATACAGTAACCAGAAGGCAATCTATGATTGGTTACTTTAAGAATTTCCAGATTTTCAGCAAGTATTTTGTAGCCCAAATTTCTCTGTGACACTATGGGATTTGTAGCAGGGCATCTAAGATCATTTATATTACTGGACTGACAAATAACACACTTTGACCAATTAATATTGGCGGTTACAGTTTCTAAAGAAACAGGGACCGCCACCCGTGCCCGTTTACTTCTATTCGCCATGTCCTCCTGCAAAGCGCCTCGCCGTTCAACTGATGCCGACGAAGATTAGCGTATAACAAATAATGTTAAAAGTTAGTAGTTCTCCCACTATTTCTTTGCAAGATTAAGCCTGTCGCGGCAGATTAAAGAACCCTATCAGAATTGTGGGGTTTTAGTGCAACGGCTTAAACGTTTATAATAAAAAACAATTGTTTAATTGGATTAATTAATTACAATAATGTAACCTGTGCATCCCATAAAAAAGCGGAAAATATGCCGAGGGTGAGAATATGCCGAATTGTAAAAAATCGTCACACAAAGTGATTCCGAACACATCCTAAACTAAACTAATTATTTGTAGCCTAAATGCCCAGTATAGGGTACATTAATAATTTAAATAAACGATTAAAGTCAAATTAAATGAAATACAGATACAAAAATAAACTTTAACCTGTAAGAAAATATTTTGAGGCTTAACAGTTCACTTTAATTTGTATTTCTATAAAATAATTTAACGCAACTAAAATAAAAAAAAAATCTGTAACGGCCTTTGTATTACAAGCCAAAAAAATATAAAACACGTCATTTAGCGGATCACTGACAGAGTCGCCGCCTCCCTAAGCGCGCCGCAGCGAACGGGTGAAAAAACGGCTCTTATTGAATTTTAGCATAATCGTTCCAAGGGAAATGATGGGTTATGATGGGCAAATAATTTTAACGTTTTTCTACTTAAGCAGAAACAAACCATACATGTAAATGTGCTTGTGCCGTAGCTCATGTTTTTTTTTTATAGGAGTTTGTTGGAAATTCGACAAAATAGAACACACGAGTATTGATTTATTTTACAGAGGTTTTCATACTGTATTCGTTTTTGGCATGTCAAAATCATCCGAAAACGACTTGAAGATCATTTCTTTTATCCAATAAATGAATTTTTCGAAATTTTTGGGGTAGGCTTGAAAACACGCCCCTGGGGGATGAACGTATCATAAATCTTAAGTGTCCTGCGGGTAAAATCATTTCATTGGGTCTCCAGAGCAATCACCAAAGGAAAAACTTGTATCACAAAATGACACGTTTTGCCACTTTTCGTTGTGTACCGCCCCCACTAATGGGGTTCCCTAACATATACTTAGAACTTTCATAGTAGGTACTGTATGAAAATAACGCACCTTCTTGGTATGTCCTTGTTTCCAAAAAGTATGTTCCATTCATATACTAGACATAAGTTTTTGTTATCTGGGTAATTTCTCATATTTTCTATAATGTTAGTGAGTATACGGATTGTGATTTGTTATCTTAACTGTAATTTAGTATATATATTTTGTATTTATAAATTTAAATAGTCGTTTTTCCACAGTTGTCTGTGGCTGAATTGACTTTTTCTATGCCAATGTAAACGTTGGTCTCTTGAATAAAATTTGTTTATTTATTTATTTATTTACAGTTTGGTATCCGAAGAGCTAAAGGGACGACGGAATGTTTAGCTTATTTAACAACCGATATTCAAGAAACATTTATTTGTATATGTACAGGGTCATTCCTCATATATCGACACCCCATCTACAGCAGTTATTTGACGGGTTGCAAAAAAATTCTAAAGGCAAAATATTTGTGTTTAACTCTATATTTTTAGAATTCACCATCAGAAAAAACAATGGCACATCGGAAATGTAATATTTCTGCATAACTATCATTTTTTTAAATGGAACACCCTGTATATTATTCGATATTTGGGTAGAGCTTTTTTTTCTGATTTCAAAAATATATAGTTTGCCTATGTTTGGTTAAGAGGTTTTTGAGATATTGGGCCCTAAAGTCTTTAAAACGTT
Organism: Polydrusus tereticollis; assembly: GCA_963920685.1. Taxonomy (NCBI): domain Eukaryota; kingdom Metazoa; phylum Arthropoda; class Insecta; order Coleoptera; family Curculionidae; genus Polydrusus; species Polydrusus tereticollis. Next base: position 99,461,760 of record OY987333.1, read on the forward strand.
ATTGAATAAAAAAAAACGATAGTTGGCCATGAATCATAATTCATTGCCGTGTCGCGTCGTCTAGATTTTAAAAACAAGTGAATTTATTGTTGCTTGTCAACATTTTCATTCATGTCATTGTCAAAATGCCTTACACGGTTGAGGAAAAATGTGATATTCTTAGTTTATTTTACAAAAATAATAATAACGCATCAGCAGCGAGAGCAGAACATAGGCAACTATTTCCGCTAAGAGCAGTACCAGCGCGAAGTACTTTTAAAACCATTGAAAGGGGATTCAGGGAACGAAAAGATCTTAAAAGGAAGAAGCGAACAGTGAATGGTAATGAAGAGGAAGAATTAAACATTTTGTTGTATTTTGTAGGTAAGATTGATAGTTTGTTGTTACATTACAAGTCTAGAAATAAGAATATTTGTTTTTAGAAAACCCACATAGATCGGCAGAAGACGCAAAAAATTATTTCGGAAAATCTGCAAAAAAAATTCTAACGACATTAAAAAAAAATGGTTATCATCCATATAAAATATTGCCTGTGCAGAAGTTAACAGAGGCTCAGAAAAATAGCCGTATGATGTTTTGTCAGGAAATGTTACAACGGAAAGAGGAAGACAACATGCTTTTTAGGAAAATTTTGTGGTCTGATGAAGGCACCTTCACTACTTCAGGCGTTTATAATCGAAAAAACGTTCGGTTTTGGGCTACCGAGAACCCCCATGCATTCAGAGAAATACAATTTCAAGGCCGAAAATCATTACATGTGTGGTGTGGCATCTTAAATAATAAAATTATCGGCCCAATTATATATGATGGGAACTTGACTGGTGAAAGATACCTTAATATATTGACAAATGAAGTTGAAAATTTTATTGAAAACTTACCATTACGGCAATACCAAGAACTTATCTGGCATCAGGATGGAGCCCCACCACACAACGTTTTGCCTGTAGTGAACTATTTAAATGAAAAGTATGAAACATGGATTGGCCGTAATGGACCCATTCAATGGCCTCCAAACAGCCCAGATTTGACGCCCCTTGATTCATTTTTGTGGGGATTTTTAAAAAATAAAGTTTATGAACATCGTAGTGAAAATATTGAAGAAATGCGAGAAAGACTTCTGCTTTACATTAATGATACAAATGAAAATCAGAGTCAGTTTATCGTTAATGCTATAAATAAAATAGAAGAAGATTATAGAGAGTGCATCAATAGAAATGGAGGTCATATTGAGCAGTTGTAAATACGTTATTTATCAATAAATTCGGTTTTCCTACTTCCCTATTTATTTTATTTTTAGTCCCAATATCTCAAAAACCTCTTAACCAAACATAGACAAACTATATATTTTTGAAATCAGAAAAAAAAGCTCTACCCAAATATCGAATAATATACAGGGTGTTCCATTTAAAAAAATGATAGTTATGCAGAAATATTACATTTCCGATGTGCCATTGTCTTTTCTGATAGTGAATTCTAAAAATATAGAGTTAAACATAAATCTTTTGCCTCTAGAATTTTTTTGCAACCCGCCAAATAACTGCTGTAGATGGGGTGTCGATATATGAGGAATGACCCTGTACAGGGTGAGTCAACAAGGTGTTCGCCTTCGATAGCGCCTAAACTGTAAGAGATATAAGCAAAAGTTTTATACAAGAGTTATCGGGTTTGCAATGGAGCATAACGTAAAAATATTTTGCGTTATTGCGTTATACAGGATGGCTCAAAAAATTTGAACTATTTAATTTTTTTTTTTTTTTTTAATGACACACTCTATATATTAAATTTATTCTCTTTCTGATTCCGCTAAAAAGGATCTCTACAGTCATATTTACTTTTTTGAATTTGATTGCGACGATACAAGTAAATAATTATTTCCTGGTATATTATGATTTTTATTTGACTTATTAAAAACATCATAGTTGCCTATGGAATCAATAGAATTAAACAAAAATTTTTACCATAAGTACCTAAAAGTACTTGGTACGTAACCATATCACTATTTGTTCCATTTATTATACGGGGTGTTCGTGTTGACTTGGCAAATTTCGCTAATTTAGATATGCATTATGTCAATTTTTTGAAATAGAACACACTGAATTTTTTCAACTGATAAGGTGTATTTTTCAAATGCCTTTATTTTTTATTAAATGTGTCATCTACCTAAATCTTCTAGTTTTTGAAATATTGTATATTTTATGAAAAGCTACACGAAAATTAGTAATTTTATTATTATATACAAGAATGCCATTGGCAAAATAATTAAAATTGGAATATTCATTGGGAAAATAGAAACATATATCAAGATGGTATGACAAAATAAACTCTTTGCCTTGACATAAGTTGTCATTATTATTCCTATTTAAATTTATTTATATTTATTTATTTATTTATTTCAATACACTGTTTTACAGTTTCCCCAGTGACAAAACAGGTACAAAACAATTTAATATTATAAACTTAATAACTAATGTATTTAACCTGAATTCTTACATTAGACAATATACATGTCAATAAAGTTAACAATAGGTAATATAAAAATAACAATCAACAAAAAAAAAATGGCGGCAGAAGGCCTACACAGGGTGGCTGTAAAAATGATTCTTGATCGTGCCCGGGCTGCAGTTGAAAATATCATATGATTTTTTTATTGTACAAGCTACAGATTCTATTAAGAGGCGCATATTTAAATACATTTGTTCGAAAGTTAGATAGGTAAAATATGTCAGCATACCGCGAATTCAGGGATGGAATTCTAATGTTAAGTCTGTTTAGTAGCTCTTCACAGATTAGTCGATTATTAACTAACTTGTATAAAAACAACTGGCCGAGACATCTGCGCCTGTCAGACAGGTTGACGAGCAAAAACCTCTGCAACAGCCGATCGTGTCGAAAGCCCCTAAAGGGATAGACCTCATCCGATCTGAACCACAAAGCCTTTGCGAATCGTCTCTAAACGGATTCAATAATATATATATGTGCTTTATAATAAGGAGACCAAACCACTGATGCGTATTCCAATTTAGATACAACAAAAGAGAAAAATAAAGTTTTTAACGGAACATCACAAGTAATTTATTCGAGGCAGACACAGTGTCTTCGATATGAGGAACAAAGGAGAGTCCCTTATCAAAAGTTACTCCTAGATCTTTGAACACCTCAGGTCGTTGCAGATTGACGCCATTTATGTTATATTTGAAATGAATTATCGTGTTTTTATTAGTGTAGGTCATAATATTACATTTCGAAACGTTTAGGTTTAATCTATTCTTTACACACCAATCATGCAAAATATCCAAGTTATGTTGCAGATCCAAGCAATCACCATCACTAGAAATTGTTGAAAATAATTTTAGGTCATCAGCATAGAGCAAACAGCGGACTGAGAGATCAGCAACAATACCATTAATAAACAGCGTAAATAGCAACGGACCAAGGATGGAACCCTGGGGAACTCCAGATGTGGCAAAATACTCCGTCGATCTGACCTCGCCATAAGCCACGAACTGACTTCTATTCTTTAAATATGAATCAAAATATAACATCAACTGATCGAAGAATTCGAAGTACCTCAATTTCTGCAGTAAAATGGCGTGGTCAAGCCGATCAAAGGCTTTAGAAAAGTAATTTGTTTGTAATGGTTGAACGACCCTTGACAAATCCATGTTGCTCCGGAATAATAACGTTCTTAACCCTAGAGAAAATTATATTATGTAATAAAATTTCAAAAACCTTGGAGAAGTTAGAAATTATTGATATCGGTATATAATTAGATATATCCAATCTATCGCCCTTCTTAAAAACAGGGCACACCTTAGAAGATATCCAAATATTTGGCATCATGCCGACGTCGAGACATTTATTAAACAATACGGGCAGAGGATGGGCAAAGACACCAGCACAGTCTCTGACAATAAACGCTGGAATGCTGTCTGGTCCTGTAGTTAATTTAGGTTTAATCTGCTTAATTGCATTAAAGACATCCTCCCTACTAAAACTGGCAATATTTATATTCAAACTTGACAACTAATCAGAGTTTGCGGTTGAATTAGACGCTGTTAGATAAGAACCGCTAAAAAAATCGGCAAAAGTGTTGACAATATCATCAGCACTGGAAAAAGTAGTGTCATCAAGATGCATATTGCGAGCAATAGAATTTGATCCTCTTTTAGAGCTTATAAGAGATCAAAATTCATTAGGGTCGAGACTAACGCAGCTTTCGATCTGCCGCATGTAATGCCTAAAACAGTTATTTATTTCAGCCCTTACTTCGCGCCTTAATGCAGAAAAGTTGTCGTAATCAGATCTGTTTCCAGTACGCTTATATTTCCGCCAATGTATGGCTTTAAGTCGAATATTACACTTGATGTTAGCAGTGAAACAAGGCGGGTAACTGCGACGATTGAATAATCCAAACCTCGGCACACAAGCATCAAAAACAGTGTAGATCTTATAATAAAGCATTCTGCAACATTCCTCCAAGTTGTCCGACAGGTCAAGAAATGTCCAATCTAAGTTAAGAAACACATTATACATAGAGGTAAAGTCAGCCTTTCTGAAATTATATTGCCCTGTTCGTCGGTTAGGGATATGACGATTTAGGTTAATACTATTATTGTATGAAAATGAAACAGATAACGCGGGATCGTATTCATCAACTCGGGCTAGGAGCACTTCTGAGTTACTGACATTGCAATGCCGGTTAAAAATGATGAGATCCAGCAGTCTGTTATCAGTGTTAATGATTGAGTTGTGCTGGTGCAATCCTGTTATATTTAAAAAATTAAGTAGGGCAATTATATAATTGTCTGGCCTCCCATTTCTTAAAAAAAAGTCCGCATAATTGGGTATATTGAAATCACCTAGAATGAGCACATCAGATCTATTTAGGAATTCTAAGGATGACAGATGCTCTAGACACGTTTGATATTCCTCGACGCTTAACCGCGGAGGTATGTAAAATAGCAGAATATAACAGAATATAAAGCGTGCTCCTCTCAGACGACAACTTAACAGCAACGGCATCAATAAGTCTAGAAATATTCGCACTGGCCAATCCCAGATCGAGCGCCCTTATATTGGTATTATATGGTAAGTATTGTTTAAATTTTCTCTTTTATCACTATTTTTGATCTTGGTGTATTTTGACCATGAACTTTTCACATGCAGAACTTATTACCATGACTTATGCTTTGAGAGCAGGTGAAAGAAATTCATTTTTAGCTTCGAGGACATTCTCATCCAACTGATTTTGAGCGATTAAAAGAGAGATTTGAAAGAACAGGAAATATCGATTATGAAACACATGAACGAGTCAAGCCAGCGACTAACGATGACAATAAATTAATGACAGCTTGAAGTGCAGTTGAAGATCCTCACAAGAGTACTCGACAGCTAGGCAATAAACTGCCGTTCAGTGCATTATCAGTATCAAGAATGCTTCGTAGTGAACATTTTCATCCATATCATATTCAATTATTGCATGAATTCGAGCCGCAAGATTATGAAAATAGAGTAATATTTTGCCAGTGGGCTGAAGGTATGTTACAACAACAACCTCATTATTTTGAATAGGTTATGTTAAGTGATAAGGCTACGTTTCATAGAAATGGATGCGTGAACAAACATAACTTCCATTATTATGATACTAGCAACCCCTTTTTACACGAAAAACTAATTTTTAACATCGGCGGTCGCTTAATGTCTGGGCTGGTATAGTAGGAAATAATATTATTAGTCCACATTTTTTTCATGGAAACCTTACTGGTCAGGTGTACCTTGATTTTTTGCAAAATCATTTAGAAGTGCTATTAAACGGGTTACCAGAACATACTCGGGAAAGAATGTGGTTTCAGCAGGATGGAGCGCCAGCTCATTACAGTCTACTAGTTAGACGTTTTTTAAACCGACGTTTCCATGACCGTTGAATCGGTAGGGGAGGCCCAGTATCTTGGGCAGCAAGGTCCCCCGACCTTACCAAGCTAGATTTTTTCTTATGGAGATATGTAAAGGAAATAGTATATAAGACATACCACAAGAGAAAATATGCAAAATCGAATTCGAGAGGTGTTCCAAACCATCACTGCAAATAACTTAAGAAATGTAAACGACTCATTTGCGAAAAGAATTCGTTCATGTAATTTGAACTTTGAAGGACACATTGAACGAAATTTGTAACAAGACTATTTTTCTTTAATTATTATCTGTAGTATTTCTTATTAGTTTGGTTTATTTATAGTATAATTGTGTAAGATGTTCGTTTTAATTATAATACATTTAATGTTAATACTTAAAAGAACAGATGATATTCTTTCGTTGACCAAATACCTATGCATTTTTCGTTTCAAAAATTTTCTAAAGAGGACTCTTAAAAATATGTATCAGTTTTGATGTTTACGCCCATTTTAATTATTTTGCCCATGGCATTATTGATTAAAATAATAAAATTATTAATTTTCGTGTAGCTTTTCATAAAATATACAATAGGTATTTCAAAAACTAGAAGATTTAGGTAGATGACATATTTAACAAAAAATTAATTTGAAAAATACACCTTATCAGTTCAAAAAATACCGGGTGTTCCATTTAAAAAAATTTACATAATGCATATTTAAATTAGCGAAATTTGCCAAGTCAACACGAACACCCCGTATAATAAATATAACAAATAGTGATTACGTACCAAGTACTTTAAGGTACTTATGGTCAAAATTTTCTTTAATTCTATTGATTTCATAGGCACCTATGATTTTTTTAATAAGTCAAATAAAAATCATAAAATATCAGGAAATAATTATTTACTTGACAACGTCGCAATCGAATTCAAAAAAGTAAATAAGACTGTAGAGATTATTTCCCGCAAAATCAGAAAGAGAAAAGATACATAGGGTGTTTCATTTAAAAAAAAAATAGTTTTTATATAGTACCAATATTTTGAGCCATCCTGTATAACGCAAAATATTTTTACGTTATGCTCTATTGCAAACTCTATAACTCTTATATAAAGCTTTTTCTTATATCTCTTGCAGTTTAGGCGCTATCGAAGGCCAACACCTTGTTGACACACCCTGTATACATGTAGAAAAATATCTATATGGAGTGCGAATGATATTATCGGCCCCAGATGGCTTTCTGATAGACTTCCACAGGGATCTGTTTTGAGCCAATTTCTATTTAATATACAGCTGATATCATGACATTGATTTTAATGCCACCGTTTTGCAATTTGCTTACGACTTTTGTATTTTATACTGTTTATACAGCAGGCAAAAGTCGCCTGAAGCCTCCAAAGCTAATTAAAATCATGTTATGTATATCTGCAACTCCTATTTTCCCAATAATGGCTTTACCTTAACTACCCAAAAATGGGCAGTTTTAATATTTTCTCGTCATAGGGTCGTAAAAGAAGATACAATCAGTCTTAATCGCTGTGCCATACCATGGATTTACTCTACAAATTATCCTGGAGTTATTCTGGACCAAAAATTAACCTGGGAGAGTCATACTAACTTGTTAATAGCCAAGGCTTAAAGAAGCTTAAATGTGCTTAGGGCTGTAGTTTCATCAATATCTTGGGGTTAGGAATCAAAAACTTTTTTTATTTTTTATAAATCTTTCACTTGACCGATTTTGGGTATTGAGTCCATTTTCTACAGCTCAGGTACAGATCCTAGACTTAAAAACTTCATTCAATCCATTATAAAGCGCCAAGACTAGTTGTAGAGGCATTTAGGTTATCTCCTACACAAGCATTATACAGCGTGTAACAGAAGTATGGAACGCTTTAAATATCTTTATTACCGTTTGCCCGATTTAGCTAAAACTCGGTATCCGTATATAAGAGGTTATCGCGGAGCTGCTAGTGATATTTGCAATGTTGCCAAATTTACAGTTTTTTAGCAATTTAAAATATTTTTTTTTTAAATGGAACACCCTATATATTATTCAAAAAAATGATTCCGCAAGAAATTCTAAATAACTTTTATATAAAATACTTAATATCTAGATCTAGCCATTTTTTTGATATTGGGGTTTAAATATCATAAGAACTTCTTATCCAAGAAAACTGATAGAGATATAAGTAGGTCTTGGAAATTTGTGACACAATTAAATTCTGACAGCAACATTGACAAACTTTTCAGAAGGTATTTGTGCTTCATAATTTATCAGTTTTAATTATTCTTATAATGGATTTACTTAAGGAAACACTGCGAAAAGAAATATTAATGATATTGGGTTACGGGGATTGAAGGCGAACACAGCAGGAGGTTGCTGAGATTTTTAATGATAAGTATCCCAACCAAAATCCAATAGCACGGTCCACAGTAAGCAAAATTTTATAGAAATATATAATAAATATATAAAATAAACTGGCGATGTAAAAGACATTTCAAAATCTGGGCGTCCAAAAACTGCGACAAGCGGCGATACAGCTTTAGATATTTTGCTTAGCATAGAGGAAAATCCACACCTCTCTACTCGAATTACAACACATCGCACATGTCGGTAGATCGCGTATTAAAGTGTGAGAAGTTCCACCCATACAAAATTCACCTGGTTCAAGAACTCTCTGAGGATGACTTTGACAGGCGTTTAGAATTCAGTGAGCAAATGATGTATTTGTGTAATGCTACTCCAACTTTTATTAATAAAATAATGTTTTCCGATGAGTCGACATTCTGTCTTAATGGAAATTTTAACCGGCATAATATTCGTTATTGGTCCAAAGAAAATCCTCGATGGATTCGAGAACAGCACACCCAATTTCTGCAAAAAATTAATGTTTGGGCAGGCATTATAGAACAAAGGATAATTGGTCCATTGTTTAAGGATTATAATTTAAATGGCGATAGATATTTGCAGCTCTTAAGAAATGAAATTGTTCCTGCTCTTGCGATCCTATTTCCAAATCCTCGTAAGTTAGTTTCATTAAAGTAAATTAAAACTGATTATCAATAAACAAAATTTTAGACAATGTTGCGAGATTAAATAAAGAAATATGGCTGCAACAAGACGGTGCACCACCACATTACGCCAGACAAGTACGGGAGTATCTAAATGAAGTATTTTTTGAAAGATGGATATGGAGATGGGGTACAATTAAGTGGCCAGCTCGGTCACCAGATCTGACTCCACTCGATTATTTCTTGTGAAGACATTTAAAAAATGTAGTCTACAAGACAAAGCCACATGATATTCTTCTTCTTTATGTGCCATGCTCATTCGAGCGTAGGCGACCTCTCGCATATACCTGTGATGTGTGCCTTTTTTTTCAGATTTTTCACAGGTATATGGGACCTACAGTTTATCGCCGGTTCCGAACGGCACTATTTGAGAGGTTGTACTAGGCAAATTACTACGTGGTGGTTTGCCATTGCCTTCCACGAGGTGACGACCGAATAAAATAAAGATCGACGCATGGTCCCGGGATCGAACCGGGGACCTTCGGCTTAGTAGTCGGACACACTAACCACTAGGCTGCGGTCGCCACTCCATGATATAGAAGACCTAAAACAAAGAATTGAAGTTGAGTGACGACGAATCGAGGAAACAGATATTCTTTCTAATGTTTTAAATACTTTTCCGCAATATTTAGCATATTGTCAAGAAGTAAATGGAAGGCACTTTAAACATCTAATTTAATTTCTTTATTCTGTAATAAGTAAGTTTAAACAATAATTACCTTACAATAATGTTTCAATAAATTCTCAATTTTCGAGCTCGAATATTAAAAAAATGGCTAGATTTAGACATTAAGTAACTTATATAAAAGATATTTAGAATTTGTTGCGGAATCATCTTTGTGAATAATATATAGGGTGTTCCATTTAACAAAAAATTATTTTAAATTGCTAAAAAAACTGTAAATTTGGCAACATTGCAAATGCCACTAGCAGCTCCGCGATAACCTCTTACATACGGATACCGAATTTCAGCTAAATCGGACAAACGGTATTAAAGATATTTAAAGCGTTCCATACTTCTGTTACACGCTGTATATTATAACAATGCAACGAACCCCCACTGTCGCTAAGAAGGCAAATGTTGGCGGAAAAATGTGTTGTAAAGAATTTACAATACACAGATAATTCTATTGTCAATAAAATCGGAAAACGAGGCATCGCTAACTTAATATGTCCCTTATGAATAAATAAAACTAGCCCACCCTTAGCCGATGCTTTTACTAAGACAAACTCCTTTGAACAGTCGGCTGAAACAAGGGAAAATATTTTTTATTTGAATTTGCTTACGAAATTTTACATATTAGAGTGAACGCCACATTCCCGAAGTGCCCAAACTTTCCAAGTACATCGTAATCGTGCCATACTTAACCAGCACCAAGTAAATTTTCAAATTATTACCAGATTTACACGGAGGGCTCAAAGAGTGAGAAGTATAAGTGCGCTAATAGAGCATCAATATTTACCGCCGAGGCCCAGGCTATTAAAAATGTCCTAGAATATGTTACTGATTCTACGACATGTCAAAGGGTAGTCATTTTGTCAGACTAGCAGTTAGTGCTCCTGTAATATGGTACGAAGACACACAGTATAATAACACAATAAATTATGCATTATCTAATAATAGTAAAGTAAACTACGAATTAGCATAAGATCAACTTGCTGACTACGACTATTTCATAAAAGTACAACAGGAAATTGTTGAATAAGCAGAGAATATACAGAGTTTGATAGCAAAGCATGGCTTTTATTACTGATAAGTTAGATGAAGAACCTAAATTATTACACTCCAAGCAGTACATCGTCACAACGGTTGTAATCATCCTCTGATTGCAAAAATTCTTTACCTCATAACTATTTTCTATACAAAAAATTCCAAGTAGAGTTCATTTAGGTCAAAGGGCCTACGGGATTTAAAGGCAACGTAGAAGTTGATAGAGCTATTTACCTTACTAAGGGCAGAGCTGCTGACATTATGGAAGGCAAAGTATCAGAACTACGTACTAAATAATAAAAACCTCTACACCTCCATTTATTTAAAACTTCCAATCAATCCACTAATAAAAAGAATCAAGTTATCTAGACCTTGGATAACGGCAGATGTAGCTTTAAAGCGACATTTTGTGGCAATCAAATGCATCACCTGGCCCGTCTAACAAGAATCAGTCAGAGACGGAGAAGCAAACTCCTGCAAAGACCCGGCGAGCCGGTATTCTTACAGGAGTCGCCGCCAGGAGCGCAGCATTAAAAGCCAATTCGGTATACAGACCGAGTACCAACAATTAGAAAAGGAGACGATGACTGATTCTTGTTAGACAGGCCAGGTGATGCATTTAATTGCCACGAGATGTCGCTTAAAAGCTACATCTGCCGTTATCCATCTATCTTTCAGGGTCGAATAGACTCTACGGTGTTGCTTTCTTTCGTCGGATTCTATAGCCTCACTGACGAGCTGTTATACAGCGACACGCGTCTGGGGATGAATCTGGCAAAAGGAAGTACTAACCTTTAGATTTCTTTCTAGACCTTGTTTCATAGCATATTTTCATTACGTCACTGTACATGAGAACTTTAATAAGCATCTTTGTAGGCTAAAGCTAAATGAAACGCCTCACTGCTCTTATGATAATCAATCCATCAATGATATAAACCAGAATATTTTTAACTGCAACCTTAACAGAACAGTTGCTATTCTGTGAAGGCTTCCCCTATTCAGAATTCACCAACATTTATTGCCTCTCAATTTTACCTCCCTACGGTCAATGGCTAATATAAACACAAAAAGTATATAATTTAAAGGTTGCTTCCCTTCGTCGGATTCATCCCCAGACGCGTTTTGCCTTATAACGGCTCGTCAGTGAGGTTATAGAATCCGCCGGCCTTCTCCGTTTCTGACTGATTCTTGTCGGACGGGACAGGTAATGCATTTGATTGCCAAGAGGTGTGGCTCGAAAGCTACATCTACCATTCTCCATAAAAAGTATATTTATTAATTATATTAAACTGTCAAGATTTAAGGTATAATTTAGTAAACCTAAAAAATCCTCTTCACAGTCCTTGCATAATATCCTTATCTGTTTTTTTTCCTTTTTGAGTGGTCTTTACTGTCCCGTATAAACCAAAGATCGCCCTGATAGGCCCCAGTGGCGTGAAGCGAGTGTATCTGTGCATATTCCTATATCATGTACCCTTAACTACTTTATTTCAATATAAGCGTTTGAGTAATCATATTTTAACTTAAATATGATAATAATAATATATACTGGTTCTTGTGTGTGGTATTAAGTTAGGTAAAACCTTTGGCTTTTTTCCAATCATCGTTTACTTTTCAGCATTTTCGTATACGTTTTTTGTTTATTCAGCAGAAGCTTTAAATGTTCATGGGCCGTGTGTGTGCGTTCCTTCTGAATTTTTGTACTGCTTTCTTGGCGCCTTTTTCCTCGTCACTTGAACAGTGTCGGCAGTGCTTCTCTACTGTTGATTGGGCTCGCGCATATGGAGCCAGTCTTTAGGTAATTTGTAAGTCGAGTCAGGTCTAGCTCTTATATGTGAGTTTGTTATTAGTTCGTTTGTCGATACGTCTGTTCGTCTGTAATAGTCCGTTATGATTTTCAAAAATAACTCATTTATTGTTGGTATCTTAAAGTCATTGTGCAAGACCCTATTCATGGTATATCTAGGGACATTTGCGATCATTTTCAATGCCCTATTTTGAATTACCTGAAACTTATTCAGCTTCGCTCTGCTTATGTTGCACAATGATGGCGCACCATAAGTAAGAACTGGCCTGACCAAGACCTTGTAGAGGTTAACTTTAGTTCTGTTGCTAAGTCTACTCCGCCTGTGAAGCAGGGGGTAGATGGAGCTTAATTGACGCAGAGCGAGCTTAACTCTGTTTATTGAATTCAGTCTCTAGTTCAGTCTGTGATCAAAGATAAGTCCCAGGTATTTCACTTCCTGACACCAATTCACCTGAACCCCGTTGACTCTGAGTCTAGTCTCAGGTCGTTTAACGTTACTTTTCGAGAAAAATATGGCTTTCGTCTTTGAGGGATTTAAACGAATCCTCCAAGCTGAAAGCCACTTTTCAAGCTGAGTTATGTGGCGTTGTAAACGAGTGACAACTAGCCACGGCTGTTTGGAAAACGCAGTTATAGCAGTATCATCAGCAAATAGATAGATTTGCGTCTGTCTATCTCGCGGTATATCGTGCGTGTAAATATTGTACAACATAGGGGACAGAGGTGAGCCTTGCGGCACTCCGGCCCCGATGCGTTTTGTCGCGGAAAGCGCGTTCTCTGATGATACTGCGAAACTTCTGTTTTCTAAGAATGAGCCCACTACCTTGACAAGGTAGTTCGGAGCACCAATCCTTATTAACTTTAATAGTAGACCGTTAGGCCAGACCTTATCAAAAGCTTTGCTAACGTCAAAGAAAACCGCCCCCGTGTGTGCCCTTCTAATAAATCCCTTTACTATGTTTGACGTTAGTCTCGTTGTTTGCCTAACTGTGCAATGATCGGCTCAAAAGCCGAACTGTTCGTTAGGCAAAACATTATTATTATTAACAAAATCATTAATTCGAGACAAAATAATTTTTTCCACAAGCTTACCCAAACCTGATAACAAGCTGATAGGTCTATAGCTTACTGGTACCGTGAGGTCTTCCCCTTTCTTCTGAATCAAAATAACTTTCGCATGCTTCCAGGTGCACGGGAAATGGCCTTCTCTGATAATTGCCTGGGATATGCTTATATTATTCCTCAAAGCTGTGTCTGGCAGGTTTCGTAACGCCGCATTTTTAATACCGTCGAAACCTGGGGCTTTTCTAGTATTTAACACACTAACCAGCGATCTTACTTCATCTAAAGTTACTACAGGGAAACTTTGCAATGGATGTTCGATTGCTTTGTAAATGTCGATCGTTCTGGAGACCCTCTCATCCCTGAGCGGATCCGTGGTGGGATTTTCGGTAAATTGCTCGCAGAGCTTGTCTGCGAGCAATTCAGCTTTATCCTTAGCGTCCGTCAGTATAAGACCTGTTTCCTGATTTTTTAAAAATGACATTGGTTTTTTGGAACCTTTGGTCAGAGTTCGGGTCATTTTATATAGTGACTTGTCTTCAATAGCCAAACTCTGGACCTTGTCGTCCCACAGGTCTGATTGAAGTTCGATAAGCATCTGTCTTATCGCTTCGGCTTCGCGATTCGCCTCAGCTTTGATGCGAGGATCTCCAGTTCGATATGCCCTGTTTTTTAAGCGGTTCTTTATTCTTATGCGTTGCTTAATTTCATCTGTTAAAGCCCCGAATTTCGAATACGAGAAAGAGCTCTCCCGAACAAGTGGGTGGGCTCCTCCGGCGGCAAAATGTGAAAATTTAGCACTTTAGGGAACTCATATAGGGCGCGACCTCTAGGATTTGAGACTCTGCAACCCCAAACTGTATGCTTTGCATTAAGGTCGCCCCCTATAATTGTTCTGTTATTATTATTAAAGATTTTGCTAAGACAGTTGCCTGTGAAACCTACCGACGGACTACAGTAAATCGATCCCAGGTGAACACGTTGGTTATTCTTAAAGTTAATTGAAATAAATGTCCCTTCAATATGGGCGCAGTTATCAGGACCTGGCACAACTTGAGCAGAGATGTGCCTCTTTACCAGGATCATGGTGCCTCCCCCTCGTCTATTTAGGCGATCGTTTCTAAATATAGTATAGTTTGGGAACGAAAACCTTTCTCCCTTCAGCCATGTCTCTTGTAAAAGAATCACATCTATTTCATTTCTTTCTACAAAGTCAATAAGTTCGTTTCTCCTGTTTTTAATGCTATTTACATTTAATGTGGCCAATTTGAAATACGCTGTCTCCGTCTGTACCACCACTAAACCGCGGTTTTCTCAAAAGTACTAACGATGGTTTTTAGCTGAGCTTCCATAATTTTAGTGAACTGTGCGAGAAAGCTCTGCATAGTCGTTTGCAGTGCCGCCTCCAATGCATTTGACGCTGGTTTTGCACCCTGAGGAGTGCCTTTGTTCACATTGCCATCGCTGGCCAACTTACTATTGTTTTGCTGGCCCCAGCGGAAGTTTGGATTAGCCTTTGGTACATTGTTATCATGTGTATTTTTGCGCAAATTGTTGGGGTGACGCGGGCATCCCAGGTAACTTGCTGGGTGTTCACCCACGCAATTCGCACATTTTGCCTTCTCCTCACGAGGTTTAGGGCATTCGTAGAAGAAGTGGTCCAAAGCACACTTTAAGCACTTGACGGGAGCATTACACCTGAACTGTGAATGTCCGTATAATTGGCAACGATGACATTGTGAAATAGACGCGCGCGCTTTCTGTGCTTCGACTTTAATAGACATTAAATCTCAGCTCATAAATTGATTTTTCAGTGCGCGGTAGGAAAACCAGCACCAATGTCAGTGGGGCGCCGCTGCGACTACTCCAGCGAATCACCCTGGACGGATGGAAACCTAATTCAATAAGATCATCCTTAATTTTGGTTTCTGACCACGTTTCCAGGACGCCTCGGAGCACCACGTGGAGCTCTTTTTCGTCCTGGAAGCGAAACGAATGATGATGTAAATTATTTTTGATTAGGAATTTAATAATTTTATTATAATCTGCTGGTGTAGGAGGGTGTATTTTTACACCATCCGCCACGGTGACCGCTCGACCATAATCGATTTTTTCCGATCGCAAATGTCTAGTTATATCATTGTACTTTTGTTTGTCACGGATAACTATAGGGGGAACGCGTATTTTGGGCACGCCGGTCCCCTGATTGGTATCATTTAAATCATTTTTGTTATCTTTATTCGGGATAACTGTCTTGGGAGCCAAGGATTTAGTTTGGCTAAGCTTTTGAGAGCTGTTTTGGCTATCCTGTGACACCTTTTGCACCAAGTATGTGCTTAGGGCTTTGTTATTCGTTTTCGGCAGGTTGGGCCATGCGGAATCGCTGGCCACCTTCTTGTTACTTGTACTTTTATTATCAGGGTTTAAGTTTTGTCTTTTTCTGTTTCGTCTTTGCTTTTGCGTTGACCACTGTTCCTTGTCGCCTGATTTAGACATGTATTCATATTCCATGTCTGAACCGGTGTTGTCAATTTCGATTGAATTAACATTAATCTGCAAGTTATTCTGTTTGCGCGCAAAAACGTTGTTAGTAATGTCGACACTAGTAGTTGTCTTTGGTTTGTCTGCATTTACATTTGAATTTGAAATCGATTTACTGTCATCGGTGCTGTCACGGTACCTACCTAATTCGATCTGGAGATCTTTATGCGCTTCCTGCAGTTCTTGCAGTGCCCTCGCCTTCTCAAATCCAGCCTCTTTTTCTTGCCGGAGTTTATTCATCCATTCATGCTCTTTATCGTTAAGCCTCCATGCGTAGTTCAATTGCTTCTATTCTCTGCTCCATGGTTTCTTGAACCTCTGGCTGCATAGGTTCATCGTCAGACGGTGGCATTAGGACATCTTCTGGCCGGGGGGCATCCCCCCCGCCTTGTGTCTCCATTTAAAAGAATAAATTCAAGAATTAATATGTTTTTGACTTTGACAGATATAGTTCTGGAAAAAGATATTTCAAAAATCAGACAGGAGCAAATTAGTGTCACTGTCAGACGACTGCTCGCTCCAACGGTTGAAACGAGACTATTTTAATAATAATATATTCTGCTGCGGCTAAATGAGCTATGATCAAATTCAAAGGAAGAGGGAAAGAACAATAAAACGTTTAAAGCTACATTTGTAAAAGATGTAAAAATATTTAATATTATATTAGTTAAATTTTTTTCAGTTTGATCGACATAATGGAAATCGTCGAATGCTATTAAAAATTAGCAATAAAAAACTTTTTTGTAATTTTTACTTTCCTGGCTGTAGGATAGTTAGCTATTTAGGTTATATTTTACTTTAAAATAATCGGCATTATCCGATGACATCTTGGGTTCCTTTTTGAATGTGAAGTTTAAATATTTTAATAAAAAAAACTTATTTTGAAGCTTTTATAATTTAACGTTTTTTTTCAATTTTTTAGATCCCTGGGTGTACAATAGGTACATATTGAAGTTCAAATTAACATAAAAAACATCAGTCCTGCGTGAAGATAAATTCAGGTTCCTCTTGATGTAAAATTTTAATGACAAACTCCAATGTTAAATTATGTTTAAACCCTAATACCAAACGTAAATTAAATAAATAAATAACTGAAGTAACGCTAATACCGCAAGTTTTGTCGAAACAGGTCGTAACTGGTTTAAGCGACGTCTTCAATAGCCTTAGACGGATTCTCGATAATTAGATTTCGAATTTACTTATAATTGTATTGAAAATTTTAAAATGCCTAAAATGTTAAATATGAAATATTTGGAACACCAGGTGAACAATGAAACTACAATTAAAAGTTTTAGGTGATAAAGAAAAAAAGTGGTTCGCAAAATTAAAATATTTAAAGACTATAGTTTAAAAATATTCGACATTTCTCCGTTCTGATTCATGTATATGTAAAATCAAAGTTTGTTTTGAATTTCATTTTTACGTTTATTACAAATATTGAATAAACTATTTAATAGCTTACACTAAAGGTTTCCGATGCCAAGAGTACGATTTTGTTTTTTTTGTTTTTATTTTTGAGTTACCGCGCATGTAAAGAAACTCCACAAGCTGTACCAAACGGGTACAGAGAGAACGATACGTACCTTCGTATACTCCGCACGCGTGTGTATTTTGTCTACAAAAACTACCAATTTGCAGCAATATAGGTGTATGAGAATAGGGGCCCCTAGAGAAGCCATTTTTCCAGTATAAGGTGAGTGGAGTTTCCGGTCCTTTTTTAATTGAACTAAGTTTTAATTTTACTAAGAAATAATTATTCAAACCGTATAATATACAGTCCACTTCTAAGGTCTTCAACCAGCCAGTCCGCAACATTTTTGGTCTCTTCGGCACGGATTCATTTATTTTTTATCTTAATTGTTTGAATATCATAGTAAAGATTAAAATTCTATGTTAAATTTTATTATATTGCTGAAAATTTCGCCATTTTGGATTAATCGCCGTTATAAAAAACGACCTGCTCGTTTTTAAATGTGCTATCATTGTTAAGTCCGCGCAAGGCAATTTACACATCGCAACCCGCAACTCTTTCGACGCTCTCTCTTTCTACTTGTATTAATCACAGTCTGTCGTTCTTCTGTACATTGATTCCCTGCACTATACAGGGCCGCATTTAATATTCTCTTTCATTTCTTTAAGTTAGTTAACTTTCTTCTCCAGATTGTCAAGAATGTCCGCTGAAAAACTAAAAAAGACAAAGGTTTTCCGTCAAATTGAAATTAACCGCATAAAAGAACTTTATTCGTTGGCCGATAAGGCAGTAATTGATAATTCCTGTCATCCCGAGTTTAAACAGAGATGTCGACACCTATCAATTATTTTTGACGAATTCAATAAACACCAAATTGCAATTTTAAATTTAATTACTACTCAAGACGATCAAATTCCGATTGAGGATCAAGTTCGCACTGATTTTGAAAAGGCCTATTATTTCATAAGAACCGTTTCTGAACACATTTTTGAAAAGGAATCACCGACAGCGACTAATGGCCCTAATGTTAACGTGTCACCGAAGGTTAAGTTACCTGAAATTAAAATCAATAAATTTAACGGAGATATAAAGCAGTTTAAAGCATTTATTGACATATATGATGCCTTAATTCATAATAATTCCTCTTTAAGTAATATTGAAAAATTTACACATTTACATTCCTATCTAGAAGGTGCACCCAAAGCCTTGATTCAATGTACACCTTTAACCGCCACTAATTATCCGGTAGCATACAACTCTTTAATTGAAAGGTATACTAATGACCGCATCCTTGCAACTGCACATTGGAATGAAATAGAGAATGCCCCGCGAATTAATTCGGAAAACCCGCAACATCTTCGACGATTAGTCGATGTTTTTACTGATAATGTAGCCGCTTTAACAAACCTAAAATATCCTACTGCTCACTGGGATTTTATATTGGTCAATATGTTATTAAAACGTCTTGACTCTGTTACATTGTCTCGCTTTGAAATGAATCATGGCTCCTCCGCTTTGCCAACATTTAAAAATGTTATTGATTTCTTAAACAAACAATGTATAGCTTACGATAGTATTGCCTTTTCTACCAATAATTCTAAAAGGGATTTTAGAAAACCCGCTCAACATCGTCATCAGACATCTGCACTGTTGTCAAGTACCGCCGAATCCTTGCGAAAATGTCCTTTTTGCGCCTTAAATCACAATATTTATCTATGTGCTAATTTCCTCGCCAAAACTCCGCAAGAACGTTTTTCGTTAATTAAACAAAACAAATGGTGTTTCAACTGTTTAAGCACGACTCATATTTCTGGAAAATGTAATTCCACCTATTCATGCCGCTTTTGTAAGGCCCGCCATCATTCTCTTTTACATTTAAATGAACAAAATAATCAATCAAATCCGCGCCCGCAAGGTTCAACACCTCACACATCCCATGGCTCTCAACAGTTTCGACAAAATTCTAATTGTGGTAATCAAAGATCACAAGTTGTTTTATCTACCCCGCGACAGAATACTTTATCTGAAAATATTCTCGAATCCGTCTCTGGTCAAAATCCACCGGTCGATTCTTTAGCGACTTTTTCAAATTCGCAAAAAATAAACAATAATACTTTTCATAAAAATCCAGTCTTACTTGGTACATTGCAGATTGATGTTTTGGATTGTCGCGGAATTTATCAAAAGGTTCGGGCAATCATAGATTGTGGCTCGCAAGCAAATTTTATATCAAAAAAGTGCGTCAATCGACTAGGTTTGTCGTCACACAAATTATCGTTATCGGTGTGTGGACTATCGGATCTGTCTAAAGATGTGAATTCAGGTGGTGTTAATTGTTTTATAAAACCTATCGACGGATCCTGTCAAATACACATCGAGGCCGTCATTTTGGATAAAGTTTGTAATGATCAGCCTTCCATCTGCAATTTACCTAAAAATTTTCCTCATACTATTAATTTAAGATTAGCTGATAAATATTTTTATGAGACTGGTCCTGTGGATATTTTATTAAATGCTCATGTTTTTTCGCAAGCCCTAATTGAAGGCTGTATTAAAGGCGATGAAAATACGCCAACAGCAATTAACACTATTTTTGGGTGGATTTTGATGGGACAAATTAGTAGCAATGTAAGTACAAATCAGAACATAAATTCTCTATTTATCTCCGTTGGTTCTACGCTAGATAAAACAGTCAAACGCTTTTGGGAACTTGAGGAAGTACCACATATAGGAACTATCTCTCCCGAGGAGAAACAATGTGAACAAATTTTTAAGGATAATTATTCTCGTTTACAAACCGGCAGATATTCCGTGTCCTTGCCTTTTCGCAATAATATTGAGCCTAATTTTTTTGGAAGCCGTTCGATTGCTTATCGCCGTTTTTTGTCACTCGAGCGTAGACTTAATCATGACTCAAAACTGCACAAAATGTACTGTGAGTTTATGGATGATTATATAATTGCTGGACATATGGAAAAATTAAATCAAAGTAATTTTGATGAATACGATGACTCGTATTATATACCACACCATTCTGTTCTTAAACTAGATAGTATCTCGACTAAATTACGTGTAGTTTTCGACGCCTCCGCAAAAGATATGAAAAATCAATCATTAAACGATTTTTTATTGATCGGGCCTAAACTACAAAATGACTTGTTAAGTATTTTACTGCATTTTAGGCTTCATAAATTTGTTTTTACTGCAGATATACGCCAAATGTATAGGCAAATTTTAATTAATCAGTCACATCGCCGCTTTCAGAAAATTTTGTTTCGATTTTCTCCAGAGGATGACATTCAGGAATATCAATTGAATACCGTTACTTATGGTGTGTCATCTGCCCCATACTTAGCAATACGTACCCTGATGCAACTTGCTGATGACGAAACCTTAAATTTTCCGGTCGCTTCTAAAACTTTAATTTCCGACACTTACGTTGATGATATCGTCACCGGAGCAGACACGTTGGAAAAATGCTTTAGTCTTCAAACGGAACTTATTTCTCTTTTGGAAAAGGGTGGTTTTCATCTCCGAAAATGGTGTAGTAATAGTCCTGAATTATTATCGCATTTACCATCTGATCATCTTTATAACGAATCAATATTTTTTGATAATAAAGAAGATGATCAGAGTATTAAAATTTTGGGTTTAAAATGGAATCCTATTTCCGACCACTTTACGTATTCTGTCGCACCGCTTGATCGTGAGTGCACTAAAAGAAATATGTTATCAGATTTAGCCCGCATTTATGATCCCGCAGGGTATTTAACCCCCTTAAGTTTTGTATGCAAACAAAAAATACAGAGTATGTGGAGCTTAGGCTTAGATTGGGATACAGTTCCGCCAGAAAGTATTGTTAGTTCGTGGAAAGCTATTAAAGAACAATTACCTGAACTTAAAGATTTAAATATTCCGAGATATTTAGACGGTAATTTACATAATTTTTGTGAATTACATGGATTTTGTGATGCCAGCGAAGCTGGATTCTGCGCAGTTGTCTACTTTAGAATAAAAAATAGTGAAAATGATTTTACCTGCTATTTAATTTCTGCAAAGTCTAAAGTCGCACCGCTAAAACGCATTTCAATCCCGCGCCTTGAATTATGCGCTGCCGTATTGTTGGCCAAGTTAATGTCATTTATTTTGCATACTTACAAAGATAAAATATCATTTTCCAATATGGTTGCCTGGTCTGATTCAACGGTCGTTTTATCATGGATTAGATCTTCACCGCATAAATGGGCCACATTCGTCAGTAATCGAGTAACATTGATTCAAGATAAATTACCTCAGTCTTGTTGGCAATACGTCAATACTAAAGACAATCCCGCTGATCATGGTAGTAGAGGCTTGCTACCTCGTGAGTTGCTTCACTGCGCTAAATGGTGGGTGGGTCCTAAATGGCTTAGTTTACCCCAGTCATTTTGGCCCAAAAGAAGATTTATTGTTGAAGAAACTCATGAAGAATTAAAAAATACCGCTTTATTATCGAACGTTACTCACGACAATTTAGATTCTCTTCTTGTTAAATTTTCTTCCCTCTCAAAAGTTCTAAATATTATTGCTTATGTCCTACGTTTTATTAAGGCAGTGAAAACTAAATCTAAATTGACTAATTCCATTTCGGATGTAGAGTCAAAATCCGCTTTAAATGTTTTTATAAAACGTACACAAATGTTACATTTTTCACAAGATATCGAACTTTTGTCTCAAGGAAAGTTAACCACAAATTCAACTAAAAAACTTAATCCTTTCTTAGATAGTGAAGGGATTTTAAGGGTAGGGGGTAGAATCCGCCATGCCGACACCCCCTATGATTTAAAACACCCTATTTTATTGCCGCGAACATGTCGATTAACAGAATTAATTATTCAAGATGCGCATACAAAATTTTTACATCCCGGAAGTCAACAATTGCAATTTATTTTATCCCAGAACTTTTGGATTTTATCAGCTCGTAGAGCAATTCGTAAAATAACTTCTAAATGCATAAAATGTTGGCGTTTGAACCCTAAGCCATTTCAACCGCCTATGGGCGATTTACCTGTTAATCGAATTTCAAAATTAAAACCATTCTCGCATGTAGGTACCGACTACTGCGGTCCATTTAATATTACAATGAGTAGATTTAGGGGAGCCAAGACAAGAAAATCATGGGTTTGTTTATTTGTTTGTTTTGCCACCAAGGCAATACATATAGAATTGGCTTCGGATCTGACATCTGAGTGTTTTCTTGCTGCTTTTCGACGCTTTATTGCTCGTAGAGGTCGATGTTCAGCAGTTTATAGTGATTGTGGAACTAACTACGTTGGAGCGAATAAATATTTACAAAATATTATGCAGGCGGCTGTGGAGTCCGAAAAAATTGCGTGGCACTTTAATCCGCCAGCTTCACCGCATTTTTCTGGTCTTATGGAAGCTGGAGTCAAAAGTTTAAAAACTCATTTATATCGCGTCATCGGGTTACAAATATTATCTTACGAAGAATTTTTAACTGTTCTGACCCAAATAGAAGCTATTTTAAATTCTCGGCCATTATGCCCTCTCAGTAATGATCCGAATGACTTGTCAGTCTTGACGCCAGGACATTTTTTGACTCTTGAACCGCAAGCTGTTCTACCAGATCCCGATTTCCAAAATATAAATCTTAATAGATTAAGTCGTTGGCAACTTCTTCAGCGATTACACGCTGAATTTTGGTCGCGTTGGAGCAATGAATATCTCCATACTCTTCTTCAAAGAAGCAAATGGAATCATAATGATTCACCCACAACCCCTGGCATATTGTGTCTAATAAAACACGAGAATGTTCCCCCACTAAATTGGCAAATGGCCAGAATTATAAAATTGCATCCAGGTGCCGATGGAGTTGCGAGAGTTGCGACCGTGCAAACACAACAAGGGCCTTTAAAACGGCCTTTGGTCAAGTTATGTCCGTTACCAATCCAGTAACGTTTATATTATATTATATATTATTAAATTTATGTAGGATTTGTTACTTTATTTTTTTATTGTTTTAAATGCTAGCACATTTAAGGTGGGTGGGAATGTTTTGAATTTCATTTTTACGTTTATTACAAATATTTAATAAACTATTTAATAGCTTACACTAAAGGTTTCCGATGCCAAGAGTACGATTTTGTTTTTTTTGTTTTTATTTTTGAGTTACCGCGCATGTAAAGAAACTCCACAAGCTGTACCAAACGGGTACAGAGAGAACGATACGTACCTTCGTATACTCCGCACGCGTGTGTATTTTGTCTACAAAAACTACCAATTTGCAGCAATATAGGTGTATGAGAATAGGGGCCCCTAGAGAAGCCATTTTTCCAGTATAAGGTGAGTGGAGTTTCCGGTCCTTTTTTAATTGAACTAAGTTTTAATTTTACTAAGAAATAATTATTCAAACCGTATAATATACAGTCCACTTCTAAGGTCTTCAACCAGCCAGTCCGCAACAAAGTTCCTATAATGAAACAAAAATTTTTACAGGACCAGAGGAGTCAAAGGAAGATGATTATCGGCAAAATTGATGTTAAAACTACCAAGATATTCGCAAAGTCATTAGAAAGAAAGGACTTGGAGAAAGAGAGATTTGAGAATAAGATTAAAGACACAAATTCAAAATATATTACTGTTCAAAGTGGAAATAAAGAAGGAGGACGACTACTATTATCAAATAGATTACAAGGATGGTACCGATTCCACCGAGATTGATATGTCACAAGCATCAACGTCTTCAAGAATGCCTTATAAAAACGGACTGGTTTTATCCAATGGGGCTGAAGCGTGTTATGAAAATGGACTATGAGATCGAAATGCGTCTTCCTTGATAAAAGTTATACTTAAAGATTTTAATTTAGTGATTTATGAGGACCCTTCTTTAATCATCGATAATAGTAAAATTAGAAGAGAAAGAAATAGGCAGTGGGTTGGGATGGTACAATTGTAAATATATGCTTCAAAAATGGGGTTATGAAACAATTAGAAGTCTCCCTTGGGAAACCGGTTCATCGATTTATATGCCTGTTGCACTGCAATGAACTTCATCTTCGTCATTTAGTTCATAAGATAGATGGAAAAACTAATAGAGGCTTTACCGGCCCTATAGGAGAGCAGATACCTTTTATTCCATTTTAAATAACTAAACCTAATGTTGAATTGCCTCCAATAAATTTTATTTATTTAAGTACAAACCAAAAGTACTTGTACGAAATGGATCTGACAATGAGAGAAGGCAAAGTTTCCCTCCAGTTGGCAGCCTTGCAGCCACCTAATAGTGAATTTTAAATTGATTTTTTTTAATTAAAAAAGAGCTGCAACAAATTTTTTACATTTTCCCCCTATTTTAAAATAAACAAGGAACCTGAAGAACTAAATAATTTTTAGAGAAAATTTACCGGTATATTAAATTAACTAAAAGGCAAAGATCCGGCAGCCAGGCTAATCACAAAAAATTAGTTTATTTTTCGCACCTATTACCATTGCTCCACTCTAATGGACGGCCAACGGATTTTCATACCGGTATATTTGAGGTAACATCTTGGGCTGAACCTTTTATATTTTTGTGCAATATGTATTTGTAAAAGTTTTGATCTGGTAACGTTGTATCATAAGCCAAACGACCAACCTCAAAAAATCGCTTACCTTAGTTACATCTTATCATTAATTCATTATAGTATCAAATGTTAAGTTGTCTTGTTGTTAGTGAATTGAATTCCATTGTTAAGAGAAGTGAACTTTGAGTGTAATTGCATCCTACATTACTTTTTGCGGCTAACAAAGAAGAGAACTACCTTTACCGAGTACAAACTTGTCCAATGGAATTTGCTGTAAGCGAGTTCTGTGATTAACCTTGTGGCGTGTTTAAAAAAACTTTCCAAACAAAGGCAAATTGTATCGAAAATCCAAATCCTCTAAAGATAATTAAATCAAATCAAATCACTTTATTGATGCCAATACAAAAAAACATGTTTACACAAGTCAGAATTAAAAAACGAGAACAACAAAAAATAATCACAACACTAGAGTGGCAATTAAAATAAACGAGAAAATAAAAAAATAGTCACAATACTCAGTTAAAATATCACATTGAGGCTATGATACTAACAACCAGCAACCCAACCTAGGATACATAATCCCGGAAAGAAGCATATAGATAGTTGTAAGGACATGATAACAGCATAGTTAATAATGGTGTGTTCGCATAAATACTAGAATATGTGTCATAATATGTCAATCAAATTATAAAGTCATAAATTATATGTGGAAGTCAGAATGTGTATGTGTACTGTCAAGAAATTCCTGTGTGGAATAAAAACATTTAGAAGACAGATAATTCTGGATCCGTTTCTTGAACTGAGATGTAGGCAGTTTCCTAACCTCTGCAAGGCATTTCTTGTTTTAGATAATCTTTGGAAATCAGGCCTCATATCAGTTCTAGAACGAGTATCATGGTCGTGTACATTTTCATGTCTAACATAACAGTGTTCATGTTCTCTCACATACATTAAGGCCTGCAGCAGATACAGACATGGCAGTGTAAGGATGTTCAGGTCTCTGAAAGCCTCTCGACAATCGTCCCTGTAATTCAGGCCCGCAAGTATACGAAGGGCTCGCCTCTGTAATGCAAAAACTCTGGCTGCGGAAGCCCCATACAATGAGTGCGTAAGACAATAGGGATTGAATAGTGGCATTATAAGCAACACCGAGAACGCGTTGTGAAACATGATTTGCTAAATTTCGTAGTGCAAAAATATTTTTAGTTAGTTTTTTGGACAGAAATTCGGCATGGTGATGCCAAGTCAACTTAGGGTCGAGGTATACCCCCAAGAAACGCACCGATTCCAAATTACTGACCGAAGTAAGGTCTCGAAGAGAAAAAAACATAGTCTGAGTCTTTTCATTATTTAGTGATAACTGGTTTGCCAGGAACCAGTCATCCAAAGTCGATCGCGTGTGTTCCAATCCGCATTCAGCCTCCCTTATAAGGACACTCTGATTTATTGCTGTAGTATCGTCCGCAAACAGGATCATATCGGTGGTAGGATCGGCGCTTCCCAGATCATTAATATAAATCAGGAAGAGCACCGGTCCTAGCACCGATCCCTGGGACTCCAAATGTTACAGGACGTATATTAGAATTAACATTATTTATGGAAACCAGCTGATTTCTGGGAAATAAATAAGACTCAATCAGTTTAACCGCCAGGGGGGCAAAATTATAAAATCTGAGCTTGTCAAGTAATCTGTCGGGGCAAACGCAGTCGAATGCCTTCGACAGGTCACAAAAAAGTGAGGCGGTGTAAGAGCAACTCTCAAAGCCCTGATTTATAATATCAACGAGCTCCTGAATGGCCATGGTAGTCGAGTGGCCCTGTCTGAAACCAAATTGTCTTGCATTGAAAAGACCATGAGACTCAAAATAATCCACTATTCTGGCCTTAAGGGCCTTTTCAAATATTTTACTAAAGATCGGTACTATAGAAATAGGTCTAAAGTTTTCGGGCCTGTCAGAGGGACCCTTTTTGTGTATCGGTTTAACTCTAGAGAGTTTTAGACATGTTGGATATAAAGAGGATCGAAGACATAGATTCAGCAATTTGGTAAGAGGGATATAGATTTCATTTTGTATACATTTAATAATTTTTGAGTTAAGACCATAGACGTCCCTACACGCACTATCCTTCAGTCCACTCAGGCTGTCCCTGATCTCAATAAATGATAAGGGTGAAAACTCAAAAGGGCTATCAGGGATTTTCTCTCTGTATATAAAATTATTATGATAGTCCGTACTTGATCTGCTCGGCTCTGGGAGGCCGTTTATTATATGTTCGACCGAGCTGATGAAAAATAAATTCATATCATCAGGCTTTAAGTCTGGAGAAATTTGAGTCATTTTTTTAGCATTCGTATACGTTTACGAAGTAAAATAATAAACGATTTCGTCCAGTTATTTATATTTTTAGTGTTTTTTTTTACCCATTTAAAGGCCCACATAGAAAAAAGTGTTTTGTGAAAGTATTGCACCATCTGAATAAGTTTGCGGTTAAGCTATTGTTGTTTTGTTACCTTATTGCAAACATAGCGAACAGAAAATTTTAGCTTTAGTATGTCAACTAAAACTTGCATGCATGAGCAAAAGCATGACTTAAAATGTAATTCATACTACATATTTTGCATAATTGTTAACTGTATAATAAGCACTTAATCATGTTTGATATACGATATACACTTTCTAAGCTGAAACATCATGAGTTCTATTTTTAACATGAGCAGGACACAGTACACAGACCGATATAATATTTCTTAAATGTCACTAAGTAAGCACGTTCGGTTGCTGTAGGTTAAGTGCTGCGAGGATATTAACTATATACTCCTCATCTGCAGAAAGTACTATGTCACCAAAACAGCTCGTATGATTTATGTTGAAATCTCAAAACCTATTTGTGTTTTAATTTGTTGAGTTATTATAGATTTTCATCAAGTTCAAGGCCTCATCAATCAAATTAACGTATTATTTTACGGAAATTAAAGATTTATCGAATTTTACGGTTTAAGCTTTATGTTTGGGGTAAATATATATTTTTGATAAGGTAAATACTTGAGTACGTGACACGGACGGCTCCCCGATTTGTGGAACTTGAGTATACATCTTGTTGCAGTTAGCATTTAAAACAAAAGGGTACTTTCTAAAACGAAGTAAAATGAAGAACAGAACTAACTATCATGACAGGATAGTCAGAACTTGACTTGGCACAGTCATCAAACTCTCACTTTTACGGTAGTAGAATCTTCATTAAACTGCTGTATATTATTCGTCTTGATTTAAAGCTTAATATATATTATCATATATACTTGCCTATAAGTTGAATAAATGAAGGTGTTTGATCTTTAATCGCCCAGTTTAGTAATTGGTTTTTTAAGAGGAATTAAAACGACAAATCCTTCCGCATTCATTATTGGCAATTTTCTTAATGTTCCTTGCTACATGATTGCTAAGTAGATTGAAATTTAGTCTCTGGTTATTTTTCCAGTTCATAGAATTTCGATATATCAGAAGTTTTAGAAAGAGAACCAGACTAGACCCCACTGAACTAGGTTTTTGTATAGAAGGTGGGTTGTAACCAAGTTTTATTTAACTTATACAAAATAAGTCCCAACATGTCCAATTAATTAATCTAGATAGTATCAGCCTCTCTCTCAACAATCTCCAACTTTTCCAGTCCTAAGCATCATGAATTCAGTTGGTCGAAATCTGCACAACATTATCTGTAAATCTGGATGAGGTTTCGGTTATTCGGTCGGTTTCTAAAGGCTTGCTTTCTGGATCGTTATTACACAATTATTTTGGTTAATTTTCCACTAAAGATCCGTTATACGCATCCAGTCCAAGTCAGTTTCAAGTAACCTATCCGCTCTACAGCCTCTGTTACCCCGATTCTTTGCCATAATCCTCTTACTGAAAACTCTATCTCTTATTGTAAGTCACCGCATAGATTCGTCCATAGCTCGTTTAGTGATTTTTGTTTTAATATTGATGCATCGGTCAAAGACTTTGCGTTTAAGGCACGCTGGGATATTAAATTTAAAGACACCCTTGACTTTACTATAAACGACGCAGATTAACTCAATTATTATTGCAGTGTATTTACACCTTAATAAATAATCATGGACCGGGCAGTGAAATATGGCTTTTAGATCGGCCCGTGTTTTTTAGGATTCAATTGATACAGCGCTTATCGCAGGTGAGAATTCCCCGGTGAAAAACGACAGTATCAATCAGACATGTGAACAGGAGCATATTCTCCTTGCACGCATTAATTGTAAAACGGATTTTCGTTTAAGTTTTAAAGTTAAATATATTTAGTGAACTTGAAATATATTAAAGTGGCGACGAGGTAAACGATAATTTTTGAAAAAAATCAGAATACACTTATCTGCCGTATATTGTGAGTGATAAAATGGCGACTAGTTCCATTGGACATATCCGCGAGTTTGATCCTCATACTAGTGATTGGACCATTTTTGGAGCTATTCCCATTTTAGGTAGAGATTTTATGAATATATTTAGATTAAGTATTTCAACTGTACATTTCTCAGATACTGAAATTAGTTCTGTTGAACAGATAATGAAAAATTACCACACACTCTTTATCCCAGGCTTAGGAACATTTAATAAGGGTACTATCTCTTTAAAATTAAAAGATCAATCAGCAACGCCTAAATTTTGTCGTGTTGGCCATTGCCCTATGGTTTAAGAGATAAGGTCAATGCAGAATTAGATAGATTAGTGGTTTTGGGAGTTTTAAAACCTGTTGATTACTCTCCATGGGCAACACCCATAGTTCCGGTGTTGAAAAAAGATGGATCGGTTCGTATTTGTGGTGATTTTAAAATAACTCTAAATCCGGTTTTAGAGGTTGATCAGTATCCTTTACCACGGATCGATGATCTATTTTCTCAATTACAAGGAGGAGCTATTTTTTCTAAAATCGATTTGTCACAGGCTTATGCGCAGATTTGCTTAGATGAGAAATCGAAAGAGCTTGTTACAATATCTACGCATAAAGGCTTGTTTCAATATCAACGTTTACCCTTTGGCGTGGCCTGCGCATGCGCAAAATTCCAGAAAATTATGGAATCATTATTGCATGGCATAGAGGGTGCTGTGGTGTTTCTTGATGACATTTTAGTCTGTGGCAAAGACAAAAATGAACATAACAAACGCTTACAGCTTGTTTTTGCATGCTTGCAAAATGCTGGTTTACGAGTCCGTTCAGATAAATGTAGTTTTAACCAGACGGAAATACAGTACTTAGGTTACGTAATAGATAAAGAAGGATTACATACATCACAAGATAAAATGCTCGCCATAAGAGATGCTCCTGTTCCGGAAAATATTACGCAGCTCCAGTCTGTACTAGGGTTAATAAACTATTATGGAAAATTTTTACCGAACCTTGCAACTATATTAAATCCATTACATAATTTGGTAAGAAAAAATGTACGATTTGTATGGTTGAAAGAATGCGACTTAGCTTTTAAGAAGGTAAAAGAATTGTTAATGTCGGCTGGTGTATTGATTTATTATAATCCAGAGTATGAGCTTAAATTAACTACTGACGCAAGTCCTTATGGTATCGGTTGTGTAATTAGCCATGTTATGCCAAATAAGCAAGAAAATCCGATTGCATATGCCAGCCGCACATTAACAAGTGCCGAAAAAAATTATAGTCAAATTGAAAGAGGAGGTCTGAGCATAATTTTTGGATTATGTAAGTTTAATCAATATTTATATAACAGAGAATTTATTTTGGTAACAGATAACAAACCATTGATGGCAATATTTAACCCAAAAAAAGGAATTCCGCAATTTTGGGGGCAAACAGATTGCGCCGCTGGGCTGTTATTCTCTCTAACTATCGATATAGAATTGAATATGTTACTTCTTCAAAGAATGTCGCAGACTTCTTCTCGCGCTTACCCGTAGATAGCGATAAGAGCGAATGGAAGTGTGTTGATTTAAATAATTGTAATTATTTTTCTGAAAAAGAATTGACGGCTGTCAATTACGAATTAATCAAACAAAATGTTAAATTAGATCATATTTTAAACCAAGTAATTAAAAATGTTAAATCTGGTTGGCCGAAAAGTGCAAAGAATAACACAAACTTGAGTAAATTTTATCCTATACGAAATGAACTCACAGTTGAAGATAATATTTTATTATGGAATAATAGAATTTTGTTATAACAGAGTCGCTAAAAAAACGCATGTTAGCACAACTGCATTCTTCCAATTTAGGAACAGTCAAAATGAAAAGTGTTGCTCGTGCGCATTTTTTTTTTTGGCCTGGTATAAACTTAGATATAGAAAATGTAGCAAACTCATGCACAAATTGCTCTGTAAATAAGGCAACCCCTCCCAAAAGTAAAATAATACCGTGGAAATGGCCAGATCAAATATTTGACAAAATTCATATAGATTATTTTGGACCATTTCTTGGTAGTTATTTTTTTGTAGTTTTTGATGCGTAATCAAAGTGGGTTGAATGTCTTCCTACTAAAAATATTACCTCATCTTTCACGATAAAGGCACTAGATTCATTATTTTCTCGTTTCGGATTACCACGGTATTTAATGTCAGACAATGCTAAGAATTTTACAAGTGCGGAATTTGATGATTTTTTAAGTTATCATCAGATTACGCATATTACTTCTGCTCCTTTCAATCCACAGTCAAACAGCGCAGCGGAAGTGACAGTTAAAACTGTAAAAAATTCTTTAAAAAATGCACTGGGAAACAATACAATTATTGATACTTCTGCTTCTTTAAATAGATTTTTGTTTGAATATCGAACAACCCGCAGTCAACTACAGGCGTGTCACCTTCCATGTTAATGTTTGGGCGCGATATTCGCACAAAGTTTGATTTGTTAAAACCCCCTATCGAAATAAGAAAAAAGGTTGAACAACAACAAATGAAACAAATTAAAAATTCCGGGGGGAAGGAAAGACCACCATTTACTGTTGGTGAAAATGTAATTGTTAAGGACTATAGAGTGGTCAATAAAGTTAGTTGGGTTCCCGCTATTGTTAAAAAGGTGTTTGGTAATAGAACATATATAGTTTTTGTACCTGAAATTAATCGTACTTGGAAGAGGCACACCAATCAAATGTTAAAATCCAATGTAAAATGTGCTCTACCTATTGTAATTAGTAACCCATATAAAAATGCAGAAGAGTCATTGGTTAGGGATAAAGTTGCGGAATCTAGTCTATCGCCTAGAGAGTGTTCCAACAACTCCGGAAATACCTTTAATGATTTATCTGAGGCCGTCACGAGTGACTCTGTCGGGGAAGGCTCAAGTACTGATAAAAGCAATGACGATTTATTTACTACACCTGTTTCGTTAAAAACAAGTAGACCAAAGCGAAGTGTTAAGAAGCCTAATAGGCTGCAATATGTGTAGAATAAGGGTCGCTGCATAAGTGATATTCTATGTTATTTTTTATAGACGCTTGAATTATCGAACGTTTGGATTGTTGCATTTTTTCCATCAGAGGTGGGAGAGTGCAGTGTATTTACACCTTAATAAATAATCATGGACCGGGCAGTGAAATATGGTTTTTAGATCGGCCCGTGTTTTTTAGGATTCAATTGATACAGCGCTTATCGCAGGTGAGAATTCACCGGTGAAAAACGACAGTATCAATCAGACATGTGAACAGGAGCATATTCTCCTTGCACGCATTAATTGTAAAACGGATTTTCGTTTAAGTTTTAAAGTTAAATATATTTAGTGAACTTGAATTGATTGTTTCATTAACCGGATTACGGTAATACTTAAATATATTAAAATTATTCTCCACTCAATTTTGCAGGTCTGCAGAGAGCACGATACTCGGTACGAAACAATTGAACGATTCTATGCTCGACTTGATCGAATGGTCGTAAATATGCTATGAAATTCGATTGGGTTAAATGTCAACAATTTTCGGTTTCTGACCTTTTTGCCACCAAAAATAACATACTTGAAAGGAAAAATATTTGAAGTTAATTTCTTGGGATTGCCGCTTTAGATCGCTTGTTATGTAAATTAGAGTTAATATTTTCAATCGCTAATGCACGCCTCTCCAACGGAACAAAATTGCAATACTTTTTACTCCTCCTGAAACAGATTCTTCCAGCACGCAACATGTTTTAATTTAATATTCAAGACAAACTCAAGAACGGAACTTAAGGTCAGGGAAACTTTTTTCGCAATATCAATGAAATACCCTGTATAACCATAGGTACATTACGCTAACTTGCATAACTTTTTTTTTTACTTTAAAATCCCACGACAAATAAATAAATATGGGAAATTTTTGTTACTTTATTATTGAATGGTCTTCCAAAAAATACAGGTATTGAGCGTTATTCTCTTGGTTAAGTCTCAATAAACTAAGTGGTGTCCAAAGGCAGGCCAACGTTGTGACAAAGCGAGGGTGTAAGTATATATGCCTTCGGACCACCATCTAGTGCCTGTGCACTGTGCGAAAATCTATTATCCTTGATAGTAGAGTTGCCACGATATACCTAATATCTACTTACTAAGGAATACAAAAATAAATTAACTGTTTTCTTTTGACAGGGTAAAATCTAAAGATTAGGAAATTGCCCGTATAGTCAGGATATTCGGATTATTTACTTACTACTATACAATCTTCAAAAAAATTTCAGTAGTGGCAGTTGGACTATCGAGAGCTTGCTGTAGAGAATAGTTATGGAAGTTAGCAGTGGACGATGCCAGTAATTTCGATAGCGTCATGTAAATCAAAGTTGAAAACAAAACGACAAAAACTAATGGTGACCGGAAGCCTTCAAGAAATTAAAAAAAGAATACGAAGTCCATCCTTTAAACCCAGCTGGTAACAGATTTACTTTATTTTACGAAAAAGGAATATTATGTACTTGACAAATGGTAAGCTGTAATAAAACTAGCAGCAGAGTCAAAGAAACGAACAAATTTTAAAAGCTGGGTAACCTCTAAAGCTACACCGGGAACTATTTTCGACGCCCATCTTCGAAAATCTTGGTAAATGCAGGTTCTGATTTAGTAATACTAGAGCAACATGGTGATTCGAGATCAAGTGCTGTGGCAAAAAGATACATCGATCACTTTATTTGGAAGAAAAATTAGTGAACATACATTAATGTCTAGTTGCTAGACAGTTTGAGTTTTGAGAATAAAGAAAATTTAACATTTGGTAAAAGTCAGTTTAAGATAAAGAAAATGTCTATGTTGATACAGCGCGTAACATTTGTTTAGAATTTCTAACTATTCATGCATTTAAAGGCGCCCTTAAGGCGATATATTAATGCACACTAAAATAGTTTAGTTCATTAATATAGACAAATAAAAAAAATATGAATGGACCTACCGTAAGTATACAGTATTTGGTGTTTCATTACCATGATCAAACAACCTTTTAGAGCCACTTGTATTTGAGATGCTATTTCTGTTCAGGTAAGATTATGCTTCAAGGCTTGAACTATGGGAAATAAATGTAAAATGCATTTGATTTGTTGGTATTGTAAAAATATTGACAGAGATTTATATTCCTTATAATGATAATTGTAATAAATAACTCAGGACACTCGTTAGATGATTGATTCTGTCGACTTTAACTTGATGAAAATCCATAATAAAATTATACTTTTATTTAAAATGAATGCAAGCAACGTTTTTGTAGATTTCTACTCATGTTTCGTCAGCACAGTATCTTCTTCAGATGTTGAGCATAAACTAAATTACTAACCTAACAAAATTGTACAGGTAGCTTAACTATTGTATATTAATATTGGGAAAATACATAAACTATAGGGAGTATTGATACTATAAAATGGTTAGGTAAACAAATTAAGCAAATCGAAAAAAGTGTCCATATTTCTCTAGGAGTCCTGAATATAATATTCAAGCAAAAGAACCAAGACAAAGTCCCGGTCTCAATAAATTTAATATTTAAAAAAACTAATCGGTAACATGTTCCCCTTTAAGGCATCATCAGACCTAAAAAGAAGTCAATTATCACGCATAAAAGTGAGCAAATCTCCTAGTAAACCTACCTGATACACCAAAAGAACATTTAAAAAATTTTTAAAAGGAATAAGAAAGTCAAAATATAAAACAAAAAAATAGATAAACGTTACAATTACATCATTACATGACAATCAGAACTTAAGCTAAGAATTGTATATAAACAAAAACGGTATAACAAAATATTAAAAGTATAAGGTTCGCTAAATAAGCCCAAGGTATATTGAACAGGGGGACGATGCAGCCACCTAGAGAGTAAACTCAGCCCAAAATGTAACAGCCATCAACACAAAGTACGAGCATACCAAAGTACCGGCATCAAAAACGTCAATGTTGTCAATCGAAAGAATTTGGCGGACCGGGGAAAATTTATAGGTTAAATAAGTTGAGTTCTCGAATTACTTAAAATATAATATAGAACTTCCACCAGACGCGAGGTTGATATCACTTGATGTGAAGAATTTATTTCCCAGCATTCCTCCAGCTGATTGCATCAATTTAGTTGACAGATTGCTAAGAAAGAGGGGTTTGCCCAACTTATTAATTTCAGAACTAATATTGTTATTATCTACAGTTCTAGAACAAAACTTCTTTCAATTTAATCAGAGAATGTTTAAGCAAAGGTTAGAATTGGCAATGGGTTCTTGTCTTTCCCCATTTTTGAGCGAGGTATTTATGAACGAATTAGAGAGCAAAATCATGAATAGTAGATTCGCTGGGTTTCTGCTTGCATATAAAAGATATGGTTATGACGTATGTATAGTTTGGAATCGCAGTGATTCAGATTTAAGAGATTTCCTCAGTTTCGTTAACGATCTACACCAGAATATTGAATTCACACTTGAGATCGAAAATAATGGGCAATTACCTTCTTTAGATTTACTGTTGATAAGAAATAACAACAGAATTAACTTAGAAGTCTGTAAGAAACCTACATTTACAGATAACATTATTCAGTACGATTCAAATTCTCCCTTTTCTCATAAGTTTGCAACCTTCAATTCTCTTTTCTACCGACTTTTCAAGCTACCTTTGTCTAGAAATGCGTTCACTAAGGAATTTAATATAATAAAACTGGATAAACTTTGAGATTAATCAATGAACTTTATTATAAGTTTGTAAACAAATATAAACTAACTTATAATATCATACATGCTAATACATAGGATCACAAAAATTATAGGGCTCTAATTTATTTCGGCAACATTTCCCCACAACTAGCAAAATTTTTTAAACCTCACGACATCGCAGTAACTTTCACGACCAGTGATACTCTTAAGCGACATTTAATCAACACAAAAGATAAAGTAGACTCTCTTTCAAAATCAAGAGTTTATTCGCTACATTGTGGAGATTGTCCGGCGGTGTATGTCGGACAATCGGGCAGGAGACTCGCCAGCAGAGTTCATGAACATCTTAGCTTATTTAATAAATATCAGAACACTGATATAACCAACACTAAGTCTGTTTTTGTGAACCATCTACTTGAATCAAAATACAAGTGTCACCATCTGAAAATGTTAATGTTTTGCATGAATGTCACAAGAGTAAAAAACTGGATCTATTAGAAAAACTAGAAATAACGAAAGCTAAAAAGAGCCCTATCCTTACCTGCATTAATGAGGTCTTTAATTTCGAGCCTTATTTTACTTTTGACAACTTAAATTACTAACCGCGGACTGCTAGTGACCAACATTTAACCTATAAAGTTTCCCCGGTCCGCCAAATTCTTTCGATTGACAACATTGACGTTTTTGATGCCGGTACTTTGGGTACGCTCGTACTTTGTGTTGATGGATGTTACATTTTGGGCTAAGTTTACTCTCTAGGTGACTGCATCATCCCCCCGTTCAATATACCTTGGACTTATTTAACGAACCTTATACTTTTAGTTTTTTTTTATACCGTTTTAATATACAATTCTTAGTTTAAGTTCTGACTGTCATGTAATGATGTAATTGTAACGTTTATCTATTTTTTGTATTATATTTTGACATTTTTATTCTTTTTAAAAAATTTTTAAGTGTTTTTTTGGTGTATCAGGTAGGTTTACTAGGAGATTTGCTCAATTTTATGCGTGATAATTGACTTCTTTGTAGGTCCGATGATGCCTTAAAGCGAAACATGTTACCGATTAGTTTTTTTAAATATTAAGTTTATGAAGACCGGGACTTTGTTTTGGTTATTTTGCTTGAAAATTGAGCAAAGGCGATGATTTTGTTTCGATTTAGTCATTTAACATAATACCTGAGTTTTAAACTTATTTTGTCTAGGGATTTAAATAAAGATAGTTTTTTGCTTTTGTTATCAACATGTAATATTTTGCACTTTTTAGTGAAACTGTGTTGCTCATCTAATAAATTATTAGCAAAGGTAAAGTCCGTTTTTTCTGCTGATAAAGAAGTATTTATGTTCTGACAGCCGTCTTTTAAAAGTACGATCATAAATGTTTTAATTGAATGTCTATACGGCATCCAGCTACTACACAACGCATTTTTATAGCCAAAAATAACGAGTTATCCTCAATACACAGGAAAATCTGGAAAATTCAATTGACGAAAGTTTCAAACTACAAGAAAGCACAGTTTTTAGGTTAAGACTGAACTAAAATCCTCACCGCTTGAAGCACATCGGGCCGCCGCTGGCTCCGCCCACATTCGCAACGTTTAAAAGTTTATAGTTTTCATCCATAGCTCTGAGTTTTCTCGTTTTTTCATTGGTCCAAATTTAGTGCAAAAAAGAGAGAAAAGGAAATTTTTTGGGTCTACAAGGAGTACATACCTCCTTTCCGGTCAAATTTTCTTTTTATATTATTCATTCACTGCACGACTATCCCACAAACAAAGAAACCAGCAATATTTTTTTTTAAATCCCCACATATCTGCCATTGGTACCGGTTGTAGTATATTTAATATAAAAGTATGTGTATATATTCATAGATTTCTTTCATTGTTACTGAATGGGCAACTGGAGTAGGTGGTTCTAAATTTCTATTATGTAATAACCAAGCTTTTAAACTATATTTGGATGAGTCTATGAACAAGCGCCACTTACAAGGAGAATGCTCGATATTGAGTTTATGCATTAAACCGTCAGTATTTCTACACACACATAACGAATTTTCCATATTGTAAACTGCAGAAAGCGTAGCATTTCTTTTCCTGAAAGTCGTAATTTTTGTTTCTTTGGCTAGTAAGTTCCACTCCTTGAGAACAGAACCATGAGGTTTTGACTGATAACCCCAAATCAAGTACTAAATCATTTAACTTACTTTAAACAATCAAATGTGGCTCACCGAAACTGGAACCTGAAGTAAAAGTATGATCGGTACAGTATTGTTCGGAGCAGCCTAATGATGCGTTATTTCTGTTATCTCCAAAAACAATATCTTGCCACTCTAGAGGCGCAGTCCGTACTGATGTATCTGAAATCTGAGGAACAGGCCTTATGGTGAAAGGTAAATTCGGATATTCGATCTTGTGCTTTTCTCTTACGAAATAACCTTCAGTCCTTGTCATGCAAATATAGCTATCGTTAAAATGATTGGTGGGTTCTCGCCATACCATTGGAACTGCAAGCGGCATACTTTTTCTTTTCCCTTTGTTCTACTGCACCAATAACCCGCTACAGCCGACACAGCATACATGGGGAGCCCACAGCTTGTCTTCATCTCCGACTAAAACACCAAGACACATGAAATAGGCTTCTTCCACATTTTCAGAGAAATGGTCTGGTATGTGGCTTCACCAGAAATTCTCCACAAATATATTAAAATCTGTCACGAGAAATTTTGCAACTGCAACGCGTTTCGCTTGAAATTTTCGTCGTTGAAAAACTTTCTTAACTACACAGAACCACTTAATTCAAAACTCAAAAGGAGACTGAATAAGAGAATAAATTTATTGCCATTAACAATCCATTTTAGGTTTTCTTTCTATTTTAAAATGCACTTCCTTCAAATGACCCCTCATAAAACTTACTACCTGCCAATATAACCAACCCAACGTTTTATAATTTTTTTTTCTATTATTAGAAAGGCATTAGCATTATGCAAATTATGGACTAAACTCTGTCTGTCTTTAGCACCCCAAATAAGGTACCCTGAAGATGGATTTCTTTAAATAACGACAAAATATAAATTTTATGGGTTTAATCTAATTCTAAAGTCAAAACTGTTAACATATAGTCAGCGGCGTAACTTTCGGGGGTATAGAAAGAACAAAGTAGTATTAACTTTTTTGTGTATTTGTGTAATTCGAAGCGTTTTTTTAACCAAGTGAGAAAACTTTAACACTCTTAAAGAAATTAAAAGACTTGGTCTATGTATGTGGCTGGAGTACTCCGTTTTCGAGAAAAATGGATTTGAAAATCACAATGCATATAAATATAAGAGATAATTAAAGAAAAACATCTTCAGGGTTCACTATTTGGGAGACTGTAGCTCTGTTAGGAGGCATTTCTCGATTATGGTAAAAGGTAAAAATATGATTACTTTGGCTTTTTACATAATATTGTCCCTTAATTTCGGGACATCCCGTAAAATTGGGCCATAGATACTTAAGTGTTGGGGATAAATTAAGATCTATTTGTCATTAGTTTTTAATATATTCATGTATTTACCTGAAGACACTCTTTATTCGACATACAGAGTGAGATATTTAAAGAGTTACTAGGCAATAACTTGAGAACGGTTTGAAATAATTTCATGAAATGTTGGTGAGGTAATAGCCTGTTCCATTGATTCTGATATTGATTGGGTGATTGGTGATTGATTGATAGTGCCTCACTACTATTAGTGCCTCTCTACTATGGGATTGGACAAACAGGGAACCAATCTTTCGGTAGTTTGAACGTACTGTTTGGTCTAGATCTCGTGTGTGAGTCCGTGATTAATGTGTTTGTCGATACGTCCGTGCGTCTGTAATAGTCTGTAATAATTTTTGTGAAAAATTCATTTATTGTCTGCATACAAAAGTCTTGATGAAGAATGCGATTCATCGTGTACCTGGGTACATACGCAATCATTTTTAGCGCCCTGTTTTGTATTACCTGGAACTTATTAAACATTCTTATATTGTAACACGAAGGTACACAACAAGTGAGAATCGGCCTGACTAACACCTTTAGAGGTTGATCTTAGTCCTATTACCAAGTATACTCCGCCTGTGAAAGCAGGGGGGTAGATAGAGCGTAATTGATTCAATGCTAGCTTTACTCTATTAATTGAATTGCGCCTCCACTTCAGTCGTTGATAAAATGTAAGTCCCAGGTATTTTACTTCCTGGCATCAGTTTACCTAGACTCCGTTGACACGAAGCCTTGTCTCAAGCCTACTAATATTGCTTTTCAAAAAATAATTAGCCTTCGTCTTAAAGGGATTCGGGCGAATCTTCCAAGCCGACATCCATTTCTCTAGCTTGATTACGTGGCGCTGCATCCGGCTGACAAGAAGTTGCAGCTGTTTGGCAGTTGAAGTGATTGCGGTATCGTCAACGAAAAGATAGAGCTGCGTAAATCTATCGCGCGGAATGTCATGAGTCTAAATGTTACACAGCATCGGAGAAAGAGGTGAACATTGCGGTACTCCCGCCCTGATATGTTTATTCAAAGAAAGTGCTCTCGCTGACGAGACAGCAAAACTTCTATCCTCCAAAAAAGGAGCTACCACCATGATTAGGTACTTCAGAGCTCCGAGTCTTATCAATTTCAACAAGGGACCATTATGCCAGACCTTGTCGAATGCTTTGCTTACGTCAAAGAACCGCTCCCGTGTGCTCCCTCCTGTTAAAGCCTTTTATTATGTTTGAAGTTAGTTACGGCGTCTGCCTGACTGTGCAATGTTCAGGCCGAAACCCAAACTATTCGACAGACAAAAGGGTACGCACAAACACAAAGTCATTTAGTCTATTTAAAAGTACTCTTTCTGTGATTTTCCCAAGACTCGACAGCAGGCTGATCGGCCTGTAGCTAGCCGGCGCCGTAAGGTCCTCACCTTTTTTATACAGGGTCGTTGGTATGTATGGAAACGGTCGATTAATTCTTAAAGTACAACAGCTACCAAAAAATATTTAAGACAAAAGTTTTAGGGTTTTTTATAGTCTATTAGAGCTTTAAAAAGTTAAGTATGCAGGAAGAGTCAGAAAGCCGTAGAGAAATAAAGCTACTTTTTTTTCAATGGAATACCCTATATCTTAGATATTTTTTGGATTTTGCATAGAATTACAATTATTTTTTATTAAGTACATTATAAGTCTAAACCCAATAGTTTCCGAGAAATTGAGTTTTGAAAAATGACATTTTTGAATTTTGACAGCTTCTAACTTTCTAGTCTTAGAGTAAAACGGCTTACATGTCCCTATCTTAATTTTTAACTCTCTTTCTAAAAGTTTTAACTTCCGGTTAAACCGGATGTAGCTCAAAAGCCGGAAATATAGTACTTCCGGTTTAACCGGAAGTTGATATTTTCGGGAAGATAATAAAGAAGTAAGATAGGGACATGTAAACCGTTTTGCTCTATAGCGTACCGTTAGAAAGCTAGAAGCTGTCAAAGCTCAAAAATGTCATTTTTCAGAAGTCGATATCTCGGAAGCTATTAGGTTTAAACTTATAATGCACTTAATAAAAAATAATTGTAATTTTATGTAAAATCCAAAAATATTTTAAGATATAGGGTGTTCTATTAAAAAAAATGTAACTTTATACCTCTACGGCTTTCCGAGTCATCCTGTGTACTTATCTTTTTTTTATTCTAATAGGCTTTACAAAACCATAAAACTTTTCTCTTAAATATTTTTTGCTGGGTTTTACTTTGTAGCATTCATTTTTGCTATAGATGTATATTTATAGGATGCTACATGGTTTTGTGTAAGATATTTGATTACATTACCTTTCTATATTTTCTGTGGATTTTAAGTTTAGTGCTTTGGTGCAGAGGTTCATGTTTTACAGGCCATGGTCCTATCATGAATATTTTTTTGTACATTCTTCATTTCTTTTCTTTTTAATTAACTCGAACGAAGTAGATATCTGAATATTTAAATATTTTTATTGTCAAAATTTGGGGTTATGTTCATTTATGATAACAGGTCAGTAGTTCATTTGGCTTATAGTATGTTCGTTGAGTTGTTCCATTTGAACCTTGGTTAGTTCACTCTAGAACATTGATGATATTGCACTTTTCAGTTTCACCATTCGATAAATTGGTATGCCATTATTTGTTTTTAAATTGCATATTATGCAGGGTAAACTGCTATTAGTTTTCCACATGTCAAGTTGGTTTGGTTTTGTCATTTTATCGAACTGAGATTACTTTCATCAGTTGTCTGAACGTACCAATTTATTTTTTGACATGACAGTTCACCTGTCATTTGATCTTTACCTTTTTCGAAGAATTTTGACTTTAGGTCACTTCATATAAGATCATCCTTGAAGGTGGAAGTCGCGGTTGTTTAAAAAGGGGCCCACTATTATGTGATTTGAAAAGGTCCGCCGCCCAACTATAGTTGGCACCTCAAGGATAGTAGAGCGTCCTCATCTCTTTGATGGTAAGATTTCTTTAATTCTTTTCTTTGTGTCCTTAATTTTTTATAACCTCAATTTTCTCCAACATGTGCAATTTCATTTTTTAGATTTGCATATGAGGCCTCATTCCTTTGTATTCTATTTGAGATGGTAGCACCAGACAACCAATGAGGTAGGATATATTTGCGATTTGATTTAACCAGATATCTGATTCGCTCTTTCGATTTTTAGGGTTTTTTTTTAGAGTTTAGTTGCAATTTTCCTTTTGCTTCTATCGAAGCGTTTATTCTTGAATATGTAACAGGCGTTACATATCCATATTCCTTTTGACCACGTGTTGAAATTGGATCTTCGATTGAGAGACCACATGGCCTGTAAGCTGTAAATATGTGCTGTCTTGTACTGTTCGGGTCCACCAGACTGGAGGCAGGGTGCCTATTAATTTGAAGCAGAAACCACATGGGATTTGGAACATCTGGGAAATAAGGCCAGTGTATTGTGATAATTTTTAATTTCTTTATAACCTTAACACCGTAAATTTCACTTCAAAACTAACTTTAAATTTGTAATACCACCTTGGTAACCTCTAGAAAGAATCTAGGTATTATGACCATACAAGTATGAAGGTTCTAGAACATTCTCTTTTCCCCTTTTCATAAACTATATGAGATAACTAGTTACCAGGCGAGTAAAAACCCTTCAGGCCTTCCCATGAGTGTATAATTTTTTACTTTAATATTTAATTTAGTTATTGATTTCAATATTTAATCTCATTGGTGGAATCCAGTTTAGTGATCCTAATAAATTAATCCCAATTGTTGTTTTACATATCTGTGTTTTATTGTTACTCATTGTACTACACGACGAACTATTACCATCTTTAGAAGCAAGCGGTTTTCCTATTTTAAAACGCTTTGTAAGTATTAAGTTTTTTAACCATTTAAAATAGGTGGCGTCCAATTCATCAAAAAAGTGTACAGCTGCTTAAGGCAAGGACTCCGAGCCTCCGACACAAGAGCTGCCGTTCGCACCATGGTACGTAAAGTTGCCTTGTAAAGGTAATTTTACGGCACATAAAGTAGCGCCTTTGAACGTGGGGCATAGTACACTTTTTTGAACATATTTTGCAGACTGTAGTGCACGAGTAACAATAAAATTTAAGTAATTTTATCTGGATCCATTATGTTTCAAGTTTTAAATTTCACTGATCAGTACATTCTTATTTAAGTATATTGGTAAAAATATACAGAACACATATATATTGTTGGCCTAAAAAGGATTATTTTTTTATAGACTCACTGTGTCAAAGACACTGAGTTTTTTTATTTCATAAAACCCTCATTGGATTATATAGTTATAGACACATTACTTTGAAGTTTTTTAGTGAGATTTTTTTTACAAACTCATATACAGGGTGTGTCAATATTTATAAAGCTGAGTAGGACCATCTTGTTTCTTACATTTTTATAAGTCGGTTAATTTTAATTAATTATCTTTTGTTTTAATTCACATTGTCTATTAGACAGTGATAATTTGGGACAATCCATAGACATTATTCAGGGTTGAGGTTGACCAAGACGTCAAAGAAAGGTTCATCAAAAAACATTTTCTTTAATTTTCAAAATTTTCATTAAATGTGTAATTTTTTATCTAAATTTTGACCTGTAAAGACTTTGTCAAATCATACTAGTAGGCTGTACTTTAGTAAGTTCTGAATAACTTTGAACTCTGACAAATATTTTCTTCATACAGGGTGGTAGTGTATTTTTAATATACAGTGTGATTGATTACATTTTGAAATATTTTTTTAAATGTGTATATACCTAGGTGACCTCTTGGACTTTGATAATTTCATGGACTAGTGATTTTAATATTTTTTGGCAGAATTTTACTGCATACATATTCTATAAGAATATAGTACAGTTTTTTTGACTTGATATACAGGGTGAAACAAATATCTTGGTTCGGCTTTTGATTAATATTTTTTTATTTACCATCGACAGATAAGCTACTGAATCAAATATTTTGAATTGAATCATTGTTTTTTATAGACATTTTATTTTTTAAATTTAAACTTTTATCATCATGGATATTTTTAAATTTCAACCCAATCACTTATTAGAGTATGAGTTAGATTATGAATTGAAGATTCGACTTTTAACTTCACAACGTACAGTTGCGGAAAAGCGAAAAATATTTTCTCGAATTCAAAAAAGAGAACAAGCTCAACCTGGAAAGGATATTAATTTAGAAATTTGTACTTTAACTGTCGATGAAGAGAAACTTGGTATTCAACGAAGT
Source organism: Polydrusus tereticollis (assembly GCA_963920685.1). NCBI lineage: Eukaryota > Metazoa > Arthropoda > Insecta > Coleoptera > Curculionidae > Polydrusus > Polydrusus tereticollis. The sequence goes on from OY987333.1 coordinate 99,506,721, forward strand.
TTAGATTCAATTCAAAGAGTTATAGATGAATTCGAAGGAAATGCTAATGATTCGGTTTTTGGTAGGGTTAAATCGCGTTTAGCTCACGTTTACGGTAGGGCAAAAAGAATTCCTATACCGGAAGATGAACAAAAAGCAGCTGAAATATTTTCTTATATTCAGGATATAAGTGCCAATTGTTTATTGTTAGAGTCAGACTTATTTGATAAAATCGAACCTGGACAGGATCCGGAACCTTCAGTTCCTACTGCTCCAATTATTAACGTAGCAGCTCCGGTTGTACATTGTGCCAGTCGTAATATTCCTATAAGTGAATGGCAAGTTAATTTTAATGGCGACTCTAAGAAACTTTATCCTTTTATAGAAAGATTAACCGAGTTAGCTCAAGCACGTAATGTTTCATCTCGTGATTTATTTAATTCTGCTGCCGAATTTTTTACCGGTGATGCATTTGTTTGGTATCGGAGTATAAAATCTTCAATTAATGATTGGGACTCTTTGATTTTAAAATTAAAAAAGGATTTTTTACATGATGATATAGATGATGATTTGTGGGAACAAATTAAAAGAAGGAAACAAAAGAAACATGAGTCAACAGTTGTTTTTATAGCACATTTAGAAGCTCTTTTTGCTAGACTATCAAGACCCCCTGCTGAAGTCTCTAAGGTCAAACATATCAGGAAAAATATTTTACCTGATTTTATTAATCGACTAGCTTTGGTCGATATTGATACTGTTTCTAAGCTTTCAGAACTTTGTCGTAAATTGGAAGAGTCAGATTATATGCAGGATAAGAGTAGACCTAGAGATGAAGTAGCTGGTATTGATCAGCCTGGAAATTTTCATAAAAATCCTGGAATTAGTAGAAATTCTAATAATAATAAATTTAAAAGAAATTTTAAGAATAACCCTCGGAGTTCTCTTAATCAGTCAGGTTCTAGACAAGATAATAATACAAATAATAAGAATGATAACAAAGGTAAAAATAATGATAGCGTTAAAGCTTCAGTGGTTTGTTGGAGCTGTAGATTACCTAACCATACTTTTTTAAATTGTAGTGCTCCTAGAAGCATATTTTGTTTTAAATGTGGTGAGGCTAACGTAAAGACTTCTACCTGTCCCAAGTGTACAAAAAACTAAAAAGGGAAGTGTCGCTTGGAGGCCGTCTCACTACTCCCAAAACAAGCGCCTCTAATAATTATTTTTACAGTTCAAACAGACCAATTTTAAAATCACAAACATTTTATAATTCAAATTCTTTAAATTTGTTGAGTACTAATAAAGATTTAGTAAAGAAAACATATTTTAACCAGACTGATTGGGATAACTGGTTGAGAAGAGTCTCTGAATTTTTTAAGCACAGTAAAACTTCTTTTAATAAGGTTTCATCTTCAAACAATCATGTTTCACCACTGTTCGTTAATAAACATTTGGATAACCGACCTTATATTAATGTTAAGTTACTTGATGTGGACATTTCCGTTTTATTAGATTCGGGTGCTACTAGTTCCGTTGTAGGATCGGGAGGTGTAAAGGTTTTAGAACAAACAGGTCTTAAGATATGCCAAACCAAGGTTAAAAATATTTGTACCGCAGATGGTAAGGCACAATGTGTTAAAGGCACAGTTGATTTGCCAATTGTTATTGATAATATTTGTTCAGTTATTAATGCTTTAGTGGTACCTTCTTTGCCACATGCATTTATATTTGGGTGCGACTTTGCAAAAAAATTTAATATTTTGGTAAATTTTAGTGACAATTCATGGCATGTACAATCCATGAATAGTAAATTTGAACTTAACGTGTTGAATAATGAAAATAATCATTCTTTAAGTAGATTTTATCCTCAGTTAAATTCTTTGGACGATCTTTCTAGATTAGAACGTTTGAGAGCAGATAAAGTCATATATTCTTTTAACGAAATTTGTTGTAAGGATAAGTTAGGGCGTACTAATAAAATTACTTTAACTATTGATACTGGTGACGCGATTCCTTTTAAAAAGAGACCTTTTTCTATGTCTCCATATATGTCAAAAATTTTGAATGAAGAGCTAGACGAAATGATACAATTAGGTGTAGTTGAGCCATCTAAGAGTCCATGGTGTTCGCCTGTTTTGTTGGTCAAAAAACCAAATGGATCATACCGTCTTTGCTTTGATGGACGTGCTATCAATGATGTCACGAAACCTGATTGTTATCCTATGCCTAACATCGATAGAATTTTGTCTTCACTTCGTCATGCTAAATATATTTCATCGATAGATCTTCGAAAAGCTTTTTGGCAAATTCCTTTGGATGAGTCATCCAAAGAGAAAACCGCTTTTGCTGTAGTGGGCAGAGGTTTATTTCAGTTCGTTACAATGCCTTTTGGTCTTAGAAATGCCGCACAGACGCAACAGCGCCTCGTGGATGCTATATTTGGTCCTCGTTATGAGCCCAATGTTTTTACTTATCTTGATGATATCTTGGTGGTATCTGAGGATTTTGGTTCACATATAAAGTTGTTGGCAGAAGTTAAAGAAAAACTGAAAGATGCAGGTTTAACCATCAATTTGGAAAAATGTGATTTCTTTAAAACTTCTTTGAAATTCTTGGGTTATATCGTGGGTTCGAATTCTTTGCGTACAGATCCACAAAAGATTGAGTCAATGATAAATTATCCTAGACCAAGGCACACTACTGAAGTGAAGCGTTTTGTTGGACTTTGTTCATGGTACAGAAGATTCATTAAGGATTTTTCTACGTTAATGTCTCCTATTAACGATTTGTTGAAAGGAAGAAAAAAAGGACAGCCTATACAGTGGAATAGTGCTGCAGAGGAATCGTTTGTCAAAATTAAGCAACTTCTAGTATCTGCTCCTATCTTATCACAGCCAGACTTTACACAACGTTTCTATATTTCTAGCGATGCATCAAATACTGGATTAGGCGGAGTTTTGTCGCAAATTATAGATGGGGAAGAGCGAGTAATTGCTTATGCCAGCCGATCTTTATCCAGAGCTGAGCGAAATTATTCTGTTGTAGAAAAAGAATGTCTTGGTGTGCTGTTTAATATTGAAAAGTTCCGAGGATTTATTGAAGGTGTTCCTTTTACGGTCATTACCGACCATTACAGTTTATTGTGGCTAAATTCAATTAAAAATCCTAGTGGTAAACTAGCTCGATGGGCAGTTCGTCTTAGACAGCATACATTTGATTTGGTACACAGAAAGGGAGCTCAAAATGTCGTTCCAGACGCGTTGTCGCGTATTCCAGGTAATGAAGCAGCTGAAGATAATTGTTCAAATTCCAGTATTTTAGAGGAAATCGTTGTTGGTGCACTCGATGTTGATCGTATTGATCCATGGTACGATAATTTACGTCAGAAAATTTTAGATACTCCAGAGAGTTACCCGCTATGGAAAGTTGAAAACGATTTTGTTTATAAATTTATCCCGAATTCTCTTGCTATGAAAATTAATCTTCCGGAATGGAAATACTTGGTTCCTAAGCCGCAAAGAGAAGAAATCATAGATTCTTGTCATAGTCCTCCTAATTGTGGTCATTTTGGCTTTTATAAAACATTTCATCGTTTACAAGAACAATATTATTGGCCAAAAATGCGTCAAGACGTTCTCAGATTTGTCAGAACTTGTTTAGTATGTGGAGCTCAAAAAGCCCCTAACACTTCTCCGATGGGATTAATGGGTAAAGAAAAACAAGTAAGCTATCCTTTTCAAGTCATAGCAGTGGATTTAATTGGACCTCTTCCACGGTCGAAGAAAGGAAATAAATGGCTTTTGGTAGTAGCTTGCTGGTTTACTAAGTATACCATGCTTTTTCCCTTAAGAAGTTCAAAATCTCAATACGTTGAAGATGCATTGGAGAATAAAGTTTTTCAAGTACATGGTCCTCCATCTCTTTTGATAGCAGATAACGGTTCTCAATTCACGTCGAAAACTTTTAAAAATTTAAGTGACATGTACAGTTTTAATATTAGATTCAATCCGGTTTATTCTCCCCAATGTAATTTTGTAGAGCGAAACAATAGGACGATTGGTACAGCTATTAGGAGTTATATAGATACTCATGATAATTGGGATAAACAAATTTCTAAGATTCAACAAGCTATTAATACTTCTAAGCACGAAGTTACAGGTTTTACTCCAGCATTTTTGGTTTTTGGTAGGCACGTTCCGTTGTCAGGAAATTATTATAACGATATGAATTTAGACGTCAGTGTCGACGCTGAAATAATTCCGGGCGATCGGGGTGCTTATGCTGAAAATTTGAAGTGTTTAAAGGATATTTTTGTAGAAGTTAGAAGTAAGATTCATAGAGCGTATGAGCGCAATTCTCGAGCATATAATCTTAGAAAGCGTGATATTTCTTTTCAGGTCGGCGACCATGTCTGGCGTCGAAATAAAATTCTTTCTAGTGCAGTAGATAAGTTCACAGCAAAGTTGGTCCCCAAATATATTCAGTGTATAGTACGTAAAAAATTTTCTAATTTAGTATATGATTTAGAAAATATTGATGGTTCTAAAGTTGGAAAGTGGCATATCAAAGATCTGAAACCTTTTAACACTCCTCTTTCGGGTAGTTCTGATTCTGAAAGTTCAGATCAGGATTAATTTTTATTGAGTAATATTTTTTATAGTTTGCTAACCTCTTGTCAATTTTTTTGGATTTGATGTGGAGGGTGACGACCCTATCTATCTATCAATCTGTGTACTGTACGGTACTTTGATGTACTGTAAGTACTATGCTATAGTATATAGCTGGATGTATCTATGAATCTATATTTTTTTAGATTATAGAACTAGATGTTTCTATGAATCTATGTTTTTAGATTATAGACCTTAGTATGACAAGAGTTATTTTGGATTTATTGATGATACATGGCGTATCTTATGTTTTAAATATTGGCCATATTCAAAATCTACTACCGATCACGGTAGGTTTAGTTTTTTTGTCGCGGACAAATTTTTGGTTTAGTATACCTAAAGTGCTAGGTGTACTTGGATTAAATGCACAGTGCGTTGCATATTAAGTTATTTTTGTATCTTTCTTTAGCAAACTATAATCAATACTATAATGAAAACTATAATCAATACTATAATGAATATTATAATTGATTTTTGAGGAACTTCTAAAATATGGATATTTTAGTACTGTTTGTTCAGTTTAGTATTAACTGACAATATATATTTTTGGTCGTATTTGGTTTTTTATAGAGTTTTTTATTTCCAAGAGCTGGAAATATTTTTGGGTATTTGTCTCTTGATAGATAAGTACATTTGGGTAATACTTAAGGTGTTACGTCCCATAAGTTTTTTTGTTTGGTTTATACAGGCTGTGGTGTGTTGGGTGCCATCAGATTTCGTACAAACGTGCTTGAACACGTTTAAGCACACCTGACTGGAAGGGCAAACATTGCGGGGTATTCACTTTGGCGTAGTGATCTATCGCGATGCTACACATAGCTGGGTGGTACTAGTGTGTCTTGCCTGAGCTCCTTTTTAGGCTGTTTTGTGCGAGAGGCTGATTGCAGTGCCACATTACAGAACACCCTATTCTAGAATTTTTTGAAACTTATGGTAATGCGTCAGGCATTTTTTAGTTTGATGGAAACTATATTTTATCCCCTTTTGTTGGTGGACATCTGGGTCACCAATTCTGTTTGGTTTTCCACCTTTCGGAGGCTCATTGTTGGGTGGGTATTCGTGTGTTTTTCGGGAGTTAGAGAGTGTATCCGTTCGATTGCTGAAGTGAGGCCAGTACACGAGGGTTTTTCATGCAACTTGGAAAAGCGCAATCCTGGCTATATATAAGTCTTATTTCTAGTTTACCACTTTAGAGTCTGGTGGGTATTCTTCTCTTTCACTCGTGATTTGCAGTGGGTATTTGGCCTGATGATGATTTGCCGAAATTTGATGATTTTTTTTTGTTGAATCGTTTGATTCAATCTAGTGGTTCATGAGTAAGTAGACTAGATGTTGTCTGATAATGACATAAAGATGTCTCGAATACGGCTTTGTTATGACATTTATGTTGATTGTTAGCACGACTAATAAGATTGTCCTTTGATTATTTCTTATGGCATGACAATCTGTCTATTTTCTTTGGTATATCCAAATTAGCTGGATTATTGTATATTTTGTAATATTTGGCATATTGTATTTTTTTAGACGAGTTTGTGAAGTCTGTAGTACATCTCATCTTGCGTATAATTTTGGCAACCTTTACCAAGATTGACAGGTTTCTACCAGAATCTGGCATCTTTTTACCGATTTTGACGTTTACCGATTTTGACGTATTTTTACCGATTTTGACATTTTCCTGAATTGACTTTACCTATATTGTCTTCCGCAAGGACGTGTGATACGCGCAGTTATCAAGCCAAATTTATTTTTCTGATGATGAGAGTGTACAGTTTACAAATAGCCTATTGGGATAGTCTATTTTTTTTCGGAGATTGGTAAATGTAGCATTAATTTTTGCTATAGATGTATATTTATAGGATGCTACATGGTTTTGTGTAAGATATTTGATTACATTACCCTTCTATATTTTCTGTGGATTTTAAGTTTAGTGCTTTGGTGCAGAGGTTCATGTTTTACAGGCCACGGTCCTATCATGAATATTTTTTTGTACATTCTTCATTTCTTTTCTTTTTAATTAACTCGAACGAAGTAGATATCTGAATATTTAAATATTTTTATTGTCAAAATTTGGGGTTATGTTCATTTATGATAACAGGTCAGTAGTTCATTTGGCTTATAGTATGTTCGTTGAGTTGTTCCATTTGAACCTTGGTTAGTTCACTCTAGAACATTGATGATATTGCACTTTTCAGTTTCACCATTCGATAAATTGGTATGCCATTATTTGTTTTTAAATTGCATATTATGCAGGGTAAACTGCTATTAGTTTTCCACATGTCAAGTTGGTTTGGTTTTGTCATTTTATCGAACTGAGATTACTTTCATCAGTTGTCTGAACGTACCAATTTATTTTTTGACATGACAGTTCACCTGTCATTTGATCTTTACCTTTTTCGAAGAATTTTGACTTTAGGTCACTTCATATAAGATCATCCTTGAAGGTGGAAGTCGCGGTTGTTTAAAAAGGGGTCCACTATTATGTGATTTGAAAAGGTCCGCCGCCCAACTATAGTTGGCACCTCAAGGATAGTAGAGCGTCCTCATCTCTTTGATGGTAAGATTTCTTTAATTCTTTTCTTTGTGTCCTTAATTTTTTATAACCTCAATTTTCTCCAACATGTGCAATTTCATTTTTTAGATTTGCACATGAGGCCTCATTCCTTTGTATTCTATTTGAGATGGTAGCACCAGACAACCAATGAGGTAGGATATATTTGCGATTTGATTTAACCAGATATCTGATTCGCTCTTTCGATTTTTAGAGTTTTTTTTAGAGTTTAGTTGCAATTTTCCTTTTGCTTCTATCGAAGCGTTTATTCTTGAATATGTAACCGGCGTTACATATCCATATTCCTTTTGACCACGTGTTGAAATTGGATCTTCGATTGAGAGACCACATGGCCTGTAAGCTGTAAATATGTGCTGTCTTGTACTGTTCGGGTCCACCAGACTGGAGGCAGGGTGCCTATTAATTTGAAGCAGAAACCACATGGGATTTGGAACATCTGGGAAATAAGGCCAGTGTATTGTGATAATTTTTAATTTCTTTATAACCTTAACACCGTAAATTTCACTTCAAAACTAACTTTAAATTTGTAATACCACCTTGGTAACCTCTAGAAAGAATCTAGGTATTATGACCATACAAGTATGAAGGTTCTAGAACATTCTCTTTTCCCCTTTTCATAAACTATATGAGATAACTAGTTACCAGGCGAGTAAAAACCCTTCAGGCCTTCCCATGAGTGTATAATTTTTTACTTTAATATTTAATTTAGTTATTGATTTCAATATTTAATCTCATTGGTGGAATCCAGTTTAGTGATCCTAATAAATTAATCCCAATTGTTGTTTTACATATCTGTGTTTTATTGTTACTCATTGTACTGCACGACGAACTATTACCATCTTTAGAAGCAAGCGGTTTTCCTATTTTAAAACGCTTTGTAAGTATTAAGTTTTTTAACCATTTAAAATAGGTGGCGTCCAATTCATCAAAAAAGTGTACAGCTGCTTAAGGCAAGGACTCCGAGCCTCCGACACAAGAGCTGCCGTTCGCACCATGGTACGTAAAGTTGCCTTGTAAAGGTAATTTTACGGCACAACTTTAAGAAATAATCGACCGTTTCCCTACATACCAACGACAATGTATATTACGATGACTTTTGCATGCTTCCAGGAGGACGGAAAGTGGTCCTCTTTAATTATTGCCTGGGATATGCTTACTGTGTTTCCCAAAGCTTCGTCAAGAAGATTTTCCAACGCCTCATTCTTTAAACCGTCAAAACCGGGGCTTTTCTAATATTCAATACGCTTAATAGGGACTTTACCTCGTCTGAGGTGACTTGTGAAAAGGCCTAAAATGGGAAATTCATTGAATTATAAATTTGTATCGTCCTTGAGACCCTCTCATCTCTAAGCTCGTCATTGGTCGGGTTTTCGCTGAACTGATTGCAGAGTTTGTCCGCCAGCAATTCAGCTTTATCTTTGGCATCAATTGAACAAAACATCTGTTTCCTGATTTATCAGGTGAGACATGGGGGCTCGTGCGCCCCTGGTCAAAGCCCTCGTCACTCTATAGATGACATAGACATATTAAACCATATTTTTTATACTATACCCCTTTCTCAATTTTGAGGAGTGGGAGTGACTTTGGAATTTTACATGGGATGATGTATTGTTGTTTCTCATTGAGAGTTAATACCTTATGTGTTATATGTTAATATTTCCGTTAACATAACATAAATATCAATCTAAGTATCTATCTAATTTGTCTACTGATACTATTACCTATTGTGGCTCTAATGCTCTACTCAAAAAATCTTATAAGTTTAACAACATACCAATAAACGTGCCTATCTTTCAAAGAAATTGAAAATGGAAATATAACACAAACCCTTAAATTTTTATAACAATAATTAAATAAGATAAGTACCTACTTAACTTAACCTACCTTGTGTCATAAAGTTCCATGCTCTAAACAATATGAGTAATATTTTTAAAACTGCGTTGCTTTATTTACAATATAACTAAAATATTTTTAAAACTTTCCTAATTTTCCATTGTGGTTCTGATAATTCTCTAAGCTGTATACGTTAAAATGGTAGGGACAAATTGAGCAAACAAATATTTTCGTCGTCCACCCTTGGTCATATTAAGCTTTTCATGAAAATGTTTTTCGCAAAGCCTGTGATTACAATGTACGTCTACTGCATCTTTTTCTAGTAAATCGGTCCTCTTACAGGCAACAAGCCAGGTTTTATATCTAAAAATATGATTAAGATAATTGAATATTCAATATCTATTAATGCAAATACTATTCAAACTAAGGCCTGCTTTGTGTAACCTAATATCATCTTATTCATATAGCTAAATGTCTAGTCCCTAGAAGCCAAGCTGACTTATAGGTAGTTTACTTTAAGATCATTAAAAAATTTTCTACTACAAAGTTAATTACGATGTTGCATAAGCACAAAAAATGTTGGTTTGCATGATCTCTTGTGATGTGGTTTCTATTCACTGTCTATTTAAAAATATTTTTTTTTAAAGATCAATTTGTGTAAATGCCTACTACCTATAATTAATATAAATTAATTAAATCTTTCTTTACATATCTGCCTGTATCCGTTGGAAATCTGAAAAATAAAATTTCTACGCTGGTTCTATTAGTACACCCACGGTAAGAATATGATGTGTTACCTTTAAGCTTCATTTTCGACATTTAAACAAACTTCCGACATGTCACAAAATATTAATAGATTTAAAACTATTAACTAACAAATATGCACTAAGATACTATAAACACCAATGGAAGAAGATAAACACGAAATCTTTGTTTACGCGAAAATACGATTGGCAGTAATTAATAGCAAAATATGACACAGATAATTTGATTGTTATACCACTAAATTCGCGCATGCGCAAATAAATTTGGTTTCTTCGGAAAGGTTTTTTTTCGCCTCTTATTAGTTGAGTTAGTATTTGTCTATACCTATATCTATATCTATAAAATTAGTCAATTCTTATTCTACATCTTTTTAGTAAATGTAAAAACTGTTTCTTTCTTTGTTTGTTTTTTAAGTTCTGAAGATGTTTTAGAGTAATAAACCGAAACATCAACGATGAAAAAAATTAATAATTTTTCTTATTTTTTTACTCTTTTCAACATTAACCGTTATTTTTATGTCCTTTACATGCCGCCGATTTTTGCTTTATACTTACCGCACATAGGGTGCATTATATACATCAATAAATTTTCTATGAAAATAATAATTGTGAGCATGTTCCGTGAACTACGTAATTTTGTTTTTGCGTTAGATGCGTAGAGTCGCAGCAGCGAATTGGTAGATCTGAAAGAAAATAATGTTTTTTAAGAAATACAATAAAATTGTTAAACTTACTCTGAAAACTTCTAAAATATTGGAAACTTTCACTCCCTAATTTCAGTTTAATAAATCATTCAAAACTGTTGAAACTCTTACGAACTTATCTTGTTAGGTTAATATTATATTTATCCAAGTATCATCAGGTCTCATTAATCTATTTAAACTAAGACTTAAAATAATAGGTTATTAAGAATATCACTAACACATGGTTAGTGATAATGATTTACATTAGTATTAATTATTTGATCTAAATATCATTTACCATAATTCCTACTTAAGTTATCAAAACTTACACACATTTTATGAATTTATAGAAACTAAAACTTACCACAACATGCTGCCATTATGTCGACCACTACATCTACTATACAATATAACATTGTAATAAAACTATTCTTTTTTGTGAATTTCTATGTAATGTTGGTGCAAATACTAGTTCAAACTTGTTAATTGCTCTACGTAGTTATTTAACATTTTTTTGTTTTATCCTATAAAATGTATTTCCAGTAGTATAAAGGAATCTCCAAATCTGATTTAAAAAAGAATTAATATGTAATAAAATAATTGTAGTGAAATTTTTAACAAGCCAAAAGTACTCCGTGGTTTTAACGGATATATATGCTAATTCTGCAATAATGATACATAGTATATTATTTCAAAAGAAGTACTGAAAAAGTATAATATGCGTTATATAGAAATCGTAAATTTATAAAAAAATAAGACTTACCCTCAAAAACCAGCTGTAATTGAAAGCTTGGTCTTGGAAAAAAATAACATTAACATTTTGGTTTAGAAAAAAAAGAATCTTGTGGTATGTCTTTCTAGTTTTTATGTCCCATGTGTACCAAGGAAGATTACAGAAGTTCTGATAGCATTTTTCCCACTAAAAACAAGGGTATTTTTTAATCTTACGTAATTCTTGTGGTTCGTACCGTTTAGATTTTTTAGATACCTCATTTTCGTAGGCCTGGCCAAAAGTCGCCCCATAAACCGTGTAATGTATTCCAATTGCTGTAATAGATGCAGTGGCGTATATCGAAATACCACCCTTAAAATTAATAATACAATATAGCTTCACATCCCACAGTCGCCTATAACTAATTATTGTCTTGTAATTATATGTGCCTTGTAATTTTAATTACAGTTACAGGAACAATTAATTAATCCGATTTGCAGCCCAAAAACCCTAGTTATACCGGCTCTTCGAAAGGCACCATTTTATTTGCAGTTAAAATCTCACAAAGATTCCACTTAAATTAAGACGATTTTAGCGACAGCGTAATATAATCGCCATTAAACAATAATTTAAAAGCAATATTACAAAGGATCAGATTATTGGATATGTAATTAGGTACTAGGGTGGGCCGAAAATTCTTTTTTATTTTTTTTTACGCTATAGTGTGCAAAACTTGCCTCTAGGGCAGCTTAGTACAATGCAATAAAAATTTTAAAAAAATTGAATTTGGCGGTAGCGCATCGCTCTTGAATAATTGAAATTTATTGAAAAAATAGTTTTTATTCGTTTGTTTTAGAGTGATAGACAAATAAGATAAAAAACTACTATGGTGAAAAACTTTTAAAAGAAAGTCAAAGCAATACGTTGGAATACAAAAACAATCAACATTTACTAATTTAAGGTAGCGCAAAGCATTTAAAAATCCTTAATTTAAAGCATTTAAGACGTACCCGAGCAGCGGACCCGCGCGACGCTCTTTGTTGCATGTTGGAGCCCGTCAATTCCTGTTGTCCCCTCCACACCGCTTTTTTTATTCTGTGCCAATGGACTGTCCTCACAGTGTAATACGTGTTCAACCAGACAATGACTCGGGCGGTTTGTTGTTTCTGTTAGTTCAGTACATGGTCTGCGCACTTCAAATTAGCCGCTCGAGTTTCATTATTTAGTTGTACCCTTGCCACCAGACGGCGCAATCTATCACGGCATCATAGATAAAGGTTTATAGGGGGAACACGGCATTTCAAACGACAACCGACATGTGACGTGACGCCAACCGCCGTTGTTGTATTTGATAAAGTTTTGTTTGATTTTTTGTAAATAGTTTGTGCTTTTTTGTGAATTATTATAAGTGCTTATCTCTAGAAGACATTTGAACACTATACTGAACTGTTAAAATTGTTAGAATTGTGATAATTTAAGCGGTAAGTTTAAAACCGCAGTATTTTAAGAATTGTAGGTTAGTTTGTGATGGCGAAAAAAATGTATACCAATAAAATTATGAGAAAGAAAACAGTATGTACATTATAGGTATTTAAATAAATAATAAAATACTATTGTTGTCTAATATTAATTTTAGAAATAATATGAATTCGCGTCACGTAAAGTTTTCAAATGTAATAGAAAATGTTTCTTTGTAAAAATATCAAAATAATCTATATATTTCCTTATTTTTATGACATAAATGTTACAAGTTATAGTTATAATGTATTATTTGAAGTCATGGTTATTTCATAATTATTGAATTCAAATATAGGCTTGACTATAGATTGTTAATATGAACGTTCGTGTCATAAAAATACGAAAATAATAAATCATTTAAATATTTTAAAAAATAAAATCGTTTAAAATTCCCGCCGAAAGTTCCCGTAGTCCATCTAGTGGCGTGGAGGTGTGGTTCCAATATCAAACTTCAAATAAAATCTGAACAGTTTTCTTTCGAATGTCACAGTCAAAACTTGTACCCAGCGCCATAGGTGGCGCAAGTTATTTCACAGTTTCATTAGTACGGGAGAGTCCATTCTATTTCCCCTATAAACCTTTATCTATGGTTCAGTATAGTGTTTGTTTCAAACGGATTAGGAATTCGATTATATTAACCACTTTGCCATGGCTGTTCCTAAGAAATTTACTCGCAGTTTAATTGCCCGTTATTTGGTTACTCAAAAGAGTTACCTATTAGTAAACTTCCAACTTACGATGACGTATTGAATTGTTTTTTTCCCTGAATGTTATATCTTAGCTTTGAAAACAAACAACAGGTCTGTTAGGTTTTCTCAAGTGACGAATATTGTGGCACACTAAGTTAAATCTGTGTTTGATAAAGCTTCAATTCCATTACAGAATTTTTCAGTTAACAAACGCATATCGTGACAGTCATGGTAATCTTATGAAGTCCTAAGCGTAATAAGGAAAAGGAAAAGCTTAAAACGAGAGTTGGAGATTTAACAACAAATCTTTGTTAGTGTTTGATGTCTCTGCGTGTAAGTGCAAAATAACATTATACTGCAATTGCCAAAAGGTCACTGAGGTTTGCAAGTATTCTGTGTCTATTACTTGTGACTGTGAAAAAGCAAAAAAGGTACCCATCATTGAACTAAATTTCTTGTAGTTTCGAAGAAACCATGGCATAGGTAAAATTGGAATCGTGGACGTAAAGGAAACAAAAAAAAATGCCCAAAGACATAAAAGTCAGTACACTAGTAATTTGTTATCACAGTCGTCTTGATCAAAAAAGGCAGACATAGAAACTCTCCTACCAAATGAGTTAAACTCTGATTCGTGTAAACAAATTGAAGTTGACAGTGATGAAGATTTCGAAGAACTGCTGCCTGAAATTAAATCACCGTGGCAAATGCGCATTAAATAGAAAAATACTGCTCTGACTAGCGATTGCTTTGAGTTATCAGATAGAGTAGCTGCAGCTGTCGCTTCAAGTGTGTTGCAAGATCTTGCTATTGTAAGTGATGATGATCACAGCCATGTTGTTGACAAAAATAAACTTATAAGGGAAAAATGTGTTAACCGCTCAGAAATTCAAAATCAGAACAAAAACAAACATAACCCAATTCAAGGACTATATTTTGATGGGAGGAAGGATAACACTCTTGTGATTGAGAAAGTAAACTCAAAGCAGTTTCAAAAAACCATAAGAGAGGAACTTTACTCAATTTTACAAGAACCAGGTCCGTGTACGTTGATCATGTTTAACCCCCTCTTCTAGGTCTGCTCGAAATATTGCCAATAGTATTCTTTCTTATTTGACTGAAGCTGGATTTCTCTTCATGAACTGGATGTTATTGGATGTGATGACACAGTTACTAATACGGGGTGGAAAACGGGTGTTATTCGCACAATTGAAGAACAAGTTAAAAGACCACTACAGTGGGGGCATGTCTTTTACATTTCAATGAATTGCCTTTCCGGCATTTGTTTCAAACTTTAGACGGTGAAACGACTGGAGTAGGTATACCCTTACTTGAGACGGTATCTCCTAAAACACATGTATTTTCTTATGGAGAAATTTCCATTATTCAGCCATGCGCATTCCGTTATGATGGCATCCATTTCAACACAAACATTATAATGTACTTTTTCCTTTTTGTGGCATGCGTAATTGATATAGTAATTGTAGATATGCTTTAAAGTTCCTGTACAAACCTGTTTAGGACTCTGTTGACTGATGCAGTGTGGATTAAAAATATTATTATTTTAAAATTATTTATTAAATTTAAGGCACAAAACTTTGTTTATAAGTAATTGGTATAATTAATCGGTGTTATAATCATAAGCCTCTTGATTAAGAACGACCATTTTAATTTAATTGTATATTATGTTGTTAATGTTACATGGTATATTTTACGTAGAATAATAGTTTTAGATTTAGGATTAGACAATCTCCTTGTATTTACATTAAATCATTAAACAAGTTACATAAAAAAGGGTTTTACGTTTTAATATTAAAGTTAAACATACGTGTATGTCAAGGATAAAGCTAGATCAAAAGGATGGAACGAAATCGAGAAAAGTATTCAAGTAGTTGGGATAATTTTAGGGTTTTTCACAGGGAACCGACCTAGATGTCTAGGTAGATTAAATAGCAGTTGCTTGTACCTGATCGCAAAATGTGTTTACCAATCAAGTTGTAGTTAGTTAAAAAAAGGCATTGGTTTTATTTGGATTTAACCGTTCTGATTTTAAAAATAATTATTATATCAATGAAATATTCTTATGAAATATATAGTGTAACATACACAAACCTTTATATTATATTCATCGAATTGAATGATTTTCACACTTACCTAGAGTGGACCTTCTATTGGATGGCCGATGGCAACATAGATTTTTTTTCTCTTCAATAAATAAAAAAAAGAACCACATGCGGACGCTGAACTCTAATCAGCATATTATTTTACTAGTAAATGGACCTATTATTGTTGTGTACAATGATTCGATGATTTATCATAGTTTTGTATGCGATCTACGAGGGTTCCACCCATATGCTATTAACGACTCACTTTTTTCAAATATCACTCGATGTCAGTGTTGTAGTTCTGGTTGCGATAACACAGAGTAATTGGCTGTTGACAGTGTTTATAAAATAAAAACAGACTAACCTTTTCTGCAAACGTTCTTAGGGACCGTTGTCTTCTTTTTTTTTATAACGGATATTGACACAAAAACGGCAGTATAGTGGTCTTTTGTTAATTTCGGATTTATTTGATGTGTTGATTGACGAGGCAAATATCATTGATGATCAGTGGTGATGATTGATATTTACGTTTTACCTGTTAGCCTGACTTTGTAATCGTTTTCAAAATTTCTTCACATTACGACCCTGATGATGAGCTCGCAAACGCATAGACAAAAAGTTTTTTAAATATAAAAGGTTTAAGGAGAACGTTTGCCCTTAAACATTATACGCTTATTTAAGACAATATTAATTTAAACTACAAAAAAGTATATTGTTTTTATTAAAATTGTACTATTTATACTTTAAGTATGTATAGATATTTTTATTATTTTGTAACTATGGTGAGTTCTTTGTATTCCAAAAAAGTGGATTTTCTGAATTATTTTATTTTACTATTATTATACAGTATTAGTATTTGTCTATCATTAGTTTGCTATAGCGTTAAATAAGGCCACTGCATTTTATGCATTTTTAATTATGAATTCAAGACATATTTCAATTCAACTAACAATTTGCATGTTTAAACATGTAATTGTTTAAAATAACCACCTGAAAAAAAATAACATGTAAGAACTAGGTCCAGTAAAAAATACTACAAAAACTAAGATTAGGGTAAAATCACCTTCTAACCAAGTACGGCTGATTCCAAGAAGATATCACTTCAATGACCCTACACTCCCAGTATAATTTACTTTTAGTTCATTACCTCATTAATTCAATCTCGCGAATTAACTATCCCCTCCCGCTTCATTTTTGAGTAACCCAATAAGTTCTTTTCCCCCACCCCTACAATTCACTACCCCCACTCCAATCTCGACAGATCCTACATTATAACTAGGCGTCTGCAGAAAGATCTTGTCATATCTACTTTAGACAGGCAACCGGACAGACACATCTTGTAGAAATTTACAGAAAGATGGAGAAGTTTATTATTGTTAAAGACGTTGTTAAAAAGTTACGAGAATTTAACCTTACAGGACGCACTCTAGAGTTTAAGTTAAAACCTGTTCCACAGGGAGTTGAACCAGTTGGTTGGGTGGAAAAAGGAATTAATCAAATTATTCAAAACGCTACAGAAGGCCTACAACCCTTAGATCGTGTGGGTTTTAGTTTTTGCTCTAAAGACTTCAACCGAGGAGAAGGTTGGATTCGCTTCAAAGCAGCTAAAGACATAACCTTTCAAGATGTTTGGAGTGTTATAAGTGGCATTTATCAGTCAAACTCAGCAGGTCTTAATACAGAATCATTTTGTCTTAGTGTGACAACTGTTAGATTACCTGTTGGTGGGGGCAGAGGAAAAAATTATAACAGCTTTCACGAGGAATGCGACAAGCGACGAGGTATTATAAGTATTAAAAATACCGATAACCTGTGTTTACCACGTGCTTTGGTAGTCGCCATTGCCCATAATAAAAGAGATCCCGAATTCAGTAAGGTTAGAAGAGATATTAGTAAAATTCAAACCGAAAGAACAAGATCATTGTTGGAGAGAGCTAAAATTAGCATTCCTGAGGCAGGAGGTGGAATTCCCGAGTTAATACAATTTCAAAATCATCTAAAAGAATATAAATTAGTTGTTTATAGCTATGGATCAAAAGGACGAAATATTATATTTGAAGGTTCAACTGAAAGCAATAAACGGCTAAACTTATTACATTACAAAAGCCATTTTAATGTAATTACATCGCTGACAGCAGCTTTTTGTTCTAACTATTTTTGTGAAAAGTGTTACGTCCCATATGATCACAAAAATGAGCACCGATGTGGTGGAACCTGTCAGGCATGTCAGCAAGCCCCCGCTTGTGAAATAGCAATAAAAATTAAATGCCAGGACTGTCTACGATTTTTTAGAAGTCAAAACTGTTACGAAAATCATAAAAAGGATTATTCGTCAGGCAAATTTACAGTATGCGAACAAATTAAACTATGTTCTATTTGTTTAAAAACCATTAAAGCCAAAAGAGCACATGTATGTGGTGAAATTTATTGTAAAATTTGTAATAAACATGCACCCGAGGATCATCTATGTTATATTCGGCCTGATAAGGGAAAACCTAAGATTAAAGATGTTCTTTTTGTATTCTACGATTTAGAGACGAGCCAAGACAAACTATTGGAAAATTCAACGTTTTTACATCAAGTCAATCTCTGTGTTTTCAAACAGTACTGCGATGAGTGCATGGATTCTGAAGCAGATACTTGTAAAAAATGCGGTCTAAAGTTACAAAAAGTCAGAGGTATAGACCCAGCGGGAACATTTACTAACCATTTGTTACAAATGAGGAAAAACTTTAAAGAAATTATTGTAATAGCCCATAATGGTCAGGCTTTTGATCACCAGTTTATAATAAACTACTTTATGACAAAGACAGATTTTACACCTGAGTTAATCATGAGAGGTACCAAAATAATTACGATGCAACTTGAAAATGTAAAATTTATCGACTCACTTAACTATTTCCCTATGCCTTTAGCCAAACTACCGAGGGCATTTGGACTTGATGATATTTTTAAAAAAGGCTACTTCCCGCACCTATTTAATACAAAGGCAAATGAAAACTATATAGGACCTCTACCATCTATTGAATATTACTCCCCAGATAGTATGAAAGAAGAAGACGGAGCCAAATTTCTTAAATGGTTTGTAGAGCATGAAAATGATGGTTTCGATATGCAAAGAGATCTGGTAGACTACTGCGTATCGGATGTCGAAATCCTTGCGCAATCATGTTTAAAGTTTAGAGAACAACTTATACAAACTACCAATGTATGTCCATTTACTGAAGCTACAACTATTGCTTCAGCATGCAATAAAATTTTTAGAAGAAATTTTTTGAAGCCTAATACTATAGGAATCATACCAAAAAATGGATACCGATGGAGAAACAGGCAGAGCAAAATTGCCATAGATTGGTTACTTTGGACCGAGAATCACAGAAAAATCAACATCTTACATGCTGCTAATGGTAAAGAAGCTGTTTTAAATGGTGTAAAAGTTGATGGTTACTGCTCCGAAACAAATGAGGTATTTGAATTTCAAGGATGTTATTTCCATGGATGTACTGTATGCTACAAGTTCGGCAGGAACGATCCTCTTTCCGAGGACCCCTCAGAAACGCTAAATTTAAGATATGAAACCACAAAGGCAAAAATTATGAGACTAAAAGATTTCGGTTTTTTAGTTAATGAAATGTGGGAGTGTGATTTTAGAAATTTATTAAAAAATAATCCAGAGATAAAATCCTATACTAATAACCATTACAATAAAATTTTGACAAAACTAAATCCAAGAGATGCTTTTTATGGAGGACGAACAGGAAATACATGCGAATACTATGAAATAAAAGATACGGAAAAAATTAAATACGCCGATGTTTGTTCCCTCTATCCGTACATCTGTAAGAGTTCTAAATTTCCACTGTCACATCCAGAAGTGTATGTAGGAGATGCGTGTAACAAATTAAACCTAAATAATATAGATGGTTTAATTAAATGCACAATTCTCCCACCAGAAGAGTTGTACCATCCAGTGCTCCCTCAAAAAATAAACAATAAATTGATGTTTATTCTTTGTCGAACATGCGGTCAAGACATGAATTACAACGAATGTAAGCATACCAGCGAAGAAAGGGTACTTGAAGGAACATGGGTTCTGGACGAGGTACTTAAAGCTCTAGAAAAAGGATATAATATACAAAAAATACATGAAATCTGGAAATATAACGTACGAAAGTTTAATAAAGAAAACGGTGAGGAAGGATTATTCACATCCATGATGAATAAATTCATTAAAATCAAACAGGAAGCATCAGGCTGGCCTAAAGATTGTGAAATAGAGGAAGACAAAGTTAAATACATTGACCAGTTCTTTGAAAAGGAAGATGTTAAACTAGAGTATACCAAAATTATTGAAAATCCAGGGCTAAGATCACTGGCGAAATTAATACTTAACTCGTTTTGGGGAAAATTCGGTCAAAGAGAGAATGAACCAAAGACGAAAATTGTAAATAAACCAGCAGATTTATTTGCAATGTTTATTAACCCTGCAATTTATATCAATGGGGTTATTCCCGTCAACGATAAAACATTACTTGTCAATTATGAATATATAGAAGAAGCCAGCGATCCGTTGCCGACTGTAAATGTTGTTATAGCGGCTTACGTAACAGCGCAACCGCGCCTTAAATTATACTCCTATCTTGAAACTCTCGGTAAAAGAGTCTTATACTATGATACAGATTCCGTGATTTATGTTTCAAAAAATAACGACCCCGATATACCAACGGGGCAATTTATTGGAGACATGACAGACGAGTTGGAGAGTTATGGCTCTAACTCATACATAACTAAGTTTGTTTCCGGAGGCCCCAAGAATTATGCATTTAAGGTTCACTCGACGAAAAGTAATTTAGAAGAAACGGTCTGTAAAGTTAAAGGTATAACTCTCAACTATGCCGCATCACAAGTAATAAATTTTGATGCAATCAAACACATGGTTCTTCAAAAATCCGAACCGATCTCCATCATATCCAGAAGCATACGGCGTAGCAAGGAGCACACTGTGACAACTTGTACTGAAGTCAAACTCTATAGACCTATTTCAACAAAGAGAAAATTTCTATCGGATGGAAGCTCCGAACCATATGGATATAGAAAAAGAAAAACCCATTGAAAATAAAATATATTGTATATTTTGTATGTATTGTATATAAAATATATTATAAATATTGTATATCTAGAACCGCTATGGAGTTTAAAAATGTAAATTAAGTAATAAACAATTTAAAATATCCATTTTGGTTTTATTTTTTTCTTTAACAGTAAGAGTTTTCAAAGTATTTAAATAAGTAATTATGTACATATTAAAAAAATATGTTTTTATTTTTACAAAGACACTTATAATTTAAATAGTTTGAAAATATTATCCAGTCATTTAAGTACTACACTTAAACTTAAAGAAAAGTTCTCCGAAGCCACAAAAACACTAAGGGAATTGGTTCTTTTCAGCTATTTTTCTGTTATTCTTATAGTAATCCATAATCGTTTCAAATTTGAACGATCCACATGATAGTCTTTTTTTGTAATTTATGCATATTTAATTACAAGGTTTCATACAACTTTAACAAATAGAGTTGTTTTTTCTTTTATTTTTTTCTTTTCTTTTTTCTTTTTCGGTTCTTAAGAAATGCTAAAGAAATCTGTACAAAGCAAAGTAACAAATTAAATAAATAGGCACCATTTCGACAAATACTTAACACTCAGTATACAATTTTCAAAAATAACTTGATTTACAACCTTTTTAGTCATTTTTATGCAAGATTTCACATGATTTAACAAATTTAAAACATTTTTTTTAATTTTTACTAAATTCTAAACACTCAGTATACACTTTTAAGAAAATAGGACGATTTGCGACTGTTTTAGTCATTTTTACAAAGTTTCACAGGTCTTAATAACATTAAAACATTTTTTTAATTTTTTACTAAATTCTAAACACTCAGTATACAATTTTCAGAAATGACAGGATTTAGAACTTTTTTAGTCGTTTTATACAATATTTCGCATGATTTAACATTTTTTAAAATATTAGATCACTTTTTCGAAATATTAAAGCAGTTTTTCAATTTTTACTAATTTTTAAACACTCAGTATACACTTTTTAAGCAAATAACACAATTCAGTACAGTTTACAGATATTTACAGGTCTTAATAACATAAAAACATTTTTTTTATTTTTACTAAATTCTAAACACTCAGTATACACTTTTTTAAGAAAATAATTTTATTCAGTACAGTTTTACAAATTTTTCACATGCTTTTTAATAACATTAAAACATTTTTTTAATTTTTTACTAATTTGTAAACACTCAGTATACAATTTTCAGAAATGACAGGATTTAGAACTTTTTAGTCGTTTTATACAAGATTTCGCATGATTTAACATTTTTTAAAATATTAGATCACCTTTTTCGAAATATTAAAGCAGTTTTTCAATTTTTACTAAATTTTAAACACTCAGTATACACTTTTTAAGAAAATAACACAATTCAGTACAGTTTACAGATATTTACAGGTCTTAATAACATAAAAACATTTTTTTTATTTTTACTAAATTCTAAACACTCAGTATACACTTTTTAAGAAAATAATTTAATTCAGTACAGTTTTACAAATTTTTCATATGCTTTTAATAACATTAAAACATTTTTTTAATTTTTTACTAAATTCTAAACACTCAGTATACAATTTTCAGAAATGACAGGATTTAGAACTTTTTAGTCGTTTTATACAAGATTTCGCATGATTTAACAATTTTAAAATATTAGATCACTTTTTCGAAATATTAAAGCAGTTTTTCAATTTTTACTAAATTTTAAACACTCAGTATACACTTTTCAGAAATAACTTGATTTAGAACCTTTTTAGTCATTTTTATGCAAGATTTCACATGATTTAACAAATTTAAAACATTTTTTTTTATTTTTACTAAATTCTAAACACTCAGTATACACTTTTAAGAAAATAGGACGATTTGCGACTGTTTTAGTCATTTTTACAAATTTTCACAGGTCTTAATAACATTAAAACATTTTTTTAATTTTTTACTAAATTCTAAACACTCAGTATACACTTTTTTAAGAAAATAATTTAATTCAGCACAGTTTTATAAATTTTTCACATGCTTTTAATAACATTAAAACATTTTTTTAATTTTTACTAAATTTTAAACACTCAGTATACACTTTTTAAGAAAATAACACAATTCAGTACAGTTTTTACAGATATTTACAGGTCTTAATAACATTAAAATATTTTTTTCTAATTATAAATGCTATTTTCATCTTTTTTATTCCTTAATTATCTAACATACTGTATACAATTTCAAGAAATAGTAGATTTTTAATCCATGTACAAAATTCAAGAATCTAAAATACAATTAAATGTAGGCTTTTTTAATTGGCGTCTCAGGCCAATTATTTCCCCCAAAATTATCTAAAAAAAGATATACCAAAACTATTCTAAAGTGGTTTTTACATCTATAAGCAGGCAGGCCGACCCGACACTTGTCAGTTTTATGACCCCATAAATTAACACAGTTGCTAGGAATAGACAGAGCTGGCTCAGTGGTGCACCACTTTTTTAGTGGTGCGTTTTACGAACTAACCCGAGTGATTTGGTGGTGCGTTTAACGACCTAACACGAGTGGTTCGGTGGTGCTGTTTATGACCTAACCCGGGTGGTTCGGTGGTGCTGTTTATGACCTAACCCGGGTGCTTTCGTGAGGCGGCTTCTTATCTAACCCGAAATTAAAACTGAATATTTATGAACTAACCCGAGAGAAAACCCGACTTTTTACTATCTAACCTTAGTGGAAACGCCGCTGCTAAAGCGAGATAATTAAATCTCAATTTATAGCATCTAAAACCCCTAGTGTAACGCCGCTGTTAAAGCGGCATAATAAAATCATGATTTATATTTTCTAACTTAGTGAAACGCCGCTGCTCCAGAACTCTGTCTATTTCCCTCTACTGTGTTAATTTATGGGGTAATAAAACTGACAAGTGTCGGGTCGGCCTGCCTGCTTATAGATGTAAAAACCACTTTAGAATAGTTTTGATATATCTTTTATGTGTTATTTTCTTAAAAAGTGTATACTGAGTGTTTAAAATTTAGTAAAAATTAAAAAAATGTTTTAATGTTATTAAAAGCATGTGAAAAATTTGTAAAACTGTGCTGAATTAAATTATTTTCTTAAAAAAGTGTATACTGAGTGTTTAGAATTTAGTAAAAAATTAAAAAAATGTTTTAATGTTATTAAGACCTGTGAAAATTTGTAAAAATGACTAAAACAGTCGCAAATCGTCCTATTTTCTTAAAAGTGTATACTGAGTGTTTAGAATTTAGTAAAAATAAAAAAAAATGTTTTAAATTTGTTAAATCATGTGAAATCTTGCATAAAAATGACTAAAAAGGTTCTAAATCAAGTTATTTCTGAAAAGTGTATACTGAGTGTTTAAAATTTAGTAAAAATTGATAAACTGCTTTAATATTTCGAAAAAGTGATCTAATATTTTAAAATTGTTAAATCATGCGAAATCTTGTATAAAACGACTAAAAAGTTCTAAATCCTGTCATTTCTGAAAATTGTATACTGAGTGTTTAGAATTTAGTAAAAAATTAAAAAAATGTTTTAATGTTATTAAAAGCATATGAAAAATTTGTAAAACTGTACTGAATTAAATTATTTTCTTAAAAAGTGTATACTGAGTGTTTAGAATTTAGTAAAAATAAAAAAAATGTTTTTATGTTATTAAGACCTGTAAATATCTGTAAACTGTACTGAATTGTGTTATTTTCTTAAAAAGTGTATACTGAGTGTTTAAAATTTAGTAAAAATTGAAAAACTGCTTTAATATTTCGAAAAAGGTGATCTAATATTTTAAAAAATGTTAAATCATGCGAAATCTTGTATAAAACGACTAAAAAGTTCTAAATCCTGTCATTTCTGAAAATTGTATACTGAGTGTTTACAAATTAGTAAAAAATTAAAAAAATGTTTTAATGTTATTAAAAAAGCATGTGAAAAATTTGTAAAACTGTACTGAATAAAATTATTTTCTTAAAAAAGTGTATACTGAGTGTTTAGAATTTAGTAAAAATAAAAAAAATGTTTTTATGTTATTAAGACCTGTAAATATCTGTAAACTGTACTGAATTGTGTTATTTTCTTAAAAAGTGTATACTGAGTGTTTAAAATTTAGTAAAAATTGAAAAACTGCTTTAATATTTCGAAAAAGTGATCTAATATTTTAAAAAATGTTAAATCATGCGAAATCTTGTATAAAACGACTAAAAAAGTTCTAAATCCTGTCATTTCTGAAAATTGTATACTGAGTGTTTAGAATTTAGTAAAAAATTAAAAAAATGTTTTAATGTTATTAAGACCTGTGAAACTTTGTAAAAATGACTAAAACAGTCGCAAATCGTCCTATTTTCTTAAAAGTGTATACTGAGTGTTTAGAATTTAGTAAAAATTAAAAAAAAATGTTTTAAATTTGTTAAATCATGTGAAATCTTGCATAAAAATGACTAAAAAGGTTGTAAATCAAGTTATTTTTGAAAATTGTATACTGAGTGTTAAGTATTTGTCGAAATGGTGCCTATTTATTTAATTTGTGACTTTGCTTTGTACAGATTTCTTTAGCATTTCTTAAGAACCGAAAAAGAAAAAAGAAAAGAAAAAAATAAAAGAAAAAACAACTCTATTTGTTAAAGTTGTATGAAACCTTGTAATTAAATATGCATAAATTACAAAAAAAGACTATCATGTGGGTCGTTCAAATTTGAAACGATTATGGATTACTATAAGAATAACAGAAAAATAGCTGAAAAGAACCAATTCCCTTAGTGTTTTTGTGGCTTCGGAGAACTTTTCTTTAAGTTTAAGTGTAGTACTTAAATGACTGGATAATATTTTCAAACTATTTAAATTATAAGTGTCTTTGTAAAAATAAAAACATATTTTTTTAATATGTACATAATTACTTATTTAAATACTTTGAAAACTCTTACTGTTAAAGAAAAAAATAAAACCAAAATGGATATTTTAAATTGTTTATTACTTAATTTACATTTTTAAACTCCATAGCGGTTCTAGATATACAATATTTATAATATATTTTATATACAATACATACAAAATATACAATATATTTTATTTTTAATGGGTTTTTCTTTTTCTATATCCATATGGTTCGGAGCTTCCATCCGATAGAAATTTTCTCTTTGTTGAAATAGGTCTATAGAGTTTGACTTCAGTACAAGTTGTCACAGTGTGCTCCTTGCTACGCCGTATGCTTCTGGATATGATGGGGATCGGTTCGGATTTTTGAAGAACCATGTGTTTGATTGCATCAAAATTTATTACTTGTGATGCGGCATAGTTGAGAGTTATACCTTTAACTTTACAGACCGTTTCTTCTAAATTACTTTTCGTCGAGTGAACCTTAAATGCATAATTCTTGGGGCCTCCGGAAACAAACTTAGTTATGTATGAGTTAGAGCCATAACTCTCCAACTCGTCTGTCATGTCTCCAATAAATTGCCCCGTTGGTATATCGGGGTCGTTATTTTTTGAAACATAAATCACGGAATCTGTATCATAGTATAAGACTCTTTTAACGAGAGTTTCAAGATAGGAGTATAATTTAAGGCGCGCTTGCGCTGTTACGTAAGCCGCTATAACAACATTAACAGTCGGCAACGGATCGCTGGAGTTTCGTTCTGCGCCAAGAAAAATGCCTTTTAAAAAAAGATTACTTTATTAAAAATTATACAAGAGCGTTGTAACCGACAAGATAAATCTAAATCTATTCCTGCAAACTACTTATATTTATAACATTCGGGGAAGAGGAGGATAGCGTTGCTTTGTCAGCAGTTCCCACGAGAAACAGTACAGATCTCAAGATGTAACACCTCCCGTTTTAGATGGGCATATAAACTTCCCTAAAAGTTTCTATGGCCTAAAATTAAATTTATTTAAATAACAATATTTTCACTTGTTGTTTCTTTCTTTTTAGCACAAAATATAGGCCGTAGATACTTAAACAAAATACATACAATAATACATATAATTACTATATAAAGCAAAATAGTCCAAAAACTAGTTTTATTGTAATAAACTGGATTTTCTAGCATTTTTAAATTTTCAATCCTTTGACTTTTTACTTCATTTTGCAGAGTATCCAATTTATTGAAATTGATATTACTAAGGCTACTTAATTTTAGATTATTATAAATCGCTTTTTCTGAAAAATTAAACTTAATACTAGGCAATGGTATATTATGAAAATTTCTCTTAATATTACGATAAGATTTTATTACAATGTCGGCAATTTTTAAGCTACACGGAAAATTAATTTCGGCTAAATATGTGCCGTTTAGAAATATATTTTCTTTTTCACTCGCGCACTGTTGCACTGCCGTAAGGTCTTTACCAGTAATCACTATCCACTTTCCTTCATCTACGTGTTGCACTTGAACACTGTCGATTTTTACAGGGATCGGATTACAATTTGATATGTTATGTTGATAAGTCAATAATTGAATTTCACAAGGCAAATTATCATAAAAGTTTTCAGTGTGAATATGTTTGCATAAGTATTCATTATCGAAGATTTTATTACATGGTAAATTTGAATATCCAAAATTTCCTTCATTGATTATTAAATATTGAAAATTGGGAATAATCATTTTAAAATGATGTTCTGTAGGCGTTGGCAATGGAAACAGATTAAATAGATTATAATTTTCTTTTTCTACAAGGGGTACTTCGATTATGAACACTATTTCATTACCCTTTGAATAGCTTTTTATATCTAATATATTTTCGAAGATTAAAATATTTTCGGGAATTGCTTCAAATGGCAATTTTTCAGATGATAATTTATTGTTTATTAGTACAAGCTCTTCAAGGAGTTCTGATGGTTTAACAATATTATTATGAAAATTATTTAATTTAGCAAATGATACAGCCACTTCGATTTGGTCAAGTATATCATAAATATTTTGATACATCATTGTAATTTGAGTCAAAACCATTTGTATTCTAAAATACTCGCGTGAGTTGGCCATTTCGATTTTTATATTATTAACCAGTTCGGTTGTTGTATCGATAAGCTCTTTTAATATTATTTGATTATGTGAAATATTTTTTGCAATTTCCTCGAAATTGTCAATTGTTTTGTGTAGAAGGGATAGTTGTTTGTCTGTTGAGACTTTTATATTATTTTGATTTCTTTTAAGCGTATCAATTTCGGCGTCATAACGTCTAGCGTCGTCTTGATCTAGGTTACCAGTAAGACTTTTAACAATACTGCCTAATCCGTCAATTAAACCACGTTTTTGTCGTTTAAAAGAATTTGCAGGTAAAAGTTGGCTAATCTGATTAATTATTTTGTTTTGTAAATTATCGGTTAAAATATAAGAGTTATAATATTCACCTTTAAAACCTGTATTGTTGACTAAACTACGCTTGAGATTTTTATATTGGGTACTTAGGATATTGAATTCTTTGATTATATTTTCGATATTAAAAATTTGAATGAATGTCCAATGATTTATTACTTTCTGGGCGTTGCCTAGCTTATACGGTAGTATGCCTGGGTTTTGGTTTAAGTCATTGTACTTGGGGGTGTTTTGGGTATGTCCTGTTGCACAGGCGTATCTGTAACAAGAGGTCGTTTAAGTTCTTTTATATGAATAACTTCTGTTTTCTTAGGATTTTTATTGTCTTGTATCTTTACACGGTTATGTTCTAGAATTTGGATGATTTTGAAGGGTCCTTTAAATTTTGGTTGATTTTTGGAAGATCGTTCTGCTTGTTTTTTATAAACTTTTTGGTTAATTTTAAACTGATATTGTTTATCACCTTGTGTATTTCTTTTTGTTAACATTTGGTCTTTTTGTTTGTCAGTCTCACCTTTTGCATTTTCATATAAAGCACTAACTTTATTTTTATGTGACGAAACATAATCTGAGTAAAATGTAGTGGAAATTAAATCAAAGGGATCACGAGAGTTTGTGTGTCCTAAAATTAGTTCGTGAGGTGAAAATTTCGTTGCTGAGTGTATTGAACTGTTATAGGCTATAATAGCATAAGGTATTAATTCCGAAATTGGTTTTTGCGAATCTTTTTCTCTAAGAAGTCGAAGGTGTTCGATTATTGTCGAATGAAATCGTTCTACTGGGGAATTTGATTCATGGTAACTAGGGGTTATAAAATGTACATTTATTTTTTGTGCCTTTAATAGTTCCTTAATCAATTCGTTATTAAATTCACTTCCGTTATCGGTCGTAATTGTTTCGGGACAACCAAAGAAGGAGAAAAATTGAACTAATTTATCACAAGCTGATTTTGCGTTTTTATCGTACGCTAAAGCTTGTCCAAATTTTGAAAATTTATCGATAATCGTTAAGAAATTTTGTTTTTCAAATATAAAGGTGTCTATATGAATAATTTCGAATGGTTTTGATGGTGTTTCGGTTCTTACTAGTGGAACATAAGCTTTTTGTCTACTATATTTTTGAGTTTGACACGAAACACAATCATTAATGTATTGGTTTACATCTTCTTTCATTTTTGGCCAATAATAGTTTATTTTAAGCCTATCGTACGTTTCGGTTATTCCACGATGGTTAGTTTTCGATTCATGTTGGTGTTTAATCAAAAGAATCTTTTCGTCATTATCAGAAATATTATTGACTAGTTTTGTACATCTTATTATTTTAGGGCGTTTAAAATATTTTATATACGTATTAGTAAATATAGGTATCAGATCTTGATTGTGGAAATAAACATATACGGGTTTGTCGTCATGGGGCAAATAGTCACGAATAAATTCAAATATTAAATTCTGATTATCGGGAATCTCGCAATTATTTATAGCATGTTTTCCAAATTGTTCGAAAGTAACTTTTATTTTTAAATGAGGGTTCTTCTTTAACAAAAATTGGCGTGATTTATTATTTATTATCTCATCAAGTGTCGTCATAACGGATTCGGTCTCACTATTCTGATTACTGTGAACAGT
This sequence comes from Polydrusus tereticollis, assembly GCA_963920685.1. NCBI lineage: Eukaryota > Metazoa > Arthropoda > Insecta > Coleoptera > Curculionidae > Polydrusus > Polydrusus tereticollis. The sequence goes on from OY987333.1 coordinate 99,536,270, forward strand.
GTTATCAGAGTCAGGCGGCTTTAAAGTGATATCTGATATTATGTTAATTCTAGGTATATCATTGTCTGTGGGAATAGTGTTTTCGCGAGAAGTAGAAGGTTGCTGAGTAGGGTTTTCCGATAAGTTTCGCATATAATCTAAAATTTCTTTATCTACATCTCCGGGATTATTGATTGTTGATTCATTTTCGTACATATTAAGTTGAATTCTGGATAGTGCGTCTGCGACTTTATTTTGTGTTCCTTTACGGTGTCTTATTTTATAGTCATACTCTTCAAGTCGTAGTCTCCACCTAACTAATTTTGAATTTGGTTCTTTTAGATTAAAAAGCCATACGAGTGGGCGATGGTCTGTATAGATAATGAACTTACGGCCAAAAATATATGGGCGAAATATTTTACATGCATAAACGATTGATAGTAATTCTTTTTCGATTGTGGAGTATCGGGTTTCTGATTCATTTAAAGTTCGACTAATGTAAGCTATTGGTTTATCGTTAGGAATTGTTCCTTGGCTGATCACAGCTCCAATAGCAAAGTTGCTAGCGTCTGTCGTTACGATAAAAGTTTTCGAGAAGTCCGGGTATTGTAGTATAGGTGCGTTAATTAATAATTGTTTACAGTGTTGAAAAGCTTCGACAAATTTAGGAGTATGTTGAACTTTCGTATCTTTCTTTAAACATAGCGTCATTGGTTTAGTGACTTTCGCAAAGTCCTTGATAAATCGTCTGTAATATCCGACTAAGCCTAAAAATGATTTTATCTCTTTTTGTGATTTTGGTAAGGGAAAATTTTTTACAGCTGAAATTTTGTCTGGATTAGGTTTAATTCCGTCTTTTGTAACAATATGTCCTAAGTATTGAACTTCCGGTTGTAAAAATTCGGACTTATCCAATTGGATTTTAAATTTAGCTTCGCGTAAACGCATAAATACTTTTCTTAGTTTTTCAACGTGTTCTTGTAAGCTAGTACTGCAAATTATTATATCGTCTAAATAAACAAAACATGTTTCATTTTGTAAACCTCGAAGTATATTATTCATTACTCGTTGGAAAGTTGCGGGTGCATTTTTGAGTCCAAAAGGCATTCTTAGGTATTCGTAATGTCCAGTATCCGTACTAAATGCGGTTTTCGCGACATCTTGTTCTTCCATTTCTATCTGATGAAAGCCGTTAGCAAGGTCTAGAGTTGTGAAATACTGTGCTTTGCCTAATTTATCGAGAATATCGGTAATATTGGGAAGGGGGAATTTATCATCGATAGTCTTCTCGTTTAGTTTGCGATAATCGATTACTAATCTATATTTTTGTTTTTTTGAAGCATCAGCTTTTTTTGGGACGATCCAAATAGGTGCGGAAAAAGGCGAGTTCGAGTCTCTAATTATTTTTTGTTCCAATAATTTAGAAATTTGAGATTTAACTTCTTCTCGATGAATTTCGGGATATCTATAACTTTTGGCAAAAATTGGGGTCTCGTCTGATAGTTTAATTTTGTGTTTGATAGCGTTAGTAAAGCTAAGAGGTATGTCTTCACAATGAAAGATGTCTCTAAATTCAAAGCATAATTTACGTATAATATCTTTTTCTTCGCGATTACAATGTTCTAAACGTAGATTTTTCAAATTAGCTTTTAATTTATTATCCATGTCTTTAGATGGTTTAAGGATATTATCGGGCATCTCTACAAAATTTAATTGATTAATATCGATCGGTTCGATATCAAGAGGTTCAATAAAATTAATTTTGTTTGCAAATTCACTAGAATTTAGTGCAGTTGTATAAGCACAATAGTTTTCGATTTTAACCAGCGATTCAGGTATCTCGACTTTGTCTGATTGTTGGTAACTTAATATACCATAACCTTCCTTAACGTTCACGGGTACTTTAATCTGTTGTATTGTACGAGGTGATATTACGTAACAGTGGTTCATATTAATTTTAGGTGGCATTGGTTTTGGTAATTCACCGAAATGTATGGGAATTTCTGTATTTTGGGATTTTAAAGTATTCGATTCAAAATTTAAATTAGCATTGAGTTGTGTTAATAAATCTAAACCAACTAATCCATCAAATTTGTCGGAGAAATTAAATAAATAAAATTTATGGGTTCCTTTAGTTTTAAAGCAAGGAAATATAGGTAAAGTTGCCGTTTCGTTATGAAATGATACAGCGTGTGCTGTTTGAACTTGAAAAGTTTCGTTTTTTATATAGTCAGAAAAATAATTATAGGCAATATTAGGGTTTATAAAACTACGAGTACTACCAGTATCTAATAAGAATTTGGAGTTTATTTCGGGTATATGGATATGAGGTAATTCGGGGGAATAATTATTAAGAAATGCTATATCGGTTTGTTGGGGGGTCCAGTTAGAGTAAAATTTTGTTCCTGTTCCGAAATATATTCATTTGTTGAAAATTGATCGTTATCGGTATTATAAGGTTCATTATAATATGCAGATGGGTCATATTCGGTATAATATTGACTATCGTACGGGTCTTCATAATTTTGAGTATTCGCGTATTGTTGGTTGTATTGTGATTCGTAAACTGAATTTAAATTTTGGGTATCAGGTTCATTGCTCGTTAAAGGAATATCGTTGGCTTGCAGCTCTGATATCTCTTGGTTAAATAATTCTTCCACGGTAAATTTTGGTTTATTTGTTGCGTTATTCAAAATTGTATTTCCAGAACTAGTATCCATCGGTTCAGGTCGATTATTTACAAATCTCGATTGGGTACTTCTTTGGAAATTATTTGGAAATGGTCTTAGGTTATTTTGATGTTGTAAAAAGGCGGGTCTGAAATTGTTTTGTCCAAACGCGGGTCTAAAATTATTTTGTCCAAACACGGGTCTAAAATTATTATTATTTTGTCCAAACGTGGGCCTAAAATTATTATTGAAAGGTGCTCTAAAATTATTTTGAAGTTGTCCAACCTGATTTGGGATAAAATGTTGTGGTCTTGAGAAAACGTTTTGTGGTGGTGGTCGGTAAAAGTTCAATGGTGGTGTTGGTGTATAGGTATTTTTAAAAGGTTGATTTGGTCTGATATTTTTATTGTGATTCGGAGAAATTGCATTATTTCCATAATTTTGATTTTGGTTTTTAAAATAAATGAAATTTTCCTCCTCTCTAACGAAAGACATTGCTCGTTCTAGAGATTGGGGTTCTTTTAACCGAACAACTAACTGCATGTTGTATGGTAATCCATTAATAAATGTTTTTAGAGCAAAACTATCGTAATGTTGAATTTTTATAACTTTTACGTTTTCTGCCTCATTTGTAGCACTAAGTTTTGCAAAAAGAAGGCTACGCGCATCCTGAATACGCATACCAAAATTAAGTGACGATTCATTTTTTAATGGTTTTAACATTATTAGATCCTGTATTAAACAGTCGATCGATCTTTGATCGGAAAATGAAGCAATTAAAGAATCCTTAACTAATTGCCATGTATTTAATTCAGCTCGTGATGCGATCAAATCTGCGGCTCTATGTGTTAATTTACCCAATATGGTATCAAGTAAGCAAACATTGATTGCATCATTCACGTTTTGGCGATTTTGAAAAGCTCTTAACAAATTTTCGCATGAACTAATAAATCTTTGTAGAAGTTTTGGATTTCCATCGAAATTTGGGATGTTATCGGCTTGATAACGTAACAATGTATAATTTACAGCCATTTCGTTGTTTTCTACGATTCTTAAATTATTCACTTGGTTTATTAGTTCATCCAGTGTGATGTTAAAGTTAAAAATAAAATTGTTTCTTAAAAATTAACTTACACTAAAAGAATCAGCGGTATCCTCATTCCTTTTCTGTTTCGACTAGTTTCTAGGTCCTTAACTAGGTGCCTATAGGGATGGCGATGCTTGTCCTTCCCCAAGCTCTGCTACTTAAACCGGGTTGTGGCGATGCTTGTCCGCCCAGTTGTCTGACGTCTTCGGATACTTTTCGTCAGCAGGCAAATTATCGATCAGCAATTGACCAATAAGTTGGAGATTCACTTGCTTGCTCTCGTACGCACTTTTTGTTACATTGAATCAATGCACTTGGCTAGTGTTCTCGTTAGACAGTGCCGAAGTTTGGATATCAGTTCAGAACACTTTTTGTTTTTCGGACGTTTCGCGTTTAAATCCTTGAAAGGAACCACTCAAACATTCGGAAAAACGATTTTTAGCCTGAATGTTACGCGACAATCCTACCGACTGCGCCAGTTTCGTTCTGCGCCAAGAAAAATGCCTTTTAAAAAAAGATTACTTTATTAAAAATTATACAAGAGCGTTGTAACCGACAAGATAAATCTAAATCTATTCCTGCAAACTACTTATATTTATAACATTCGGGGAAGAGGAGGATAGCGTTGCTTTGTCAGCAGTTCCCACGAGAAACAGTACAGATCTCAAGATGTAACACTGGCTTCTTCTATATATTCATAATTGACAAGTAATGTTTTATCGTTGACGGGAATAACTCCATTGATATAAATTGCAGGGTTAATAAACATTGCAAATAAATCTGCTGGTTTATTTACAATTTTCGTCTTTGGTTGATTCTCTCTGTGACCGAATTTTCCCCAAAACGAGTTAAGTATTAATTTCGCCAGTGATCTTAGCCCTGGATTTTCAATAATTTTGGTATACTCTAGTTTAACATCTTCCTTTTCAAAGAACTGGTCAATGTATTTAACTTTGTCTTCCTCTATTTCACAATCTTTAGGCCAGCCTGATGCTTCCTGTTTGATTTTAATGAATTTATTCATCATGGATGTGAATAATCCTTCCTCACCGTTTTCTTTATTAAACTTTCGTACGTTATATTTCCACATTTCATGTATTTTTTGTATTTTATATACTTTTTCTAGAGCTTTAAGTACCTCGTCCAGAACCCATGTTCCTTCAAGTACCCTTTCTTCGCTGGTATGCTTACATTCGTTGTAATTCATGTCTTGACCGCATGTTCGACAAAGAATAAACATCAATTTATTGTTTATTTTTTGAGGGAGCACTGGATGGTACAACTCTTCTGGTGGGAGAATTGTGCATTTAATTAAACCATCTATATTATTTAGGTTTAATTTGTTACACGCATCTCCTACATACACTTCTGGATGTGATAGTGGAAATTTAGAACTCTTACAGATGTACGGATAGAGGGAACAAACATCGGCGTATTTAATTTTTTCCGTATCTTTTATTTCATAGTATTCGCATGTATTTCCTGTTCGTCCTCCATAAAAAGCATCTCGTGGATTTAGTTTTGTCAAAATTTTATTGTAATGGTTATTAGTATAGGATTTTATCTCTGGATTATTTTTTAATAAATTTCTAAAATCACACTCCCACATTTCATTAACTAAAAAACCGAAATCTTTTAGTCTCATAATTTTTGCCTTTGTGGTTTCATATCTTAAATTTAGCGTTTCTGAGGGGTCCTCGGAAAGAGGATCGTTCCTGCCGAACTTGTAGCATACAGTACATCCATGGAAATAACATCCTTGAAATTCAAATACCTCATTTGTTTCGGAGCAGTAACCATCAACTTTTACACCATTTAAAACAGCTTCTTTACCATTAGCAGCATGTAAGATGTTGATTTTTCTGTGATTCTCGGTCCAAAGTAACCAATCTATGGCAATTTTGCTCTGCCTGTTTCTCCATCGGTATCCATTTTTTGGTATGATTCCTATAGTATTAGGCTTCAAAAAATTTCTTCTAAAAATTTTATTGCATGCTGAAGCAATAGTTGTAGCTTCAGTAAATGGACATACATTGGTAGTTTGTATAAGTTGTTCTCTAAACTTTAAACATGATTGCGCCAGGATTTCGACATCCGATACGCAGTAGTCTACCAGATCTCTTTGCATATCGAAACCATCGTTTTCATGCTCTACAAACCATTTAAGAAATTTGGCTCTGTCTTCTTCTTTCATACTATCTGGGGAGTAATATTCAATTGATGGTAGAGGTCCTATATAGTTTTCATTTGCCTTTGTATTAAATAGGTGCGGGAAGTAGCCTTTTTTAAAAATATCATCAAGTCCAAATGCCTTTGGTAGTTTGGCTAAAGGCATAGGGAAATAGTTAAGTGAGTCGATAAATTTTACATTTTCAAGTTGCATCGTAATTATTTTGGTACCTCTCATGATTAACTCAGGTGTAAAATCTGTCTTTGTCATAATGTAGTTTAATATAAACTGGTGATCAAAAGCCTGACCATTATGGGCTATTACAATAATTTCTTTAAAGTTTTTCCTCATTTGTAACAAATGGTTAGTAAATGTTCCCGCTGGGTCTATACCTCTGACTTTTTGTAACTTTAGACCGCATTTTTTACAAGTATCTGCTTCAGAATCCATGCACTCATCGCAGTATTGTTTGAAAACACAGAGATTGACTTGATGTAAAAACGTTGAATTTTCCAATAGTTTGTCTTGGCTCGTCTCTAAATCGTAGAATACAAAAAGAACATCTTTAATCTTAGGTTTTCCCTTATCAGGCCGAATATAACATAGATGATCCTCGGGTGCATGTTTATTACAAATTTTACAATAAATTTCACCACATACATGTGCTCTTTTGGCTTTAATGGTTTTTAAACAAATAGAACATAGTTTAATTTGTTCGCATACTGTAAATTTGCCTGACGAATAATCCTTTTTATGATTTTCGTAACAGTTTTGACTTCTAAAAAATCGTAGACAGTCCTGGCATTTAATTTTTATTGCTATTTCACAAGCGGGGGCTTGCTGACATGCCTGACAGGTTCCACCACATCGGTGCTCATTTTTGTGATCATATGGGACGTAACACTTTTCACAAAAATAGTTAGAACAAAAAGCTGCTGTCAGCGATGTAATTACATTAAAATGGCTTTTGTAATGTAATAAGTTTAGCCGTTTATTGCTTTCAGTTGAACCTTCAAATATAATATTTCGTCCTTTTGATCCATAGCTATAAACAACTAATTTATATTCTTTTAGATGATTTTGAAATTGTATTAACTCGGGAATTCCACCTCCTGCCTCAGGAATGCTAATTTTAGCTCTCTCCAACAATGATCTTGTTCTTTCGGTTTGAATTTTACTAATATCTCTTCTAACCTTACTGAATTCGGGATCTCTTTTATTATGGGCAATGGCGACTACCAAAGCACGTGGTAAACACAGGTTATCGGTATTTTTAATACTTATAATACCTCGTCGCTTGTCGCATTCCTCGTGAAAGCTGTTATAATTTTTTCCTCTGCCCCCACCAACAGGTAATCTAACAGTTGTCACACTAAGACAAAATGATTCTGTATTAAGACCTGCTGAGTTTGACTGATAAATGCCACTTATAACACTCCAAACATCTTGAAAGGTTATGTCTTTAGCTGCTTTGAAGCGAATCCAACCTTCTCCTCGGTTGAAGTCTTTAGAGCAAAAACTAAAACCCACACGATCTAAGGGTTGTAGGCCTTCTGTAGCGTTTTGAATAATTTGATTAATTCCTTTTTCCACCCAACCAACTGGTTCAACTCCCTGTGGAACAGGTTTTAACTTAAACTCTAGAGTGCGTCCTGTAAGGTTAAATTCTCGTAACTTTTTAACAACGTCTTTAACAATAATAAACTTCTCCATCTTTCTGTAAATTTCTACAAGATGTGTCTGTCCGGTTGCCTGTCTAAAGTAGATATGACAAGATCTTTCTGCAGACGCCTAGTTATAATGTAGGATCTGTCGAGATTGGAGTGGGGGTAGTGAATTGTAGGGGTGGGGGAAAAGAACTTATTGGGTTACTCAAAAATGAAGCGGGAGGGGATAGTTAATTCGCGAGATTGAATTAATGAGGTAATGAACTAAAAGTAAATTATACTGGGAGTGTAGGGTCATTGAAGTGATATCTTCTTGGAATCAGCCATACTTGGTTAGAAGGTGATTTTACCCTAATCTTAGTTTTTGTAGTATTTTTTACTGGACCTAGTTCTTACATGTTATTACTTTTCAGGTGGTTATTTTAAACAATTACATGTTTAAACATGCAAATTGTTAGTTGAATTGAAATATGTCTTGAATTCATAATTAAAAATGCATAAAATGCAGTGGCCTTATTTAACGCTATAGCAAACTAATGATAGACAAATACTAATACTGTATAATAATAGTAAAATAAAATAATTCAGAAAATCCACTTTTTTGGAATACAAAGAACTCACCATAGTTACAAAATAATAAAAATATCTATACATACTTAAAGTATAAATAGTACAATTTTAATAAAAACAATATACTTTTTTGTAGTTTAAATTAATATTGTCTTAAATAAGCGTATAATGTTTAAGGGCAAACGTTCTCCTTAAACCTTTTATATTTAAAAAACTTTTTGTCTATGCGCTTGCGAGCTCATCATCAGGGTCGTAATGTGAAGAAATTTTAAAAACGATTACAAAGTCAGGCTAACAGGTAAAACGTAAATATCAATCATCACCACTGATCATCAATGATATTTGCCGCGTCAATCAACACATCAAATAAATCCGAAATTAACAAAAGACCACTATACTGCCGTTTTTGTGTCAATATCCGTTATAAAAAAAAAAGAAGACAACGGTCCCTAAGAACGTTTGCAGAAAAGGTTAGTCTATTTTTATTTTATAAACACTGTCAACAGCCAATTACTCTGTGTTATCGCAACCAGAACTACAACACTGACATCGAGTGATATTTGAAAAAAGTGAGTCGTTAATAGCATATGGGTGGAACCCTCGTAGATCGCATACAAAACTATGATAAATCATCGAATCATTGTACACAACAATAATAGGTCCATTTACTAGTAAAATAATATGCTGATTAGAGTTCAGCGTCCGCATGTGGTTCTTTTTTTTATTTATTGAAGAGAAAAAAAATCTATGCTGCCTTCGGCCATCCAATAGAAGGTCCACTCTAGGTAAGTGTGAAAATCATTCAATTCGATGAATATGATATAAAGGTTTGTGTATGTTACACTATATATTTCATAAGAATATTTCATTGATATAATAATTATTTTTAAAATCAGAACGGTTAAATCCAGATAAAACCAAGGCCTTTTTTTAACTAACTACAACTTGATTGGTAAACACATTTTGCGATCAGGTACAAGCAACTGCTATTTAATCTACCTAGACATCTAGGTCGGTTCCCTGTGAAAAACCCTAAAATTATCCCAACTACTTGAATACTTTTCTCGATTTCATTCCATCCTTTTGATCTAGCTTTATCCTTGACATACACGTATGTTTAACTTTAATATTAAAACGTAAAACCCTTTTTTATGTAACTTGTTTAATGATTTAATGTAAATACAAGGAGATTGTCTTATCCTAAATCTAAAACTATTATTCTACGTAAAATATACAATGTAACATTAACAACATAATATACAATTAAATTAAAATGGTCGTTCTTAATCAAGAGGCTTATGATTATAACACCGATTAATTATACCAATTACTTATAAACAAAGTTTTGTGCCTTAAATTTAATAAATAATTTTAAAATAATAATATTTTTGATCTACACTGCATCAGTCAACAGAGTCCTAAACAGGTTTGTACAGGAACTTTAAAGCATATCTACAATTACTATATCAATTACGCATGTCACAAAAAGGAAAAGGCACATTATAATGTTTGTGTTGAAATGGATGCCATCATAACGGAATGCGCATGGCTGAATAATGGAAATTTCTCCATAAGAAAGTACATGTGTTTTAGGAGATACCGTCTCAAGTAAGGGTATACCTACTGACTGGACCAAAATCATTTAGTGATTCGATTGGCACTAAGCTCAGTAAATGTGAGAAACACTCAATGATAAATTGACAGTGTTGAGTGTGAGATTCCTGAAATTGACCGAAAAATTTTAAGCAAAGATCAACAGTACCTGCTGGACATAAGTTACGCTATAAAATCAGGCAGCTGTCCTGAAGATTTATCTGTTCGTGAACCTGGTCGACATTGCCACGCAAGATGGTTAACAATGGCGAGTAGAGTCCTCCATTTGTGTTTAGGTATTGAAAACCCAACAGATGAATACAATACATTAGTTTCTATTGTCCTAAAGTCATATATGCCTGTATGGTTTCATATCAAGAAGGTAAGTACTTTACAAATAGTCCAGAATATGTTTTTGAAACTATAAAATCGTCAAGATTTCTGCTAGAGAAATTGCTAAAAGTCATTGACCAAGTAATTAAGAGAAACGCTTTTTTTATCCATCCAGAAAACTTGCTTTTGACTGTGATAGTAGATAAAAGGGATCACATAATAGTTAGGTTTCAGAAGAATTCTAAAGGCTAGAAACTTATCTTCTGAAAGACAGTCACTCAGGAATTCTCAACCACACTAAATTAATTTTCTGTCTACAGACTACATAGAAATCATTTACTGGAACACCAGTACCCTTTCACCACCACCTTTATTGCGAGGAGTAGCTGAAGCAGAGATTGGATCAAAAGTTAATTCGGGTGAAACGGCAGCTAAGTGGAGCTTTGATAAATTTCCATGTCAAACTCAATCAGTTGAACGATGCGTGAAGCTGGTAACCGAGGCGTCACAAAAAGTCGTCGGCTTGAATTCCAGAGATGGTTTTATAAGAACGACACTTCTTGCAAGATACGCATTGCCAAGTTTTTTAAGCAAATAAGGACTATATTTCATTACATACTGAAATTTTACACAACCACAATTATTTTTTGTCTCAATGGAAATTTGTCGAATTTTGTAAAAAATGTGTGTGTTTTTTAAACGTAAAACGTTTACAATGATTTGTAAAATATATTATTTTTTACTTTATTTATCTTTCCCAAACTTTCTTCAACTGAAATATGCCTATAGCTCCTTGTTATTAAAGTTAATTGATTTTCCTCCATTTATGAGAAAAATAATTAAAATCGTATATTTCTCAAAGTGTACGGTGGATCCTCTACCGCCAGATGTGAAAGTTTATTTTTATTTTTTTTTTAATTTTACCAAGCTACCCTAGAGACAAGTTTTCCGCACTACAGCGTTAAAAAAAATTTTAAAAAAATTTGTGGCCCACCCTACTAGGTACATTAATTTGCATACCTACACAGAGAAAAGTTGCTTTCCTGCCGCTGTTAAACGACTTCTTAGATTTTTGGAGTGGAAAACTTAATTACTATAATTTAAAGAAATAGTCCATTCTCGAAGTGGAGTTGAAATATAGGGAAAAGGGGAAAGAAAGTCAAAAAGTCTTTCTCCACTAATTTAATAGTGAGCTATCAAAGGCTCAATTTTAAAAATAAAATGTCTCTACATGTTTCGAAGGTAGTAACCTTTATCTTCAGGAGACCAAAGTAGTGCTGCAGTTATTATTAGCAGTAGAGAGAAAACTGTTGGTGGAAAATGACGTTGATGGAGCTTTTTTTTTAATATTTTGAAAACATATTAAAAAATTGAATGCAATCAGCATACTAAAATTGTAAATGAAAGTGAAATGTTATATTTAATTCAAAATTTCTGAATAGACACTGTCAATTTGTGGTCGAAATTAAAAAGGAAGAAATTCGTCATTTGAAAGTCATAAGTCAGGCTATATAAAAAGAATCTTTTGGACATTCTAGGTCATATTAGAGAAAGATTTTGACAAATTACAAATTGACAGTGTCTTTTCAGAAATTTTGAATTAAATATAACATTTCACTTTCATTTACAATTTTAGTATGCTGATTGCATTCAATTTCTTAATATCTTTTCAAAATATTTAAAAAAAAAAGCTCCATCAACGTCATTTTCCACTAACAGTTTTCTCTCTACTGCTAATAATAACTGCGGCACTACTTTTATTCTCCTGAAGATGAAGGTTACTACCTTTGAAACATGTAGAGACGTTTTATTTTTAAAATTGAGCCTTTGATAGCTCACTATTAAATTAGTGGAGAAAGACTTTTTGAATTTCTTTCCCCTTTTCCCTTAATTTCTATAATTAAAGTTTACTTTCCCAAACTAAATCTAACTTGGGACAATATTTTAATAGATATAGTAATAATAATAATTGGTTATTTTTATTTTTAGTTAGTAGTAGTAGTAGTAGTAGAGGACGGGGAGGCCTTGACGCCAAGCAAGAAGCCAGTTTTGACCCTTTTTGCCAACCCCGTTTTAATGTCTGGGTAATGTTAGTTAACACCAGTAACAATAAATATATTTAATTATTTTTAACAAATAAAGTAATATTTTTAATCTTTATATTAAAGTTAAAATTTAATAAGTTCAAAAAAATCAAAAAACACTAATAATAAAAAACCTTTCTTCTTAAAATGTTATAGCTTAATTTATTATCTTTATCTACAATGTTTCTTCACTAATCAAAATTTCACATTTAAAATAAAAACATTATTTATATCTGAATCTCAATACAATTAATATGTTAAATTGACCAGTTCGTACACCAAGTCTTCAACTTTATATTTCTAATCCTGAAGAGTTGTACTCATTAATTTCAGACAACTTACAATACAGTTCCGCTAAACTCGACGTTAAGTAGTCCTACTTAAACATTTTGTATTCATTGTTCGTTCTTAACTTTGTACTATCCTTTTTGTGTATCCCCTAATGATTAGTGCTTAAGCATTCGAAACATGTAAGAGTAAGGAGCTTTTTATTTATCTTTGCAATTAATAAACTGTAGAGGAAGACCACATTGTTTCATTTATATTACTTTGACTCCACTGAAGTTATGGACTATTTCTTCAATTTTAAAATAATTAATTACTAGTAAATTTAAATAAGTAAAATTTTGTCGTGTCGTTTGTTCATAGTACTTTTGTCCACTTACAAATAGACAATTTTGGTATCTTAAAAAACTGCACCTTACTTACTTGGATATACGTTACCATTACATTTGTTTGTAGAAACAGTGCGAATAACATTAAATAGAACAGAATTCTTTTTATAACTGTGCGGTTGTTTATAATTATCCTGCAAATTAATGGCAACATTAGTGTTATGGTGTCTGGTTTTAAATTTACTATGATAAAACTAGTATAGCTGTACAGGGTGAGTTAACAATAGAGGAAAGTACACTTTTCTACTTAATTTATGAACTAGATATAAACGTTGTAAACATCACTAAGGGGCATATCCCAAAATTCTACTGGAGTATTCATAGTAGCCCAAGAAACATGGCAAATATAACCTATGTTTTTTTTTTAAAGAGACCGCCCTGTATTTAAATATATTTTTGGATTTAGCCTAAAGTTCTGATACTTTTTTGTATAAAATGTTTTATTCTAAATCTTATAGTTTCGGTAATATTTTTATTTTTTCATAAAAATGCTGGCTTTTAGCCGTAGATGTAAGTGTGAATATCTTCACTATGTTTCCAAATTAAAGATTCATATTTAATATTAGGGTTACTTGGAGAAAATGCAAAAGAACTTAATGTAAACTACTATGAATAATAATTAGCAAAAGTCCTTTTTCAAAATTAGACTATATTGTTACACAAAAATATGAAATAATCCAAAAATGCAAGTTTAGCGAAAGAAAGCGTCGACATCAATGTTTTCTCTGCCCAAGTCCTTATATCATCGTTCGGCCGGGCGGGCGATGTGAGTCAGCACGCCGCAAATGAAAAAGCTCTGCTATACAGGGCAAAAGTTGCTTACAGTCGGCCTACCTGACAGACTTCACTACCTCGTGAAGGGCAGCTTACCTGAAAATTCATAATAAAACAATAATTAATATTTAACATAGGTAGACGAATATTATGACGAGAGACAAGTCACATTACTCATCTTCAACGTCATTGGTGTCGCTACTATCTGAAACCCTTGTAACAAAGAGTTTTAATCTTTCTGAAGGACAGACGCCCGTATAAGCAGTCCTACAGCGCTTCGAGCCTTGTATTTCGGTAATCACATACCGATCGTTATCAAGTACTTTTGAGACTACAAAAGGTCCTTTATACCGAGGTTCAAGTTTCCTACTTCTCCCGTCATTGGAGTTCTTGTTCGCTTGAACCAAAACATGTTGACCAACATTAAACCTCGTAACCTGGGCATGCCGCTTATCGTAATATTCTTTCTGCGAACGTTGTCGCTCTTGGGTCTCTTCGACCACCTCTTTCCTTACTTTTTCGATATCTCGCCGTTCTTCGCATGCTACCTCTAAAGTAAGAAAAGAGTCGTTTACACCACGAGGCCGATAACCTAGGAGGACCTCGTAGGGTGATTTACCAGTAGTGGAATTAACCGTCGAATTAATTCCCCACCTAACCTTATCGACAGACTCATCTCATTTGGATTCATCTTCTGTAGAGGCCAAAAGAGCAGAGAGAATTGAACGATTCATTCTCTCCACTTGCCCATTTGCCCTTGGAGTTGCCGTCGCGCATAAAACCCGTTTTACTCCTAGATCTTGGCAAAAGTCCGTGAAAGTTTTGCTAGTGAATGCCGCACCTCTGTCACAAATTAATCGCCGGGGAACTCCAAAAGTTCCTATTATGTCTTCTAGAAATCGTATAACAGGCGCAGTTTTCGTGCTCTGTACAGCTTTTAAAAAGACGAATTTCGTGAAAGCCTCCACAACGACTACCAAATAAACATTTTTTTTTGTACTCCTAACAAATGGCCCCAAATGATCAATGTGTACAGTGTCCATGGTGTACTAAGCTTCTCTATTGGGTTAGGTCTACCAGGCTTCTTTCCAGAAGGTATTTTGTTGTATAAACAACCCAAGCACGAGTTAATATAATTCTTGATGTAACAGTATGGCCCCTAAGCCCACGGAGCTAGCATCACAGTGTACCTCTGTGTCTGCATCCCTATTGTAAATAGCTAGGACCGGACGCTTGCTTAACTTCTGTTTTAAAGTCGCGAACGCAGCCTTCTGATCGTCATCCCAGATAAAGGCAGTGTTTTTTCTTTGTTAGACTAGATATAGGTCTGGATATTGCGGCAAATCCTTTAATAAATTTCCTGAAATAACTGGCTAAGCCTAAGAATCTTCTGACGTCGTGGACATTCTTGGGTGGTGGAAAATCCGACACAGCATTAATTTTTGCAGCACCAGGACGAATACCAGAACCTGAAATTTCGTGCCCCAGATATTCTATGTTTTCTTGTAGAAAACGACACTTATCTAATCTTAGAGTAAGGCCTGTCGTTCTAAAAAGATTCAGCAAACATTTCAGCTTTTCCATTCCCTCATCAATGGATCTTGAGGGTATAAGAACATCATCTAAGTAAGCCATTGCAGTTTCGAAGCGTAGGGGGTCCAGAATATGGTTCATGGCCCGCTGAAAAACTGCCGGTGCATTTACAAGCCCAAACGGCATTCGTAAAAACTCATAATGTCCATCTGAAGTTACAAAACCGGTTTTCGGTACCGATTCTTCTTCTATTGGGATTTGGTGGTAGCCCGAGGCTAAATCATACATCGTGAAATACTTGCTATCCTTCAGGGAGTCTAGGAGGTCGTCAATCCTAGGTAGTGGATATTTGTCTTTCACAGTTTTGCGATTTAGAGCACGATAGTCAATGCACATGCGTGGCTCACCATTTTTTTTCTTGACTAGGAGGACAGGACTCGAATATGGAGAGCTTGAGTCACGAATAATGCCATTTTGTTTTAAATCGTCAACAATTCCCCTTACAACCTCTCTTTCACTAAATGCCATACCGTATGGCCGGTATGTGATCGGAACATTATCTGTTAAAGTAATCGACATTTTACTAACATTGGCTTTACCAATCTCCGTTAAGTTTGTGGCAAAACAATCCCTATATTCGTTAATAAGTTTCAACAGGTCATTGGTACTAGAAATATTTAAATTCGAGTTTAATTGGTCGCGAATATCGTCAACTACAAATTCTCTCTGTTCGATAGCCTCCGTCGTCAGCATAGATGCCAAATTCCCCACTTCTTCATGACAAGTAATACCTCTGGCAACAACTTTGCCTTTTTCGTAACAAAGGTCATTATCTGAAGGATTTAAAAGAGGAACGTAACCTACTTCTTTTAAATTCAACACACATCGCGGAATAACATGGAATTTATTTGGTAAGTTTCCATACTGCAAATCAACATACACATCGGCCACATCCCCGTAACTATAAACCGTAACGTGACCTATATGATGAGCTGGAATGACTGTCGTTTCCGCAGCATAAAGAGTGACCTTTTTTGATGAGTGATTATTAGTATCTAATCCAGAATTGTTAAATAGACGAACTTGATTACCCTGTATTAAAACAGTAATATGTTTATTGTTAACAAATGGCTGACCTACAATAACTGACACATTCTGGATATAATCTGGAACAACTAATGCCTCTACCTCGGCAGATGCTAAATCTACTTCTAAATTAATCGTAACTTTTGAATTTACATGTACACTGCCACCAGCAAAACCACGTAAACATACTGATGTGACCGTACAGGGCAGACCTAGCCTATCAACATCGGATTGCTTTATAGTCACGGCTCCGCAGCCAGAATCAACATAGCCGCGCAAGGATTCGCCATTAATCACACAGTCAATAAAATAACACGTATTTCGATTTACGTCATTTAAAATTTTAGGAGTTTCTAAAATATTCATAGACTCACCTGATGGCTGCCCATCTGAGCGTCCGCGTTCTGATGTCCGAGTTCCAACCACGCACCTGTTGGCTTCATGACCCAACAGATGGCATTTAGAACAATCGAGTCTCTGCTTCGGGCAATGCGATTGATAATGCCCTCTTAACTTACAGTTGTAGCACTGGACATTTTTCAAATCCCGCTTCATCGGTGCAGGTACTTCCAGGCGACTCTCAACATGACGTAGCTCGGTGTTGCGATCCCGCCTTGAGCTTCTAGGCTGTGTGCTAGCATCATTCTCTTGAGGGGGCGTGTCGTCACGTAATGTAGACAAGTACTCCTCATACAGCGCTTCGGGCGTAACGTAACGGCCTGCCCTGGCACCGTTTTGAATCGTCGCGTTCATAATCCCATCTATTAAGCATGAAACCGCATCTCTTCCAGATATTTTGCAAGTTCTTATAAGTTCCATTTTACTAAAATAGTAGTTCGTCATAGTTTCATTCCGTTGTTTTGATCGATTTAACATTTTACGTAACGCTGTAGCGTGATCTATGTGGTCTGGGAAGGTTTTTGCGATTAGCGTATTCCATTCGATCCAAGAACCAGGGTATGTTGATAGACTGTGATACCAATTACGAGCCATACCAACCAGGCGCGATTGAACTTGGTAGACAGTCGTGATGTCGTCCCAGTTATTAATTTCCTTTATTTGGTCAACTTTGTGCATTTACAAGCCCAAACGGCATTCGTAAAAACTCATAATGTCCATCTGAAGTTACAAAACCGGTTTTCGGTACCGATTCTTCTTCTATTGGGATTTGGTGGTAGCCCGAGGCTAAATCTAACATCGTGAAATACTTGCTATCCTTCAGGGAGTCTAGGAGGTCGTCAATCCTAGGTAGTGGATATTTGTCTTTCACAGTTTTGCGATTTAGAGCACGATAGTCAATGCACATGCGTGGCTCACCATTTTTTTTCTTGACTAGGAGGACAGGACTCGAATATGGAGAGCTTGAGTCACAAATAATGCCATTTTGTTTTAAATCGTCAACAATTCCCCTTACAACCTCTCTTTCACTAAATGCCATACCGTATGGCCGGTATGTGATCGGAACATTATCTGTTAAAGTAATCGACATTTTACTAACATTGGCTTTACCAATCTCCGTTAAGTTTGTGGCAAAACAATCCCTATATTCGTTAATAAGTTTCAACAGGTCATTGGTACTAGAAATATTTAAATTCGAGTTTAATTGGTCGCGAATATCGTCAACTACAAATTCTCTCTGTTCGATAGCCTCCGTCGTCAGCATAGATGCCAAATTCCCCACTTCTTCATGACAAGTAACACCATTGGCAACAACTTTGCCTTTTTCGTAACAAAGGTCATTATCTGAAGGATTTAAAAGAGGAACGTAACCTACTTCTTTTAAATTCAACACACATCGCGGAATAACATGGAATTTATTTGGTAAGTTTCTATACTGCAAATCAACATACACATCGGCCACATCCCCGTAACTATAAACCGTAACGTGACCTATATGATGAGCTGGAATGACTGTCGTTTCCGCGGCATAAAGAGTGACCTTTTTTGATGAGTGATTATTAGTATCTAATCCAGAATTGTTAAATAGACGAACTTGATTACCCTGTATTAAAACAGTAATATGTTTATTGTTAACAAATGGCTGACCTACAATAACTGACACATTCTGGATATAATCTGGAACAACTAATGCCTCTACCTCGGCAGATGCTAAATCTACTCCTAAATTAATCGTAACTTTTGAATTTACATGTACACTGCCACCAGCAAAACCACGTAAACATACCGATGTGACCGTACAGGGCAGACCTAGCCTATCAACATCGGATTGCTTTATAGTCACGGCTCCGCAGCCAGAATCAACATAGCCGCGCAAGGATTCGCCATTAATCACACAGTCAATAAAATAACACGTATTTCGATTTACGTCATTTAAAATTTTAGGAGTTTCTAAAATATTCATAGACTCACCTGATGGCTGCCCATCTGAGCGTCCGCGTTCTGATGTCCGAGTTCCAACCACGCACCTGTTGGCTTCATGACCCAACAGATGGCATTTAGAACATTCGAGTCTCTGCTTCGGGCAATGCGATTGATAATGCCCTCTTAACTTACAGTTGTAGCACTGGACATTTTTCAAATCCCGCTTCTTCGGTGCAGGTACTTACAGGCGACTCTCAACATGACGTAGCTCGGTGTTGCGATCCCGCCTTGAGCTTCTAGGCTGTGTGCTAGCATCATTCTCTTGAGGGGGCTTGTCGTCACGTAATGTAGACAAGTACTCCTCATACAGCGCTTCGGGCGTAACGTAACGGCCTGCCCTGGCACCGTTTTGAATCGTCGCGTTCATAATCCCATCTATTAAGCATGAAACCGCATCTCTTCCAGATATTTTGCAAGTTCTTATAAGTTCCATTTTACTAAAATAGTAGTTCGTCATAGTTTCATTCCGTTGTTTTGTTCGATTTAACATTTTACGTAACGCTGTAGCGTTTTTGCGATTAGCGTCTTCCATTCGATCCAAGAACCAGGGTATGTTGATAGACTGTGATACCAATTACGAGCCATACCAACCAGGCGCGATTGAACTTGGTAGACAGTCGTGATGTCGTCCCAGTTATTAATTTCCTTTATTTGGTCAACTTTGTCCAGCCACTTAACAGCGGACATATTGTCGTTTTCCGGATCAAACTCAGGTATACAGTCGCTCCTTAATGAAAGGCGTCTAGGCTCTGATTGCGGTATTTGTTGTTTAACTAATACTTCAAGTAGATTTTCTAACCTGTGAACACGTGATTCCACCGTCGAGGCTTCAATTGATAGGGCCGGCGCCGGCGTAACCGTGGCATGCCTCTCAGTTTCGTTAAATAGGCTCTCGTTGGCTCGAGGTGGCGTAAATCCCCGATTTTCGTTAACACCTTCACTTTGAGACGTTCGTAACGGTCTCTCAACACTTTTATCCCTAGGCAAAGGACGATTTCTTTTCGACTTACCCCCGTATAAGGATGTCGATTGATCAATCGTTCGCTTCCGGCTTGATGACCGACGTGAATTATTGGTTTTGTACCTTCCACTCGACGAAGGACAGCTACTGTCTTCCGAGTCTGAAGAATCCTTTCTATGCCTTTTACGGCCCATTATAATGTAATAAACGTATCAATCGTAAAACAATAAACACTACCACAAACTTAAACTTAAGAGAGAATAACCAAAAACACTAAAACTTTAAACAATAACCACTTAACTAACTTATCTTCGACAACACACAAAAACAAACAGAAAAATTATTTTGTTCACCCCACACCTGAACTGTAAACTACTATGAATAATTAACAAAAGTCCTTTTTCAAAATTAGACTATATTGTTACACAAAAATATGAAATAATCCAAAAATGCAAGTTTAGCGAAAGAAAGCGTCGACATCAATGTTTTCTTTGCCCAAGTCCTTATATCATCGTTCGGCCGGGCGGGCGATGTGAGTCAGCACGCCGCAAATGAAAAAGCTCTCGTATACAGGGCAAAAGTTGCTTACATTAAACAACAGATTCTTGTCAATTTTTACAGGGTGTTCAAAATATATTTTTTCAAATTTCAATAAATTTAATCCAAAAAATCGTTGTTTATTTGTAGGTATCTGTATAGTTTATTCTTTTCTGATCGATTATGCAATTCTCCTCAACTTTTGTTTAGTATTCCATATGCTTAATTTTAATATTTTTGACATATTATAGTTTTCCCTATTTTTCGTTGTATATTTCCTACATTTATGTTGTAAAGTCACAATTGCCATGTGAAAACAAAACTTTCGATATTATAAAAACTTTGATAAGCGTATAATACCAAAGTAAAAGTTTGTTATGTTAATAAGTGGCGTGCAAATAGCAATTAATATGAACTTTTTTAAAAGTTTTTCCTTCAGTACAAGTTTAATTTTTGTATCTAACATTTTTATCTATTTTTCAAGATAAAGGGGAAAGCGTAATTTACTGTACCGTTGACTGTACTGACCTTAGCTCGCAATGGCAATTTTGGAAGCTCACAACATATTTTAAAATTCAAAAATACAATCTACAATCGGCTAAAACCGACCAACGCGCTTGTATTTGAAAACGGTATGGGTTGCTTTTAACGGGATAAATTAAATACGCATTGCGTGGCAAAATTGCGCTCAGTTGAATACTGAACGGCATAGTTAATTTTTAGCGGTTGCGTTAGTAGAGAGCAATAAAAATATCATGGCAAGCAGTAGTAAGAAGGTGAAGACATATCATCTCCATTCGGAATGGGAAGAACAATACTTTTTTACTGAAGATAAAAGTAAAAATGTATGTTCGTTATGTAATACTTTTGTCTCCGTTACTAAAAAAGAAAATATTGAGAGGCACCATAAAACTGAAGATTTGAATTTTGAAAAATCAATCCCATTAAATTCTGCTACCAGAAAGAATAAACTGAAACAATTAAAAAAAGAGTTAATTGGACAACAGTCAATACTTACAAAAAACAGTCGAAAAGAATAAGGCTGCAACTGAAGCATCATACCGCGTGTCCCAGATAATTATACAGAAGAAGAAAACTTATGAAAACAAGAAATTATATAGAATGCGTTTTTAGAAGCTGCAGATTCGTAATTTGCCAACTTTAGAAATAAAGGTGAGATAGTTTTAGCTATTAAATCTATACATCTTTCTGCTGATATAGTAATGAGCAATGATATTTTTTTGTAGATAAGGACTGACTTAGATAACTGTAGTTATATTTCACTGCAAGCAGATGAATCAACAGATGTTGTTGACACCTCCAAGATAGCCGTGTTCCGTGTTCGTCAGGATGGTTTTTAGTAATTTTACGGTTAAAGAGGATTTTGGAAGTTTATTCCACTGAAAGGACATACTGCTGTGCAGGAGTTGTTTTCTCATTTCAAAAATATTATTTCTTCTGAGAATATTTCAATATCGAAAATGGTAGGCTTGACAACCGATGGCGCTCCAGCCATGGTAGGTTGTCAGAAGGGTCTGGTGGCGTTATGTCGTAATGATGAAACTTTCCAGCAATTTCTCTGTTCCATCAACAAGCATTGTGCGGAAATTCTAAAACTAAACAACGTTATAAAACTGGTAGTAAAAATTGTGAACCAGATTAGAGTTTAGGCGTTACAAAGAAAATTATTCAAAACCTTGGCCGATGAAATTGTCTGTCAATACGGGGAGATACTTCCTCACTCTGAAGTTGAATGGTTAAGTAAAGGACGAGTGATGAAACGGTTTAATGATGTACCATCTATCATACTTTAATTTTTAAAGAACGCGATGAACCGATTCGGGAACTGAATTCAATCTGGCTTAGAGATTTTGGTTTTCATGTGGACATTATGGAAGAATTAATTGAACCTAATTTGCAGTTTTAGGGGAGAGACAAAGAACTAGCGGAAATGATTTTTGATATAAAAACACCAATCAAAAAGCTTGAGTTTTGGGATGCCAAGCATTTTCCTATTCTCTCAGAAAAGATAATTCAAAATCCATTGGAATCCTATAACAGTAAATATCATATAGAAACAGTATCTAACTTAAAGGATAACTCCAAAAATCGTTGTAGGGATTTCAATGAAATAGCTTTATTTGCTCAATTTGTTTTCACTCTTCATGGATATTGATATCCAATAGTTTGCAACTTGTGTTGTATTACTTTGGTGAAAACATCGCTGAATCATAAATGGAAGTGAATGCGTCTCAAAATGATTCAGTCTTAAAATCGTTAGTCTCAAGTACAAAATGTATCTGGCCCATAGCAAATAAGACATATATTCAGTTCTATGTCACGTTACCTTGAAAGTGAAAGCGTTATTTAGTTCAACCTATTTGTGTGAATCTTCCTTCCCCAATATGAAGTTTATTAAGAACAAATACCGCAATCGACTTACAGATTAATACTTCGATAATTCGAATTGCTTTATCAAACTTTACTACACACATTAAAAAAAATTTCGATAAGTCTCAGTGCCAGCTTTCTCATTGAGCAAGCATTTTTTTATCTGCACAGGTTTTTGTTTAAAATAGTGCGTTAC
Organism: Polydrusus tereticollis; assembly: GCA_963920685.1. Classification (NCBI taxonomy): domain Eukaryota; kingdom Metazoa; phylum Arthropoda; class Insecta; order Coleoptera; family Curculionidae; genus Polydrusus; species Polydrusus tereticollis. The sequence continues at coordinate 99,558,956 of OY987333.1, forward strand.
TTTTTTGTCGGTAGCTCACTGTTTATTCCAAAATTATGAAAGAAGCTCAACACATTGAAAAGGTTGGCAACCACTGGTGTAAAGTGTACATGGTGGTGCAATTTCGACGCACATTGGTTGTTTTAGTGAAACTATAGTATATACAGAAAGTCTGACTGTGTATTCCCGAGCTTAATTTTTACTAATTCGTTTTTGATATATTTCAAAATTTTGGTTATTCTTTGTATATTGGTTGTTATTATAGATAAAACAAATAGCTAAATGGCAACTCCTTGTGGATTTTTGCCCAGTAGCGTAAAATATTAATAAAATGAATGCTTATACGAAAACAAATCCACACTTTAAATACATGATACTATAACCTAAAGAAGATAAACCCACTTCGTTAACCGGTTTTAAACGGCTTCGCGCATTGCGTCATCTCGAGACCTCCAAGAGAGTTTTCGCCCTGTCTAATCTACACTCATTAGTTCAGGAAGGAGGCAAGTAAATTACTTATTACTAAACTACAAAAAATTTTACTATAAGATTAACAAACACTATAAATTTAAATAAAGGGTGTAAATAAATTATAATAATAACATTAATTATTATATATATTATTATTATACTACGAAGTAACTTTAACTATTTTTCTCTTGCGCATTTTAGATTGTTTTTTTATGTTTCTGTTTAAGACTCTAATTTTAAAGTACATCCTACATCTAAAAAAGAGAAGTTTTGCATCCTCGCTTATTAAACTAACATGCGCTGCAGAATGAAATAAATCGTTTATATAATTTTTGGTCAGTTTTAGCGAACCCGCATTATAATTGTTGAAAATTTTATCAAGCTCATTGCACTTTGTCAAAAATTCTTGGTGAGGCTTTTGTAAACCACCTTCAGATAGGTGGTTTACCCAAGAAATTGATTTGTCACTAGAATCTGGAATGTAGCCAAGTTGTTCCTTATCTCTTAATTTAAAAGCAATGGATCCTGCTAGATTTTCCAAACCATCCCACCCTAGAATCTCGTCTTCACTGTTTGTTACTTCTTTATTTATGTTGGTAATATCGTTGTTGCAATCATCATTACGCTGAAGTTCTAAGACATTGAACATTTGACCACTAACTATTTCTGAATCGTCTGAATCATTATCATATCCAATATCAGCGTTATTGGTATTTAAAATAGTATTTATTTTTCCCGTTGAAATATTTGGGGTATCTTTTGCCTACTCTACATTTGAAGATTTGGGAATTATGTCATCATTACGTCCCATAAGGTAATTCCTTAACCTAAATTTGAGCTGCAAAGCCGTCGGGTGATTATACAAGCCACCGATTGATCTAATAATCGAAAATAAACCTTCCAAAGGGTCCTGGTTTAGATTGTAGGTAAGCAAATATTTTATATTGAAATCAGTACGCATATCATTGAAAAGCTGCTTTAAGGATCTAATGCTAATTATTATTCCTCGTTGAAAAGGCAATAAAGATTTTGCACCAACTTATCTAAGATTATAAATATTTTTTTCCATGTCATCTAATACTTTATCTTGCTGATTAGCTAAGCCATAAGCTTTTACTGTATCTCTTGAGTCACGTTGTGGTACTTTTGAATTAAAAACATCAAACCAATCATTAGTGACTTTTATAAACTCCGAGCATTCTAACCAGTTGTTTTCGGTTTTATAAATACCCAAAGTACCCAGTCGTGTTATAGCTCTTGATACAGTATGTGAAAATAATTTCGTTGCTAACTTAACTTTTTGTCTTTGGGGGCCTTTAACCGTTAAAAACTGTTCATTAATTTTATGGGCGATTTTTAAGTCCAAATGTTGAGTATGGTTCAATAAATCTACAATTGGTTTTGAGTTTATGATTTTATCGTCCAAAAGAAATCCGCTATCGAGAAAATGATTTCTTAATAACTTGATCATGTGGGGTGCATCTGCAAAGGCATATATTTTTTTTGAAGTTACTGGATTTTCAAACCAGGTTTATTCTTCCGATATATTTAGCGCGGTCCATAGTCCTCTGTTAGCCCCTCCCAGATCACAATTGACTGCATACACAGGATACCCTATATTTTCTAACTTTGTAATAATTTTATGAAGAAGATTTTTTGTTATCTTACGATCATAATCATAAAAAATAGGCTGTTTCCATTTGCATTGCAGACGCCTAGTTATAATGTAGGATCTGTCGAGATTGGAGTGGGGGTAGTGAATTGTAGGGGTGGGGGAAAAGAACTTATTGGGTTACTCAAAAATGAAGCGGGAGGGGATAGTTAATTCGCGAGATTGAATTAATGAGGTAATGAACTAAAAGTAAATTATACTGGGAGTGTAGGGTCATTGAAGTGATATCTTCTTGGAATCAGCCATACTTGGTTAGAAGGTGATTTTACCCTAATCTTAGTTTTTGTAGTATTTTTTACTGGACCTAGTTCTTACATGTTATTACTTTTCAGGTGGTTATTTTAAACAATTACATGTTTAAACATGCAAATTGTTAGTTGAATTGAAATATGTCTTGAATTCATAATTAAAAATGCATAAAATGCAGTGGCCTTATTTAACGCTATAGCAAACTAATGATAGACAAATACTAATACTGTATAATAATAGTAAAATAAAATAATTCAGAAAATCCACTTTTTTGGAATACAAAGAACTCACCATAGTTACAAAATAATAAAAATATCTATACATACTTAAAGTATAAATAGTACAATTTTAATAAAAACAATATACTTTTTTGTAGTTTAAATTAATATTGTCCTAAATAAGCGTATAATGTTTAAGGGCAAACGTTCTCCTTAAACCTTTTATATTTAAAAAACTTTTTGTCAATGCGCTTGCGAGCTCATCATCAGGGTCGTAATGTGAAGAAATTTTGAAAACGATTACAAAGTCAGGCTAACAGGTAAAACGTAAATATCAATCATCACCACTGATCATCAATGATATTTGCCTCGTCAATCAACACATCAAATAAATCCGAAATTAACAAAAGACCACTATACTGCCGTTTTTGTGTCAATATCCGTTATAAAAAAAAAAGAAGACAACGGTCCCTAAGAACGTTTGCAGAAAAGGTTAGTCTATTTTTATTTTATAAACACTGTCAACAGCCAATTACTCTGTGTTATCGCAACCAGAACTACAACACTGACATCGAGTGATATTTGAAAAAAGTGAGTCGTTAATAGCATATGGGTGGAACCCTCGTAGATCGCATACAAAACTATGATAAATCATCGAATCATTGTACACAACAATAATAGGTCCATTTACTAGTAAAATAATATGCTGATTAGAGTTCAGCGTCCGCATGTGGTTCTTTTTTTTATTTATTGAAGAGAAAAAAAATCTATGTTGCCTTCGGCCATCCAATAGAAGGTCCACTCTAGGTAAGTGTGAAAATCATTCAATTCGATGAATATGATATAAAGGTTTGTGTATGTTACACTATATATTTCATAAGAATATTTCATTGATATAATAATTATTTTTAAAATCAGAACGGTTAAATCCAGATAAAACCAATGCCTTTTTTTAACTAACTACAACTTGATTGGTAAACACATTTTGCGATCAGGTACAAGCAACTGCTATTTAATCTACCTAGACATCTAGGTCGGTTCCCTGTGAAAAACCCTAAAATTATCCCAACTACTTGAATACTTTTCTCGATTTCATTCCATCCTTTTGATCTAGCTTTATCCTTGACATACACGTATGTTTAACTTTAATATTAAAACGTAAAACCCTTTTTTATGTAACTTGTTTAATGATTTAATGTAAATACAAGGAGATTGTCTTATCCTAAATCTAAAACTATTATTCTACGTAAAATATACAATGTAACATTAACAACATAATATACAATTAAATTAAAATGGTCGTTCTTAATCAAGAGGCTTATGATTATAACACCGATTAATTATACCAATTACTTATAAACAAAGTTTTGTGCCTTAAATTTAATAAATAATTTTAAAATAATAATATTTTTAATCTACACTGCATCAGTCAACAGAGTCCTAAACAGGTTTGTACAGGAACTTTAAAGCATATCTACAATTACTATATCAATTACGCATGTCACAAAAAGGAAAAGGTACATTATAATGTTTGTGTTGAAATGGATGCCATCATAACGGAATGCGCATGGCTGAATAATGGAAATTTCTCCATAAGAAAATACATGTGTTTTAGGAGATACCGTCTCAAGTAAGGGTATACCTACTGACTGGACCAAAATCATTTAGTGATTCGATTGGCACTAAGCTCAGTAAATGTGAGAAACACTCAATGATAAATTGACAGTGTTGAGTGTGAGATTCCTGAAATTGACCGAAAAATTTTAAGCAAAGATCAACAGTACCTGCTGGACATAAGTTACGCTATAAAATCAGGCAGCTGTCCTGAAGATTTATCTGTTCGTGAACCTGGTCGACATTGCCACGCAAGATGGTTAACAATGGCGAGTAGAGTCCTCCATTTGTGTTTAGGTATTGAAAACCCAACAGATGAATACAATACATTAGTTTCTATTGTCCTAAAGTCATATATGCCTGTATGGTTTCATATCAAGAAGGTAAGTACTTTACAAATAGTCCAGAATATGTTTTTGAAACTATAAAATCGTCAAGATTTCTGCTAGAGAAATTGCTAAAAGTCATTGACCAAGTAATTAAGAGAAACGCTTTTTTTATCCATCCAGAAAACTTGCTTTTGACTGTGATAGTAGATAAAAGGGATCACATAATAGTTAGGTTTCAGAAGAATTCTAAAGGCTAGAAACTTATCTTCTGAAAGACAGTCACTCAGGAATTCTCAACCACACTAAATTAATTTTCTGTCTACAGACTACATAGAAATCATTTACTGGAACACCAGTACCCTTTCACCACCACCTTTATTGCGAGGAGTAGCTGAAGCAGAGATTCGATCAAAAGTTAATTCGGGTGAAACGTCAGCTAAGTGGAGCTTTGATAAATTTCCATGTCAAACTCAATCAGTTGAACGATGCGTGAAGCTGGTAACCGAGGCGTCACAAAAAGTCGTCGGCTTGAATTCCAGAGATGGTTTTATAAGAACGACACTTCTTGCAAGATACGCATTGCCAAGTTTTTTAAGCAAATAAGGACTATATTTCATTACATACTGAAATTTTACACAACCACAATTATTTTTTGTCTCAATGGAAATTTGTCGAATTTTGTAAAAAATGTGTGTGTTTTTTAAACGTAAAACGTTTACAATGATTTGTAAAATATATTATTTTTTACTTTATTTATCTTTCCCAAACTTTCTTCAACTGAAATATGCCTATAGCTCCTTGTTATTAAAGTTAATTGATTTTCCTCCATTTATGAGAAAAATAATTAAAATCGTATATTTCTCAAAGTGTACGGTGGATCCTCTACCGCCAGATGTGAAAGTTTATTTTTATTTTTTTTTTAATTTTACCAAGCTACCCTAGAGACAAGTTTTCCGCACTACAGCGTTAAAAAAAATTTTAAAAAAATTTGTGGCCCACCCTACTAGGTACATTAATTTGCATACCTACACAGAGAAAAGTTGCTTTCCTGCCGCTGTTAAACGACTTCTTAGATTTTTGGAGTGGAAAACTTAATTACTATAATTTAAAGAAATAGTCCATTCTCGAAGTGGAGTTGAAATATAGGGAAAAGGGGAAAGAAAGTCAAAAAGTCTTTCTCCACTAATTTAATAGTGAGCTATCAAAGGCTCAATTTTAAAAATAAAATGTCTCTACATGTTTCGAAGGTAGTAACCTTTATCTTCAGGAGACCAAAGTAGTGCTGCAGTTATTATTAGCAGTAGAGAGAAAACTGTTGGTGGAAAATGACGTTGATGGAGCTTTTTTTTTAATATTTTGAAAACATATTAAAAAATTGAATGCAATCAGCATACTAAAATTGTAAATGAAAGTGAAATGTTATATTTAATTCAAAATTTCTGAATAGACACTGTCAATTTGTGGTCGAAATTAAAAAGGAAGAAATTCGTCATTTGAAAGTCATAAGTCAGGCTATATAAAAAGAATCTTTTGGACATTCTAGGTCATATTAGAGAAAGATTTTGACAAATTACAAATTGACAGTGTCTTTTCAGAAATTTTGAATTAAATATAACATTTCACTTTCATTTACAATTTTAGTATGCTGATTGCATTCAATTTCTTAATATCTTTTCAAAATATTTAAAAAAAAAAGCTCCATCAACGTCATTTTCCACTAACAGTTTTCTCTCTACTGCTAATAATAACTGCGGCACTACTTTTATTCTCCTGAAGATGAAGGTTACTACCTTTGAAACATGTAGAGACGTTTTATTTTTAAAATTGAGCCTTTGATAGCTCACTATTAAATTAGTGGAGAAAGACTTTTTGAATTTCTTTCCCCTTTTCCCTTAATTTCTATAATTAAAGTTTACTTTCCCAAACTAAATCTAACTTGGGACAATATTTTAATAGATATAGTAATAATAATAATTGGTTATTTTTATTTTTAGTTAGTAGTAGTAGTAGTAGTAGAGGACGGGGAGGCCTTGACGCCAAGCAAGAAGCCAGTTTTGACCCTTTTTGCCAACCCCGTTTTAATGTCTGGGTAATGTTAGTTAACACCAGTAACAATAAATATATTTAATTATTTTTAACAAATAAAGTAATATTTTTAATCTTTATATTAAAGTTAAAATTTAATAAGTTCAAAAAAATCAAAAAACACTAATAATAAAAAACCTTTCTTCTTAAAATGTTATAGCTTAATTTATTATCTTTATCTACAATGTTTCTTCACTAATCAAAATTTCACATTTAAAATAAAAACATTATTTATATCTGAATCTCAATACAATTAATATGTTAAATTGACCAGTTCGTACACCAAGTCTTCAACTTTATATTTCTAATCCTGAAGAGTTGTACTCATTAATTTCAGACAACTTACAATACAGTTCCGCTAAACTCGACGTTAAGTAGTCCTACTTAAACATTTTGTATTCATTGTTCGTTCTTAACTTTGTACTATCCTTTTTGTGTATCCCCTAATGATTAGTGCTTAAGCATTCGAAACATGTAAGAGTAAGGAGCTTTTTATTTATCTTTGCAATTAATAAACTGTAGAGGAAGACCACATTGTTTCATTTATATTACTTTGACTCCACTGAAGTTATGGACTATTTCTTCAATTTTAAAATAATTAATTACTAGTAAATTTAAATAAGTAAAATTTTGTCGTGTCGTTTGTTCATAGTACTTTTGTCCACTTACAAATAGACAATTTTGGTATCTTAAAAAACTGCACCTTACTTACTTGGATATACGTTACCATTACATTTGTTTGTAGAAACAGTGCGAATAACATTAAATAGAACAGAATTCTTTTTATAACTGTGCGGTTGTTTATAATTATCCTGCAAATTAATGGCAACATTAGTGTTATGGTGTCTGGTTTTAAATTTACTATGATAAAACTAGTATAGCTGTACAGGGTGAGTTAACAATAGAGGAAAGTACACTTTTCTACTTAATTTATGAACTAGATATAAACGTTGTAAACATCACTAAGGGGCATATCCCAAAATTCTACTGGAGTATTCATAGTAGCCCAAGAAACATGGCAAATATAACCTATGTTTTTTTTTTAAAGAGACCGCCCTGTATTTAAATATATTTTTGGATTTAGCCTAAAGTTCTGATACTTTTTTGTATAAAATGTTTTATTCTAAATCTTATAGTTTCGGTAATATTTTTATTTTTTCATAAAAATGCTGGCTTTTAGCCGTAGATGTAAGTGTGAATATCTTCACTATGTTTCCAAATTAAAGATTCATATTTAATATTAGGGTTACTTGGAGAAAATGCAAAAGAACTTAATGTAAACTACTATGAATAATAATTAGCAAAAGTCCTTTTTCAAAATTAGACTATATTGTTACACAAAAATATGAAATAATCCAAAAATGCAAGTTTAGCGAAAGAAAGCGTCGACATCAATGTTTTCTCTGCCCAAGTCCTTATATCATCGTTCGGCCGGGCGGGCGATGTGAGTCAGCACGCCGCAAATGAAAAAGCTCTGCTATACAGGGCAAAAGTTGCTTACAGTCGGCCTACCTGACAGACTTCACGACCTCGTGAAGGGCAGCTTACCTGAAAATTCATAATAAAACAATAATTAATATTTAACATAGGTAGACGAATATTATGACGAGAGACAAGTCACATTACTCATCTTCAACGTCATTGGTGTCGCTACTATCTGAAACCCTTGTAACAAAGAGTTTTAATCTTTCTGAAGGACAGACGCCCGTATAAGCAGTCCTACAGCGCTTCGAGCCTTGTATTTCGGTAATCACATACCGATCGTTATCAAGTACTTTTGAGACTACAAAAGGTCCTTTATACCGAGGTTCAAGTTTCCTACTTCTCCCGTCATTGGAGTTCTTGTTCGCTTGAACCAAAACATGTTGACCAACATTAAACCTCGTAACCTGGGCATGCCGCTTATCGTAATATTCTTTCTGCGAACGTTGTCGCTCTTGGGTCTCTTCGACCACCTCTTTCCTTACTTTTTCGATATCTCGCCGTTCTTCGCATGCTACCTCTAAAGTAAGAAAAGAGTCGTTTACACCACGAGGCCGATAACCTAGGAAGACCTCGTAGGGTGATTTACCAGTAGTGGAATTAACCGTCGAATTAATTCCCCACCTAACCTTATCGACAGACTCATCCCATTTGGATTCATCTTCTGTAGAGGCCAAAAGAGCAGAGAGAATTGAACGATTCATTCTCTCCACTTGCCCATTTGCCCTTGGAGTTGCCGTCGCGCATAAAACCCGTTTTACTCCTAGATCTTGGCAAAAGTCCGTGAAAGTTTTGCTAGTGAATGCCGCACCTCTGTCACAAATTAATCGCCGGGGAACTCCAAAAGTTCCTATTATGTCTTCTAGAAATCGTATAACAGGCGCAGTTTTCGTGCTCTGTACAGCTTTTAAAAAGACGAATTTCGTGAAAGCCTCCACAACGACTACCAAATAAACATTTTTTTTTGTACTCCTAACAAATGGCCCCAAATGATCAATGTGTACAGTGTCCATTGGTGTACTAAGCTTCTCTATTGGGTTAGGTCTACCAGGCTTCTTTCCAGAAGGTATTTTGTTGTATAAACAACCCAAGCACGAGTTAATATAATTCTTGATGTAACAGTATGGCCCCTAAGCCCACGGAGCTAGCATCACAGTGTACCTCTGTGTCTGCATCCCTATTGTAAATAGCTAGGACCGGACGCTTGCTTAACTTCTGTTTTAAAGTCGCGAACGCAGCCTTCTGATCGTCATCCCAGATAAAGGCAGTGTTTTTTCTTTGTTAGACTAGATATAGGTCTGGATATTGCGGCAAATCCTTTAATAAATTTCCTGAAATAACTGGCTAAGCCTAAGAATCTTCTGACGTCGTGGACATTCTTGGGTGGTGGAAAATCCGACACAGCATTAATTTTTGCAGCACCAGGACGAATACCAGAACCTGAAATTTCATGCCCCAGATATTCTATGTTTTCTTGTAGAAAACGACACTTATCTAATCTTAGAGTAAGGCCTGTCGTTCTAAAAAGATTCAGCAAACATTTCAGCTTTTCCATTCCCTCATCAATGGATCTTGAGGGTATAAGAACATCATCTAAGTAAGCCATTGCAGTTTCGAAGCGTAGGGGGTCCAGAATATGGTTCATGGCCCGCTGAAAAACTGCCGGTGCATTTACAAGCCCAAACGGCATTCGTAAAAACTCATAATGTCCATCTGAAGTTACAAAACCGGTTTTCGGTACCGATTCTTCTTCTATTGGGATTTGGTGGTAGCCCGAGGCTAAATCTAACATCGTGAAATACTTGCTATCCTTCAGGGAGTCTAGGAGGTCGTCAATCCTAGGTAGTGGATATTTGTCTTTCACAGTTTTGCGATTTAGAGCACGATAGTCAATGCACATGCGTGGCTCACCATTTTTTTTCTTGACTAGGAGGACAGGACTCGAATATGGAGAGCTTGAGTCACGAATAATGCCATTTTGTTTTAAATCGTCAACAATTCCCCTTACAACCTCTCTTTCACTAAATGCCATACCGTATGGCCGGTATGTGATCGGAACATTATCTGTTAAAGTAATCGACATTTTACTAACATTGGCTTTACCAATCTCCGTTAAGTTTGTGGCAAAACAATCCCTATATTCGTTAATAAGTTTCAACAGGTCATTGGTACTAGAAATATTTAAATTCGAGTTTAATTGGTCGCGAATATCGTCAACTACAAATTCTCTCTGTTCGATAGCCTCCGTCGTCAGCATAGATGCCAAATTCCCCACTTCTTCATGACAAGTAACACCATTGGCAACAACTTTGCCTTTTTCGTAACAAAGGTCATTATCTGAAGGATTTAAAAGAGGAACGTAACCTACTTCTTTTAAATTCAACACACATCGCGGAATAACATGGAATTTATTTGGTAAGTTTCTATACTGCAAATCAACATACACATCGGCCACATCCCCGTAACTATAAACCGTAACGTGACCTATATGATGAGCTGGAATGACTGTCGTTTCCGCAGCATAAAGAGTGACCTTTTTTGATGAGTGATTATTAGTATCTAATCCAGAATTGTTAAATAGACGAACTTGATTACCCTGTATTAAAACAGTAATATGTTTATTGTTAACAAATGGCTGACCTACAATAACTGACACATTCTGGATATAATCTGGAACAACTAATGCCTCTACCTCGGCAGATGCTAAATCTACTCCTAAATTAATCGTAACTTTTGAATTTACATGTACACTGCCACCAGCAAAACCACGTAAACATACCGATGTGACCGTACAGGGCAGACCTAGCCTATCAACATCGGATTGCTTTATAGTCACGGCTCCGCAGCCAGAATCAACATAGCCGCGCAAGGATTCGCCATTAATCACACAGTCAATAAAATAACACGTATTTCGATTTACGTCATTTAAAATTTTAGGAGTTTCTAAAATATTCATAGACTCACCTGATGGCTGCCCATCTGAGCGTCCGCGTTCTGATGTCCGAGTTCCAACCACGCACCTGTTGGCTTCATGACCTAACAGATGGCATTTAGAACATTCGAGTCTCTGCTTCGGGCAATGCGATTGATAATGCCCTCTTAACTTACAGTTGTAGCACTGGACATTTTTCAAATCCCGCTTCTTCGGTGCAGGTACTTACAGGCGACTCTCAACATGACGTAGCTCGGTGTTGCGATCCCGCCTTGAGCTTCTAGGCTGTGTGCTAGCATCATTCTCTTGAGGGGGCTTGTCGTCACGTAATGTAGACAAGTACTCCTCATACAGCGCTTCGGGCGTAACGTAACGGCCTGCCCTGGCACCGTTTTGAATCGTCGCGTTCATAATCCCATCTATTAAGCATGAAACCGCATCTCTTCCAGATATTTTGCAAGTTCTTATAAGTTCCATTTTACTAAAATAGTAGTTCGTCATAGTTTCATTCCGTTGTTTTGTTCGATTTAACATTTTACGTAACGCTGTAGCGTTTTTGCGATTAGCGTCTTCCATTCGATCCAAGAACCAGGGTATGTTGATAGACTGTGATACCAATTACGAGCCATACCAACCAGGCGCGATTGAACTTGGTAGACAGTCGTGATGTCGTCCCAGTTATTAATTTCCTTTATTTGGTCAACTTTGTCCAGCCACTTAACAGCGGACATATTGTCGTTTTCCGGATCAAACTCAGGTATACAGTCGCTCCTTAATGAAAGGCGTCTAGGCTCTGATTGTGGTATTTGTTGTTTAACTAATACTTCAAGTAGATTTTCTAACCTGTGAACACGTGATTCCACCGTCGAGGCTTCAATTGATAGGGCCGGCGCCGGCGTAACCGTGGCATGCCTCTCAGTTTCGTTAAATAGGCTCTCGTTGGCTCGAGGTGGCGTAAATCCCCGATTTTCGTTAACACCTTCACTTTGAGACGTTCGTAACGGTCTCTCAACACTTTTATCCCTAGGCAAAGGACGATTTCTTTTCGACTTACCCCCGTATAAGGATGTCGATTGATCAATCGTTCGCTTCCGGCTTGATGACCGACGTGAATTATTGGTTTTGTACCTTCCACTCGACGAAGGACAGCTACTGTCTTCCGAGTCTGAAGAATCCTTTCTATGCCTTTTACGGCCCATTATAATGTAATAAACGTATCAATCGTAAAACAATAAACACTACCACAAACTTAAACTTAAGAGAGAATAACCAAAAACACTAAAACTTTAAACAATAACCACTTAACTAACTTATCTTCGACAACACACAAAAACAAACAGAAAAATTATTTTGTTCACCCCACACCTGAACTGTAAACTACTATGAATAATTAACAAAAGTCCTTTTTCAAAATTAGACTATATTGTTACACAAAAATATGAAATAATCCAAAAATGCAAGTTTAGCGAAAGAAAGCGTCGACATCAATGTTTTCTTTGCCCAAGTCCTTATATCATCGTTCGGCCGGGCGGGCGATGTGAGTCAGCACGCCGCAAATGAAAAAGCTCTCGTATACAGGGCAAAAGTTGCTTACATTAAACAACAGATTCTTGTCAATTTTTACAGGGTGTTCAAAATATATTTTTTCAAATTTCAATAAATTTAATCCAAAAAATCGTTGTTTATTTGTAGGTATCTGTATAGTTTATTCTTTTCTGATCGATTATGCAATTCTCCTCAACTTTTGTTTAGTATTCCATATGCTTAATTTTAATATTTTTGACATATTATAGTTTTCCCTATTTTTCGTTGTATATTTCCTACATTTATGTTGTAAAGTCACAATTGCCATGTGAAAACAAAACTTTCGATATTATAAAAACTTTGATAAGCGTATAATACCAAAGTAAAAGTTTGTTATGTTAATAAGTGGCGTGCAAATAGCAATTAATATTAACTTTTTTAAAAGTTTTTCCTTCAGTACAAGTTTAATTTTTGTATCTAACATTTTTATCTATTTTTCAAGATAAAGGGGAAAGCGTAATTTACTGTACCGTTGACTGTACTGACCTTAGCTCGCAATGGCAATTTTGGAAGCTCACAACATATTTTAAAATTCAAAAATACAATCTACAATCGGCTAAAACCGACCAACGCGCTTGTATTTGAAAACGGTATGGGTTGCTTTTAACGGGATAAATTAAATACGCATTGCGTGGCAAAATTGCGCTCAGTTGAATACTGAACGGCATAGTTAATTTTTAGCGGTTGCGTTAGTAGAGAGCAATAAAAATATCATGGCAAGCAGTAGTAAGAAGGTGAAGACATATCATCTCCATTCGGAATGGGAAGAACAATACTTTTTTACTGAAGCTAAAAGTAAAAATGTATGTTCGTTATGTAATACTTTTGTCTCCGTTACTAAAAAAGAAAATATTGAGAGGCACCATAAAACTGAAGATTTGAATTTTGAAAAATCAATCCCATTAAATTCTGCTACCAGAAAGAATAAACTGAAACAATTAAAAAAAGAGTTAATTGGACAACAGTCAATACTTACAAAAAACAGTCGAAAAGAATAAGGCTGCAACTGAAGCATCATACCGCGTGTCCCAGATAATTATACAGAAGAAGAAAACTTATGAAAACAAGAAATTATATAGGATGCGTTTTTAGAAGCTGCAGATTCGTAATTTGCCAACTTTAGAAATAAAGGTGAGATAGTTTTAGCTATTAAATCTATACATCTTTCTGCTGATATAGTAATGAGCAATGATATTTTTTTGTAGATAAGGACTGACTTAGATAACTGTAGTTATATTTCACTGCAAGCAGATGAATCAACAGATGTTGTTGACACCTCCAAGATAGCCGTGTTCCGTGTTCGTCAGGATGGTTTTTAGTAATTTTACGGTTAAAGAGGATTTTGGAAGTTTATTCCACTGAAAGGACATACTGCTGTGCAGGAGTTGTTTTCTCATTTCAAAAATATTATTTCTTCTGAGAATATTTCAATATCGAAAATGGTAGGCTTGACAACCGATGGCGCTCCAGCCATGGTAGGTTGTCAGAAGGGTCTGGTGGCGTTATGTCGTAATGATGAAACTTTCCAGCAATTTCTCTGTTCCATCAACAAGCATTGTGCGGAAATTCTAAAACTAAACAACGTTATAAAACTGGTAGTAAAAATTGTGAACCAGATTAGAGTTTAGGCGTTACAAAGAAAATTATTCAAAACCTTGGCCGATGAAATTGTCTGTCAATACGGGGAGATACTTCCTCACTCTGAAGTTGAATGGTTAAGTAAAGGACGAGTGATGAAACGGTTTAATGATGTACCATCTATCATACTTTAATTTTTAAAGAACGCGATGAACCGATTCGGGAACTGAATTCAATCTGGCTTAGAGATTTTGGTTTTCATGTGGACATTATGGAAGAATTAATTGAACCTAATTTGCAGTTTTAGGGGAGAGACAAAGAACTAGCGGAAATGATTTTTGATATAAAAACACCAATCAAAAAGCTTGAGTTTTGGGATGCCAAGCATTTTCCTATTCTCTCAGAAAAGATAATTCAAAATCCATTGGAATCCTATAACAGTAAATATCATATAGAAACAGTATCTAACTTAAAGGATAACTCCAAAAATCGTTGTAGGGATTTCAATGAAATAGCTTTATTTGCTCAATTTGTTTTCACTCTTCATGGATATTGATATCCAATAGTTTGCAACTTGTGTTGTATTACTTTGGTGAAAACATCGCTGAATCATAAATGGAAGTGAATGCGTCTCAAAATGATTCAGTCTTAAAATCGTTAGTCTCAAGTACAAAATGTATCTGGCCCATAGCAAATAAGACATATATTCAGTTCTATGTCACGTTACCTTGAAAGTGAAAGCGTTATTTAGTTCAACCTATTTGTGTGAATCTTCCTTCCCCAATATGAAGTTTATTAAGAACAAATACCGCAATCGACTTACAGATTAATACTTCGATAATTCGAATTGCTTTATCAAACTTTACTACACACATTAAAAAAAATTTCGATAAGTCTCAGTGCCAGCTTTCTCATTGAGCAAGCATTTTTTTATCTGCACAGGTTTTTGTTTAAAATAGTGCGTTACTTTTTTGTCGGTAGCTCACTGTTTATTCCAAAATTATGAAAGAAGCTCAACACATTGAAAAGGTTGGCAACCACTGGTGTAAAGTGTACATGGTGGTGCAATTTCGACGCACATTGGTTGTTTTAGTGAAACTATAGTATATACAGAAAGTCTGACTGTGTATTCCCGAGCTTAATTTTTACTAATTCGTTTTTGATATATTTCAAAATTTTGGTTATTCTTTGTATATTGGTTGTTATTATAGATAAAACAAATAGCTAAATGGCAACTCCTTGTGGATTTTTGCCCAGTAGCGTAAAATATTAATAAAATGAATGCTTATACGAAAACAAATCCACACTTTAAATACATGATACTATAACCTAAAGAAGATAAACCCACTTCGTTAACCGGTTTTAAACGGCTTCGCGCATTGCGTCATCTCGAGACCTCCAAGAGAGTTTTCGCCCTGTCTAATCTACACTCATTAGTTCAGGAAGGAGGCAAGTAAATTACTTATTACTAAACTACAAAAAATTTTACTATAAGATTAACAAACACTATAAATTTAAATAAAGGGTGTAAATAAATTATAATAATAACATTAATTATTATATATATTATTATTATACTACGAAGTAACTTTAACTATTTTTCTCTTGCGCATTTTAGATTGTTTTTTTATGTTTCTGTTTAAGACTCTAATTTTAAAGTACATCCTACATCTAAAAAAGAGAAGTTTTGCATCCTCGCTTATTAAACTAACATGCGCTGCAGAATGAAATAAATCGTTTATATAATTTTTGGTCAGTTTTAGCGAACCCGCATTATAATTGTTGAAAATTTTATCAAGCTCATTGCACTTTGTCAAAAATTCTTGGTGAGGCTTTTGTAAACCACCTTCAGATAGGTGGTTTACCCAAGAAATTGATTTGTCACTAGAATCTGGAATGTAGCCAAGTTGTTCCTTATCTCTTAATTTAAAAGCAATGGATCCTGCTAGATTTTCCAAACCATCCCACCCTAGAATCTCGTCTTCACTGTTTGTTACTTCTTTATTTATGTTGGTAATATCGTTGTTGCAATCATCATTACGCTGAAGTTCTAAGACATTGAACATTTGACCACTAACTATTTCTGAATCGTCTGAATCATTATCATATCCAATATCAGCGTTATTGGTATTTAAAATAGTATTTATTTTTCCCGTTGAAATATTTGGGGTATCTTTTGCCTACTCTACATTTGAAGATTTGGGAATTATGTCATCATTACGTCCCATAAGGTAATTCCTTAACCTAAATTTGAGCTGCAAAGCCGTCGGGTGATTATACAAGCCACCGATTGATCTAATAATCGAAAATAAACCTTCCAAAGGGTCCTGGTTTAGATTGTAGGTAAGCAAATATTTTATATTGAAATCAGTACGCATATCATTGAAAAGCTGCTTTAAGGATCTAATGCTAATTATTATTCCTCGTTGAAAAGGCAATAAAGATTTTGCACCAACTTATCTAAGATTATAAATATTTTTTTCCATGTCATCTAATACTTTATCTTGCTGATTAGCTAAGCCATAAGCTTTTACTGTATCTCTTGAGTCACGTTGTGGTACTTTTGAATTAAAAACATCAAACCAATCATTAGTGACTTTTATAAACTCCGAGCATTCTAACCAGTTGTTTTCGGTTTTATAAATACCCAAAGTACCCAGTCGTGTTATAGCTCTTGATACAGTATGTGAAAATAATTTCGTTGCTAACTTAACTTTTTGTCTTTGGGGGCCTTTAACCGTTAAAAACTGTTCATTAATTTTATGGGCGATATTTAAGTCCAAATGTTGAGTATGGTTCAATAAATCTACAATTGGTTTTGAGTTTATGATTTTATCGTCCAAAAGAAATCCGCTATCGAGAAAATGATTTCTTAATAACTTGATCATGTGGGGTGCATCTGCAAAGGCATATATTTTTTTTGAAGTTACTGGATTTTCAAACCAGGTTTATTCTTCCGATATATTTAGCGCGGTCCATAGTCCTCTGTTAGCCCCTCCCAGATCACAATTGACTGCATACACAGGATACCCTATATTTTCTAACTTTGTAATAATTTTATGAAGAAGATTTTTTGTTATCTTACGATCATAATCATAAAAAATAGGCTGTTTCCATTTTCCGCAAATTCCTTTAGCCATAACAACCTGTACATATTTAGTAGGGCCTAGGGTGGTATCATTTTTTTTTTATCATAATCGTAAGAACTTTGAATTTTCATTTCATCCAATAATAAAACGCATGCTCTCTCCATCTTGGAAAATGTGTTATTTTTCATTAAAGTTAACACAATGTTTAATATACCTAAAAATAATTTTATTTATATAGCTCTTGCTCATTTTTTTGTTGGAACTACAACAACCAAATACAGCACAATACATTACGGTTGAACTAAAATGATCTGTTAGAACTAAGGATGCTGCAACAGAATGTTTATACTGCTCTAAAAACGGTTATAGTATCATGAAAAATAGTAAACAATCCAGTATTTTGATTCATTGTCCACGCGCCGTAATAGCAATAATAAACTGTTCGCTGTTCGATCGACGGCCGTGCAAAATCAGGTCTCTACGTGACGTCAGCGACGGCCCATGAGCGACTGTCGTATCGGCGCGTGGGTTTATCTTCTTTAGGTTATATAGTTGGGGTCAAGCAAATATTTGACGCGTGACACTTCCATCTTGTCATATTTGTCCAATACTAGGTTATTTCGATTTCACCAACTTTATTACAGCTGATACTTAGTCAGGGCCGGACTGACAAATATTGTTATTTATAAACCTTTGCAGAAAATGATTGCTGGGAAATTGGTCTAAGAATATGAATTATAATATAAATAAATTTGTTTTGATAAATCCTGTGCATTGTCATGGTGGGATTTAGGATTGACCATTAATATCACAGGCCTTAACAAAAGCAATCTTAGTAGTGTATAACGATTAATATTATTTTTATTTATTTATTAAGTACGCGAAACGTTGGCAAGCACTCACTAGCCTTTTTTATTGTCCACTTCCGACTAATTCTATCAACGTAAATGATGTTTATTGATATAATGCCAGTAGAGTTACTTACTTTTCTTAAGATAAACACACGTCTAAAAAAATAATACTAAATAAAAGTCTTATAAACTATAAACAATGTTTAACACTCACTACACAAATAAAGACAATAGAACACTATAAAAAGGCAATAAAATTATTTAAATACTCAAAAACCAAAACCAAATACAGAATGTCAACAAGACAACGACATCACTCGTTTTGGAATAAATAAAATGCGGATCTGCATTTTACCAAATCGACGAGAATTCACGTACGGTCGACAAGTGATATGACATTGAAAATGCACAAGAGGGAGAAACAAACAAAATTACGTTCGATGTTCGATTCATGTGTTTTCCTTTCTTCTTCTCTTCTTTTTTCTTGAGGTAACTCGGTTTATGTATGTCTCTTTTTAGTCATATAAAAGGATAAAGATACAAATACTTCGAGTGGGTGGTAATTATTATAATATAAATTAGCCACTAGTAACTTTTATATTATGAGTTGCCTGCCGCATTTGACACCCATGACAATGTGGAAGTGTCACGCGTCAAATATTTGCTTGACCCCAACTATAGTATCATGCTTTAAATATATATAAAAAACAATAAGTTGTACTGATTCGGCGGTTGGTTCCTTGTGAAACATTTTAATAATAACTTTTAAATAAGATAAAAAATTTTGCTTTTTAATGTTTCAATTTATTTAGAGAAAAAATCGCTCTACATGTTTCGGCTTATTAGGCCTTTTTCAAGAGTAATACAAGATGAATACTAAATCTAAAAGTAACAATACGGGTGTTTATAAACTTAATAATAAAAGAAGGTTTTTATTGCACCTATCCAAATGTTGGAATTTTCCTAGTGGTTGTTATGGGTAGACTTAATGAGGGTGTCTATTATCGGGGTATTTATAAAATTTTGTTGATCATTGGTGGTACACGGATTATTTTTTATAGATTTTTTGATTTCATATTGTTCTAGTAAATCTAGACGTTTTCCTTTTCTTTCACTGTGTAATAATTTAAAATTGTCAGTATCTATGAAGTGATTTTGTTCTATGCAGTGTGCTGCGATGCGCCGGTATTTTTTATGTTGTTTAAGATGGAGTTTCTATGTTCTTTTATTCTTGTTTTGAGATCTCTACCGGTTTGCCCAATATAGACAGCCTCACAGTCTACATTTAATCTCGTAAACACCAGACTTATTTAATATAGGAGTTTTATCTTTTTTGTTAACTAACGTTTGTCCTAAGTTGCGTTTATTTACAATTATTAATTATATACCTAAATATAGTAATAGAGTATCAAAAAAACTTAAAAATTTAGGCTGTACTCCAATAATTGTAAATAAACGCAACTTAGGACAAACGTTAGTTAACAATAAAGATAAAACCCCTATATTAAATAAGTCTGGTGTTTACGAGAATAAATGTAAAGACTGTGAGGCTGTCTATATTGGGCAAACCGGTAGAGATCTCAAGACAAGAATAAAAGAACATAGAAACTCCATCTTAAACAACATTAAAAATACCGGCATCGCAGCACACTGCATAGAACAAAATCACTTCATAGATACTGACAATTTTAAATTATTACACAGTGAAAGAAAAGGAAAACGTCTAGATTTACTAGAACAATATGAAATCAAAAAATCTATAAAAAATAATCCATGTACCACCAATGATCAACAAAATTTTATAAATACCCCGATAATAGACACCCTCATTAAGTCTACCCATAACAACCACTAGGAAAATCCCAACATTTGGATAGGTGCAATAAAAACCTTCCTTTATTATTAAGTTTATAAACACCCGTATTGTTACTTTTTGATTTAGTATTCATCTTGTATTACTCTTGAAAAAGGCCTAATAAGCCGAAACATGTAGAGTGATTTATTCTCAAAATAAATTGAAACATTAAAAAGCAAAATTTTTTATCTTATTTAAAAGTTATTAAAAACAATAAGGTTTAAGGATTTTTTTAGACATTTTTAACAGAAAAAATAAATATGAATTTGATTTATGCAATAGAGTGGAACGAGATATTTTTCTAACCATTTGATTTTTCTGTATTGTGAAAAGTTGTTTACGTGAACAATGAGCATTTGTTTATTTTTCCATCTTCACATCCACCCTTATAGTGTCCCACTAACTTTTTTGAAAACGTTATCCGATTTTCTTAAACAATCATTCAAATTTTGTTTGTTTGTCATGTACGCAAATTACTAAAAGTTATGTATGCTGAATTTCTAAAAAAAAAGTTTTCTTGATTCGTGATAATTTGGAGCAAGCAAATATCAATCGAACTACTCTTGTATCCGAAATACTAGGGACAGTTGCAAGGAAAGTAGAAGAAATCTGAAACAATATCTTTACTCCAATATTCAGACATTCAGAAATTGAGTATTAGGGAATATTAACTAATGGGAAAAGTTTTACTAAAACTTTATAACCAAAGAAGTAAGATTGCTAGCTATGCCTCGCAATTGCCGCTCCGCGAAACACTGTTTTGGGTTTTGCAGCTTGTACGTGGCAGTACAAGTTTTAATGCATGCGCCTGTGATAAACAATGCAAGGAACCGCTCTCCATTTAGCCTTTATGTACAACGAAATGATAAATAAATAAAACTAAAGGTTTCATGCACCAAAGGAGCAAAACATCTCTTCCAAACTATTCAAGTAGCCAATTATCTACCTGACAAGTCTATTAAGAATATAACTGGCCATACGCAAGCTGTTGAAAGAGCTTTGAAAATTGTGGCTGAGACAGATATTGCTGTCTGAGGAGATGAAAGAGAAGGCGAAGTAATTAATAGCAAGTTAGAATATTGATCAAAGACGCTTAAATTCGAAACGGAACATGATTTTAAGTCGCAATACAATATTTTGTATGTTTATGTTTTCTTTTTCAATGCTAGTTTTTATTTGTTTTATAGAAGAATTAATATTTAGTTCATATTTTGACTATCGTTTTTTTGTAGGGATTCCTTTAGTTATTATCTTTCAAATCAAAAATATAAGGTATTTAAAAAATTAAGGATTTTGATTGCCCTTGGCAGCAAAAACAAATACAAAAAAAAATCTAAGACTATTCTCTCTATATATTGAAAATTAAGAAAACTTCCGCCTCCCTTACGTTGTGGCGGTGAATATGGAAATAAAAATAAGGTAAGAATGGTTGATTGTTTTCCAAAATACAAAAGTTCTCTGATTTCTGTCGGCAAGACGATGGTCGTAAAATAGTGGGATAACTCTAAAGAAACTACAATGTTGTAAATACAACTTCTCAAAGTCAGGAAGTCACATTTACAATCAGAACTCTCCTATGCCGTCGCTTCACCCTATTATGCAATGCATGGTGTTTAATACAATTAAAATCGTATTTTCTAATGCATTGCGTTTATCCTCTACCATAATTTAATCTCGTTAAATGGTTTATGAATAACTAATTCCTTCAAATGAAAAATATATTACTGTATATGAATTACTTACAATTTAATCCTTCTTTCTGTGGATGCAATGAACCTTAGATTCAAATTAAGATTATCAATTTCACTACCTCTGTAAGTTCTTTCTACGCCATTGGTATTCATTTCGACTAGTTTTTTATTTAAGGTGTAAATTTCGTTTACTCCAAATATAGGAATGATCATTAAGTTTGCAAAACTAAAAAACCAATGCGTAAAATACAGTACCATTATAACTTGTATACCATCTGTCGTCATAGCAAGCAATATATTGTATTCTGACACTAAATGGAACAAAACTGATTTTGAAATGATCGTCATTTCCACAAATATCACGCAAAGTATGGATAAAATATCTTTTGACATTATACAGTGAAACATTAGGAAAATATATTTGGAGTCAATTTTGTCTTTGGAAAGATCATCTAGTATTAGTTTCACATCATTGTTTAACTTGCGAAGAGTCTCTTTGTGCGTCATCATTAGTATGTTACAAGCTGCTAGCTAAAATGGAAACAATTACATAGTTTGTTATTTGGGAAAAAATTTAACTCAGCTGGATTTTTCTAGACACCTTCCTTTAACCATTAGTTACTTATCTATGGACAGTATTGATAAATATCACTGGAAAAAAGTTTCATCAGTTTTTTTGCCCACATTTTGCTTTATATTAACTCATTAACGCCCAGCATCCTTGTTTGAGGATCGTCAATTTTTGGTGGGGCTATCAGTGTCTGGGTGGCCTGGTAGACCTCGCAGATCGTCAGTCGTGCTCAGATCTGTTTAAGCGAATCGTACGTAAGTCCTTTCGTATGTCTTTGAATTTTAGTGGATTACCCTATACGTTTCATGTTTTTTTTTTTAGTTGAAATAGTCTGGGGGAAATTTAAATATCTGGTGTAATATATTTTTTTAACAATTTATAAGAATAAAGGAAGTATTTTAATTTTTTTTTATCTACATTCATGCATCTTTCAAAATAAATTAGTTTCTAGTCGTCAATTGTTACACTTGACCTACTTGACCTACTTGACTGTCCTCAATTAAGTACGCTGAGCTAATATGGTATTTTTCTTTAGGCAAGGTCACTGCCTTCTAACTATGAGTAGCCAATATTTTAAAAATGAAGACGAAGCGATATATTATCTATATTCTAATGAAATAGATGCTGATATTTTGGAATTTCCACCACAACTCGATGAGCTAACTGACGAGAAGGATTTAAATGATGACGATGTTGGCACTATCGTGGTGAGAGGTATCCCGGAAAAAACAGAAATTTTGATGAACGCTGAAGAGCAAAATGATTTAGAAGAAAATATAAATAAATCTAATAAATCTAATAAAAAGGATAATCATTTTTGTCGACAGAAAGAAGCTAGGAGAGACTAGTTGGACACACAAATGGAGTAAGCGACCTCTATTTCATTACTCAGGACCTGAAGAGTCAAGACAAATTAGAGGAGATAAAAAAAATGTATGTAAAGCCAGTCCTTTGGACATACTTGAACAGTTTCTTGATAACGAGCTATACAGGGTGTTGGGAAAATGTGTTTGGATACTTTGGATATCGAAATCTCAATATTTTCTAAGTTATGGTCTGTCAAAGTTCAATTTTTTTTTTCTTATTTTTGATGTAGGGCATTTACTTTTTCACCAATTAATTTGATTTTTGGCACAGAGACTTATCTTCACGATTTCTATAACTCTGTTACCAAAATGTTGCCCTACTCTGCCACCAGAGGGCACTTTACCTGAAAACCATATTTTTTTTTTGCATATCTTTTTGGATTTGACAGATATTACAAAACAAAATATGCCTTGTGAAAGACAATAAAATACTTATTAAAAAAGTTACTCTTCATTCGAGTCGATAAACCTCACCGTTTAGTCACAAATTAGCAGTAAACATTTTATTACCATTAAATCAGTACGTCCAATAGGCGCAAATAAATCAAGTTACCATGCTTCAAATTTAAATAAATGATAAGACGGGTGAAAAGTAAATAATAAGTAAAAAAATTAGACATTAGTAAAGCCTTAAAAGTATTCATAAACGTAGTACATTTTTAAAATTAGTGAAAATTAAGTTGCTGTTTACCTAGTAATAAAATGGCTCACGTATATTCAAATACTGAGTATCGTGACATGCATTTTTGTTATGGGAGAGCCAATGGGAATGCAGAGCAAGCACGGCGGTTTTACATGGAAACATATCCTAATAGAAATGTTCGAAGTGCCCCAACTTTCATCAAAGTTCATCGAAGGCTTGGCGAGATAGGCTCATTTATAAATACTATTGCTAATAAAGGTAGACCAAGATACGTTGGAACTGTTGAAATGGAAGAAAGAATACTTGAAAGAGCAGAAGCGAATTCAGGCATAAGTACTCGAAATATAGCTTTAGAAGAGGGAATTGACAATTCTACGGCTTGGGAAGTCCTTCATGAGGATCTTCTTTACCCATTTCATGTACAAAAGGTACAGGCACTTTATGAGGGTGACGCACAGTTACGAGTTAACATGTGCCAACAATTATTAGAGAAATTTCGACAAAACAATCGATTCCTTAATTTCATATTATTCACGGACGAATCTACTTTCACACGGGATGGGATTACCAATTTTCATAACACCCACCAATGGGCATACGAAAACCCACATGCGGTTATGGAACGGCAGCATCAGCGACGATTCTCATTAAATGTATGGGGCGGAATTATAGGAGACCATCTCATAGGACCTCACTTTTTTGAAGGACCGTTAAATGGCGAAGTTTATTTACATTTCCTTCGGAATGTCCTTCCACAATTAATGGAAAATGTGCCAATTCAAACAAGATTAAGCATGTGGCTTCTTCAAGATGGCGCTTCACCCCATTTTAGTCTAAACGTACGGACATATCTCAATGATACATTTCCTAACAGGTGGATAGGACGAAATGGATCATTACCTTGGGCACCGCGTTCGCCTGACATTAATCCTATGGACTTTTTTTTTGGGGACATTTAAAGACTTTGGTCTATAAAACTCCGGTAAACGATGTTGAAGATCTACGTCAAAGAGTAATTAATGGATTTGAGGTTATTCAAAATACGGCCGGTATTTTCTTTAAAGTTAGGCAACATTTCTTGAAAAGCATTAGGAAATGTATAGAGATGAACGTAGGACATTTTGAGAATATATTATGATTAGTTTCCTTCTTAATTACTTGTTCATTCAGTGTTAAAAAATAGATTTAATGACCTATCTTTTCGTATAATAATTACCAATACATAAATTATTATTAGGTGAATAAAACTGAAAATAAATAAATAAAAATAAATTGTAATTAACTTGCGTTGGGCTACATTCTTGGTGAAACCGTATATTATCCATTATGGGTAAAATTAAAATTGCTTGTTATGTTTCACTATTTATAAAAATAAATAGTGAAACATAACAAGCAATTTTAATTTTACCCATAATGGATAAAAATAAATTGTTTACGTTGATATAATTTAGTATTTAGTCCGATAACTTATTAGGTATTTTATTGACAGATTTATTTAAATTTGAAGCATGGTAACTTGATTTATTTGCGCCTATTGGACGTACTGATTTAATGGTAATAAAATGTTTACTGCTAATTTGTGACTAAACGGTGAGGTTTATCGACTCGAATGAAGAGTAACTTTTTTAATAAGTATTTTATTGTCTTTGACAAGGCATATTTGGTTTTGTAATATCTGTCAAATCCAAAAAGATATGCGAAAAAAAAATATGGTTTTCAGGTAAAGTGCCCTCTAGTGGCAGAGTAGGGCAACATTTTGGTAACAGAGTTATAGAAATCGTGAAGATAAGTCTCTGTGCCAAAAATCAAATTAATTGGTAAAAAAGTAAATGCCCTACATCAAAAATAAGAAAAAAAAAATTGAACTTTGACAGACCATAACTTAGAAAATATTGAGATTTCGATATTTTGTTACATGACTTACTAACATTATTTTATCATGTAGAATCACCTGTCCAAGTATCCAAACGCATTTTCCCAACACCCTGTATAACCTAGCGAACGAGATTATTGATCCTTGTATTAGACTTGCGAATTTCGGTAGTCAAAAGTGCCTTCAGTAAAAGTACCTACACTGCATTAAATATATTTTGTGGACAACTTACAAGCTCAAAATAACAAAGATGATAGAACAGTTAAAATAAGGTTTTTGTGGAAGCGACAAAAAATGGTTTTCAAAAGTAGGGCATTTTCCATAAGAGCTTATCAGTAGATAGAATCATTATTGTGAAATATAATGATCAGCATGGGCTAAAATATTTTATAAAAGAAAAACCTCTCGGATTGGGTTTCAAATTGTGGGTTTTTTGTGGGGATAACGGATATTGCGTTAATTTTTTTTGCGCTGTATAGGGTAGCAAGAAATACCCAAAATGCCCGAGCGCTTCTGAAAACAAGGATAGAACTAGATATACTACGTATAGTGAAAAATCCTAAAATCCATGTTGTATTTTTGACGAACTGTGCCAACTAAAAGATTGAGGCTTTCGCGCAACTGCAATTATCATGGAAAATACAACCTCTAAGTGTAATACCGAAGATTCAAAAGGGAGAAAAAAAGCACACGGCTTAGGTGGCGTGAAGTTGCTCATTGAGCTAACGTTTCGTCACTGTGCCGATGTCTCCGGCTTCCAGGGTGGGAAATATATGAAAAATGCTGTGATGATGGTTCCAAGATCAAAATGTTCCGGAGTTAAAATCGCCCTCCGATCGGATCTCCGGGTGGGGGCGGGTCCTGGCGCCGTATCAAGCGAGATTATCCAATCATCCACCATGTCCAGTAGCCATGCGGGTCCGTCGAACAATATTCTAAATGGAAATGGTGTGAAAACTGAAGTTGTTAAAAGACCCGAGATTAGCAACTTCCAAATTGACTTCTGTAATATAAGAGGACTGAACTCGAACATCAATGCAGTTCATCAACATCTACAATCTACCAAACCTCATGTACTTGCACTAACCGAAACCAAAGTCAGATCATCGATTAGTACGGTCAGCTATTTATATCCTGGGTATGACTTTCATCACCGATTAAGGCGGAATTTTGGCCTTTGTCTCTTTGTCCGGAGTGATATTTCTTGTCAACGAGAGGAGACACTTGAGCCTAACGACTTTGATGTAATGTGGTTTAAAATATCAACGCAGAGAATTACTAAATTCATCTGCTGCCTTTACCGGCCGCCAAGTGATACCCATTATAGAGACTTGTTCTCCTCTCTTGCTAATACTATCGACTTTTTGCAAACCCACCATCCCAATTCCGAAGTTGTCATCCTTGGCGACTTCAACGTTCATAATGTCAACTGGCTCAAATACTCAAACATGACTGACGAACAAGGTCGTGAAGCCGAATCCTTTGCCATCAGCTCTGGCCTCACCCAGCTGGTGGGTGAACCAACTCGGATTCCAGACCGACATGGTGATTTTGCTAGTTTGTTGGATCTTTTCTTAACTTCAAACCCCGACTTGTACACTGTCACCGTGAAGCCGCCGTTAGGAACGTCTGACCACAACCTTATTTCGGCACTGAACAAACTACCAATTAGTGCTGAAGAGCCTCCTAAACCACGCAAGGTATGGCATTATACATCAGCTAAGTGGGAGGACCTAAGGACCATTTTCGAACCTTTCCTTGGCGGGACGTTTGTTTTACCTCTGATGATCCACCCATCTGTGCAACAGAAATATCGGAGGTTATCCTTACTGGTATGGAAGCCTTCATCCCTTTCTCAAAAAAGTGCCTTTCTAACGGCAAGCCTTGGTTTACCAAAAATTGCGAACGAGCTGTTAAATCAAAAAATTATTTCTACCGACAATGGCGTAAAAATCCTACCGCCGAAAATCTTTGTTAACGCTCGAAACCAATGCAAGCAAACGATAAACCAAAGCAAAGAAGCACACAACCAGAGGATCAGAGACAAACTTCTTGAATGTCCTAGCGGCTCAAGATCATTTTGGTCGGTAGCTAAGGCCGTCAGTCAGAACTTTACCAAGTCAACCATTCCACCTCTAACACGTTCTGATGGCACCATTGCGACCAAAGCACAGGAAAAAGCAAACTTACTGGCGGAACTTCTCTTCACATTCAACGGTAAATTTTCAGGGAAGTACTCCACCGAACATTACCCCTGTAGAATCGAGAATGCCCGAGATTGTTTTTCGCCACCGCCATGTTAGACGAATCTTGAGGAGTCTCGACACTAAAAAGGCTTCTGGCCCTGACGATATTCCAGTCATTGTAATTAAGACATGCGCTGACGAACTGACACCGGTATTTTGTAGGCTTTTTAACTTATCCTACATAAAAGGAATATTTCCTTCTTGCTGGAAAACTGCGAGAGTCCAGCCCATACCCAATAAAGGCAAGAAGACTTTGCCAAACAACTATCGTCCAGTCGCATTGCTCTCGGTTATATCAAAAGTTATGGAGAAGGCTGGCTATCAACGAAAAATTACTAAAATACCTGGAAGGCTTCAACATTATTAGTGACCGCCAGTATGGATTCCGTAAGTCTAGATCAACAGGAGACCTTCTCGCTTATGTTACTCATGTTTGGAACAACGCAATAGAACACCATGGGGAGTCCCGGGCGGTAGGCTTTCGACCGAGTATGGCATGAGGGGCTCCTAACTAAAGTGAGAGCATACGGAATGCCGGTTCAATTTTGTTCATGGCTGTCGAGCTTTCTTAAAGACCGTTCTCTGCGAGTGGCGATGGACGGATTTCTTTCAGACACATTTAACATCAACGCCGGAGTCCCTCAAGGTTCTATTTTGTCGCCCACCCTTTTCTTACTATACATTAACGATCTTTTGGAAAAAACTTAAAATCCTATATATAGCTTCGCTGATGACAGCACACTTGTTTCATCTTTTACCTTGGATGCTCGGACATCGGCTGCTAATGCACATCTCTATAGGCAGCAAGAGGTCTCACATCTTAACAAAGACCTGGAAGAAATTCTGTCTTGGGGTGACAGTAACCAAGTAGAATTTAACGCTAAAAAGACCCAGGCGGCAGTTTTTTCTAAAAAAGTTAATGTTGAAGAACCGGATATAGTTATGGCGGGACACTCAATTCCTTTGGCTTCATCAATTAATTTATTTGGCGTAAATTTGGATAGTCATATGTCTTGGCATAGTCACGTTGCGGCCATTGCTAGGGCAGCCTCGCAGAAGCTTGGAATACTTTTCCGAACAAAGAACCTCTATACAACCCAGCAACTTTTGATGCTCTATAAAGCCCAAATTCGACCATCACTGGAGTACTGTTCGCATATTTGGGGCTCTACTCCTAAACATACCCTGAGATTGCTAGATTCCATTCAAAGAAGAGCCATTCGCTTGATCGGTGACCATAGTCTGACAAACAATCTGGAAAGCCTTGAACATCGAAGGCAGGTTGGCGACTTGAGTCTATTTTACAAATATTTTCATGGCAAGTGTTCAACTGAGGTTGCCCGCTTGATACTACCCAGAGCGGTGCATGGTAGAAATATACGACGAGCCACTGCAGCCCACCAGTACGTGGTTCAGCTTAGTGTCCCTCGAACGACACTGTTTCAAAATTCTTTCATCTGGAGAACGTCATCACTCTGGAACGACCTCCCTGAGATCGCGTTCCCCAACGAGTATAATCTCCAAAGATTCAAGACCAATGTGAATCGTTTCCTGCGCACACGTACCGCTCCTAGAGCGCCATAAAGGATTTATCCTGCAGTGCTGTGCCTTATCATAAAAAAAAAAAAAAAACTAGGTTGATATGACCGGCAATTTGACAAAATCAATAGAATTCTAATGTGCAAGTGAAACGGCAGTAAATGTGTTAGCCTGGAAACTAATTATAATACTGTGCTTCCGACTACAATCGTCAAAAGAAAGCATAAAACAGAGAGATAAAAAGTTTCTGTGGCAAAACCATCTTTGATTGCAATTAACAACAAGTACGGTGTTGGTCATCCTAATATTTCTTCACGTGGAAAAAAGTGGTACTGATGCCTTTTTACTCATATCATTTATATGGCTATTGAAAATGAATTTGTAGTTTACAAGAGAACTCACCAGAGAGCAAAGAAAATCTCCATAAAGAAGTTCCAAGTGGATGTGGCTTATCCTTATTTGCAAAAGTGTGTATGATGTTTGGTCGAGGACGACCTTTCCATTTGCCATCCACATCCCGCAGTAATACCGCAGATGGTGTAAGATATGATGATATTATTCATGGAATCAGAAAAGTAGAAAGGCATAGAAGGTGCCAACAAAGTAATTGTGAAAGCAAACCTCATACTTTTTGCTCAAACTGATATGTTTCGCTCTGTGTACTATCATGCGTTAACGAATTTTACAAGAAAAAGACGAAATTTAAAATTTTGTAACATTGAAATATATTTTAGAGTTCCCAGGAAACCATTTGTTCCTAATATAGATACTATTTGAACCAAATACAAAACATATACATGGATGTAAAACATTTTAATTGAAACACCTTTTTGCATATAAATTATAAAAAATTCCCATTTTGTTACGTCGATTAATATGGTAAACATTTTTAATATCGCAATAGCCCTTTTTTTTACTTTATTATTTTATTCTCAATTTTATGGCTCCTGACTAATTTAATGAGTTCATAGGCGATGCGCATATAATTACCTTAACTAATTCTTTCAAAATGAAAAATCTATTTTATCAATAAATCAATATGTAGAACAAATCTAGTAATAAGCTGTGTGTTCAATATGAAACAACATCGGCATCCGTTTTGTACCCTTTTTAAATTTTGCTGTTACAATGCCATTTCATTTGTTACCATTTTTCCCATGATAACTAATTTTATAATAATAATATATTATATCATATCAAAATTTTCCTAATTATGATGCCGCACCAAAAATGAATTGAACCCCTTCATTGATATTTAATTTGAAATTTTCTTGGGTATTCCATAAATCAGTGATAAGTTAGTTGTTGTTGTTGTTGTTTGTCCATATTATTTGTTTGAAACAAAAATACATACGAACTAGAATTTTGGACACACTAATAAAGTTTTTTCTCTGCAACTGTTAAATACTGAAGGTAACCCTGTCACGAATACCATGAACTGTATCACAAATTGATTTGGTTCTAAAACAATTTAAAATGGCTTGGTCTCAAATTCCTTTTTTTTATGATTTTATTTTTCTAGCATGTAAGCATTCATTTCCTTCAAATATATTTTATGTCCTTTAAAATGGTGTCTGCGGATATATTTCAATGAATGTGCAATACAAAATTGTTTTCTTGTTCCTCTGCAATATCTCGCCTAACGAGTAATTCATTGCGACAAATTAATAAATAGTAATGGAATATCTCTTGACTTTGAGGAATTATAATTTACTTTATGGGATCAATTCTGATTCTGACCTCAGTGCTTGACGTGACGAGACTTTGGCGTCTCTTTCCTATGCAGTTATTGCTATGCCGATACTGCCTTTATAATCTACATACATTTTTAAATGAAAAAATTATATTTTTCGTACTAAAACCAAATTATGTGCAAAAATATTTGAGGTATTCCAAGTTTATTAAAAAAACAAAGATGAAAAAAAAACTTTAAACTTTAACATCTTGTACCTCTATTATTGTAAAGTACCACTGAATTCGGTAACTTCGCTGTAACGGTATATCACTATAAAGTTATAGTTGTACGTAAGGACTAAAATTACAGTGGACTCCAAATTTCCTATCCTGTAACGCCAGACGTACCAATGCAAAAATATATTTAATAGGTAATCAAATGTATGATAGAAATAATAATAATAATAATCTCTATTTCTGTTTACAAGAAAATACAGGGGTTATTTGGAGAGTTGAACAAAATACCTACCTCATAGTTCAACTTTCTTTAAAGCAGAATAGGCGAAGTGCAAATATGGATCGCATCTAAGCAAGGGCGGTTTTACGGGGGGGGGGGTAATAGGGTAATTACCCCCCTCATGAATTTAGAATTTTAAGCATCATCATTGAAAAAAGGGCGTGGCACCCAAAAATTTTTCGCCTGCGGCGCTATTTTTTTCCTGCCATACTTATTTTCTGGTTACTTTTTTAAAAAAAAATATTCGGATTTCAAATTACCCCCCCCATGTTGAAAAGCTAAAACCGCCCTTGCATCTAAGTGATATTCATCCTGATCGACTTAGACATGAATTTTATCGAAAAGTGGGTAAGAAACAGCATTTTTTGGGTTCGTAGGCATATAGCTATGTACTCATATGGACTTTCATTTTCGAAGCTTAATATTTTAATTTAAAGTAGTTATATGTTTATTAATTACATCATAGATTACTTCGCAAACAGGTGTGTACAGAGATGGGTTGTGAATTTTACAAATATAAATCTTGTTTTCCAAAAACAGGCTTCATGCAACTTCCTTCAGCTCTCAATATTAAACCACCTCGCCTTAGACAGCTTGTGTGATATTCTATCTCGTTTTCGAATTCCGTAAATGAGGCGTAAACAGAAGTTTTGTGCTTTTAAAATTTTTTATTTCTCATTAGTTGTTAAGCAATTTCCATAAACTAGGTCTCCGTGGTTAAATACTAAGGGACGAGAGAGTTACAAAGCAAAATTTTAAGATTTGTGGATAGCTCATGACGGCAACTATAAAGAAGTTTTATTCTAACACATGCCCTATATGTGCTAAGCTGATATGCTGTTCGAGCCTTAAAGCATATCGAAAACGGCACCCCAGTTTTTCGCACGGTCTTCAACAGGCAGAAAAGGATCACTAATTTCTACTATTATTGAGTTTTTGACAACGTTTACGTCGTTTCCTTTCCAAATATCATTACGCAGTGTTCTAGAGAAACTGTTTGAAGCCTGTTGAGATCTTCGCTACTAGCTTGACATCCCTCAAAAACGTCTTCTTTTTTAAAAAATAATAAGTAAGTATAAAAATCTTTAAAAAATCCTTTACTTGTCAGATGGAGTAGATAAATATAACATACAGTTCTGTTCTTAGGTATGTCTGCGCTTACCCTATGCTGACGAGAACCAATAAGTTCGAAACCGGTCCATAGGTAGCAGCATCCTACCAACAGAAAGGTCTTCCTTTCTTGGCAGTTTTAAGCAATCAATTTAGTGTAGCGCTAACTGTGTTAGCCAAATACGGCCTTATAGTATAATGTTTTTAAATCAGATGGCTAGAAAATATTTTCCTAATTAGTATGTTATATAAGTAAGTATACCTGGATGTCGTCAGCATACTTGCGTAACGTGAAATTCTCAATAGCGTTTGGTAAGCATGAGGTGTATATCGTATATAGTAGGGGGGGGGGGGGGTGTGATGACAGAGCTTTGTGGTACTCCCGTAGTTATATGTAGACTGCGGGACATCTCATCGTCGAGTTTGACGCATTGTCTTCGACCCTCAAAGAAACACCTAGAAAAATTAATAGTGCTAAGATTTACGCCGATTATATAGCCGTGTAGAATAGCCAGCAGCAATCGGAGGTCAAGAGTATCCAACGATGTTGAAGAATCCAGCAATGTCACTTCTCTTCAAAGTCCGTAGCACGAAATATGTCATCTGTTACGCCTGTCAAGGCTGTTAACGGTAAAGTCGAACAGTGGTGCAGCTACATCGAAAAACTTTTCCAAGACGAGAAAGCAGGCATCCCCGAACAATATACACGGAAAGGCCTAGATATAACTAAAGAAGCAGTACAACATGCAATCTCGAAATCAAAAAATAGAAAAGCTGCAGGGCCAGATAGAATCTACTCGGAAGTCATTAAAATCTATAAAAAAGGAGGAATCACTAAGCGTCATCGTCATAGTGAAGCTTTTCAATATGATCTACCGATCGGGCGTCATTCCTTCCGATTGGCTTCAATCAACATTTGTAACGCTTCCAAAAGGGAGCTCAGCAAAAAGATGTAGCGATTATCGACTTATCATTCTGATGAGTCACTTTCTTAAAATCTTCCTGAAGATCATCCATAAGCGAATATATGCACAGTGTGAGTCCTTTATGGGCGAATCTTAGTTCGAATTTCGTAATGGGTTCGGCACGAGAGAGACTTTGTTTGGTATTAAAGTGTTGGTTTAAAGGTGTGGGGATGTCTCTGTTCCTGTCTATACCTGCTTCATAGACTATGAGAAGGCCTTCGACAAAGTGTAACATTAAAAACTGATGAAAATCCTTAAAGAAGTAGGCCTGGACGATAGAGACCTCAAGATAATAGCAAATCTCTACTGAAACCAAACCGCACAAATCAAGGTAGATCAACAAATGTCAGACAGAGTAAGAATCAGAAGGGGTGTTCGACAGGGCTGCATCCTTTCACCACTGCTCTTTAACATTTACTCAAACAAAATATTCGAAAATGCCCTGAAGAAATTTCCATTAATGGTATAAACATAAACAATCTTAGGTACGCTAACGACACCGTTATATTCATGAACTCCCTGAAGGGTCTTTAGATTTTACTGAATCAGATGGCTGACAACAGTGCAGAATTCTAATTAAAATTAAACACCAAAAAACTAACTGCATGGTGATTAATACGAACCAGGTTGATAATGGTATACTTCAGATGCAGAATCAGCAAATCGAACGCGTCCAGTCATACACATATCTGGGATGCCGGGTTAACGAGGACTGGGATGGTATGCAGGAAGTTCGTGCTCGAATTGAGCAGGCCAGAGCTTCATTTGTGAAAATGAAGTCCTTGTTGTGCTGCCGAAGGTTGTTGCTCTCCGTTCGAATTAGAGCGCTACGTTGCTACGTCCTTAGTATTCTCTATTATGGAATTGAGGCGTGGCCTCTGACAGACGCCATGTGCAAGATACTCGAAGCTTTCGAGATGTGGACATATCGACGGATGTTGAAAATACCCTGGGTGGACAGAGTGCGCAATGTGGGTGTACTCACAAGAATGTCAAAAGAGCTTAAAGTCATGATCATACTTCAAGAACGAAAGTTGGAATACTTCGGACACATTCTCAGAAACGAAAAATACAGACTTCTCAAGCTGGTAATAGAAGGAAAGTTTGAAGGCAAGTGAGGACCCGGTCGTCGAAGAACATCTTGGCTGAAGAATCTGCCACAATAATATGGCGAAACCACGACAAATCTCTTTAGAAAAGCAGTCGACAAAGTATAGATAGCGCTGATGATTGCCAACGTTCGTAGAGGACAAGACACTTAAAGAAGAGGAAGGCTGTAGAACATGCACGAATCTTCCTAGAACCAGATTGCGTCTCAGGCAGAATGTAGTTTTTTTCTACATGCTCTGTTAGTTGTTCAGTGATTACTTTTTCAATGATTTCTGATAAACAGGACAGAAAGTTAATCGGACCGAAATTTTTATATTCACATTAGATCATTGCTTTTTGGAAATGGCACAACCAGAGCCCTATTCCATCCAAGCTAAACAGAGATTAAAATACAGAAAATAATGACGCGCTTGAAGAATGTCAGTATATACAGACAACATAGTTCAATTAATTTAATATTTAGACCGTCATAAAATTTGGTTTGTGATTTTATATTGGAAATAATTTTTAAGCAATAATAATAATAGTGATTTATTAGTTGTCAAGCTCGGTGTCTTTATCCTTCAACTATATCTTCCTCCTTCCGGAACCTGACTTGCTTATAATTCGCCGGAAATCTTCGATTTTTAACAGAATTTTTGCTTACTATCAGTTTCGCAACAACTTCTTCAATCTAATCTCTTAAGGGCTCCATACCATTTGTTCTGTTTCATCCGTTCGAATCACACCGATTCGGACGACGGCTTCGAGTTTATAAATCCAGCTTAATCATCGCCGCCAGAACTTTCTTCCTATACACTGCCAAGAAAAACTTACATTTGACCGTCAGTGTCATAATGAGATGGGCATACTTGAGTTATGTGAAGAGAATACCGAGGATGTTCCCATAGAAACTGCCAATACAGTATTTTTAACCTAGCTTATAAATGTATGTAAAACTTGTTCAATTATCATTCTTCTCTTTATCCCTTAAACCTGTAACACTGAATAAATTGTTTTTTAAAAACGGTTTTTCGACTTTTTAAAATTTAACTGGCGCAGTCGGTAGGATTAGTGCAGTTTTCGGTTCGAATTAATTCACGGCATCGGGTCCGGTTCGATCGCAGGGAATTGATCCTCAAAGAACCTCAACGCAGAGTCAGCAGTGTCCATCAGGCCAAGACGAGAGGAGAGTCACCGTGTAGACAGGAGGACGTTGGTAAGCCAAGTGTTTATCCTGTTTTTCACATTTTTCCCTGTTTAGGAAAACCTCGAAGGTTAGTTTTCAGGATCGTCCCCGAATAGGCCGTATCCTGTAGTTTTAAGTGAAAACAAAGAAAATTTTGAATCAAAAAGAAATTGCAAAAATAATTTTTCAAACATTATTATTGATAAACTATGGTTTTACTATTATTTAATGAAACTATTTTAAGAAAAAGTATTTATATCTACTTTCTATATTATTTACAGCCGCAGACTATATTATAGTTTTATGAGCGAAAATAACGAAATAGACGTGGATCAACTCGTTTGTGATTTTTTCAAGAAACTTTCATTAAAACCTAAAAAACCAAAAATGGCAAATGCGCAAGAGCAACCATGGGTTGTTGCCCCTCAAACTTCTAATTTAAGTATGTTGAAAATGTACTTAGATATTATCCCCAACTATGACGGTGATGCAATCACCTTATCAAGTTTTATTTCTGCTTGTGACTTTATACAAACGACCTATGGTCAAACTAACGATCCGATTTTAAAAAATTATCTAATACGCGTAATCCAAACCGAATTAACTGGTCAAGTCGCAGACCGTCCATTTCTACTTTTGGCGATTTTATGTTTAAACAAAGTTGTTTAAAATTATCTTCTTCATTTCGTTATTCAATTTAGGTTCTGGTAAAAGCCCAGACTCTCGTATCGTTTGATCTTTTGTAGTGTGTCCCTGTTCTCTTCTTTTTTTTTGTTGGTGTTAAGTTAGCAACACTAAGTCAGCTGATTTTGCTGAAGAAGAGGGTTTGTCTTCCTTCAGAGTTCTAGCGGTCTTCATTTTATTTTCTGAAAACACCTTCAGAGAAGAAGGTCGAGCCCGTCGCCGATGGGCCATTTTTTTAAAAGACCACGAGGACTCACCCCCTTTTAGAGGTAAGCTTCTTTAATTCCTTCTGTTCTTTTGGTTATTTTGGTTAGTTGTTTTGTGGGAATTCAGTGGGTAATTAGTTTTTTTTTGTTATTTTTAGGGGCTTGGGTTGTTATTGGGTTTTCACCATATGTAAGGTTAAGGAACCACATGTGCTCTAACCAAGGACATTGAGCCTACGAGCCACCTTAAAAGTGCTTCCAGGGTTTTTTTAACAAGCCGAAGCCCACCTGCCCAGCTGGAGGAGCTGCCGCAGCAGAAGCGAGCAGGCTGGTATAGTCGCCCAGACTTTTTGATAGAACAATAACTTAGTTGCGTATAACTCATCATTCATCCATAAAATTTCATAACTTCAATTACTTGAAGTCAATTTAAATGCTCTTTTAATAGAAATTAATTTAATCTACCGTTTTAAAATTTAATCAAAGAAAGTTTTTTAATGTAAGGCTATCCTGGCAAGAGGTAACACTGTTATAACCATACTTCCTTGAAAGATTTAAAAGGTTCAAGAATCTTCGTAGGTTATACCCCATATTATTTAAAATCCTTGCGTCCGGAAAGGCTGTCTTTTCCTTCATTCCTTTTCTTGTCAATACTAAATTTAAATTTTCTCTTAACATATAAATTTTCTGTTAACATAAAAACTTAACAAACCTTTTTGTTATCGGGTAACTTTTTCAATTTAATAAAAACTTAATTGTTTGTGTGGGAAAACTTTGGTTTCATTTATTGCATAGATTTTTCAGTGGAAGTGATATACGGTATATTTTTCCTGGTTTGGACTTCAATCAAACCAGGTGGCGCCCAAGGCAAACCAAAGACGGAGGGAAGGTGTAAGTATATGGATCACGACCTAGTGCCTCCACATAAAGAGCTACCGTCTGCAGATAGTGACAACCTGTTGTCAATGACAAAAGTTTGCCATTGTCAATTGCCAGTAGGTTGTCGTAATGAATTAAATACTTGGAACTTGATTAAAAATGCTCTTCAAAATTGTTTCGGAGATAATAGAAGCTTAGAATGTTTAGAGCAGGATCTCTTTTTGGCGAGACCAAACAAAGGTGAAAGCATTTTAGATTTCGCCCGACGTTTACGAATTTTAAGGAGTCAACTTGCCCAAAATTTAACATTAATACCCAAGCCAAACTGAAATAATTTATCTAACTCAATATGAAAAAATTACTTAACGCACTTTTATTCGCAGCCTTAACGGACCATAGCAAAGCATAATACGTTTACGAAATCCCACAGATTTAGTGACCGCAATAATACTAATCACCGAAGAAGAAAATTTTCAGTATACGCAAAATTTATTTAGGGCTCCGCCACAAAGTGAGCATAAGAATTCACAACAAATCTATGTACCTAACCAAAACCTTACGCGTAGACCTCAAAATCAGATGAACTACAGAGCGGTAGCACCAAACTTCAATCAACCAATTAATAACCGATATCAAAATAAATATTTTCCAAATAATCAATACCATGGTAATATCTATCAAAATCATAGATTTCCCAGTCAGCCAATAAATATACAACCCAGAGATTTACCGCCGAGACGCTTTCCTACTAATAGAGAAGTATTTGGACCACAAAAAAATGTTTTTAAACCTACCGGGCAAGTGCCAAATACTAAACCCGAACCTATGTCGACAACTTCTAGAAATCCAACAGTAAGACAACCCTATTAAGGAAATAACTAAAATAATCAGTTTAGAGCAAACGGTCCTCGTAATTTCGTATCACAAGAATTATTTCAAATCGAAAATCAATGCGATAACTCAGAATATATAGAAATTGAACAAAATAATGAGGCCGCAGGCCAAACCTCACGAATATTATTTGAAACTGAAGAACCCGAATTTTACGAATACCACGGAGAAGACTATTTTAACGCGAAACCTAATAATGAACCTTACGATGGTTTTGGCGACCCAATCGATCATTACGAAAATTTTCAGAATACGGGCCTAAACAACGATCGGATATATCCTTTACCGAAGTGCATACAGAAATAAATAGCAATTTACCATATATTCAAATCCATAATCCACCTATGAAACTTCTTATTGACACCGGTTGTTCTCAATCCATGTTGCGACCAATAATTGCCGAAAAATATCTCCCCGAAAAAATATTCACTTTCCCAAGTAAAATAAGAACAGGAATAGGCGAAAAAATTT
Source organism: Polydrusus tereticollis (assembly GCA_963920685.1). NCBI lineage: Eukaryota > Metazoa > Arthropoda > Insecta > Coleoptera > Curculionidae > Polydrusus > Polydrusus tereticollis. The sequence goes on from OY987333.1 coordinate 99,598,048, forward strand.
GTACGTTTCAAGGCAAATATTCCTGCACCAAAAGAATTAAGAACTAATAAATATTATTTTTACTTTGTTTGATTTTAATACATTTTTCGATGGCATATTAGGTCTAAATGAAATTCAAAAACTTAACTTTATTATTGATTTTAAAAATAATTGTTTAGTAAATCAACAAGCTGAAATTCCCATACTGTATCCTAATTCGCAGAACGAAACATTTACAATTTGCATTAATTCTAACGGAGTAGCCTCAGTTCAAGTTCCCATATCTGTTTACAACGGTGATATTATAATTCCCGAATGAATAGGAATAATCTTTATTTCCCCGAAACCTTGACCGTGGCAAAGCAAGGTATTGCGAAAACGGAAATTTATAATTTTTCTGACGAAAGCATAACTTTAAACCTCTCAGAACCTATGCAATTCCGTTCCCAGACGTGATAAAGGAGAACTTTGAATTTTTCCACATAGAAAACTTCTTACCTAATTATATAAAACCAAGAAAAAATATTAAAGCCGATATTTCCAAATTAATTCGTATAAATCATTTAAACACAGAAGAACAGAACGAAATATTAAAGCTATGTCGTGAATTCTCTGATATTTTCCATAAAAACAACGAAAAACTAACTTTTACAAATAATGTTAAGCACGAAATCAAAACAACCGATGAAATCCCGATACATACAAGATCTTATCGATATCCATTTGTTCACAAAAAAGAAGTGCAAGAACAAATAAATAAACTATTAGACGACGGTATAATTCGCCCAAGTCACAGCCCCTGGTCCAGCCCAATTTGGATCGTACCTAAGAAATTAGAAGCCAGTGGCAAACAAAAATGGAGAATGGTCTGTGATTATCGAAAAATCAACGAAAAGACTATCGACGATCGCTACCCCTTACCCAACATAACCGGTATATTGGATAAATTAGGTAGATGCACTTATTTTTCAACCCTTGACCTTGCGTCAGGTTTCCATCAAATTGAGATGGATTCCGTTTCTATAGAAGAAACAGCCTTTAATGTCGAAAATGGGCATTACGAATCCGTAAGAATGCCATTTGAGCTTAAGAACGCACCCGCGACCTTCCAAAGGGTGATGAATAACGTTTTAAAGGACCTGCAGGGCACCATATGTCTTGTATATATGGATTATGTTATCATTTTTTCAGCTAGCTTGGAAGAACATAGCAATTTTAAGACGGTTGCGTGAAGCGCGACTTAAAATACAACTCGATAAATCGGAGTTTTTACGAAAAGACGTCGAATTTTTAGGACACGTGACAACAGCTGAAGGTATTAAGCCAAATCCGCGAAAAATTAAAGCAATTAAAAAATTTCCAATACCAAAAACGGTAAAAGAAATAAAATCATTTTTAGGTCTTTTAGGATAATACCGCCGATTTATTAAAAATTTTTGCAAAATTGACGAAGCCCTTCACTAAATAAATGTCTAAAGAAAGGCGAAACTATCGAACATGACTCAGAATTTATAGAAACATTTGAAATTTGTAAAAATATTCTTTGCAATGACCTATTCTGCAATATCCTGATTTCGAAAAACCTTTTAATCTAACATGTGACGCATCAAATTTCGCTATTGGTTGTGTATCAAGTCAAGCAAAAATAGGAAGTGATCTTCCAATCGGATACGCATCTCGCACATTAAATTCAGCCGAGATCAATTATAGTACCATTGAAAAAGAATTACTTGCAATTGTATGGGGCTCAAAATATTTTAGGCCATATTTATTTGGAAGGAAATTCACCATAGTCAGTGACCATAAGCCACTACAATGGTTATTTAGTCTTAAAGAGCCCAATTCTCGCTTAGTAAGATGGCGACTTAAGCTTGAGGAGTACAACTATGAAATTTTTTATAAAAAAAGTACGCAGGATACAAACGCAGACCCTCTCTCTCGCGTTGAAATCCATATGACTGAAAATGAATCGTTAATAGGTAACCCAGGCGAAATTGAAACAGAGATCGACCAATATCTGCAAACCAATACACACTTGAAGATTTAGATAAATTAGATCAAATCTTTAAAGTTAACCAACCACCATTAAATGATTATAATGAAATATTACAACTACCCGACGCGCGAGAACCTGACGAAAATGAAACGGTTCATTCTGCCGTTGAAAATCTCATACTTGACATACCCTACACAGAAAATGCAGTTAACTACTATACCAATCAAATAGTTATTTACTATAAAAAAGCCAATACCTATCATGTAATTAATTCAAATCCTTTCAAAATAAAACACCGAAAAATTGTTAACCTAACCCAAAATTTTGAACGTGAAATCAAATTTTTCAAGGAACACGTTGATCCGAAAAAACTACATTGTATATATCTACAAAACTCGGATATTGATTTGTTGCCTAAAGTAAGTACTATACTCTCCAAGACGTTCAAAAACCATTCATATAGATTATTAATTTCCAAGAAATTAATGACTGACGTCACCGACTTACAACGAAGAAAAGACTTACTTACACAGTCATTATCACGAAAAAACGTGTCACCGCGGAATCAATGAAGTCTTAGCCGATCTTAAAACATTATACTTTTGATCAGGTATGAAGACTGATATTACCGAATATATTAACATTTGCGAAATTTGCCAACAAGCAAAATATGATAGACACCCACCAAGAATTAAATTTGCTTTAACGCCAACCCCTTCAGAGCCACTAGAATCTATTCACGCAGACACATTCCAAATCCTAAATACAAAATTTCTCACAATAATTGATGTTTTCCTCGATACGCACAAGCGTACCCCCTTGAACCCGCTTGTACCGCCGAAATTGTCCTCGATAGACTTATAAATTTCATAACACATTTTGGTGTACCACATCAGATTCCTTGCGATAATGGACCAGAGTTTAAAACATCATTTCTAACGGACTTTTGTAAGTTACACAAAATTAATTTACATTTTACCACCCCCGGAAATTCCAATAGCAACAGCCCTGTCGAACGTCTTCATTCTACCCTTTTAGATAACTTCAGAGTAATGAAGCTAAAAGACCCAAAATTAAGTATTTAAAAAACTATGCAGTATGCAGTTCTTGGATATAATAATTCTGTTCATAGTGTCACCAAACAAAAACCATTTGACGTAATTAACGGACGCTTAAAATCAATCGATCCATTCGATTTAACCGATGAATTGATTCTAAATCAAGTTATAATAGATAGGCGCGAAAAACTTAAACATTTGTATAATCAAATACACCAAAACTCGCTTAATGAAAAAACACGCGTAATCGAAAAACCTAGTTGTAGTTTTGCTCGTGACGATGTCGACTCTAACAATTTGCAATAATATCAGCATAACCGAGATAAAATCTCCCTTACTCCCATTTCATTTAGGAAAAGCCCGAGTAATTGAGAGCAAGCATACTTTTATTCGTTTTATTGAAATATCTCATATTAAAAATCAGTTAAAAGATATCGATAAGTTTTACCAAATCATGGAATTTAGTCTTAATTAATCTAGTTATAGGAATAACATTGCGCTTTTACGTAATCTGCTTATACACGCTAAACACTTAATAATAAATGTAAAAACTAAGACTAATAATATTACATCGCATAAACGCGAAAAACGAGGTTTACTAAATGTTGTAGGTAAAGCCTATAAATGGCTTTTTGGCACCTTAGATAGTGATGATGGCGAAAGATTTGATAATGCTATCTCTATTTTAGAAAAGAACCAAAATTCTGTAGACCACGAAATTTCTCTTCAAACATCTCTAACAAAAGAGCTTATTAATAACTATAATAAAACTATCACTCTCCATAGCTTCAACCAAGATTTAATTAAACGTAGATTGCAATTTTTCCAATTTGATGTTAATAAAACAATTGATGATATTTCAGCATACTTAAGAGCCCAAAACACTATACATGAAATAATATTATACTACAGTAAAACTTCTCATTTCGGCCACCCGTTAAAAACGGTCACCCCTCTAAACGGTCAGTTTTGGCTTCTTAAAATAAATCTTATAGCATTTTTAATAATGAAAGTCCCCTCGAATACCGAAACACTTCTAAAACGGCCACGGTCACATGAATCCGTAACTTTTAAGAAAATTACCTTGAATTTTTACTCTTAATTGCGGTCGTCTCGACCCTTCTGGGAATGTTTGCACCCAGCCGGTACTTTATTACTGGTACTATTGGAAATACCGGAGAATGATAAAACCTAATTATGTAAATGGGTTTTTAAGTACGTACAAATATAATTTGTTAAATCTTAAGATGTTTTCATAAAAGGTAAAATTTTATTCAGTTGCATTTTAACAGCACAATAGTCGATCATGTCTCTGAAACGTAAACGTTTATCTTTTAAATAAAAGTTCGAAATCATCGCGGATAGTGAAAAATATGGTATCAGTGCTCGAAAGATAGCGGAAAAGTTTGGTGTTGGAAGAACGCAAGTAAATGATATTCTAAAAAGTAAAATTGAACTGAAAAAACTTTATGAAGAAGGAGGAGTTAATGCAGATCAAAAACGGAAGTTTCCAAAAACAGACGGACTTGCGATTGACCAAATGGTTTATGAATGGTTTTGCAAAGCAAGAAACAAAAACATCCCAATATCCGGACCACTACTAAAGGAAAAAGCTCTGGAAGTGTCAGAAAATTTGAAAAATTGTGATTTTAAGGCATCAAATGGCTGGTTAGATAGATTCTGCAAAAGACATGACATCAATTTTAAAACAATTTCTGGTGAGTGTGCTGATGTGGATGAAGTGAGTGTTCAAGATTGGTTCACTAAGTTAAAATTAATTATCAAGGATTATGATGATAAAGATATTTTTAATGCAGACGAAACAGGCCTTTATTATCTCGCAATGCCAAACAAAACTTTTGCCAGCTAAGCAACGAGTGACAATTTTTTTTTGCAGTAGCATGGATGGTGAGAAGGAGACCCCATTAGTTATAGGAAAAAGCAAAAATCCGCGATGTTTCAAAGGAGCACATGTAGACAAATTACCATTAGAATGGGTCTCCAATAAAAAAGCTTGGATAACAACAGAGATAATGATTTCCTGGCTAAAAAAATTTGACACCAAAATGAAAAAACAAAGAAGCAAAGTACTTTTATTTTTGGATAACGCAAGTTCTCACCCGAAAATACAACTGGAAAATGTTCGAATTGTTTTTCTGCCTCCAAACACTACATCTTACTGCCAGCCATTAGATCAAGGCATCATACAAAATTTTAAAATGATATACAGAAAATATTTGATAAAAAGACTTTTAACTTTTACTAACACCGCTACCGAGGATGCGTTTGAAAAAGCAGAAAAGACCATAAATTTGTCAAGTGCTATGGTATGGATTGTTGCAGCATGGAAAAATGATTCATCTAAAACGATTAAAAAATGTTTCCAAAAAGCTGGATTTATAGAAATCATCCAAGAGAATGAGATTTTTGAAGAAGAAGACGATATTTCACTAAGTCAGTTGTTTTCCGGTATCCCAGGAAATCCAAACCTGGAAAATTATCTTCAAATCGACTCAAACATTTCAACGGAAAATCCCAGTATGGAGATACAGGAAATAATTCAGGAGTTTACCAGCCAATCTGAAACTACCGAAAATGAAGACTGTGAAAGTAAAGAAAACCAGGAGGTTTTTAGTTCGTCTTTAAAAAGCATGAGTGAAGTTTGTGAAAAAATAAGAGACGTACAAAATTTTTTATTAGGCAAAGAAAATGGCAATTTGGCCATTGATATTTCAAATATCCTAATGAAATGTGAAAATGAAGCAGCAAAAATTAAAATTAAAAATATGAAACAGACTTCCATTGAATCTTTTTTTCACAAAGCATAATTTTTTTCGTATGTAGTGCACATTTTTAAACATTATTATGTATACATATTATGTGGGAGTTATGAAATAAACAGTTATGTCTATATATTTACAGTTCATATTACATAATAACGTATGTGTTTGTAATTAGCCTTTTATTAATTAATGGAGTTGAATTTTATTCACATGACACATATGTTATATGTAGATATGTAATTTATTTTTTTCCTTCCCCTCAAAAACGGTCACCCCCTCAAACGGTCAATTTGTAATGAAATTTTTAGTGGCCGCTATTGAGAAGTTTTACTGTATACTACAATTTCAGTTAATAAATTTCGTAGATGTCTTATTGACATACCCTGAATTTCTGTCCTGATCCGATATTCCAAATCCTCTAGGTTCTCAAGGGGTCTAGCATAAACCTTTTGTTTAAGATAGCCCCTTATGGAGAAATCAAGCGAAGTTAAATCAGAGGACCTTGCCGGCCAACGGGTTGGTCCGTTTGTTCCAAGCCAATTTTCTCCAAATCCGCCTATCAAATAGTTGGTTGCAATGCGTGAGTTATGTGCTGGGGCACCATCTTGTTGAAATATTATATTGTCCGTTTCCAGGAACATTATGTAAACTATGTTTAATCTGATTTTGCAGGAAGCCTAAATACATCTCCATATTTGAAGGCCCGTGGAAAAGAATTGGACCAATAATATTTGTTCCCATAATACCCAACCACACATTGACACCAAAACGCTCTTAAAAAGCACCATCCCTTACCAGATGCTGGTTTTCCATTGCCCAGTATCGAGTGTTGTTTCGATTTAACATACCCAGGTTAGTAAATCTTGACTCGTCCGTAAATAATATTTTGTGGTGGAAAGTTGCATTGTTATTAAGACTCGCTAAAAACCAATTAAAAGAAATCGAATCTTCACGGTCACAGAATATCAACAGCACGGCATTGGTTTAATATTCCACTAAGACTAATAATTAGCTAAGTTACCAAAATATTGATATGTATCAGGTTGTAAGAAAGAATTAGTAACATAATAAAAAGGGTTTTCAAGTACGGCAGATAATTTGAAGTAAAATAAATGTGTACCTAACACAAACATTAAAAATTTTCTCTTAAAATTCTTTACAATATAATAAAGCATATTACATCCTTAAATAACTAACTCACGGTAGTATTTCAAGGTATTTTGACATTTGGTACTTTCCATTAAAAATCATGAAAAAAAATTAGGCCGACTATTGCTAATGTCAAATAAATTTAAAACTGTCCTATGATATTCTAAATACACATTTCACCTCAATTTTATTAAAAGTTGAAAGAAAATAACCTAGTGTTACCATTTAAAAACGTCATAGGATAAAAACTTATGTCACGCGGCTAATACTCCGCCATTTTGAATTTGAGGAAACCGTATCCTACGCCGCCATTTTAAAAACAAATGACAACTTGTTATATGTCGTTGAAAAGAGAATTTAGAACTCTATTCGAAGATCTAAAAAAATATACAGAGTGTGATTTACAATAAGCGACCTTACCTCACTTCCGGTCTGACCGGTATTCAAAATACTTTTGATGGAAAGTTTGCATCTCCCTAAACCATATCTATTACTAAAATTTTAAATTCCTATGCTGAACAATTATTAAGTGAGGTTCTGTCAAACGATTTCATTGTCACGCGGTACCTATATTAGAAAATGAAGTGGCGAAAATGCGTAATACAGGTGTTGGTACAAATTAGGGCTCGCAATTGTATTCGAATAATTCGAATATTCGAATATTCGACTAGTCGACTATTCAAATAGTCGACTATTAGAAATTCGAATATTTGACTATTCGAATATTCGACTATTCGATATTCGAATATTTGACTATTCGAATATTCGACTATTCAAGTATCTATTCGACTATTTGAATATTCGACCATTCGAATATTTAACTATTTGACTTTGTTCGGATATATGTATGTTCGACTATTCGTGTTTTCTGTGAAACTGTAAATTTTAACGTAAAAAAGAAAAACAAAAATAAAATTATATATTCTTATTTAATTAAATAAACATAGGTACTATTATTATTTTAGTTAAAAACTGATTTTAATTTCATCATTTTACAAAGAGTTTTAAATTAGAAATATCGAATAATTCGATATTGCTATCAAATAGAACATCTGGAACCAAATTAAAAATAAATTTATTTCATGATTTTCCATAGGTTGTCAGCTGCTGCTGAAGAATGACGAAAGCAAACAATAGCAGAGAATTCCAAGTTTTGTCGCTTCTCTCTGACAAAAGACCATAAAAGCTCGTAGGGCTCGGAATTGTACTCGAATAATTCGAATATTCGAATATTCGACTAATTTAAATTCGACTAATTTAAATTCGAATTTTTTGTTAGTTAAAAAATTCGACTATTCGAATATTCGACTATTCGACTATTCGAATATTCGACTATTCGACTATTCGACTATTCGACTATATTCGACTATTCGAATTATTCGACTATTCGAATTATTCGACTATTCGAATTATTCGACTATTCGAATTATTCGACTATGTTCGACTATTCGAATAACATACCAAACGACTATTATTATTATATTATATCTGTACACCAGATACTGGCTGGCCAAGTTCTTCACGGACATTGTGCAATCTGGCAACGTCCCACCAGAATTCAAACGCTTACTGAAACCAGGTAAACCTGACGATAGTCCAAAAAGCTACAGGCCAATCGCTCTACTGTCTGTATCCTATAAACTACTGGAGAGACTTGTCCACAATAGAATCAGCTCAGAGATCCTGGAGACAATACCAGTTGAGCAGGCGGGCTTTCGGCCAAAACGATGTTGTGCAGACCAGGTCCTGTCACTTACCACCTATATCGAAGCGGGATTTCAACGAAAAATTAAAACCTCAGCTGCATTCATCGACCTCTCAGCAGCGTATGACACCGTATGGAAGGAGGGAATGCTCTGCAAACTTCTCAGAAAAATACCCTGCAAACGAATAACCCAATTGATATCGAACATGCTTGGTGATCGGACGTTTCAGGTTATAATGGGCACCGACATTAGCTCACCAAAGAAACTTAACAACGGCTTGCCACAGGGATCAGTGCTCGCTCCGCTCCTCTTCAGTTTATATATAGCGGACATGCCGGAAACAAGGTCAAATAAGTTCGGTTACGCCGACGACTGGGTGCTTGCAACAAGATGTAACTCAATCAAACTATCTGAGGAAATCCTAACAGCAGACCTGGAGACAATGAGTAAATACTTCCGCAAATGGAGAATCCAACCTAATGCTTCCAAAACAGAGGTCAGCTGCTTCCATCTCAATAACAAACTAGCCAGAGAAGAGCTTAACATACGATTTGAAGGTACCAAACTCACCCATAACAATACACCGAAATACCTGGGAGTGACTCTCGACAGAACACTATCATTTAAAGAACACCTAACTAAAACCGCCGAGAAATTAAAAACCAGGAATAACATAATACAGAAACTATGTGGTACCACCTGGGGTGCATCGGCTTCCACCCTACGTTGCTCCGCACTAGGACTTGTCTACTCGACAGCTGAATACTGTGCCCCAGTTTGGCTCAACAATCCGCACGTAAAGAAGGTGGACGCCCAACTGAATAACACCATGAGAATGATCGCTGGTGTCATTAAGTCGACCCCCACGCAGTGGCTCCCAGTATTGAGTCATATCCAGCCCCCAAAGCTGCGACGGATAAATGCCCTTACACGAGAGTACAAAAAGATCATGGAAAATAGAAATCTGCCAATACATCAAAATACTGAGGACGCTAACCACAATCGTCTTCGATCCAGAAATCCACCGACTAAAACGGCAAGTGCAGCAATTCAAGAGGAGTTCAACCTGCTGGGTCAATAGATTACATTAACCAACTTAATATTTGTTTGTGAACTCCTAAAGTTTGTTCTATTGACTTATGTGTAAATTAATTAGCTTTTAAGATTACTGTGTCTAAATTGCCATACGATAAATAAACCAAACGACTATTCGAATACTTATATTTTAAAAATTCCGAGCCCTAGTACAAATATGCATGTTTGAGATTTTAATAATACGCTCGTTGCGTAAAACCAGTATATTGTCTGAAATAGAATTATTTGTTTTAAACAGGTATCCTAACGGGTAAACTAAATCTTCATATAAAATAAACACCAGATGGTAGATGTTGGCTCACCCGACATCGCCCGGTGAAATACCATCGCATCGGCTTAGGTGGCGTGAAGTTGCTCTTTGAGCTAACGTTTCGTCACTGTGCCGATGTCTCCGATTTCCAGGGTGGGAAATATACAAAAATGCTATGATGATGGTTCCAAGATCAATATATTCCGGAGTTAAAAACGCCCCCCGATCGGATCTCCGGGTGGGGGCGGGTGCTGGCGCCTTATCAAGCGAGATTATCCAATCATCCACCATGTCCAGTAGCCATGCGGGTCCTTCGAACAATATTCTAAATGGAAATGGTGTGAAAACTGGAGTTGTTAAAAGATCCGAGATTAGCAACTTCCAAATTGACTTCTGCAATATAAGAGGACTGAACTCGAACATCAATGCAGTCCATCAGCATCTACAATCTACCAAACCTCATGTACTTGCACTAACCGAAACCAAAGTCAGATCATCGATTAGTACGGTCAGCTATTAATATCCTGGGTACGACTTTCATCACCGATTTAGGCGGAATTTTGGCCTTTGTCTCTTTGTCCGGAGTGATATTTCTTGTCAACGAGAGGAGACACTCGAGCCTAACGACTTTGATGTAATGTGGTTTAAAATATCAACGCAGAGAATTACTAAATTCATCTGCTGCCTTTACCGGCCGCCAAGTGATACCCATTATAAAGACTTGTTCTCCTCTCTTGCTAATACTGTCGACTTTTTGCAAACCCACCATCCCAATTCCGAAGTTGTCATCCTTGGCGACTTCAACGTTCATAATGTCAACTGGCTCAAATACTCAAACATGACTGACGAACAAGGTCGTGAAGCCGAATACTTTGCCATCAGCTCTGGCCTCACCCAGCTGGTGGGCGAACCAACTCGGATTCCAGACCGAGATTTTGCTGGTTTGTTGAATCTTTTCTTAACTTCAAACCTCCACTTGTACACTGTCACCGTGAAGCCGCCGTTAGGAACGTCTGACCACAACCTTATTTCGGCACTGGACAAACTGCCAATTAGTGCTGAAGAGCCTCCTAGACCACGCACGATATGGCATTATTCATCAGCTAAGTGGGAGGACCTAAGGGACCATTTTCGAACCTTTCCTTGGCGGGACGTTTGTTTTACCTCTGATGATCCATCCATCTGTGCAACAGAAATATCGGAGGTTATCCTTACTGGCATGGAAGCCTTGATCCCTTTCTCAAAAAAGTTCCCTTCTAACGGCAAGCCTTGGTTTACCAAAAATTGCGAACGAGCTGTTAAATCAAAAAATTATTTCTACCGACAATGGCGTAAAAATCCTAACGCCGAAAATCGTACCATCTTTGTTAACGCTCGAAACCAATGCAAGCAAACGATAAACCAAAGCAAAGAAGCACACAACCAGAGGATCAGAGACAAACTTCTTGAATGTCCTAGCGGCTCAAGATCATTTTGGTCGGTAGCTAAGGCCGTCAGTCAGAACTTTACCAAGTCAACCATTCCACCTCTAACACGTTCTGATGGCACCATTGCGACCAAAGCACAGGAAAAAGCAAACTTACTGGCGGAACTTCTCTTCACATTCAACGGTAAATTTTCAGGGAAGTACTCCACCGAACATTACCCCTGTAGAATCGAGAATGCCCGAGATTGTTTTTCGCCACCGCCATGTTAGACGAATCTTGAGGAGTCTCGACACTAAAAAGGCTTCTGGTCCTGACGATATTCCAGTAATTGTAATTAAGACATGCGCTGACGAACTGACACCGGTATTTTGTAGGCTTTTTAACTTATCCTACAAAAAAGGAATATTTCCTTCTTGCTGGAAAACTGCGTCCAGCCCATACCCAAAAAAGGCAAGAAGACTTTGCCAAACAACTATCGTCCAGTCGCATTGCTCTCGGTTATATCAAAAGTTATGGAGAAGGCTATTAACGAAAAATTACTAAAATACCTGGAAGGCTTCAACATTATTAGTGATCGCCAGTATGGATTCCGTAAGTCTAGATCAACAGGAGACCTTCTCGCTTATGTTACTCATGTTTGGAACAACGCAATAGAACACCATGGGGAGTCTCGGGCGGTAGCACTGGACATCTCCAAGCCTTTTGGCCGAGTATGGCATGAGGGGTTTCTAACTAAAGTGAGAGCATACGGAATGCCGGTTCAATTTTGTTCATGGTTGTCGAGCTTTCTTAAAGACCGTTCTCTGCGAGTGGCGATGGACGGATTTCTTTCAGACACATTTAACATCAACGCCGGAGTCCCTCAAGGTTCTATATTGTCGCCCACCCTTTTCTTACTATACATTAACGATCTTTTGGAAAAAACTAAAAATCAGCACACTTGCTTCATCTTTTACTTTGGATGCTCGGATATCGGCTGCTAATGCACATCTCTATAGGCAGCAACAGGTCTCACATCTCAACAAAGACCTGGAAGAAATTCTGTCTTGGGGTGACAGTAAACAAGTAGAATTTAACGCTAAAAAGACCCAGGCGGCAGTTTTTTCTAAAAAAGTTAATGTTGAAGAACCGGATATAGTTATGGCGGGACACTTGATTCCCTTGGCATCATCAATTCATTTATTGGGCGTTAATTTGGATAGTCATATGTCTTGGCATAGCCACGTTGCGGCCATTGCTAAGGCAGCCTCGCAGAAGCTTGGAGTACTTTTCCGAACAAAGAACCTCTATACACCCCAACAACTTTTGATGCTCTATAAAGCCCAAATTCGACCATCACTGGAGTACTGTTCGCATATTTGGGGCTCTGCTCCTAAACATACCCTGAGATTGCTAGATTCCATTCAAAGAAGAGCCATTCGCTTGATCGGTGACCATAGTCTGACAAACAACCTGGAAAGCCTTGAACATCGAAGGCAGGTTGGCGACTTGAGTCTATTTTACAAATATTTTCATGGCAAGTGTTCAACTGAGGTTGCCCGCTTGATACCACCCAGAGCGGTGCATGGTAGAAATACACGACGAGCCACTGCAGTCCACCAGTACGTGGTTCAGCTTAATGTTCCTCGAACGACACTGTTTCAAAATTCTTTCATCTGGAGAACGTCATCACTCTGGAACGACCTCCCTGAGATCGTGTTCCCCAACGAGTATAATTTCCAAAGATTCAAGAACAACGTGAATCGTTTCCTGCGCACACGCACCGCTCCTAGAGCGCCATAAAGGATTTATCCTGTAGTGCTGTGCCTTATCATAAAAAAAAAAAAAAAAAGTCTAGGGTCCTATATCCAACAATCTTGATTTATTTTCTTATAGATGTCGATACTTATACTATGAAAATAATATTTAATTTAGATATAAAAAACACAAAAGTTAGAAAATATGGTCGAATACCTATTTGAATGTTAATCAATGACAATAGCTCTGTTACTTCGTCCGTTTATGTAGGATTTGTAACGATTTTAATTGCTAATATGATTTTATAATTTATTTGGGCTGTACAACTAACCTAATCCAATGTTATAGTATTTGAGAGTAAAAAAAGTTAATTTTTTTGTTTATTATGTAATATCCAAAAAATCATTAAGAAGCTGAACATTTCAATTTTATAATAATCCTTTAAAATTTTAATGAATTCTTAGATATAGCTCGTTTAATCCACCTGAGTATAAATTTTTTAAGTAAAACACTAAAGTTATTCTCTCTACCCTTAAAAATAATCAAATGTTTAAGTTAGTAGTGATAATTATTCCTCTATCCAGCGGTCTGAACCCAATGATCTAAAAATCATTAAATTTGTTTATGTACTTACATAAGCTCGCAAACCTGTAACAAACATATGTTTATATATGAACTCAGAGCTCTTTTTTGTATATACTACATAACCAATGTCAAGTGTTGTTAGAATAATTGCTGCACATATATTTACCCATAACACATTAAGTGCCCATTTATTATTAAGTGGTCCATGGTAAATAGAAAGATTGACACTTTGAAGAAATTTTTTCCCTAAAAACAAAAAATGTAATATTATTATTCGTTATGCAGGTTAACACAATGTCAGTAATTATTGTTAAGTTCTTAATAAGTAAGTAAAAAGTCCTTTTTAAAATTGTGAAAATTGCTAAGGCCAGCAAATTAAAATATGTTGAGGATATTATGTAAAATTAATGTTGATTGAAAAAATTATGGTTCTAAATATAATTATATTTGGAGGAAAGAAGTTTGCCCCTTTTCTTTTCGGCAGACCTAATCCTTATGGGAAAAGAAGGGACAAACTTCTTTCTTTTTAATTATATTGTAATTAAATATTATAAATTAAAATAGTAATTAAATATTATAAATTAAAATAGTAATTTATAAATAACTGGAAAACAAATAATAAATTGAATCACGATTTTGGTCAAAATGTAGCTATTTTTATGCTCTATAAGCTCAGTAACAAAAAAATGTATCATCCTATTTAATTTTATTAAGAAAATTTGAAAAGACTAAATGCTGTTTAAACAGCGCCACCTATAAGACGCGGTATGCACTAGCGACAACGACCAAACTCGGCATTTTAATAAGTTTAAAAGTGTAAAGCATATGGAATATACAGCAATTTAAAAGAATTTGTATCCACAAGCTTCCCCCACCACAAAATAATTTTTTGAAGATACAAAAAAGTCTTAAAAACAAGTGTTTAAAAAAATCCTAGTAACTCTGCCCCCTAGCGGTCACCTTGGAAAATTAAAAATATATTCCAACAATTTCTTTTGGTCGATTTAGTCAATAAATTTTTTTTCGCGAAGCCGTATGGTTCATGGCTTTCATATTATCGTGCCATGCCGACCTTAGTGGGACACCCTGTAAAGTTAGGAGTATGAAAACTAATTTGGTCAGTCGGTTTTTTTTTTAGGATAAACAAGATCAATTTACTGTACCATACTTATTCAACCTCCATGGATAAAACTCGTGCATTCATACTAAGAAGATTGGATCATACACCAAAACCTGATGAAATCGCAAAAGAACTCCGACCAACTCATAAATTAGCGTCTTCAAACTACGAGCAACATGATTGTATTATATGGAGACGCCAACCTAAAAAAACTCCAAAATATGTTGCTGTACCTATATTGGGAAAAACGCCGCCAAACTTATTATATACGAGTAGTTTACCCGCTGTCAAATATAGGGCACACAAAATTCTCTAACCAAGGACTGCGTCTTCGATTCCATAATACAGTGTGCCAACTGTAAACGAAACCGTCTTGCAAACGATCTCCAGTGTCCTGTATACCTTTATAAAGCTTAAAAATCACAAGAAATCAACAACAAAACGTTCCTAAACCGACCGTCAACCGATGGTAAGATGGTGAGAACACTCTCAGAGCAAGTTGGGAAATTGCTTGAGGCAGGACAAGTGCGCCATCTTTAAAGCCGGTACATTTCCCTCCACTACGACCAACCAGAACCTCCCCACAACTCCAGCATCGTCAACATCTCCTGGAAAGTGCTACTGTGAGTGCGCCACAATCAATTGAACAAAACGATCGTAGAAAACTTTTTCTCAGTAATGAGGTTAGCAATGTAAATATTGTTGAGGTCATCAACGTTTAGGTACATAGGTTCTACTGTACCGGGTATACAACTTAGAAAGGCGGCCGGCTTTAGCTGAGAAATCATTGAACATAAAGATTTGAAATAACAAACTTATTTTAGAAATGGCCTGAAGAACTTGCTGAAAACTATTTTAAAGTCTATAAGTCGACCGCTAGAGGGCGTAACTATAAGGACTTTCTATAAAAAGGGTTGTTTTCTTAAAAACTTAAGTTCATTAAGATATACAAAACTACATTACATTTATTTTTACGACAATTTCCAACAATTTTAGTTTGGGATTCTTTGTCTATAGTCTATAGTATAGTCTATATGCCTATAATCTCCAAATAAGTGCGAAGGAGGGGGGGGGATCAAATTTTGTTAAAAAAATGCTCGTAACTTAGGTTTGGATTACCGCCAGATTGAACTTGCCAGAAAGAAAATTTATTGCTCTAGTCAATAATTATTTATTCAACTCGTTGTGGATATTACAGTAACCGCTAGAGGGCATTATTTAAAACAGCGGTATATTTTCTATCTTTTCTTTTAAATTTCTAATGGTATTATGCGTCTTTTTTAGTTAACTTAAATAGGGCAACTAATTACAGAAAAAATAGCCAAAACCGCACCCCGATATCTTCTTTAGAACTGGACAGCAATGACCAGCAAAAAATAAAATTGTTGCCAGCCATACAACCATGAGTAATAAACGCATTTATTTTCGTAGCTAATTTTTTTCTATAATATCCATTAAGCTCTTAATGATATAATATTGTTTTATATAAATTGTCTTTGATTTTTTGTAGAAAGCTACATGAAACGTGTTATTTTGAACCCCATTTAATCAGCTGGTTATATTTTTAAAAATAAAGTGAGCTTTAAAAATAAATGCTACTAAGCGTAATAAACCAAAAGACTTTCATCCTTCTATCCCACCTGGTATCACATATATTTTAAATTACCAAAATAGAATATGTACGAGAAAACCGGTAGGAAATTTTATAAAGCTGGGTATCCTTGAAAGCTACACCGGACACTGTTTTCGACGCTCAGCTGCGATGATGGTAAATGCAGGTGCTGATTTATTAACACTAAAGCGACATGGATTAAGTACTGTGGCTAAAGGATACATCGATGATTCCATTCGAGGCAAAATTAAGATTACCAATCAAATAGAGGCATCAGTATCAATTTACAGGAAAACCCCGATGATTTAGTAAATAATTAATGGAACATTTTCTCCGTAACAGGATAATTCGCTAAAACCAAAACCATTCCAGGTGTTAGTTTAAAAGACTATTAATAATAGTTTTTAGGTTATCGTTATTTCCCACAACAAGGAAGTCGTCGTTGTTGAATGATACCGGTGATAAATTAGGGAAGTTATTGAATTCCCGTCTGCCGATATTTTTTGTATAATAGCAATTTGACTATGACAGCAGCGATAGTATTTTTGTTTTAAGCAAGTCTAAGTCGTCGCAAAGTATTGCAGGATATATAATAAGGGATATTGGACAAAAGTACTTATTACTTTACGGTGCAAAAAATAAGCTTCTTTTTTTTATTTACAACTTCGTAACTAGTGACTTACATACAAACTAACAACTAAATTATAATTTATATTTTGTACTTTTGGTAGGTTAAAAACTAAGAGTAGGTAAGTATAGAAGTTATAAAATAAAAACATATGAAAACTTATTGTTCCAAGAAGTAAAGAATCAAATATTTTGTTCTTATTTTCGTGTGCAGTAGAAAAACTGAAAGATTTCAAAACATTGTTTTGCATTGCTGTCAAATTAGTTTTGCAGAGATGCCTTATAAAACGAATCTAATCTAGAATAAGAAAGTATTGCGATGATACGAAATGCAAATTTACCCCAAAGAACAACTCGTCGATTTTAAAGACTTGCTCTATGTGGGATGTGGGAAGCTTAAAAGTTTAGTATAGCATATATTAAATCCAATAGCCAAATGTGCCGTTAAAGTTATTGGATTTTAGCATATCTATGCAAATGCTAGTCAGATTGATCATTTTCGCTGTCAGTACATAAGTCCTTGGATAGGTCCAAGCTCATCATTGGAACCGATATTTTCGGTACCCTTTGCACATTTTGTGTAATTTGCCGTATTTTTTTTCCAATCTACTACGAGTTCGATTGCTTTTCTTCCACAAACTTTTGGCCTGAATACAAAAGAGGTGACATGCTTGCTTTAAACAGGGCTCTGTTTCATCTGAAATGTCTTCACTTAGGTTTAAAAATGTTTTTATTTTCGAAAAAATTTTTTTGTTCTGGTTGATTTTGCTTACTTAAGTACCATTACTGAAATAGTATATTTCTTGGCACTTCGTAAGAGACATCTAAAAAAATGTATAAGTAACAAAGGGGCAGGTTAGGGCAGAAAACCTAAGCGGCATTATAGAGCCCAATGGTAGGGGTAGTTCAAGCCAAAATATCTGAGGATGTAATTGATGACATTTTTTTAAAAGTCTAGGATAATATTTTTTTTTTGTATTTAAAATCACTTTACTTAATCTACATATAAATATGCTTAAAACAACTGAAATCAGTTAAACAATGTTAGCATAATAAATTATTACCCCTAACATCACAATACATATTTCGTCACAAAAATTTAACTGCATTCGGGAATTCACATAATATGATGTTGCACTACCAAGAGCGTCGTATTTACTGCTAGCCTGATGCAGACATTTTTCACCCATCTGGGACCACCGCTGCTTATGTGCGCCTTGCACTTCAAACATTTTATATGGTTTTAGAAACTACAGCTATCGTAAAACAAATTGGTATATTTCATTTATTGAAAGTCGAGTTTTCGTTTTTGTAATTTTGTCTAATAGGCGCAACACTGTGCGTCGCCTTGAAGCTGGAGATTGACATCAATAAACAAATTATACAGGTCTGTCAAGCACGCAGTATCATTCTTTGATGAGATGAGGTTGTCGCTGTGTCTATTGACAGTACAAAGTTGAGTAAACAAGCTGTCATTCAGTTAGTTACTTCTGAATTTATTAACTGCTCAGATAACATATTGCAGTGATGTGTAAAGGCATTCACTCAGATTTTTCGCAACCAAATGCTGACGATAAGTGACGCACTATACAGCAAGCACGTTAGGAATTTTCTTTTTAAAGCGCGCTATGAAGCCTTTGTGATGCCCTATTATAGCCATTCCTAGCAACTGACATAATATTATTTAAAGGAATTTCTTTTTCGTGACAAAACTTTTCCAGTGTATTAAATATTGTCTCTCAGTTTGCATAGGTATGTTCTTAAATTTGTAACAAACAATAGTTCTTGACATATAGTTGTGACAATTCAATTTCGTCGCTAATAAGTCATTAGATCTGGCCTAATTATAGTAACTTATATCACATCTCTGATTTGAATTTTAGCTTTAAAACCGGTGAAAACATCAATGTTTTGTTTTCTGTATGAAACTAGATAGCTACCTAATGTTAATCACCTTCCTTTCAGCAATAACTAACTTAGGTACATCTGTTTTATTTCACTTAGCTCAAGAACCGGGTAATCAGGACCCACTAGACGTATTTCAATATCAACCGCTAGTATTTGAATCGGCCTATTTCGTTCGAGCGTATATCTGTGCGGGAGTGATTCGCTGAAATTTGCTTTATTTTCCCCACCTCTCTGCGGCATCGGGGACGCGTGACACTTTAACCTTTATTGCTCTGTGGCACTTTACTTTTGGCAGTCGAATTTGCAACAGGTCTTTTTAATCCACGACTATTCAAGTAATCTCCCCAAGATATGGGATTAAAAGGTCGTATTTTCTGTCGCCCATACCGCAGCTTGGCGGTGTAGTGAATATCTCTGCGTTTGCTGTTCCTTGGGAGGCAGGAAAATCACCTAGGTGGATTGCACGCTGTTTTCTGTGTCATCCTGTCAACTTTGTCCTAAAGTGCTTTCTGCGCCTTTATTTTAGTCAAGTCCGCTCACCAGGACCTAGAGTGGCCGAATATTTGGGAGCACCCAACACCGTGTTGAACCCCCTAAACCAACATTTAGGACCCTATACGCTCCTACTAGGTGAGGGTAATTCATTTTTATCTTCTCATTTCCCTGCTTATTGGTGCAAAATCCCGTAATGAAACCAACCATGTTTTCCCAGGTAAATGTGTTTTTTTTGAACGTATGGCCAAGGGCTTAAGGGTCTCATTAACTAAACTTTTAATATACCTTATTACCTTTTGATTACTATATGAAGCAACTGGCCACCTATGTTAGTTGAACCCCATTTTATTCATTTAATATTGCTAGTTTATTAGCCCTGCAGCCTGCCGGCTGTCTTAAAGTACTATCGAGACAATAAAACACTTTTAAACGAAGAATTTCCTATTTTCTTTTCAGTTGCTTGTTTACTGTCAATTTATTATCTTTGAAATCTCGTAATTAATTGATTGGCCATGACCATGGAATTTTTAATTAACTATCTTAAGAGTGTTTACAGCTCCAGTGGCCTTGCTTTAGTGTCTATTCACTTTTATAAAAGGTCCACTACCGGGTCCAGCTTGCTTCATTCAGTTTGTTACATTTACTTTGTTTTATATATATTAAGTTTACTTAAAGTCCAGTGTTACATGACAATTTATTTCTTGCAATACCTGGTGACATATCTAATTTTTTGATTAATTTAATTACTATGTTGTTTTGCATATAACTATTAGTTTTCTACTGAATTGCATAACTTATTTGAATAGATTTAGGGTGGTTTAGTGCCCTATAGTGTTAACAACTACTGATCATGTTTAAATTCATTGGTAGCATATCGCTGTTGCAGTAGTTTGGTGCATTTTCTGTACTTCGGGTCTGTCAATTTTGTATGGTGGCCTGCTTTTTAAGTTATGTTGTCTCCTCCTGTTTTGCTTTGCTGTGTAAGCATTTTAACATTAAGTTTATCATATTTTAACGCTATCCAGACCTATTATTGTATTCAATAATTAAATAGCTGAGGACTCAGTTTTGCCAGTTATGATTTATTTATTACATAATGTGTTTGTTTACCTCAGTCTTAAAATCAGCTTAAAATACAGTTTAGGATTGTGCCATTGAGCTAATAATTTCTTTTATTTTGAATAACAATAAGGCATTGTTTTAATTATGATTATGGACATTTTAAGCAACTCTATTGTACAATCATGTCATCTAAGGCTTATAAAAACCAGTACAGCCGATATTTTGGTATAGGTAATTTAATGTTAGTTTACTAATATATGAAGAGTTGGTATGATATGTTTTCTTTGATTGTATTGAAGTTATGAACATTTCTAATTTTTTTGTTTTCACTTTGTCTTAATTTCAGATAGTGCTTAGGCATTTTTAATTTGTATTGTTTTCTTTTAAAATAATAGCACTAGGGTGTGATGGTCTTTCTTTTTAATAGCATCATATCATGGCCATTTAATTTCCTTTTATATGTCCTAGCTTTAATATTTAGTTTGCTGTATTAGTAAAAGTATCACTTGTGCTTTACTATATATTTTCTATACTGCTGTATATAATTAACTTTTAATTGTTGATGTAACTCTAGTACATAGGCGTACTTGTTGACTTTATAATTTAATTTTGTTTTAAGATTTGTTAGCTAAATTTCACATATGTGTTTGATTACTTAAAATAATAAGTCACTTATCTTCAGCATATTAATTTGAAAATTTTAATTTGTAATTTAACTTTATTCTTTTGGTACTTAACTTAAATATTAAATTCATTTTTCTTTCTTAAACTTAAATCAAAACTTAACTTGGGACTTTAACTTATTTGCAACTCGCATCAACTTCGCTGATTTATTTCTTTAAATTTCAATTTATAATTTAACAATAGTAAGTTTTCTTCTTAACTTCACTTCACTTCCCCTTATTCTTTATTTTCATTTAGTTGGTTTTGCTATTTTAATTATATTATTTTATTATAAAACATCACCCAGTGAATAATCTTAGGCCGTGCAGTAGTGCCAGGTGGCGCCTGGTTAGGGCCCTGCCGCATGGTGTGGGAGGCTTCATCTGCGGCTGCCGAACTTCGTCGTCGGGGCAAGGCCGATCGGCGCTGCGCTGGGGGGTCAGGGGTTCCGGCGCACCTCAGGACATCACATTCAACACATAACATAACCAGCCCCTAGCACATTACTTTTTCAGATGGAAGACACGGCAAAAGAAATGGGAAAGAACGTGCCAACCATTGATGAGGAGAGACAGCCCTCAAGCTTTCTGGCTGAGGTAGAGATGTTCTCGATGAACTCTAAGGTTGACGCAGACAGACAGTCTGCTAGAGAGTAAGAATTTTTAAGGTCTTCGGACAACGCGTCGGAGAAGGAACCGAGAGGTTCTGCCGAAGATGCATTGCCGGCAAGGGCTGCTAGCACTGTGGAGAAGACGGAGTCTAAACGATCCGCTCAAGCGGAGCCGCAAGACATTGCCGAAGTGGATCCGAAGGGGTCTGATGAGGTCTAGAAAGCTGGCGCCAACTCTGATGAGTATTCCAGGGAGGAATACGCCAGGAAGAGAAGAGAGAAGAAAAAGAGGAATGCGGAAAGCAAGAAAGCCACGGAACTAGCTTCCAAGAACCCCGCAAATGATGTGGCTGGCTCCGCACCTACCGTCCCGAAACATCTCGGGAGCAAGGTAGCGGATAGAAACTGACAGAGGAAAGGAGAGAAGACACCTTTAAACCTCGTGGTCCCATCGGCAGAAGGTTTAAGCGGGCTGTTGAAAGCTAACCAGCTCACCCTCCCGAAGCTCCCGCATCTGTCCGTGGTGAGGCGGGGGGCTTGATAGTGCCACCCAAAACCCGCCCGGCAGCTGGGGGTGCTGGGAGCAAGAGGTATAGGGAGACAGAGATAACTCCACCAGGCAGTGGGAGGACTCATAAGAAGGCAACAGGATCCGAGGGGAACAACACCGTCGTTCCCCACTTCTAAGGAACTGGTTCGGGGGCTGCTGCTGGCGGATCCCAAGGGACTACGCCGCCAGCGGAGAAAAGAGAGAACCAGGTCGTCATGCGCTCCAACCGGACTGGCGGCATCATAAAGGAGGAAGAGGCGAAAAGCATTCGCGACCACCTGATAGATAGATAGATAGATAGATAACTTTTATTTGACAACTTTACATTTACAATGCTTGTTGCAAGTCAAAAAAAGAAAATACAATTTAATTTACCTATTACCTAATAAGATAATATACATATATCTAAAATACATACTACAAGACAACATAAGCATATAATACAAACAAACATATAATTAAAGTATAGAATCATTACAATAATCACAGATATTTTCTAAGATAATATTAAACAAACAATTCAGAAAAGTCTAAAAATAAAAAATAGGAATGTAACAAAAAAAAAAAAAAACTCATACTACGGATGGCGCCTCCATATATTCATTCACTGAGTAGAAGCAGTTATGTATTAAATAGAGCTTAATTTTTGTTTTAAACTGTGAATAATCTAGGCACTTTATGGTGTTGTCAATTTTATTGTATAGTGACCCATTCAAACAATTTCGGGACGCATTCACAAGTCGATGCCTTGGCGGCAATAAACGGTTGGAATGTCTTGTATTGTAATTATGCTGATCTGATAAGCTATCAAATTTATGAATGTTCTTGTGTATTTCTAAAAGACTTTGATATACATAAATACATGGGAGTGACATTACATTAAATTTTTTAAATAGTGGTCTACAAGACGTTAAAGGTCCCACCCCTTCAACTGTTCTAATAGCCCTTTTTTGGAGCTTGAAAGCCTTACTGGCGTTTGTTGAATTACCCCAAAGGATCGCACCATAGCTCAACAGCGAATGAAAGTTAGCGAAATATACCATTTTTGCTATTTCAATGTCAAAAGACTTTTTAACTTGTTTGATCAAATATATCTGGCTGCTTAACCTAGAACATAGTTCATTTACGTGAGGAGACCACCTAAGTCCATCGTCCAAGAGTACACCCAATAGTTTAACATGGGAGCCCTCAATATGAATATGATTAAAGCTGAAAGAAATGTTTTGAGTCTTATCACTGTTAAGTTTAAGGCTATTACTTGTGAACCAATCTTCCGCATTTTTTAGAGCAAGCTCAGTGTTATTGATAAGAGAACTCTGATCTTCGCCAGAAGTGATTATCGTCGCATCATCAGCATATAGCACACAGCTGCTCGGAGTAACAGCTGCACTGAAGTCATTAATATAAATAATGAATAATAAGGGCCCCAAGATTGAACCCTGGGGTACCCCCGTTTTAATGTGTTCGTGATCAGAGAGATCACCATTAAGTGCGACAGCCTGCTTCCGTGCAGTTAGATATGACTTGAAAAGCAAATGAGGTATCCCATTTACTCCATAATATTTCAGTTTATCCAGAAGTATTGGATGGGAGACACAATCGAAGGCTCGACTGAGGTCGCACAGAGCAGCAGCTCGCAGTTCGCCCTCATCCAAGCCCTCCACAATGTCGTTAACTACTTTTAGAATTCCGTGAATGGTGGAGCGACCACCCCTGAAGCCAAATTGATTGTCAACTAACATTTTGTATTTTTCAAAATAAGATACAAGCTTATGCTTTAATATAGACTCGATAACTTTTCCCAGTAACGGTAAGATTGAAATAGGTCGGTAATTCTCTGGCCGGTCTGGGTCACCTTTTTTGAAGATTGGCAACACCTTAGCAATTTTTAGTGCATCCGGATAATTACCCTCGGCAAAGCATTTATTTATTATTATAGTCAGATAAGGAACAATTGTACATTTGCAGTGCTTAAACATTTTGGTGTGAATATCATATATATCATAGCAATTTGAATTTTTTAAATTATTTATTGCAGTTTCAACGACACGTTCTGATACAGG
This sequence comes from Polydrusus tereticollis, assembly GCA_963920685.1. NCBI lineage: Eukaryota > Metazoa > Arthropoda > Insecta > Coleoptera > Curculionidae > Polydrusus > Polydrusus tereticollis. The sequence goes on from OY987333.1 coordinate 99,622,523, forward strand.
TGATAAAAAGAATGATGAATTGGGCCGATTTAATTTATGCAGGTATTCAGAATATGTTTTACTTGGTGTTGCTAAAGAGTTGGTTATTGTACTAGAAATAGTACAGAAAAAATCATTGAATTCATTAGAGCTAATTTTACTTTCTGATGTTTTACGAGTTTTATTGCATTCTTGACGAATCAATTTCCAGGAATCTTTAGGTTTATTCACCGAATTAGTTAGAAAGCTCTTATAGGCTGCGGCCTTAGCCTCATTTATTTCTTTTCTATATCTGTTTTTAAAAGTTTTATATGCACCATAGTCTTCTGGTGACTTTGATGCGTCAGCGATAATCCTTATGGCGGAAAGAGTATCTCTCATATTACGTAAATCATCATTGAACCATCCACTCGGTTTGAAACTATTATATTTAAGTTTTTTGTATGGAAAATGCTTGTTACTAAGATTGGTAAAAATATTTAAAAAATTACTAGTTAAGGTATTCGAATCCACACTAGGATCAGAAAAACAGTCCCAGTTTGAACTTCGTAATGACTCGTTAAACTTGTTCAAATTTTTTACACTTAGGTTACGAACAAATATAGGGGAACTTTGTGACAAAGCGGTCCCACTCACGCAAATTACCTGCCCCTTATGATCAGACAGACAAGGGTCTACCACTTCTGTTTCATAATTATCATCCTCGATATTAGTGAGGATATTGTCAATACAAGTTTGTGAGGTAGAGCTTACTCTAGTAAATTCTGATATACTTACTTTTAAGCCGTAAGAACTAATTAAGTGTGTAAGTTCTATTAGGTTATTGTTGGGGGTGACCATTCTAAAATTTATGTTAAAATCCCCTAAAATATTAATTTTTTCAGATATTGTAATAAGGTAATCCAGGAGTTCCTCAAATTTTTTCATAAAATTATTAAAATCGCCAAGACATGACCTGTAAAGGCAAATAACGGCAGTCTGAGATTTTGGAAATAAAATACCGCTAAACTCTGCATCCACTTCCTGGCAGTAATTGGTTAAGTCTAATGATTTTACACTAATACTATCCCTAACATATATGGAGGTTCCTCCGTGTATTGTACTGTTCGAAGAGATAAGATTCTTGAGGGTTGCGCCAAAATTTTTGTGGTAAAGGTGACCTTCACAGCCATCAGGGCCGTCGATGCCCCCCGGTCCGGAAAAGATTGGTTCTGGACTGAGAAGTCCAAGAGTTGATCTGGAGCGGCTAGGAAGGGTGCTGGCGCTCCAAAACCGAGCCCTTAACGTGGACCAATGGAGGCATATTCAGACCACAGGAGGACCAGAAGGGTGGCTCGGAATCCTTAAAAAGACAGGACGGGACATGGACCAGTTCCAGTGAGAAGTCACTTAGACACCTGCTGGACATACACTTACCTCGTGGCGAACCGGCGCCGGCTACTGAGGAGGTCGCACCACCGATTCCGAGGGCGGATTGGGGGGTGGCCGACGAAATAGTGACCGACGCCGCGATAACCTGGGCGGTGAATGAGTTCAGTCCGTATAAAGCAGCAGAACCAGACGGCGTGTTTCCAGCTAGAGAGCGTCTTTCGGCCCAGCATTGCTTTGGGTTACGCGCCAAAAGCCTGGCGATCAGATCGGGGTGAGGGGTGGCTGCCCACAAGGCGGCTGCCTATCGCCCCACCTGTGATGTCTGGTCTGGACGGCCTGATGGCGAGGCTTGCCGAAGCTGGCTTCTGCGCACAGGCGTACGCAGATGATGGACTCGTCCTTGTGACGGCGAAGTTTCTGGGTGTGGTGTGCTATAGGATGCAAACAGCCTCCAGGATACTGGAGGAATGGTGTGAAGAGACGGAACTTTTGGCCAATCGGGACAAGACCGAAATAATCCTGTTCACAAAAAGGAGGAACATAAATGAGTTTAGGGCGACTCAATTATATCGGAAATCTCTTACATTGTCAAATACTTAGGAGTTACCTTTGACCAGAAGCTAACGTGGAGAGCACATATCGACAACGTGGTGACCAAGTCGATTGCGACCTTCTGGCAGCTCCGACGTGCGGTAGGTGCCAGCTGGGGTTTAAACCCCCGTATCATGCGCTGGCTCTACACGGCGGTCATCAGACCAAGAGTCGCCTACGACTCTGGAAGTCTATATTATTTAATTTGGGGTCGATTGCCAAATTTGATTAAAAAGGACTTGCTTCAATAGATTTTTTATATTATTTTGATAACTATTAATACAGGGTGTTCAAACAATAAAAACATCGAAAAGAAACTGATTTTCCAAGACGAGTGGAATTCTGTGAATTTATTAAAACAGCAAATGGTGCATTTAATCGACATAATTCCAAATATTGGAGTAATTCAAATTTGCATGTGTTTAGAAAGCAAAATTTTCAAGAATCCTGGCGGTTTCATGTTTATAGTGCAGTAAGAAATGATGGCGTCTTGGCACTACATTTCTATCAAGAAAATTTAAATATTAAGTCAGACGTTTTTAAATCATTCGACATATAAAATGTGGTTACTAACTTATAGATGAAGACTATTTAAACATCTTACAAAATTTTGAGACTATTTAGACAATTTGCCGCTCGCTGTTCATAGAAACATGTTTTACAAGCATGTACACGCACCTCCACATGGTAGCTAGCTTATCGATAACTTTATACGAAATGCTTTTAATGATCGATGGATAGCAAACAATTGTTCTTTCGTTTGGACACCCTGCTCCCCCGATCTTATAGTGCTCGATTTTTTTATGTGGGGTACAATTAAAGAACGAGTGTATAATACTCCCATAACAACTATGGAAGATTGGATGCAGAGAGTGACGAATGAATTTGCAAATTTTAGTCCCATGTCAATAAGAGAAGCGAGCCGCCAACAAGTGTTACTTAAATGCGAGACATGTCTGGAAGTTGAAGGACGTCAATTTGGACATTTACTGAAACAATAATAAATAGGGGTTTCCATTTGACAATGCAGATTTCTTGCAGTTTTCCTAATTTCATTTCTAATCTTATTGTTTGAACACCCTGTATTAATACTTATCAAAATATTATAAAAAATCTATTAAAGCAGGTCCTTTTTAACAAGTAATCGAACCCAAATTAAATAATAAAAGAATTATAGGAAAATTGATAATTATTTTATGGCCTGCATCATTTTTTGACGTAAAACCTTAAATAATATGTCAAGACTTGGGTATAATAAGACAAGATATACAAAATCCGCCTAGAATCTTACAAAGAATTCAAAAATGTAATAATATACAGGGTATTACATTTAAAATAAGCAAGTTGACACCTACTTCCGGTATAACCGGAGGTGTCATCCTATTAAAAAGGGCCCCTAGCAACATTAGCATACCGTCAAATTTTTAAAAATTTTCTATGTATAGTTTTCCATATACCAGGTGTTGCATCGTCGAGCGGGACATAGGAAATCCCATGTAATTTTAAATGGGGTCAATTATTGGCTTCCCTAATTATTTTAGAGAAAAATTCTATTTAGGTTTATTAAAGAGCACTAAAACCCACATTCAAAAGAATAACTTTAGATATTTTTGATGAGCCCGTTTACGGGTTATCGCCGATTTCTTTTTAACTATTTCTCCTTTTTATGGCCCCGTATTTGCGGGCACCAGTCAAGGTAAAAGATGACTGTCAAATAAAGTTGTCATTTTGAAATGTGTGCTTTATTGTTATCAAAACTCGTACATCGAAAATATTAAAGGTGTATTTATGAGTACAAATTAATCTGAATAAAACTTAAATAAAGTATCCAATTACAAGGTTAATTATGACATTTTACATGTTTCAATATTTTACTAATTAATAGGTAGGTACTATTAAATTGTTAAAACTTTAGGATTTAAGAAGATGTTCAAATATTCCTCAAAATGACAACTTTATTTGACAGTCATCTTTTACCTTGACTGGTGCCCGCAAATACGGGGCCATAAAAAGGAGAAATAGTTAAAAAAAATCGGCGATAACCCGTAAACGGGCTCATCAAAAATATCTAAAGTTATTCTTTTGAATGTGGGTTTTAGTGCTCTTTAATAAACCTAAATAGAATTTTTCTCTAAAATAATTAGGGAAGCCAATAATTGACCCCATTTAAAATTACATGGGATTTCCTATGTCTCGCTCGACGATGCAACACCCGGTATAGATCGAAGCAGTTCCCGGTGAATAAGGGTGAAATATCTGATTTTTATTTTAAACAAATTGAGCAGTTGATTTCGCTAGGCCTACATTTTTACCATTTTCTCTGGGTTTTTCAGTAACAGCTAATAATCCGCTGAAAACTTTTTCCTGGTTACTGTTTTTTCGAGAGAGAGATCATGTTTTTTTAATGCACCATATTCTATGAGGTTAGTTACTAACTTAATGTAAGTTCCTTTAGCTGGTTGTCTCTTTTCCGGATTCTTGTCGAAATACATCCGCTTCGCTACTTTACAATTTTCTCTGCTTAGAGTAAACCATAATAGCATATCAAATTTTTCTTGATTTAAATAATAAGCTGCCATATTTACTTCAACAGAAGTAATACAAAATTGATTGATATCATACTCATTTTTGTCCAATGCCTACTTCGCTGATTTAGAAAAGGAACAAGTTTGCAATTTTGAACAGTAACGTACCCAACAAACATGTTAAGTAATGTAGACCAGAACGGAAGGAAAATAATCCTAAATTGGCAAATATTTGCTTATTTTTGCCTTAAATGTTTTCTTAAAAGTCACAAAAGATTCGAACTCTAAAATCTAAGTCAAAATTTGGATATCTAGAACTTAAATAATTTGTTATAGGGAAGTATACTTGTAGTTTAATTTACCTAGTTAAAAATTACAAATAAATTACCTCTCTTAGACATTAAAAATATTTAATCCTAATAAGGAATATGATTAAGTAATAATTTACTTAATTGTTACTTAATATATGTGTTCAAAATTAAGGAATTTTTTGGCTATTACGCTAGGTAAGTATTACCTAATTATTGCCTACAAAATGTCCAAATAATTTACTGAATATGTAGTTTTAGAAACAAGTAATATTTTGGATAATTTTGCTATATAAATTGTTCCCAAAGTTATAGATCTTTTGTGGCTAAAAATTGAGCTACTTCATAACTTTCTGATTAACCTCAAGGGCTAACATTGCTTGTACAGTTAATAATAAAGAAGAATATAACTTTAAGGTTAAAAATATAAAGGCGGCCATATTTAATAATTATTAGTTTTCCTGTTTATCGACAACTATAAAAAAACAATAATTAAAAGTTTAAGAATTACATAAGGTGAGTGGAAAATCCATTAGACTACGATATCTTTTGTCAACGAAAGTTTTTTTAAAACTTTAGGTACATAATATAATGTTTATAATGAAGACACTCTGTTTTTAGGTTAATGGTAAAAATATTTTAAATTATCGTAATAATACATAAAAAAATACATATTTTAAGGGCGCGTTTAGTTTTTCGAAGTATCATCACCATAATTCACAAACACATTTCTTTCGCATCCAAATTTCGGTCCAGAAAAATGATAAAACTTAATTATATTACTTTATTGTTGAAGTTATAATAAGCGGCCATTCCAAATATCTACTTAAGTCGAACTCCATTTTATAATTGATTTTGTCCTGTTGGAAGTGTTGGCATAGGTTGTTGTCTTTTCTTTCTAACACCAGATATAATATGTTTTCTCTGTATTTTTGTCTAGTGTCTTATTGCTCCTATTTAGGTTATATTTAGGTCAAAAGGTTGGTCTCACTCTCCACATTTAGACGTAAAATATGTCTATATTTATTTCACTTCGTTTTAACTTATTGGACAGAAAAACCCTATCAACCTATTTTCGACCTTCAAATTACTTTAGTTTCTTTCCCCACATTGGGCAATAGGAAAACAAATGTAGGTACATTATCCCTATATATAATTGGTCGTGCAAAATATTTGACCCGTTTAGAGGTCGAAAAAGGTAAATTTAACTTAAAATGTTTGTTGGGTATGGTTTTAGAATCGGTAGTTTACAATATTAAATACATAATTAAATATCTATAATTTACTGTTATTATTTTTTATAAAAGTCACAATTGCACTTAAAAATTAAAAAGATTAATTTGTTGCTTCATCCAGCCATTACTTTTATTCTTTAGATTAAGAAGCTGTAAAAATATGCAACGCTCTAGATCCAGGTCCGTATCTTGAGAATTTCAGAAATGGTTAGAAAGGCTCGATACGTAATTAAACGATAATGTGTAGTATATCTTTGAATAAAGATGCTTTTAAAATTTGACAATGAACAATCAGGGCCGTATTATCAAAAATAAAGTTGATGGTGAATGCTTGGAAACCAAACATCATAAAAAAAATTCTGGTGCAATTTATAAGTTCATCACTGTGAAAAGTTTTGTTACTTTTGCTCTAACTTTAATATTAACGCAGGAAAAAATAAGATTAAAAATTAAAAATTTCAAGTTTTTTTTCAGTAACTCAAAACTTAATCATCTTACCAAAACTTTTGGTGTGTCATATTACTAGTTCCTTAATTGCACAACTTTTTCTCTACTTAATCAGGGTGTTGTTTTTTTTAATATTAATAACTCCGGTTTGGGTTAATATATTAAGCGAATTAAGTCTCGTTATAAAGACCTATTTGAAATAACGACATATTTTGCGTTCTATTTTTGATTTTAAACGGGATGGTAGGTATATTTATCTAATATCGTTAGAGTGTAAAAAATGAAACTATTCAGTGAGCACCTCATATTAATCACTAGCCAAACATATTGATATGCAGTGCTTTTCTCTAAGGTTAATTCAGGTTAACATTTTTATTTTTGGAATAGAAGGCTTCGGGTAATAAGTTTATAAATGTTATTTTTTAGTGTGAATGAACAGATGAAAATTAAGATGAAGGCTGAGCGCCATGTAACATTCTTTTAAACCAAGTTAAAATAAAAATATAATTCTATAAAATATTTTTAAAATGTTGGTATTTCAACTAACGTCAAAACTGAAATTACGTGGTTTATTATAAAAAAGGTCGGGTTAGTTACAACGAGACCAAATTCGCTTAATTTATTAATCCAAATGTTTGCCTTCCATCACCATTTTATTTAATGGGCTAGAGGAAAAATTCAGAAGTGAAATTTTTTATAATTCTTCAATGTGCTAAAAGTTTTTTGTCATAATATCGCAGCCAGTTCCGTCTACTATCCCTCTTATTAACTTCCTTCAATGGCTATCTGGAATTTAATTTTTTTTATTTGCTTTATGTCGTGTGTCCATCAGATTGACGGTTGCTCTCTGTTTCTAAAGGCGTATTGTTTCTGCAAGCCTTTTTGACCATCTTTTATTTAACACTCTTGCCATATTATGTTATGGACAGTACCAATTTTAATGAGTAATTAGTTCCACTGCGTCTGCAACTTTAGTTTGTAGAACACATCAAGATTTTTATGTTACTAAAGAAAAATAAAACTAAAATTTATTTCTGATTATAGTAACGTTTACATTATATCGTTGATCTGTACTGCAGTAAATCAACTACCTGATTAAACCCCATAGTGTATGTCCCAACATCTTCAAACCACAATAAATGGGTGCAAGGTCGGCTTGAAAATATGGCTATCTACATATTGTTTTATTTTTATTTTCAATTAAAGATACATCTTAAACCAAGTGTAGAGAAAGTAAAGATCAATTATTATAATAATAATATTTTGAAATATAATAAGTACAATAAAAATTAATGAAACACTGAAGTACAGATTTATTCGTTTCAATAAAATTTTTTTACAGTTGTCAACAAAGCACACTAGGTAAAAGGTTTTTGGACGTGATTATTATCAAAATTTACAATATCACTATTTAGAGTACGTACTAATAAAAGATTAAAATTAAGTTTAAGATTTAGATACAGTACAATGTGTGTACACAGAAAAGTTTTACAATAATGGGGTCATTTAGCTTTTTTCTTTATTGCATTTTCTAAAAGATTTTGTAATTTTAGTGCGATCTGCAAAAAGTTTCAATTTGCTGACGCCCTTTAAAATAATTTAGAACCATCGACTTGCTGAAACCGCTGTGTGACGTCACTATCTCCTATAGCAAGTCGGGTCGCGTTCGCTACCGCTCTCCGTTGCTGGTTAACAGAATTAACACCGATAGGAGAATTTTTTTTTTTTTAATATTCTCTTTTGTTAAAGAAAGTATAGTCTAGAACTCGCATGGAATTGCATTTCCTACTTGTTATAGCATATACTATTAACAGTAGTATCTAATAATAAGTTTCTCCTTTAACTGAACAAGGAAACAGTAAGCACATCTTCCTTGTATATGCACAAATTTCAGGACTGATCATACTTTATAAATGCTTCATAAATATTAAGCAAAGAGTGTAATTTGAGGTTTGACCAAATAATCCCATTTCTACTCTAAATTTAGTTCCGTGCCACTATCACTGTCTTCATTTAAACTTATTAAGGGTTCAACATTAGTACTTATGACAAGAGTATTTCCTACCTTAATTACAGGTTTTATACAATTTCTCCGACTGTCTGCAGAAATGTTACCTATCATGTTTTTTATTATATATTTAACGTGGGGACAGTATTACTCCTTTTAATATTAGATTTTATTTGATGCCATATTAGTTCGATTAGATTAAATACACAATAGAAGGGTTAAGACACCAAACTGTGTGTCCAATTTCCATTGAAAATTCATCGCACACGTATTCCTTATTCATTTTAAAAGCCTGTAAAACTTCTAAAAGATTCAGAAAATATATATTACTATTCATCATAAAGTTTTGGATTTCTGCTTTTTTGTACTGTTAAAACTAGAAGACATTTTTACTTGACGACTATGATAACTAGCATTGTCCATTACAGAAACGCTATTTTTATACTTTTAAGTCGATGTTCAAATTAATTTTCAAGAATTAGTACGTCAATGTCTTGGTGGTAATCTAGAGAAGAATCTGCTATGTTTTTAGCTGAAGGCAACAGACAGTTCGGAACAAATCCATTTTGTTAACCTGAGTGTATTATTGTTATTATTTTGTCTTTATTTGAAGGAGCCTTGGCTTAACATTTTTTTAAAAAATCATTCCATCCTTTTCTTGCAGTGTCATGTGTATCGAACCACGTTTCGTCAAGGTAGATAAATGGTCGATTTTCCGCTTTATATTGTTTAATAGACGTTAAATATTTCTGACTCCATGACCTTAAACGTTGAAATTCCATTAAGGCTTGTCTTTTATCAATTGTGTAATATTTTAAACTTATTTTAAGCAAATTTTTTCTTAGGCTTGAAATGCCACAAGAAATGTTTGTTTCGTCGTTGATAAACCTCCTTCCTAGAGAAACCAGCGTAGGTACAGATTGTTCTTCATACATTTCATAAATTTCCGTTCTTAATAAATCCAAATCATTCTCGTCAATACTTCTACTTCTATGTGCCACAGACTCTTTGCTTCTTTCTGGAAATGATAGATCTCAGTAATAAATCCTTTACCGAAGATTAAGAAGTACTTTTTATAGCAGACGTTTTGGCTAAAGTATCACTTGTATTAAAATCTCTTTTTAGCAAAGATTGCTACACATTCTTAATTATTTCTTTACCATCGGGAAATAAATGATTTTATCTGGGAGTGACACTACAAGATGCCCCACTGTCAGTACAAGCCCATGAAAGCCACATTCTAACACTAGTACAACATAAAATATCACGCGCCGGTAAACCAAACATTAATAAATTCACTCGTCGGAAAACCAATTGAAACTAAAACTAATTAAAATTAATTTGCTATTTATATATTATTAGGTATTTATTCCTACTTAAAATAATATAGCAATTAGGGATGCACGTAATTTGTACTCCGGCTCTGCCCCTAAAGATGTAAATCTGTGGCCTTTTATGACCAAAGGGATAATTACGGTTTAATGGCAATCAAAGGATCAACGGTATAAGGTAAACTTAACTATATTATAGATCATCTTCCAATTATCAACCTCAAATTTAAATCAAAATTTGTTTTAGCAACTAGAAGTTGTGTTTCAATGAATGGAATGCCTTGTCCTAGTTCACAAATAATAACAATACTAAGCTAATATCAATTATTCTTTCTTCTTAATTCTTCAGTCACAATGGCATCTTCGTCCGCCAGGTAAAGTTTTGTTTCATTTTCCTATGCCAATGTATTACCTCTCTTTCGGCTATCTCTGGTATTTCTTCAGATTCTTGTATTTGAACTAGTGGGATGTCTCTGACTTTTGCCGACTGAGTATTGTAATTACAGTGTCACATATCAATCACTGTTTTTAGATTCTAATCTCTTAGTAGTAACAAAGAACATAGTAGCTATTATATTCTCTGGTAGTAATTTACCCATTTAGTTCTTAATTAAGTTAGAATGAGAAGGACATTGATTCTATCAGTAACTGGTGCATTGTCAATCATTTACGACTTAATGCGGACAAGTGCTTTGCGATGACATACGCAAATAAACAGAACATTACTAAATATATTTATACTTTGGGGAATGATGAAATTAAACGGTGCATTTGGTCTCATTTGCAGCACATGTAAATCACGTTTGCAGCATTGCTAACAGATCTATTGGGTTCATCTTACGGAATTCTAAGGGCTTTTCGAATATTCAAACTTTAAAAATACTATATTATAGCTACATACGATCGAAGTTAGAGTATGGAGCGATTATATGGCATCCCATTTATAACAAGTATGCAATACAAATCGAAAACGTACAGCGCAGATTTGTTAAATTCCTGTGGTTTAAAATGGACGGAGCCTTTCCTCCTAGAGGAACTGATCATGATGTACTCCTTAGCAGACATCAGATACCCTCCCTGCTTGACCGCAAGAAATAATATGTTACGTCAGTTTATATTTAAATTATGTAGATCACTCATTGACTGCTCGGATCTCTTAAGCCAAGTGAACTTTAATATACCTTTTCGCTCAATTAGAGGCCATCCTGTGTTTCACATTCCTATCCCATCCACTAACTTCTTAGTAAAAAGCCCCCTCTTCCAGTCCATGAGCATTTTTAATGCCACTTGCAATGACATTGATACGAATGGCTGCACCCATGCTCAGTTTATAGCGTTAGTTAAAAGCAAGTTTATGTAGTGTTGTTCTTATTCCATATAATAAATTGTTTATATCACTTTTACTTAGATCAGTATGATCATTATCTGTTGGTGATTGGCTAGAAACTTTATTATGTTACCTTAATCCAAGGTTTTTTTTCTGTAATTGGTAGTATCGCACTCGTATGCTGTGTCTTTAATATCTTATTGTGCATTGTATCACAAAATTGTCTTATTAATGGATGTAGATCTGTTAGACAATAAAGCTTATTATTATTATTATTATTATTATTATTATTATAAGTTATATAGTTACGAGTTATTTAATTGGATATTTTTTTTTTATTTGTTTACCTTTTTGTTTGTGTTTGGAAAAGGAACATGGTACAATTTAAATCTGCAGGGAGTACTAAAATTATGGGTCAAAAGTACTGCATGAAAATTGCTGCTTTACTTTTTAAAAGAGTAAAGTATGTTGAAAATTAAGTCAAAAAGCTACTTCTTCTTTATGAAGAGAGACTTCCAGTTGTACAGTGTGTGCCGACTTTATCAAGTCTACACTCTTGGATGACCTCCCTAGCATACTTGCTTTATCATAATATACAACGTTTATCTGATGGGAAAACTTCAATTTTATTTTCTGTTGCTATATTTATATCTTTCATTTTACAATAACAACAGAATAATTTTCGCTTCGGAGGACCATCATTTACATCTCCATCCTCGCTCTGTTGATGTTCAGTACAAAAAAAGTAATTTAAAATGTCACAATCTTCTTGTAAATGTTTAGGCAGCTTAGACCAAATAAACGGGATTTCTCGAAATGCACAATTTATAATAACTTCTTTGGGCATATAAGCTAACTCCTTTGTCATATTTAATAAGCTTCCCGTTTTGAAAAACACAAGCATAGAATGAGACATCTTTTTTATAGCTTCATTCTCCATTTCTTAACTTTTTTTAGCAAGAAACTTTAAGCATAAATGTCCACACCAGACTGTATCAAAATCTTGCTCGCGAATGTAGTTATAGAAGATATTTTCTGTTTTATATCGGCCAGTATACAAATAACTAACTAACTCACTTCGTGGAGGTAAATCGCCGAAGCTATCGTAATAATATGTTTTGTCATTTTTCTTCTTATACGCAACCCAATGCGTCCCTACCCCCCTCACACCATCCAAATTGACAATTCCACTTTCAAACTTGTTAGGGCCTGTTCTTGGCATAGCATCTCTCATATATACACCTCTAAAATATGGAATATTTAGCTGTAATGCATACTTAGATAAGTCGAAATTTGTAAGCGCTTTTGGAGGTAGGGATTTTATTAGTTTTTTGAACTTTTATATGGTTTTAGATAAAGTCCCAAACCACTGCGATATGGTTTAAGATATAATCCATTACCCTTTTTTCCTTCATCTATATTTTTATCATAACGCTTTCCCGATGAAACATCTTTAGCTGTCTTTATCGCTCTTATGATTCCAGCAGCCCCGCCAGCTAACGAACCCAAAGCAGAAAGTCCTGCAAATATGGGAATCAGAGGTAAAATTCCTCCCTGCTTTGGTAATGGTATGATGCGCGGAGTTTGTATTTTTCTTTTACCTCCAAAAGCTTTTAATGTTTTTTGCGCCACTATTATTCCCATTTTTGGCATTTTTTGTATATCCGATTTTTTCGGCTCTAAATTTAAACGTTTCTTTAAATTTTTACTAATTTTATTTATAATCCCACTGCCGAAAACTATTTTTTTCTGTTTTTTATTTATTTTAATATTCTTTTTACGTTTAGCTAATGCTTTTTTACACCCCCTACCAAGCTTATTTTTTATTTTGATTCCAGTTTGGGTTTTACATCCCATACCAAGCTTTCTTTTTATTTTCATTCTAGTCGTTACTAACCAAGCTGCAGCTTTTTCGCCAAAACTAGAGTTTGCCGACTTTACTCGTTTCCAAGCACTTTGTTCAAGTTCGTAATCTGCTTTATGTCGTTCACTTATCTTTTTATGTTTTGCATAGGCTATATCATGCTTTTTACATGCAATATCTAATGAATTTATTCCAGGATCACCGCGGGTGAGTCTTTTCTCTAACTTTGTTATACGTCCGCAATACTGATATCCAGGTAAATGTAATTCAATTGGTAGCTTATTTATTACACTATCAACTAAGCCTTTACCACTCGCCTTGGTGCTGCTGGAGCGAGAGGATATACGTCCTAATCGTTTGGTGGCTGACATTAAAATAAAATATAGTGTGCAAGTAAGGTATATTTACAGCAATATGTTTATTGAAAAATCAGGCTATGAATTGGAAGTCGACAATCTGGATCAGAGCGTCGGAGCAGGTTTGACAGCTAATCAAAGGAATGGACCTTTATTACCAAATTCAATAAGAGCGCTTTTAATAGGTCCTTCAAATTGTGGGAAAACAAATTCTATGATAACTCTTCTAACTCATCCTAAAGGCCTTTATTTTAAAAGTATATATATTTATTCAAAGTCCTTATATCAACCAAAATATGATTATATTCGCAAAGTACTCAAGCCGATTAAGGAAATTGGTTTCTATACTTATGCTTCCAATGAGACAATAGTTAATCCTGAGGATGCTAAACCTAATTCTGTTTTTATATTTGATGATGTAATTTGTGAAAGACAAGATACTATTCGTTTATATTTTAGTATGGGGAGACATAAAAACATTGACTGTTTCTACTTAGCTCAGACATATTCTAAAGTTCCAAAGCAATTAATTCGTGATAATGCTAATTTTCTTATTCTATTTAATGAAGATCAAACAAACCTTAAACACATTTATTTAGATCATGTTTCTCCAGATGTATCATTTTCCGAATTTTTAGAAATGTGTGCAGAGTGTTGGAAAGAAAAATATGGTTTCCTAGTTATTAATAAAGATAGCGATTTAAAGAGAGGCAGATATCGAATAGGATTTAATAAATACATTTATTTTTAAAATTTTATATCATTTAAGATTGAGGCAGTAAAGGGAGAGGAGTAAAAAAAAATTAACGATACTTCAGAAATTGAGCTTAAACGCAAACTGATTGAAGCAACTGATGCTGTGCGCAAAAAATATCATAGCATTAAAAATAAGCAATTTAAAAACAAAAGTGGACTTGAAGAATTTTATCAGCCTGTTACAACTCGTTTAAAATATATTTCTGATGCTGTTCAAGTTGTATCAAGAAAATCTAATGTGCAGCTTCCCTCAGCTAACAAAAGCCAAACCACTATTGAGAAAACAACTAACCAGCCTCATTCGCCTGATGATGTTGATGTTCATGACGACAGCTTTAATCAGACCTTCGACGATGTTTCACCATATATCAGTACAAAACCTGCAGAAGATATTTTCTCAACGTCGGATTTAAGTGATACACCTCCTATTACCAAACGTGATAAACAGCTAAAATCAAGAAAGATAGACTTTTCCTCGCAGTCTAGTCCGCATACAATTTCAATGAGTTATGTGGAAAAATAAAACGTAATATATCCAGGTTTGATGTAAGATATGGAATTCGCGTAGATTCAAAAAATAAACTTCATATGGGGAACACTGAGGTTAGATTTCCTCCTAGCGGGATTTCCTTTTGGCGTGGGAGTACAAATATTGCATCATATCCAGCATCTGCAGAACTTTTGGATATACTTTTTTTAAAACATCCAAAAGCGTTAGAAAATCCTAGTGCTATAAGCGAACAAACAAAAAGTATATATCAAGAAATTCTACATAAAACCAATGTAATTTTTAATCAATATAATCCAACTCAAGGACTTAACCGCAGTCAATCAAAAAAATATTTATACTTAATAAGACCTCTTATTTTTAAAGAAGGAAAATCAATAACACGATTACCGCTAAATATCAAACAACTAAACTTTAAAAATAAAGAATTTGTTTACTGGAATACTTCCCAGGAATTGATCGAACGTCTCCGCCTCCTTTGGGCGTCTAAATTAGCTGGAAGCACGGCACATGATAATGAAATTATATCCATTTTGGAAGAACTACGAGAAGCTAATATAATATATTAAACGCCTTATAATAAGTAACATTTCAATTTTCATCTCAGTTTATACATAAAATGATTAGTGTTAACACAATAGATAAATTTGGTCGTAAACGTAAATGGAAATACTCATTCCAGTTTAAACTTAGAGAAACCCCTGTAAGCGGCTACAAACTAACTCCTGACGGAAATTACGATTTGCAAGGAAAGCGGTTAACCAATGTTTCGCCACCTACAGACTTAAATGATGCTGTGACAATGAATTATTTGACTGAAAAAATGAAAGTATTGGAAGAAAAGTTAAGAAATATGTTAGCTGAAACTACTGAATGGCTAAACAGAAATCTAAGTGCATATATCGATTTTAAAGTGGAAGAAGATTTAACAGAAAGGTTAAAGTATAGCAGTAAACAGTTAACCAATACAATAAACGATGATGTTATACCATATCTTCATAAAACGGTGATTGAAGAGCAAAATGAGACTCTGGATAAGCTAATTACAGAATACATAGATAAACATATAAACAATATAATAGACAAAAGTAATATCCCAAAAGAGATGGAGCGAATCATAAATGAAAAAATAGCCCATGCCAAAGATTTAAAAGTGGTGATTAAAAAATAAACATTTAATTTAACGCGCTGTATATTGGAAACCTTTCTAGTTATTTTAATATATATATATTATAATTTCTTAGTTATTACGCGTTATGTATACGAAGCTATGGTATATCATCCACTGTACCCCGGGATCCACTGTTGCCCAGTCTCCCCTACTAACAAAAAATGTACATTTTTTAATAAAACGTAAATTTCGTGCTTAATATTAAAAATAAAAATAAGGTATTATATATTTCTGAGAAGCTTGTCATGTTTTTTCTCGGAAACTATTGAACGTAGAGAAAATCTGAGTAGTTCATTGGATTCTACGTAAAAAACTACAAAAATAACATTTGTTTTCCCTTCGATAAGCTACAGGGTAACCTAAATATGGGGGTGCCCCAAAACGTAAAATTTTAATAAATATCCCGTATATAAAAAACAAGGGAGACTAGAAAAACTCTGATTGTGGCATCTCTTGTTTCACAAAAAAGTAGCACAGTGCTGCGAAAATCTATTGCACCGTATCCTTCTATCCTTATACTAATAACGAGATACCCCGTAAAACCATCGATAATTGGACATCCTGTATAATTTCCACTGAAATGTCGAAAAATCTAACAGCAATTAAAGTTGTTGCAGAACGGCCTGAGTTTCATAAAACATCGTCAAAAAAATGATTTCAAAATTAAGACCATTCCAATGTAAAAGTGAACACTTCTTAGTTTAGTGAATATACTACTGAACTGAACTCTAGCTATGTCAACAGTTGCAAGATGTTCTCTAAAGAAAAAAGTCAAATCGTGGAAGAACTTCACAAACCCATACGTAAAAATTTCCCTAGAAGATAAACCATAATAAAAGATTATTATGATTATTTTCAAATTGATCTCATAGAGTTTCAGCCATATTCGCATCTAAATGGAGGTTTTCGCTATGTATTAGTGGTTATAAACTATTTTCTAAATTTGTTTGGACTAGACCGCTTAGGACGAAGACTGCAATAGAAGTTACTAAAAGTATGAAAGATATACTTGAATCGGCAGGATATTCACCTAAAAATATAGGTTCTGATATGGGCTCAGAATTTAAAAATTCACACTTTAATTCTTTAATGAAAAAATATAAAATAAATAATTTTTTTATCTATAGTAATAAAAAAGCGGCAATTGTCGAGCGTGTTATACGCACATTAAAAAACCGAATATACAAATATTTTTCTTTACGTGGAACTCACATTTGGTTCGATATTTTACAAGAAATTACAAACGATTACAATAATACCAAGCATAGTACCACAGGAATGAAGCCTTGCGATGTAAAACCTAATACATTGCTAAATGTATATAATGTACCAAAAATAGTTGTTAGAAGAAAGAAGCTGAATGTTGGTGATGTTGTCAGGATAAATAAATACAAAGGTGTATTCAGCAAAGGATTTGAAATTAATTGGTCACCAGAGTTATTCAAAATATTTAAAGTGAATATTAACAAACCACCAACGTTTCTGTTAGAAGATATGAATGGTCAGCCGATAAAGGGATGCTTTTATCAACAAGAACTCCAAAAAACTAAACTTCCCGATATATACTTGGTAGAAAAAATTATTAGAAAACGAACAAAAAATGGTGTTAAGCAAGTTTTAGTTCGCTGGCTAGGATTTCCCAAACATACATGGGTTAATAAGACAGATGTTATATTATAGTATTATTTCATATCCTTATTTATTATATTATTTTTTATTGTAATAACTCTAAGGCAAATAAAACAACTTTTTATTAAATACTTTGTTTTTTTATTTTTAGGTTATTCATTTTATATACAAAATTTTCGTAATATCACATAATATTTGGTGATAATTAAAAGCTAAATATTCTAACATGCAATAATTTTGAACAGATAACTGTAAACTACATACATTTTTAATTCTTTCCGAATATGTCACATCATTATCATATTCTGTTATATATAATAAAATACTGGTATAATGGCTTGAGAAATCAATATCTTTTAAAAGTTTTAGCTTATAGCTTATAACATGAGAGTATAATTTAATTTCTTGAAGCCATTCTTTACAAAAATACAAAATACTATTATATTTTTCTAATTTTAATAATGTTTGCCCTTCACATGGTATGCTTGTAAGTTTAAACTGCTAAAAAATCATTTCATTTTCAGTCAGTGTTCCGTCAACATTAACTAATGGAGACATATTCAGCATATGTTCAAATATTTCATGCCAATCTATTTCCATGAGTGATTTAGAAATGCTGTCCTTAGAGCAGGGAGCAACGTATGTTAGCTTGACTGTCGGCAGAAAGTCCTGCATAGTACTTAAGCCTGTAGAATTTTAATGGGAACTGTGAGGAGATGTATAATGCTCTCGTTAATCAAATATTTTTCTTCCTCTATTTTTTCGCTATAATTAGGAAGGATCATATCTATATACTCTGGATAGCATAAATCCGATGAATCCAAAGACGATTGGCTAGCCATGTTTTCTTAAATTTTTATATTCTAAGTTTCTTTAGTAGATATGTAATCTGCTTCTTTTGTTCGTATTGTTTAATATCTTTTTTCAGTTTTCTAATTTTTTCAGAAAAACTTTTAATTTGATGTTAGTTGTAGCGACTTGGTCATTTGGCTTACTATAGCTTAAACCATCTGCTTTAAGTTCTTTTATAGTTACAGTCTCCCCACCCATCCCACCCTCGTTTACAAACTAGTTTCGACAAGTCGAAACAGGTGTCAACCGATGGAAACAGCCTTCGGTAATACGACTTAGCTTTCGACGTGTCGAAACAGCTTTCAGCTTTAGGTGAGTTGAAACAGGTTTTAGACTTATCTAAACATGTTTATTCTTGTTGAGATACGTTTTAGCAGTATATCCAACTTGAAAAATGGCATATGGTTAATATTTTTCAAGATATAGTATAATTAAGAAACATTATTAAAATCCTTCAAGTAGAGCATTTAAAAAGTCGATTTTATAATGACCCCACGCAAGAGTACTTATTCCGTCAGGCAAAATACATCTCTTATCATCGTTTGCAGACAAAGCTATTTTATTAACCGATTCTGTATGTATAA
Organism: Polydrusus tereticollis; assembly: GCA_963920685.1. Classification (NCBI taxonomy): domain Eukaryota; kingdom Metazoa; phylum Arthropoda; class Insecta; order Coleoptera; family Curculionidae; genus Polydrusus; species Polydrusus tereticollis. The sequence goes on from OY987333.1 coordinate 99,641,365, forward strand.
CATGCTTTATTGATCTAAAAATATTTTGCCTACTTAAAACAATATTTTTGCTTAAGAGACATGTTTTGTATGCGCTATGTTTAAGTCTCTTGATGACATACTTCTTGACCCCTTTTCCCTTCTTAATAACTTCACCGTAATGTCCGCTGCTATTAGGTTTAGCTATAACATAATCATATAATTTTGGTCTAAGACCGACAAATTCAAGCATGGGCAAACCTTTAGCTTCATCTTTAAATACCCCCAAAACTGCCTTGTTTATCAAAGAAATTGAATATGGATTATTCAGTGCATAATTAGACGTATCAAACTTATTAACATTTTCCTTTATGTCCACATAAAAATCTTTAGTAGTTATCTTATATATTAATGAATCTGTATCCGGGTATAAGAGTTTTGAACTATCTTTGTATTTTTCTTTTATAAAATCATAATGAAATTCGTACATGATAGTCTTTGAAATATCAAGTACGCAAAAACCTACATAAATTATTGGTTTGTTAAAAACAACTTTTTTTTTTTAAGTTGAATGCCTACAAAATTTTCATTAAAAACTTTAACGCTATCTATTTTAGATTGAGAAATATAAGTTTGAGCCCCCTTTTTTTCACGAATATTTTCCCATTGTTTTACCAACTTAACACTTTTTCTTTTTTCTACTGCCTCCATACATTTGCCGAAAACTGCGTTATTGGCCAGCTTATATTGCTCTCTATGGAAATTGTTTGTTGCCGCCTGTCTCATCGCTGTATTTTTATCTATATAAACTTTTAGCCAGTCAGACTGTCTAAACTCAATAATTCTATGAATTTTTTCTAAAATTACACCATGTTGAAGGGCTTGATATAAATTTCTATAATGTATGACATAACGTTTTTTATCACATAAATTCGGAATTAACTTGGGCATACGACTTGTACCATTAGGCGCAACTATATTTTCAGGACAAAAGGGTAACTCGTTATGTAAGTCATGAATTTCTTCCGGATATAATAAATCTACTTCTAAAATATAACCTATTGCACTCTCATCGTTTGAACATTGATTTACTACGTTAAAATTTCGAATTTCATCATCTTTAAGCCATCGAAAGCCACCATAAGGTAAGTACTGTGATAAAGCTGATCCATATAAGTTGTTGGCATCCAAATAGGTAAGATAAGTTTCCTCTTGTTTTGAATCATACTTTATATAATTAAACTCATCTTCTAAGTTGTCTGGTATGTACTTGTTATTTGCAATAGCATGTCGGTGAGTACATTGTACGACGCCGCCTCGAATCCCCTTTCTAATTAGGTGAAGCGTATCTGGATCGGAAAGTAGTTCTAGTTTTACCTGTAATTTAAAAAATAAAGCATTTTAAACCTTACGATGAAAAATGGAAAGCTAATCATCATACCTTTGTGTAAGACAACATACAAGACCAGGCTAGCGATGGAAGAGTGAAGAAAAAGCATGCTTCTAGATTGTATAGAGAGCGAAAGAGTGTTCTAAAAGATTCAAATATATCAGCCATCAAAATAACATCAGTTTTCAAGTACAAATCTGAATATTCAGCTGAATTCTTGCAATTAAATGTCCTCCAAACTTTCTGTGCATGAATATAATCTTCTTCGCTAATACATTCTTCATATAATGTGCTGTAAAAATCCGATATTGCTGGGAGTTGTTTAGTAAATTCTAGTTTTGCATACGAATCAACAAACTCATAGGGAAAAACACCCTTTCGTCGCATTAAATTGAACTGTTCGCTATCTGAAAATAGTCTTCTAGTTTCAATTAGCTGATCTTTGCTTAATGTTTTCGCTAGGCTATCTAAGCTGGAAGGCATAAACCGGAACGAATCCAAGAAGCGCAAATAAAAATATCTTTTTTCTAATGTGCTTCGTTTAAATCAGTATCATTCTCATCCTGGCTTAAGTTTATTTTTGCTATAAACGCGATATAGTGTTCTTTATTTTGCGGAACTACTTCGATGCTCTCAGAGTTTTTCAACATTTCCTCAATGCAAATATGAAAATCATAGTGACTACCATTGTGGAAAAATATAGGTAAAAAGTGTGGCGTTCTATATTTTAGATTGCATTTGCTATGAGCGGCACCTCGGTATAAGCCTAAAAAAAAATCATAACTTAATTACATTTATTGTGAATACAATTTATTTTTGATATTTATATAACCTTTTATAATAGCTAGCTATATATTAATAATTTTTATCGCTTACCTGAGAAATGGCAATGGTCTCTCACTCTATTAAGAGAGGTATCTTCATTGTTCAGTGGAAATATATCTTGACATAAAAAGCAAACTTCGGCATTTAAAAAATCATTTTGTTGCTGAGGTGTTAGTTTTTTCATAGGCTTTGGGTTCGAATAATATTTTTCATGTATCTCTCTAACATCTTGAATTAACCACTTTATAAAAACTTCGACGCAATCCAAACCTCTATATTGCTTTAAAAATGAAAGTGAATTGTCATGTTCACATTTCACAAAATATGCAAAACTGAATGCTTTGTGTACACGTGTATCTACTGTATATTTTTTCGATGGATCTGGATTTGCAATGTGAATAGGCTCCAGCAATGTTTCAAAATCTGCATATATACAGAATGGGAAAGGAAATGCTTTATGATGATCTTTAAATTTAATAATATTATTAAATGCATTTGGAAGCTCTGTTCTAACTTTAAGGCAGTCATTTAAATCTAAATGCTTTTTTAATTTATCTTCGACCAAAAATCTTACTAAGCAACCGTCGCATACATAAACTCTTCCATTATGAGAAGTTCTCTGCCTCGAGATTAGTTTACTTAAATCTTTTATGTAACAAAAATGTGATGCCCCCGTTGAAATATCTTCGATGTATAGGAAATTTACATGATTAATTTTCCATTGCTTTGTATGATATAAAGGTCCTACAACATCATGTTTATCCTTTTTCTTGTTAAGTCCAAAAACGTTGAAGCTTATATCGCTGTTTTGCTTCTCAAATTTTTGGATATTATTTAATTCCATGGGAAATGATAAATTATTTAAATTTAGTTCATCTAAATGTTCTTCATAATTGCTAACTCTATAAACATGTTCAGCAGCAGGATATAGATGACAGAGAATACTATAGGCAAAGCATTTATTATCGCTATTTTTTATATTTATAACAGCTTTTTTATCTTCTATGTCTTTTGGAAGAGGTATATAAGATGAACCTCAAAATGGTTCAAATCTAAGCAAGTTTACTTCCAAATATAAAATTCCAATCATCGACCATCCGGAATCTTTTTGCTAAAATAAAATAATTTTTTTTTAGATATAAGAAATCGAATAATACTATTAGTATGACTTACCTGAAACTCTTCACTTTTCACTTTTAATATTTCAGAAAATTGTGAATACAGGTCTTCCAAATTTGAGGATATTGTTGCAATGCGATATTTGCTATTAAATGATTTTATTTTATTTTGTACATCATTTCCGTCTTCATTTTGTTTTGATGCTAATATATATGAGGAAAAAAGCTCAAAGTTGATTTTCATTCCATTTTCCTGCTCATTTAGTTTCTTTTTGATTAAATTTAGGACATCCGGTTTAATTTGAGACATAAATTCATTTACATTTTGTATTGTTTCTTCTACACTGCTTATTCTATATATGCAAATGTTTTTTTTAAAAGCTGAATTGATCAATTTAACATTTGGAGCAATGTCGATGCAACAATTTTTTTTATGAAATATTGTTTTTAGGTGAGCGCTCATATTTTTTCTGTTGACATCTACCTGACATTCTTGACATCTAAAGGTAGATGACGATGTTGAGGCTCCATCATTTATCTTATTAATCTGCTTATTATTTACATTATTTACATTATTTACATTATTAGCAAAAGTGACAGTTTTTCATGGTTTTTAAGGTGTTTTTTAAAAATATCCTTTCTGTTGCTAGTTAGCGGGCATAAATGACAACTAAATTGTTTCTGACTACTTAAATGCCGTTGCTTTTGATGCCTTTTTAAAGCTGACAGCGTTGAATAACTTTTATGACATGTAATACATTCCATTTTAATGTAAATGAAATAAAATAAAAGTTAGCAAACTTACTTTGAAATTATTAATCTTGTAAGGTTAGTTTAGTCTTAACAAGTTGCTTCGGTATCAAGTTTAACTTGGATCTGAAATCTCTATTCCATCAAAGCCGCTTTTATACCCCTTTTTCCCCGGTTACGGAGAAATATGTTGGGGGAAGTTTGGGTACCCTCAGACGGTTATATGCAATGATACAAGCTTCTAAAAAAGTACTAAGGTAAGTAATTATCAATTTGAATTTTCGTATGTCGAAAGTAATGTGTTACTGATAAATATACATGACGAAAACATTTATTGTTCGATTGCATCTAATTTTTAAGAGTCTAGAAATAAGTAAATAATGTTCTTTAACGTTTCTTTATAAGCATCTCGAGTTACCTGTCCTTCCCCTACATCATAGAAGGGTATTTACCGATAAAGTTTGACCATTTTTTATGAGTTGAGAGTTGGGTATTCTCCACAGATGTAAACTGACGTCATTCGACTAGTCGAAACTTGTTAGATTTTGGAGCTGTTACGCATTATAATTTTAGCATATATTCTTATTATATGATTTTAAAATTATGTATGCGTTTGTTTAATTCATTGTAAAGGATTTGTTATTATGCTAATTTCAGAATTTAAATGTTGGCGAGAATATTGAAATGTGACATCGATGTGGTGGTCGAGAGAACCATGGAAAATGATATTCGCAAAGTTTCTCATACTTTTTAACCCTATGCGTAGGTGACGCTAATAGTATTGACTTTTTTTATTAAAATATCTAAAGTAAATATCTAATTGATTTTTTTTAGCGCTAATTGGGATTTGGGAAAACAAAAATAAAACAATGATCTTTTTGATGTAAAAATTTATATAAAATAAAAAAATAAAGACAATGGTATCATTTAATCCACTGCATAGTAAAAACTTACTTACTACAGGATGGGGTTTAAATGAGGAATGTCAGGCTATTTTGGACAAAACAAGCCATATATTTAGCGGAAAATTATCATTAAAATATCTATTGGGTTTTGCTGAGGATTATTTAAAAAGAGTTCTTAACGTAAAGCAAGAACTAATATTGGTTTTATCTAGATCATATGTTAACTGCTACGTTGGCGAAGTAGAAGCAACTATTAATGTAAGCAAAATTGAATGGAAAGTTCGTCATATTATTCCCGAGGATCGACAAAAGCTTAAACTGCTTTCCCACATAAATAAAGGTGGAAATAATGCTGAAGTAAATATAGCTTATAGAATGTGGGACTTATATGAGCTTCCCACACTACGAGAAACGACTTCAGATATATGGGCTTTAAAAACTAGTACCAATCTTGAAAAACCTAGATATGTAATTATAAGTTTTATAAGTACAGAAAGTTTGGATAACTATAAAAAGAATACGATAGATTTTATTAGCGCGGGTATTCGAGATATTCGCGTGTATTTAAATAGCAGCGTATTTCCTTATGAAAGATGGAACTTGGATTTTAGCAAAAAGCTTTGTGGTCCTGCATACTACGCATACGAAAATTTTCAGCGTAGTTACTATAATCGCCAAGATTGTAGCCCCCTACTTGATTTAGATGAATGTTTCGCAAACCCAGTCTTTGTCATTGATTCCAGCCAGCAAGCGACAGTAGATATCAAAATTGAATTTGAAACGCGTAAAAAATTTGCAAAAAACATTAAAGTTTTTGCATTAGTGTTACATGATGCATTTTTAAGCTATAATGCTTTAGATGGTTCTGTTCGAACCGGATGTAATTTTTTAGGTAGATAAATTTGTACTAATTAGTATAGTTTAATAACATAATTAAGCATTATAGTAGTATAGAACATAACATATTATGTAGTTTGTATAATTCTGAATTTTGAATAAATTATGATTAAATTATGTTATGGATTTTATTTTACCCTAACTAATCTAATTTTGAATTAAGGTTTGAGCGTAGCATAAAAGAAGGTTAGGTTATGTTGGTAATGTACTAACTGTTATAACACATAACCTAACCTTTTGCATGGTTAGGTTAAAACGTGTAAAAAAATTTTTAAAAGATAACGTAATCCACAAAAAATGAAGATAGGTCATAAAACGCATCACCCAAAAGAACGGGTTAGATCGTAAAAAGTCAGGTTTAATCTCGGGTTAGGTTATAAAAAGCATCTCCCAAAAGGAAGGGTTAGATCGTAAAAAGTCAGGTTTAATTTCGGGTTAGGTTGTAAATCACATCACTGAATCACTCGGGTTAGCCCATAAACAGCATCACCGAAACACCCGGGTTAGGTCATAAAACGAACCACCTGCACCACTGGCCCAGCTCTCTCCGTTTCTAGCTACTACCTCCCTGAGGTCGTGTTCCCTAACGAGTATAATCTCCAAAGATTCAAGACCAACGTGAATCGATTCCTGCGCACACGCACCGCTCGCAGAGCGCCATAAAGGTTTAATTCTGTAGTGCTGTGCCTTATCAAAAAAGAAAAGAAAATAGCTAATCGATGAATCTTTTTCCCGTAGAATTCAAAAATCTCACCAAAAAAAATTTGAACCAAAAACAAGCGCCTCACGCCACGAATGTAGCGATTTTTAAATGGCACGCCGTATTTTTTACATTATTTTTAATACAGTAATTTTTTTTTACTTCTATTTTGGTGAACATTTCTAATATTGTCTGTTTTATTATATTTACATAATTATCCTTAATAATTTCATCACAACCTGTTTAATTTAATAGGTTCATAGGTGATGTAGGTATAATGGTAGGTAAACATGGCATAGCAACAAAGAACCCAAAATATTGAAGAGATCACGGAAAAAAGTTTTACTTAAATAAATCGACTTAACCAAGAAAATTATAACAGCAAGCTTAGAAAGGTTACAAGGAGGGCTCCGATCTTGCTTCGAGAGCAACGGAGGTCATATTGAACACCCACATTATTAGTTAGTTTTGTCTTATTAGTTTATTGTTATAAGTAGTATTTGTGAATTTCTTTTTCTGTCATGTGAACCTTTATTTTCTTCAAATAGGTGTTTTATGTGTTTATGAATATATTTCTATGAAAATGTGCAATAAATCTTCTTCTTGCTTCTCTTGCGTTTTCTTGACTTTTGGTAACAATCTGTAATCTCTCGTTTAACGAGTATTTCATGTTGACAGAATTAAAAATTTGTCAAATTTATCTTGAATCTGAAGGCATTACATTACATAACATTAAGGTGATTATACTTACCTAACTTGTCTTGTACCGCTTAGTACTTTTAAGTATAGGCAAAGCCTTTTCCTCTCATGTGTTTATAGTGTAGCTTTCGCTTTAGTTAAATGATGAAATTAGTTTGAGATCCAGTCGATGATTTCGTTTTTGCTTCTCATGAGAAAAGGAATATTTACGGTGTAAGCCAGCCGCGTGAGCGTGTATGGAATTTTGTGATTAGGGCGTTGTTTGAGAGGTCGGTAGTTTTATAGTAGTTTGTGTAGGTGGGTTTGTATGGTGTCGATTCTTAGGTCTCTGTACAAAGTCTTAATGGGGTGGAAAAGGGCGTATTGTCGCCCATTCTGAGAATATTGTTTTGGAAAATTCGGTATTTTTTGTGATTAGTCATAGACATCGTTCACCACGTGAGTGCACCATATAAAAGAACAGGCCTGATTATAATATTGTAGAGGTTAAGTTTAGTTTTAAGCTTAACTTTGCTGTTTCTATTAAGGAGGGGGTACAGCGAAGTTGTTTGTGCGTTCTCGTTTTTAGTCTATGGGTTGCTTTGAGTTCATCGTGTGCCATTTAAAAATCGCTACATCCATGGCGCGAGTCGCTTGTTTTAGGTTCAAATTTTTTTTGGCGAGGTTTTTGAATTCTACGGGAAAAAGATTCATCGATTTGCTATTTTTTTTTCTTTTTTGATAAGACAAAGCACTACAGGATTATTCCTTTATGGCGCTCTGCGAGCGGTGCGTGTGCGCAGGAATCGATTCACGTTGGTCTTGAATCTTCGGAGATTATACTCGTTAGGGAACACGACCTCAGGGAGGTCCTTCCAGAATAATGACGTTCTCCAGATGAAAGAATTTTTAAACAGTGTCGTTCGAGAGACACTAAGCTGAACCACGTACGGGTGGGCCGCAGTGGCTCGTCGTGTATTTCTAGCATGCACCGCTCTGGATGGAATCAAGCGGGCAACCTTAGTTGAGCACTTGCCATGAAAATATTTGTAAAATAGACTCAAGTCACTAACCTGCCTTCGATGTACAAGGCTTTCCAAGTTGTTTGCCAGATCATTTTTTTAGGTTTTTTTAGGCCCGTTTTTATCCGGAGCACTGCGTCCATAAGTAAGCCTATTGTGCAAACCTTCGTTTGTCAAAATGTAAGCCTAGATATTTAATTTTATCACTCCTTGGGAGATTTGTTCTAGCCTTTGACAGAAAGACGGCCTGAGTTTTGACGTCGTTTAGCCGAATTCTTCAGTTGCCCAGCCATTAGTCTATGAGATTGACGTGATAGTTCCAATTTTTCGATTACTGCCGGCGGCCTTCTAGCGGATGCGGTTATCGCTGTGTAATCGACCAATAGGTAAGTTTACGTTTAAGCGGTTTAAATGAAACAGGGTGCGGTAAAATTATTGAGGATCTATATATAAATATAAGAAAAGCAGCTATCGCAATATTAAAAATTGTCACCAAAATAGAAGTAAATAATGTGACTTTTTCAAAAATCATAGAGAAAATGGGGCGTTCTATTTAAGAAACGGTACATCCATGGCGTAACTTGTTTGGTTTTGGTGAGATTTTTGTTAATTCTACTGAAAAAAATACATCGATTGGCTATGTTGGGTCTTTCAAACATACAAGGAAAGTCAAAAATAAGCCCCTGTTCATTTCTTGTTTGGGAAACCTCAAGGTTTGCCCAAATTGTAGTCACACTAACCTAATTATTTTTTGGTAAACACTTTTGCCCCTAATTCTCTAACACACATCTGAGGATATTATTTTGACTTAAACAACAATATACTTGAAAGTTTAGAGGAACTGGATGTTTTAATTAATCCTGTATGCAGTACTTTCAACCCCAATTTTTTGTCACTTTATCCAGCTACATGCTCTAATAAAGGTTACTGCAGTACATGGCTACTTCAAATTGTTTAATATGGCACTATTCATATGAATTTTGTTACTTTTTGCGAAAATACAGAATGCCTACTCTTGACCTACAAAGTTGACAATTTTTAAAAATTTAAGTAAGAATCAAAATACGATAAAATGTTGTCCCTTCCTTTTCTCGAAATTTGTTAATGCTAATAAATAAATATTTTACTATAAATATTGCTAGTAAGAAGTTCATACCATTTTCAGTCTTATTTCGTTTTTGGACATTTGGCTCAACCATATCCACAAGCAGCTGCTAACTAAACTGCTTTAAAGACTCTCATTTATATTATATTAAATGTAATTATCACATCATTAGACGGCAGAATTTTCCTAATAGTCTACGTGTTTGCAGGAACGGCTTTGATAATATTTACCTATATATTTTTTTGGTGATTTGGCGAGTGTATTAATAGCCTAAAGTAATACTTTGCCTCTCTTAGACTTCTCATTTTTCAGAGCCTTGCAAGAAAAACTTTACGAGTAGCGCTTCCATCTTTGGAAAAAGAATGAATATGTTGTTATCTTCTTCGGATTATTCTGAAAATGAAGAGGATATTGAAGATTTTTTTATATCTGAGTCGGGATTAATATAGAATCATGAAAGTGACCAGTATGAAGATCACGACCAGGACCTTAGAGAAGAGTCTGACAGTGACAGTTCAGACACCATGCATCTTTTGGCTTTGCAATCTTTACGTCAGGTAAATACCTTTGACATTTTTCAGGTCATTGTTTACTTATTTGGCATTTTTGTTTAATTTTTAATGTTTAATCGGCCGGAGTTTTGAATTGTCGTGTTTTTGAGCTGCTTGCGTTAGTGCCTGTTTCTTGTCTCTTGGACGCTGTCGGATAGTGCTTCTCTACTGTTTCCAGTGCTTCTCTACTGTATATTGGGCTCGCGCACAGGGAGCCAGTCTCTAGGTAGTTTGCATGTTGCATTTGGTCTAGTTCTTGTATTTGAGCTTGTTATCAGTTTGTTTGTCGATATGTTCGTTTTATTGTAGTAATCAGTTATAACTTTCAAAAAGAACTCGTTAATCGTCTGCATTTTAAAACCGTTATGGAGAACCCTGTTCATCGTATACCTAGATATATTTGCTATCGTCTTTAATGCCCTATTTTAAATTGCCTGGAGTTACTTATGTTGTACCATGATGGCGCTCCATAGGTAAGTACCGGCCTAACCAGGACCTTATAGAGGTTAACCTTGGTTTTATTAGTAAGTCTACTCGGCCTGTGAAGCAGGGGATAGATTGAGTTCATTTGACGCAACATTTAACTTGATTATATTTATCGAATTTAACCTCCAGTTTAGTCTTTGGTCAAAGATGAGTCCCAGCTACTAAACTTGCTGGAACCAGGTACTGTCAATCTGAACTCTATAGATACGAAGCCTTGTTTCAGGTCTTAAGATCTAAATATTACTAGAGGAAAAATCGATATAAGCAGACAAAGATACAACCCTCTGCTACGGTACATACACCTCAATATAATATTATAACATCTCGTGCAGTTTCTTCGTAGTTGATGGCTAACAATACGGAAGATCACTTCAGCATGCTCCAACGAATTTTGACTTGGACTAATCTTAAAATTTCTAGTTACAGAACCAAGTTTGTTTATTACAATAGGCCTAAACCGAATAACTTGTACATGGTTGAATAGAAGGCCTTTATTAGTCGATTGTTTTACTCAGCTGTTTTAAAATCAAACCATGAAAACACGAGTTACTTGTTCGTTTCGGATGTTACAGGTTGTGAGATATTTATGTGCGGAATATCAGACACAAGATTTCTCGTCTTGCTATTGTGTCTTCGATTTGACGACCCAGTTGATCGCGACGAGAGGATAAAGACTGACAAACTGGCCGCTGAGTCCCCTATTCTCAACAAGTTTGTAAGTAATTTCCAACAGTTGTATGAATTGAGCGAATGTGCCACCGTGGCTGAAATGTTCGTCAAATTTCTAAGAAGAAATCAAGTGATAACATGCATGCCTAAAAAAACAGGCAAATCTGGACTAATAATACGAGCGCTATGTGATGCCAATTTTTTTTATTTTTGTAATAAAGAAATTCCCAGTTTAAAATCAGTGGGTTCTACGCCTCACAAAAGCAATGGTAGGAATTAACCGTAACGTGAGGGCTGACAACTAATTTTCATCTATGGAGCTCTTAGACGAACTATCTATACGGAAGCTGACATATGTAGGGACAGTCAAAACAAAAATTAAAGGGAACTACCCATTGAATTGCAACCAAATAAGGATCGAGAAATAAAGTCTACTTTATTTGGCTTTACGAACAACAAAACGTTGTGTTCCAACATGTCAAAAAAGAATAGAGCTGTGATACTCGTTTCTTCCCTGCATCATAATGATCAGGTTGATGAAGATACTAATAAGCCTGAAATTGTAATGTATTATAATTCCACTAAGTGGGGAGCTGATGAGGCTATAACAAAAATGCTCGATTTGGTCGACTAGCCGTCGAACAAGGAGATGGCCTATGGTGTTGCTGTATCGTGTTCTAGACTTGAGTGACATGAATGCGTCCATTTTGTATAACACGTGCCAATCAAGAGCTGTTGAAATAGGAAATTTTCTCAAAAGTTTACCTCGACCGGTTGTGGTGCCTCATATGCAAAGACGTGTCATCAATACAGAATTGCCGAGAGAGCTAAAGTTGACCATGACTTGAGTTTTAGGTAATGATATGGTAACAGTAGATGTCCAGGATCAAGCAGTGAGTCAAGGAGCCAGAAGAGCATATAGAATTTGTCCCGCCAAAAAAAAACATAGAATGACTATTTATGTTTGTTTTGGGTACAGAAAATCCGTGTGCCTGCAATGTTCTCGTCCTTTGTGCATTGACTGCCAATAAATTTAGATGAATAAGACTTCTCAAAAATTTTAATATTTGTTTTCTGAAGTTGATGTTTTGTTTTTTAAATTCCATATATAGCGTAATTCAAAAAAAAATACTCATTTTGTTATATAAATAGGTTCGGATGCTTTAAATGGCTTAAAATGAAACTTAAATAAGTTTAGCCTAAAAAGTACCATACTTTTTGATTTTTCATGTTTCAATAGTATCAATAATAAAAGCTGAATACATATTCACATTGTTTGATTATTATTTTCCATAATTTTGATATTGATTTTGATTTCCAGCCTAAACTATAATAACATTGATCGATCTGATTGATTTGCTTCTGTTAATGCAGCAGTCATTAACATTTGTCTTTAATCACATTTCATCTGAAATAACCCTTATTGTTCTGTGCATGTCACCATGCTAGGGCAACTTTAATTACAGTTCGTCCGCTGCGAGTTGAAATACTACAGTCGCTAGAGGCGCTTATACAGTGGCGACGCCAGGGGGGGGGGGGCAGAGATGGCCCGGGCCCCTCCTGAAATTTAGCCGGCCCCCCCTGTAATGTCAAAAGTCGCATGAAAAAAGCCTACAGCGTACTGCAATAATTACGAATAGCAGTAGAGTTAAGACTTATACAAGAACTACAATGCTTAATGAAAGACTTTCTGCGGTATCTATTTAAAGTATTAAAAAAGAACGCATTAAAAATATTAATCTCGACAAAATTGTTGATATTTTTGCTAAGAATCATAATAACAGAAGAATCTTACTGCTTTAGGTTTCGGTAAAATATTTTTTTTATTTGGAAATTACTTATATTATCATATACGTTAATGTTTTTTTGTAATGTTTCAATATAATTTAAATGTTTATTATTACCTTAACCTATATCTACCTACTTCTCTGCTTCTTATTACCTTAATTAATGAATCTCAATATTACCCTCCATACATTTTTTGATATAAATTGATTTAAATAGGGTACCAAAGCAAAGCAATAAAGTAAAAACAAGTGCCCCCCTAAATTTTTCTGGCCCAGTCTGGCCCCCTCTAACACAAAACCCTGGCGGCGTCGCCACTGCGCTTATATCGCCAACGTTGTCAGATTTATAAAGCAAAAATTTCTATCTCGACCTCTTTTTTAAGCTTTTAAGAATTCGAGAAGCTTTTTTTTATCTACATTCAAGAAATTATCATAGTATTAAATAAATATGTATTTACAACTTTACCTTTCAATTTTATTAAATTCATTTATCATAATACATAAAAGTAGATAATGGAAAATATTACTTTATTAGCTATTATATTTGTACTGGGTGGCCCACTCTCCACGCAGGACTTCATAGCATCTAAACTACTCAACATTTTAACATTTTTCAGAAACTGGGTCATAGGGAGACATTAGGCCTACAGTTTAAAATTATTTTGAAATATACCGGATGTCCCAGAAAAAAGATCAATAGCAAAGTTATATTTTTTAAAAATGGAACATTCCATATCTTACAATATTTTTGGATTCTACATAAAACAACAATTATTTTTTAGTAAGTGCATTATTATTAAGTCTAAACTTAATAGTTTCTGAGATCTCGAGTTTTGAAAAATGACATTTGTGAAATTTGACAGCTTCTAGCTTTCTAACGGTACGTCTTAGAGCAAAACGGCTTGCATGTCTCTATCTTACTTTTTTATTATCTTCCCAAAAATGTAAACTTTTGTTAAACCGGATATGACTTGCAAGCTGGAAATATTGTACTTTCGGTTCAACCTGAAATTGATATTTTTGGGAAGATAATAATAAAGTAAGATAGGGGCATGTAAGCCGTTTGCTCTAAGACGTACCGTTAGAAAGCTAGAAGCTGTCAAAGTTCAAAAATATCATTTTTCAAAACTCGATATCTCAGGAACTATTAAGTTTAGACTTATAATGCACTTACTAAAATATAATTGTTATTTTATACAGAATTCAAAAATATTATAAGATATCTATTTAAAAAAATATAACTTTGCTATGGATCTTCTCTTTGGGACATCCGGTATATTTCAAAATAATTTTAAACTGTAGGCCTAGTGTCTCCCTATGATCCTGTTTTTAAAAAATATTAAAAAGTTGAGTAATTAAGTATATGGAAGCCTGCGTTGAGAGTGGGCGCCACACTGTATATTGGAATACAATTATTAGACGTTCTTTCTTCTTTTTATGCCTTAAAATAATCGATTAATCGAAAAATAATTGATTAATCAAAAAATAATCGATTTTTGCCTTATTGTGTATTTATTATGGTAAATTATTGTTGTATGTCAAATTGCAAAAGCAGGGCAATAGTGTAAAAACGCGTCAATTTCCTAAAAACCATATGGTATGGTAAGAGATAGCTACTTGTTTAAAAATGTAATTCGGCCAAATGTAGAAAAAAAACGTTTATTTTTAAGCACGAAGTCTTTAAATTTGTATTGTATCTTAATTTCTAAACATATTTTACCTTAGAGTATTTTAATTAGATAAGCTTGTATTTAGTTAATTGACTGATTTTAAGTTGTGATTTTAGATGTTTGTGTTTGTATAAATTTCGGTCCCTCTTTTTTTGAGCAAAATGGAAAGTGTCCTATGATCAATTAGTATCTTCTCAACTTTGGTAAATAAATTAATTAAGTAGAAAAATGTAGTTTTATTTTGTTTTGTAATTCCTATTTTTACTTTGACTAGAAAAATACTAGAATTATTAATCTAGTGGAAGTAAAAAAGGGATGAGTAGTTGTAATCCTGTAAAAAAATTATAAATAATTTGAATATATCCTGCGCACTACACCCGCTGGAGGGCGCAGTAGTCACAGATCAAAACTTGAATACTAAGTTGCCTATCTAACTAACCAAACAAACGAAAACTAACATATCCCTTGTCTATGAATGTCACCCTGTAGCCTGACACGTACGTGACAACGTGGTTTCTCTTAATTGTTTAGCACTCTAATTTTATGAGACATACATTACCAAAGTATAGCCTTTGAGGCCCTTCATCACTAGCCTCTGCCATGACAGTATTCCAGTTTCGTCCTTTTTCACACCATTAACTGTAACCCTGCAGATCTGTCATTTTTTGTTAAATGTTCTACAATTTTACATCTATTCTGGCATTCACCGTATTCTACTTTCATTTCTCTAAATTGGCTTTGGACCTTCATCTCTTCTTCTGAATTACATATTAATATCAACATTGAAACACATTTTCTCTAACTTCTCGATCACCAGATATTCCAGATCACATCAATAATCTCACTAGTGCAACAATATTTTAACTACGTCAACCTCTACTACTCTCTACTTTCATTTCACAACATTAGTTATTGTCTTAAATACTAAAAGAAGCCCCGGGTTTTGACGGTTTAAGGAATGCGGCGTTGCGAAACTTATCAGACCGAGCCTTGAGGAATATAGTAAACATATCCTAGGCTAAAATCATCTTAATATGTAAGAAAGGCGAGGACCCGAGGGCGCCAACGAGTTACAGACCGATTAGTCTGTTATCCAGCCTAGGGAAAATTGCCGAGAAAATCATTTTAGGTCGTCTAAATTACTTTGTGATTACACGCAACGTTTTGCCTTCCGTTTTCGGGCTGAGCATTGCACAGTTAGGCAAACGATGCGTTTAACATCTAACATTGTAAAAGGCTTTAAAAGGAGAGCGGTTTTCAGTAAAGCTTTCGATAAGGTATGGCATAACGATCTATTACTACAGTTAATAAGGCTCGGAGCTCCAATTTACCTCGTCAAGGTAGCTGGCCCTTTTCTTGAGAATAGAAGTTTTGCGGTCTCGTCAGAGAACGCACTTTCTTTGAAAAAACGCACCAGGGCGGGAGTGCCGCAAGGCTCACCTATTTCTTCGATATTGTGTATCATTTATACTCATGATATTCCGCGAGATAGATTTACGTTACGCAGCTCTATTTTTTCGCTGACGATACAGCAATTACTTCACTGCCAACTCACCACGCATTATCGTCAGCCGGATGCAGCGTCACGTAATCGAGCTGGAAAAATGGCTTTGGGTTTGAAAGATTCGCCTGAATCCTACTAAGACAAAAGCTTGAGTGAAGCTTGCATTGCGACAGTTAGGCTCCATCTACCCCCTACTTCACAGGTGGAGTAGACTTGCAAATAGGACAAAGGTCAACCTCTACAAGGCATTGGTCAGGCCGGTTCTCACCTAATGTCCTCACTCATAAATGAATAAATAATCAATTCCAACGCAGAAATTTCGGATGTAAGTCCTCTAGCGATTTGTTTTGGTCTGGAAAAAATTATTAACAAATTCTTGTTTTTTACTTTACAAATTGTCGACACATTGGTCTTGTACCATTTTTTGTCTTTGTCCAAAAAAAAAAAATTATTTGGAGATATTTCATCATCCGACTAAGATTCTGAATTCTCATTCTTCGTATACTCCTGCTCAGAATTCGAATTGCGCCAGCGCGTCCGCTCGAGGGTTAATTATATAAACTTGGTGCTTTTTTTGGTGTATAAGACTTTTTTACCTACACTTATCTTAATTAACTCTTATCAGCTCGCATTACAACATTATAGTTATTTGGTAAAAAAAAAGTTCAAATGCAAACTTATTACATTTATAAGAATAATACAGTATTTTATTAAGAGTTCAAACTATCACCTAGGTTCCGTATTTTGAATTTATATACTTTTGTTTAAAGCTGGCCACCAAGGAAAAAGAGATTAAGGGGATGCAAATCTGTTCAGCTGAAGAGGTTGAAACATATTTTGCAATCTGTCAACAATGACAATTGTTTTTTTTCACTACTAACCTATAACATCGCCATTATTGACCGATTATTAACGTTAGAAATCGTTTTTCTCTACCTTACAAGTTATTATTGACCATGGTCAATAATAAGGCATTGAAATCCATTATTGACCGATCTTCAAGAATCTATTTGAACGCAGGTAACTTGATTTTTTGATTCTATAACATGAATTCATAAACATCATTTCTTGTGGTTAGGCAACCAGATATTTATCAATACATATTAGATTATTAGAGACGCCTGATATTGTAAAATATCGATAGGTACAATCAACATTTTTTCTGCTTCCATCCTTAATTCTGGAGGTGTACACATAATAATATCACCAACATTTTCTTCGCTTATTTAAAAAAACGGAAAACTCGTGAAATCTGATGACATAAATGAACAAAAATTAACATTGACAAAGCCACCTGACAAAACAACAAAATATTTTGCCAATTCCAAAGCGCAGGTAACTTGATTAAAAAATATACTTATACCTACCTATAATATTTATAATTATTAATACTATAAAGATAAAAATGTCTTATAAAAGTTTGTAGTAGTGGAAAAAATATTATATTAACCGCGGTTTAGACAGCTTATAGCCCTCGCGCAATAATGATGGCTGTCTAAACCTTGGTTAATAATATACTATTAGAGGAGAATGAATCAAGGCGTACAATATTATTATATATGTATACTAGATATTGGACTATTTACATAAAATGTACCTATCTAGAATTAAAGGAAGATTTCATAACTATCATCATAATAATATACTAGGTGTTTTATATTATATGTTATTAAAGAAGTTCAGATATCTAGGGAGAAAACTATAAACTTAGCAACATCACCATATTACCACTGAATCAAACATAATTTAGAAATCCTCCACGTACCTATTTAATATTTAAGTTATTCTTTTGGCAAAACCTTATTTCTTGTTTCCAAAATATCTTTGAACGATTTTCCAAATTTACGATATTTCTAGACAAATTTTTAGTAAAAAATATATAAACTAAAAAGCCGTTCCTGGAAGAAAACGGTATAATTTTATCATAAATATAAATGCTTACCAAAAATACTAACGAAAGCTTACTAATTTATTTTTTTATTTTGTTTAGCTATTATTAGTTAATATTTTTCTTAATTTATGTATCTATAATCAAAAATATCTTAATGTGAAAATGATGATAATTATGATAATAAAATATCACTAATGGTATATTAATGACCAAATTTTTTTTTCGATTTAATTCGATTTTTCTAATCCGACTGCGTGTCGCATATGATCTTTTCTTTCTAGTAATTACGTGTTCTTCTGTGTAATAATAAAAACTAACCCATTAAAAAAATGTTAAAAAATTCATAATTTCTATTAAAATAATATTCAAAAGAATATCTACAAACATTTAACGTACGAGTTATGTAACCAAAAAGACTCTATCTCTTTTATCTTTTGTTTACATTACATTTACGTATAAATACGCTCTCAGCCTAGAGAGCGTCCCTTAATGTTCAGACCTCATGCAGTTAAGTCACTGTATTACTATATTTCACTGTATTGCTCACACAAAGTGTTAAGTGTGAATAACTTAACTGGCGCAGTCGGTAGGATCCTTGAATACCAGAAAAAGCAAGTTTGGAAGCTGCAACTTCGCAAACCTCCTGAAGCAAGCTACCTGACCGTTGGTGTCAACCATTCATCAAGGAGATCCACCTTCCAATCACCACTGTATCCTGGCAGGAAGCATCACATCTACGCTCTGTAAGTAATATTCCTTTACAAACCCATTTATTATTTTGTGAAATTGGCATATGCTTATTTTTATTTTTGCATTTTATTTTTTAACCTTAAGTTAGTTTACTTATCATTCATTCTATTTTATAATATGACCTATATCCGTACCGCGACATAAAACTAAATTTCTCAGAACAAGATATCCAAAATTTAACTGATCTTTTGAATCCAAACTTAAAAAACAAAAACAAAATGTCTACTATTCAAGCAGAAAGAGAAATCAGAATGAGTCTATCCAAGAATTTGAAATAGCTACCATTCAATCTAAAGTAATCGACGACGCAGGCTATCATTTACTTTGCCACCCCCAACTAACTAACTGATCTATAATAAAAATTGAACTTAGACAAAAATTCGGCGATAAGATTAACCATCACACCTTGTCACAACAACTTAACTTCTTAACAAGAAATAAAAATGAATCTGTTGAAGATTTTCTAGACAGGCTAAAAGTTGTAAAAAATAGAATTGCCCTTAAAATTAATTCTGAAAATTTAGTTCAATCTACAAAAACAGCTTTGATAGAACAAACCGAACAAATTGCTATTACTGTTTTACTTGCTAACGTCAATAGTGAACTTCGCACCATTCTTTCAACTAACGAAACAAGAGATTTAGATGATACTTATAATCTTATATTAAATTATTCCATTATCGAACAACAAATTAATTCTAGAGCTCAGTCAATCAGAAATAATTTTAACACACAAACACATCCCATACAAAACATGCAGAAACATAAACCTAATAATAATTTTAATCATTTTATGAACTCATACCCACCTGTTCTAAATTATTTATTTCGACAACAACCACAAAAATTCCCCAGCCAACCAATTAACGTTCAACCTAGACCAATCCAACACAGATTTCCAACCAATCAACAAGTTTTTGGTAAACCCAATAACGCATTTCCTAAATACAATCCAAATCGTCCTTTAGATACACCAAAACCAATGTCCAGTGTAAGTATTCAGCCAAAAAGAAACTTCCAAAAACCACCTTTACAAATCCCAAACAATTCTCATAATTTCAGACAAAATCAGTGGCGTCAAAATCCGCACGCCAATCCACTAATATTCACTGAAATTACCCACCTAGAAAATAACTACCAACAAAATTTTCCAGACGAATTATGCACAGAACAACCCCAAGACACTAATTATGATTATGACTACCCCGAATCTACGTACCAAAATGACGACTACTATTATTACACACAAGAAAAGTTTGAAAATTCCCAACCAAATTATGATCTGACAAACATATCAAATGAATTCAATAGTTGCGATACAGAAGCTACCGAAAATTTTTAGAAATCAGCCTCCCAAAAGGTCAATCTTACTTAGATCTTAACACCTTTCAAATTAATTCTTTGCCATATATAGAAATCCAAAACCCCCCTATAAAATTATTAATAGACAGTGGTAGCCACACTTCACTTCTTAGACCAATATTAGCCGAAAAATACTTTCCAGCTCAAATATTTAATTCCAAACGAACTTTAGTTACCTGTATAGGAAAAGCAAACACCCAATATAAAATAAAAGTACCCTTGCTCGAAGAACATAATATTTACACAAAACTAGAATTTATCTTGTTAAACTTTCACGACTATTTTGATGGTATCTTAGGCGTAAAAGATTTAAGAAAATTAAACCTTAATATTGACTTAACAAATAAATGCCTATATAATGAAGAAGTAACCATTCCCCTATTCTACAGACAAGACTTTAATACACAAAAGGTAGAAATTCCCGCAAAAACTAGTATGTTAAAACGAATATCCACTGCCTTACCAAATGACCTAGAATTGTATATGCCTAATATTAAGAATGAATATTTTGAAATTCCTTCTTCGCTTCTAACAGTAAAAAATAATAATTATGTTACTCTCGAAATTAAAAATCTTAAAGACGAAAGTATAATTATATATTTTAACCCTTACGATATTCAACAAAAATGTGTCCCTCTCAATTAATCTGAAAACGAAATATTTAATATAGAGCAAATTGCTTCAGAACTTAATTTAATTTCTGATGATATAGATATCCAACCGTCTGATAACTTTTCTCTTATAAGAGCAGATCCTTTAAACCCTGAAGAGAAAAACGCTCTTCATAAATTACTTCGACAATTCCCAAACATCTTACATAAACCAAACGATAAGATTACCTTCACAAATGCTGTAAAACGTGAAATCAAAACTTCCGATGAAATCTCAGTCCATACCAAATCTTACCGGTACCCTTATGTCCATAAGGAAGAAGTACAGTTGAGTTCAATGAAGTGTTGTACAGCGGTTGTGCTTTGTGAACCTGCCTATCATTTCTAGAGTTCGATAAAGTGTTGTACAAGAATGTAGTAAACAATGGTTGTAAAGTAAAATGAGATAACATTAGTGAAAAATAGCAAATCAAATACATATAAAGGTTTATGTTGCAAAATAATTTGTTAATGAACTTACATATTTATTTACAAATTAATATAAAAATTCCTTAATATTTAGTAATGGCCCCATCTCCCTCTAACACTTTATTAAGGCGACGAGGTATAGATAAATAAAGATTTCTTGTTAATTCTGGATCATCGCTTAGTTCATCCCAGAGCAATTCAATTGCATTTACGAGGCTGTCTCTATTCTCAGGTTTAAAGTTGATATTATACAATTTTTTCGACATTAGGCCCCAAATATTTTCAATAATATTAAGGTCGGGGCTCTTGGCAGGCCATAACATTGTCTCTATATTATTATTTTCAAACCATTCTCTGACAATTCTTGCATTATGCACAGGACAATTGTCTTGTTGAAAAATAAAGTTATTGCCAGGAAACAGTAGAGATACGCTAGGTAGCATTACATTTTCTAGTATATTTATATAGTTAACTGCATTAAACCGGTCACGCTCATTAAGAGCCCAACATACTCCAAGTCCGTGAATACTTAACCATGCCCACACGTTTACTGAAAAGCGTCCAGATCTATCGTAGTTAGCTACATATTCTTCATCGAATCTAGTGTTACGTGGACGATACACCCTGATATGCCCGTTAACAGTTGATTGGAATACTTTTTCGTCTGTGAAGACCACTCTATCCCAATTTTCTTGCATCATGTTATTTAGGGAAAAAATAATTCTAGCCTGTTTATGTTCATCCGTTAGCTTCATTTTTTTGGCTGCAACACAATTTTTTAAAATAGAATTTTTTATTCTGCGGCATGCCGTAATTCTTGACCCTGGAAAATTTGTTTGCTCTATAGCAGTCCGTGCTATTTGGAATGGGTTGTCCTGTAAATATTGAATTAGGGCATTATCCTGATCTTCCGTAGAAATTCTTGTTTTTCCCGCTGCCTTCTTCTTTTCTAAAGTCCCATCCCTTTCCCACCTATGTTTTATTTTTATAACTGTATTTTTGCTTGTATGCATTATATGAGCAACGTCTCTAATAGGTACCCCATCTTGTATATAAGCAATAATTTTTGCTCTCTGAACCAAATTTAATTGAGGCATATTGACTTCTATTATGACTTTGATTGATAGCGAATGTCAGGTAAAAAAATACCAACCTATTTCATCAAGCCTTATTTACAAGATGTTAGAATCGGTGTACAACATTTCATTGAACTCAACTGTACAACGGCAAATTAATCAAATGCTCACCGACGGAATCATTAGACCCTCTTCTAGCCCGTGGTCTTCGCCCGTATGGATAGTCCCGAAAAAGATCGATGCCTCTGGCAAACAAAAAAGGCGGATTGTGATCGATTACCGTAAAGTAAACGAAAAAACAATATATGACAGATATCCCTTACCAAACATTACCGACATCCTAGATAAACTTGGCAGATCCCAATATTTCACCATACTCGATCTAGCTTCAGGTTTTCATCAAGTCGAAATTGACCCTCGTTCTATACCCAAGACACCCTTTAATGTAGCAAAGGGACATTATGAATATCTCAGAATGCCCTTTGGTCTCAAGAATGCCCCAGCAACATTTAAAAGAGTCATGGACAATGTTTTACGCGACTTTCAAGGACGCATTTGCCTAGTCTACATGGACGACATAATCATTTTCTCAACCTCACTACAAGAACACATAAATAACCTCAAATAAGGTCTTTCAACGTCTACAAGACCACAACCTTAAAATTCAATTAGACAAATCTGAATTTTTATAAAAAACCGTCGAATTTCAGGGTCATGTCATCACCCCTGAAGGTATTAAACAAAATACAAAGAAAATTAAAACTATTTTAGATTTCCCCATTTCTAAGAATCCAAAAGAAATCAAATCATTTTTAGGTCTCATAGGATACTAGTACCGTAAATTCATTAAAAATTTCGCAAAAATAACTAAACCGCTAACTAATTGCTTAAGAAAAAATCATAAAGTAGAACACACTCATGAATTTGTGCAACACCCAGATTTTTCAAAACCATTTAATTTAACAACCGATGCATCTAATTTTGCAATTGGAGCAATTTTATCTCAAGGACCTATAGGGAACGACCTCCCCATCGCACACGCTTCCCGAACCCTTAATCCAGCAGAGTGTAATAAATACTCCACAATCGAAAAAGAACTTCTCGCGATAGTTTGGGCAGTCAAATATTTTCGCCCATATCTCTTCGGAAAAAAATTCGAAATCATATCTGACCATAAACCATTACAATGGCTATTTGCAATCAAAGAACTAAATTTAAAACTAGGCCGATGGCGATTAAAGTTAGCCGAATACGACCATGAAATAATTTATAATAAAGGAAAAAGCAATATCAACGCTCGAATCCCTAACCAAATAAATAACATTGAAGACGACGACCAACTATCACTGTTATCAAATATTGACCTTTCCGATGAAATACAACTTGATCCTCGAGAACTAGACGAACTCTTACAAACATTAACACCAGAAGCCACAAGCTCAAAAATAAATACAGATTCTGACTTTATAGTTAAACAAAACATATCTAATCACCCTGACAAAACAGACACACAGACAGTACACACAAGCTATGAAGACCCTATCATAGGAGTACCTTATACAAATAAGGCACTTAACACCTTTAACCAGCAAATGATTTTTAGATATTCACGAGATAACAAACACAAAATCGAGGGTACCCATGTATTTACCAAACAAAGAAAACTTCGTACCTAATAAAACATATTTTTTGCATTTTTAAAACTAAACATTAGAACCCCTTACAATAAATCTTTTTCAAAAATACTTTAAAAATAATGCATTCAAATTATGCATCTTAAGAATCTTTCTAGAAGACATAACCCAAGTAGCATTTTTAGACACATTATGGTAAATGTGTCTAAACTATTGTTTCTGTTTCCCAAACAAATTGGAAATTGTTGGCAACAAGTATGGAAATATTTTCGAAACGTATACATTTTAAATGGGGCATTAGCACGTGTTTCCAACTGGTTGGTACAGGCTGTGACTTTCGCTGTTTCGACGCAAAATCAAAACTTTTATCGAAAATGTTTCGAAAATTTTTCGGAAAGTTTCGAACATGTTTCTATAAATGTTTCTAGAGTGACAGTTCATTTTATAAAGAGGGCGCTGAGTACTAGAAATGTGAATTGTCAAAATGGAAACATTAGGGAAACAAATAATTAGATATTATACCTGTAGGTTGTAATAAAATAAAACAAAGTAAACACCAAATGAAGACAGCATAATTTCGCCATAATGAATTTGTCACCAAAGAGTATTTTCTATAAGTAATAGATTTATTTTGTATAGTTTATTGCAAAGGAGATCCAAAAATCAATAACGAAATAAATTTTATCGTGCAATTTAGTAATTTAGCTTTATATTCTATGACGCTCCCAGTTTATTGACATCTACACATAAAATAAATACTTTGTCAAAAAATAAAAATTTAAATATTTTTAAAATTTTACTTAATTCTTTCTTCAATTGATTAAGCTAGCAAAATGGAACTAATATAACCACTGTTTTACTCTTCAAATGAAGCAGGAAGTTAATTAAAGTTCATTTTAATAATATAATAATGCATTTGTAAAAATGGCCGCCAGAAAGCGAGAATTATTCTGGTCCAAAATGGAGTCGACACAAAATTTCTAGTATTTGGTTTATATAATGTTTTGAAAATCATGTAGCTATAATTAATAGAAAATGTGTTGAAACATGAAGAATGTTTCGATATTGTATCGAAACTACGCGGAACAGACGTCGCTAAAGTAAAAATATTACGGTCCCGTCAAGCGGAAGGGTAAGCTCAGAAGCATAAAACTTCTGTATACCGTCACGTTTTATACACTGCCACTTGTCAAATAGTGTACTCTAACCTTAGTCTTCATTGAGTGTACTTACATTCTGTGATATACATAACCTACATCTTCATTTCTTGCACTACGGTAAAAGTGAATAGTTTAAAACATGTACAACTACTTATTTTTAAAGAATTTACATGTCGTGGTTGCCGTGGATCGAGATGTCAATGGGACATCACTAATTGAAAAATCAGGTTGTGACTTAATTTTTTTTTTTGAATCTGAAATTCTTTCTTTTTCCTTTTTAGTGTTTGTTTTGTTTTCTCCCCATATTATAACAAATAAAAAACGTAAAATAATTCAAGAAGATTTAAAATATCAAAAACTAAAATAATTCCAAAGTAGAAATTATAGGTTATAGTAATTAATTGTATCTGGATTTAAATGTTTCTGGCAGTTTCGAAAATTGTTTTCTTCACAAGTTTCGTAATTAAATAGATATCAATGTTTGGCAAATATTTCGAAACAGAAGAATACCAATTTGTTTTGATTAGCTTAATTCGAAAATGTGTCGCTACAATTTGGCAGCACATGTGTCTTAACACAATTTCATAATTTTATCAAAAAATGATTCGAAAAATTTCTTCCGTGCGTTTCGTAAATGTGTCGACACTGTAGTTTGGAAAATATTTCGAAACTAACAGTTCTTAATTGTTTCTAGTAAATAAATTCGAAAATCTGTCGCAAAAGTTTCGAAACACATGTGTCTCCACACACTGTTATCATTTTAATCGAAAATGTTTCGAAACGTCTCTCAGCAAAGAATTTGTGTCCAATTTGTGTATATAAATGCTACTTGGGAACTGATACCAATGAGCAGCAAATAAAAATAAAATATTACCACTAAACGAAAACCACTCATAGAGGTATGCAAGAAAACATAACATCACTGAAACGAAAATACTACTGGCCTAATTTAGAAAACGACGTTAAAACCTATATTAATCTTTACGAAATTTGTCAAAAAACCAAATATGAAAGACACCCTAACAAATTAGTTTTTAAACCCAATCCATTCGGATACGAACCTTTTGATCATATTTACATAGATACTTACAAAATTCACAATACAACCTTTATGACGATATTAGATAGTTTTTCAAAACTAGGACAAGCCTATCCTTTAATTACTTGCCATGGTCCGGAAATAGTTGAAAAATTACTACATTACATTATTCAATACGGACTACCTCGAAAAATAACTACAGACAACGGAACATGTTTTAAAAACGAAAACGTCCAAAAATTCTGTATGCTACGTAATATCGAAATACATTATTGCACACCTCATAACCCAAATTCTAATAGCTATGTAGAAAGATTTCATTCCACTCTTAACGAAACAATATTAGCCCTACAAAATGAAAACCTAAGGAAAATATACAACACCTTATAGATTACGCAGTGTTATCATATAATAACTCTATTCACAGTGCCTCAAAATATACACCTTTTCAGGTAATCAAAGGAAAATTAGACTACAAAACCCCTCTTCAAATCTCCGAAGAAGAAAAACTGACACACTTTATACAAGAACACTCTCAAAGAATAAAAAGTTTAAACGAACATATTTTTAATACCCTTCAAGAAAACCAAAATAAAACACTCGAAAAACACAATGAAAATCGACAGACAGAAATAAAAATCGACCCTAATAAATCCCTTTATGAAAAACGTTTCCCCATAAAATGAAAAATTAAACAAACAAATAAATACAAAAAATTAAGCGTCCCTGTGTAAACGCCTACCCCACAAAAATAATCGCACAAAAACGAGCAATCCACGTTAATAATCTGAAACCACAACGTTCTGTTTCAGATATGAAACTGCTAATGTTGCTGTTCACTCTTTCCATAGTATGGCCCTACGAGGAAAAAGAAATTTTTAACCTTTTACTTCCCATTGTATTTGGACCCACTTATATAACACACACGCACACACACACACCAAACAACCTACTATCATATCGACTTAAAACAAATACAAAATTATTTAACTAATTTAGAATATTCTCTCACAACAACTAAAATAATTCTAAGTAAAAGAAAATCTACCGAACACTTTTCATATCTTGTAAAAGAAAAATTAACTCAAAGCTATGAATTGTTACATATTTTAAAATTAAATACACAGCTATTTCATAAATCTTCCAAGCAAAAGCGCGGCTTAATAAATGCTGTAGGAAAAATTAATAAATGGCTCTTTGGCACTCTAGATCCAGACGATGAACAAAAATATAATCAATTTATAAACGCCTTATCAAACAATCAACATATACTCCAGCACGACGTAAAACAGGCAATATCAGTTCTCTCTAATGCAACGCAAACATATACCTTACATTTAAATAAAATCGAAGAAAATCAAAACATTATCAGGAATAAATTAGCCTTACTAGAGATTAAAGAAATGAATATATCTGATGCTTTATATCTTTCACTTATTATCGACCACATAAATGCCCAGCTGTTTCAAATAAAAGCACTCTTAAGCAATATTGAAACTGCCATTAGCTTTGGCCAATTAAAAATAATGCATAATACCATTTTAAATGAACTTCAATTAGAAGAAATTTTAAAAAATATTCCAAAAGAGAATATAGTTCAATTTTCAAAAATAATTGATTATTATAAAATTATAACCCCTCAAGTTGAAATATTAAAAGATTTTGTAATATTCGCTATTAACGTGCCAATTATTTACCCTCCCCAATTTACATTGTATAAACTATTTCCTATTCCCATCCAAAACCAAACTTTAATTTTACCTAAACCCTATATATTACTTGCGGAGGAAAAACACTATTCGACTGAAGAAGAATGTCCAAAAATAAAAAACATCTTTATGTGTTCTTAAAAAAGCTTTTCCCAAGAAGAATTCTGCGTTGTCAAACTACTCACACATAACGAAAATACCTGCCCGACAGCCAGGGTCCACTACACTAACCCAAACATCATGAAAATAAATGACAAAGAAATTTTAGTAATTCCCGAACCAATACCTGTGGTCAGTAATTGTCAAGAATTAAAGCGATCTTCCTATTTTCCTATATCTATAAACCTTCACTTATTACTATGGATAAATGTCCACTTGAAATCAATGGTCAAATATACGACATTGAAAAAACAAGTAATCTATATTACAGCCTTAGTATGCCACCAATTAAAATAGAAGAAAAGGAAGACTCTCCACATTTACAACTTTAAGAAATTAATCACCAAGAAATCAAAGCAGTAAGCAATATGATTTCTACAATAAAGTTCCACAATTTAGAAACAACAGGAATAACCAATAACCATTGGAAAACTCCAACTACAATTGTTAGCCTTTTAATCCTGATTGGTTTCCTCACTGAACTAACCGCCTGGAAAATGACCCGACGATGCCGTAACAAGAAGAAAATCAAAGATGCCCTACAAGACATCGAATTGCAAAAACCTCAAGAATCGAAAAATCGCCAAATGCTATTTTCTGAACTTACGGAGGGAGAAGTTATGTAACCAAAAAGACTCTTTTACCTTTTGTTTAGATTACATACGTATAAATACGCTCTTAGCCTAGAGAGCGTCACTTAATGTTCAGACCTCATGTAGTTAAGTCACTGTAGAATAGAATAGAATAGAATAGAATAGAATAGAATAGAATAGAATATATATATTACCATTTTCAATACAATTTGTACATTGGGTCGTCAACGAAAGAATGAAATAAAGATTACACAAATACATAAAATAAAAATAAATGTATAAAAACTGTCAGTATAAAATCAATAGACACAATACACTTAGTCACACACAGATGCAATTTTAAATATTAAGGTTAGAGTATTTTATAGAATTTATAATATTAATATTGCGGGTAATTTATAACATTACATAATACATATCAAGACAAATACATATCTATCGTTAAAGATATTTATGAAGCCATTTTACGAAATACTATCACAATTTCATTTCATGTGATCCTGAGTAAGGTATTCCAGATGGACTAAAGGCTAGTCAAACTTAAATTTGTGAAATAATAGAAACCACGATAATAAACATGACTAGTGATTGAATGACATGTATTCCGCCACAGAATAAAATTCATTGACCAGTAGAAAATGCTTAGTCATTTTGGCAAATCCCTCGCCACGTAATGCTCGCAATTCAAATGGTAGCTCATTATAAAGTTTCACACAGTTGTAAAGAGGGGAATTCCTGAAAAAAGTTGTCCTATGATAAGGTATCTCAAGCAGATCACTTCCACGCGTATTATGGGTACTTGCAGATCCCAGTCTATTAAACATCGATCGATTGCCATTCACAAACAGCAAACATCGGAGTATATATATGCAGGGAAGCGTTAGTAGTTTATTTTTGGCAAAAGTGCCTCTGCAGCTTTCCCGAAAGTCTAAATTAAAAATAAGTCTTATTATCCTTTTTTGGTTTATAAATATGCGATTTTGGTGCATTGTAGCACTTCCCCAGCAAATAATATTATAAGTCATATGACTATAAGCCAGCGAGTAATATACAGACAAGAGGCCCTCGGTATCGAGTGT
Source organism: Polydrusus tereticollis (assembly GCA_963920685.1). Lineage (NCBI taxonomy): Eukaryota > Metazoa > Arthropoda > Insecta > Coleoptera > Curculionidae > Polydrusus > Polydrusus tereticollis. The sequence continues at coordinate 99,670,911 of OY987333.1, forward strand.
ATTCTTAAGGCTTAGTATTGCGAAGAATGCAGAATTTAACTTTCCCGAGACATGGTCCAGATGATCACAGGAGGTAAGTTGGGGATCCAAGTGGGTACCTAAGAACTTAACTTTTTTTGATGGATTAAGCGTTCTTTCATAATCCATTTCACGAAGGTTCCTGCGATTAAACATATTCATATATACAGTCTTATCAACATTCAATATTAAACTATTTCTCTTACACCACAATTCCATTTCATCGCAAACAGTTGCCATTTTTGCATTCAGATCATCCATGCTATCGGCAGTAACCACAACAGTTGTATCATCCGCATACATTGTCACATGACCAGATACCACATTCAACGGCAAATCATTTACATACAGAATAAATAAAAGTGAACCCAGTACGGATCCTTGTGGGACACCAAGTTCTACTCGTTGAGCTTCCGATTGTACTCCATTATATTTAACAATCATTACTCTGTCAGTCACATATGATTCTATCCATCTCAGCATTGTTCCTCGGATACCCAAGTTGTGTAATTTGGTAACTAGGAATTCCTTATTTATAGTGTCAAATGCTATGGAGAGATCAAAAAATATGGTCGCGACATATTTTCCCCCATCAATACTTCGATATACGTGATTTAAGAAATGGTATGAAGCGGATTCTATAGATTTTTTCGAGAGAAAGCCGTGTTGAGATAAATTTAACACATTATATCTATTGATGAAATTCATTAATCTTTCATGGACAATTCTCTCAAAGATTTTAGAAAAAATGCTCAATACTGAGATTTGCCTGTAGTTTTCAGTACTATGACAGTCATTTTTTTTGTATACAGGAGTAACATTTGCAGTTTTAAGTATCATTGGGAATACTCCTTCACTTAGGCTACGATTTATCAATGCAGTAAGAGGTTGCTTAATAAAATATTTAATGCTTTTTATTAATTTTACATTAATGTCATCAAATCCAGAGGAATTTTTATTTTTTAATCCCACAATAACTTTTAAGAGTTCCTCCTCGCTAACTGGATTGATAACAATAGTATTACAGATCGGGGGATGAGTGGTACAGGTTGTGGCAACAGTGCCATATTTCCGCTCAAGCTTCTTTGTCGATACCGTACTAAAATAGGTTACAAATTCATTAGCTACTTGGTACGGGTCGGTTATAATCTTATCATTAACATAAAGTTTAATTTGGCGATCCTTTGTATTTTTCCTGTTTAACTTGTCATTAATAAGGGCCCATATAGTTTTACTTTTACAGTCAGAATTAGATATTTTGTTCTTATAGAATAATCTCTTGGTTTCATTAATTTGATTTTTGTAAGTTTTTTTAAGATTTCTGTATTCTAGATGTAAAATGTTATTTCTAGTGTTTTGCGCCCTCCAATATAACTCATCTAGCTGGTTTTTGATATATAAGAGATTTTTATTATACCATTCACCTGACTTTTTCTTTTGTTATATTTTTTGTGTTTATAGAGACAACAACAATTTAAGCAGTGCATAACAACGTTAACAAACCCTGCCCATAACTCATTACTATTTAGAGAAAAATCCAAAACATGCCACCAATTCTGCATCATTATCATATTAGAAAACAGTGATATATATTATTATTTGATAGGTCTCTAGAAAATAAATTACTGTCATGTTCTATCTTATTTTTATCATTTATCGATAAGTTTAAGTTAAATTTGTGGGCCAAGTGATCGCTCATATGCGGATTAAAGATACCACTATGAAACAATTAATCAGGGATATTGGTAGCAACATAGTCTATAACTGTCGAGCTGGTATGACCATTACAGTCTGTATAAACCCTTGTTGGTGCAGTAGTGTTCACCTTCAACATGAAGGATTCAAACAAATCGCAAAGGAGGTTTTTAGGGGCACCATCGACACCATAATCAATATTTAGGTCTGCTGCGCTGAAAAGCCGTGGAAAGAGCAGTACTTACCGAGCTTATAAAAACATTCAGATCCCCAGATGGCGGACGATAACAACAAACAATACAGCAATTTTCAAAATATACACCACACATTTCACTGTGCGCTTCCACGGATGTGGCAACTATTTGATCTAGTGGCTTGAGTATATCCTTTATATCATTCTTCACAATAATCAATGATCCACCATGCCTTGTTTTATTCCTAGAAAAAGACGACACTACACTGTATCCTGCTATCTGCACCTAGACGTCAGGTCTTAAGTGGACCCAATGCTCAGTTATGCACATTATGTCGATATTTTCAGAACGGAGACGATTCTCCACTATGTCCATTTTGTTAGAGATGCTTTGGATATTTAAGTGACACAATGTTAGACCCATTTTTGAAGTACCATCATGAGGAAATTTGCGTACTAATTCTCTTTCAGATCCCATTGGGATAGACGCGGGTATAAAAAATTATCGGTATTTTGGTTGGAACGGGCGGAAGGCCTGTCGCTCACATCCACAACACTATCCACAATCCTAGAAATTACCTCAACAACTTGAGAATTTACCCCATCATGTTTATCGCTCGCATCACAGTCGAAGGAAACATTAATTTGATCGGACAAAGCAATTTTATGGTTATCATTTATATTAGTATTAACATTTAACACATCTTCAGCGTGATACCCCCGTCCAGTCTGGCTTACCTCTAAATCAGATATCACATCATGTGTTACAACAGTCTTTAAAACAATCTTGCCACCATTTGAGAGTTGAACATACCTAGCAAGTCGGTCACATATTTTAGTTTTATTTAGCCGGTATACCCTATTTATTTTAAAATTGTTCAACAACCGAATAGATACGTTTGACTGATTTGACATAAAGAAATTCATACTTTTAATAAATCTGCTATAGTTTATTTGGTGGTAGGAATAATCATATTTTAGACAAAATATTAGATTTGTATATTTTCCGACTGAAAAAAGATTCTCTAGACGATCCCTATTTGTATAAAAAAATGTATTAAAGTCTATAAAGACAATAACAGTGTCATTAGAAGAATATGCCTTACTGGCATTAAAAATACAGTTTGTAAGTTCGTTAAAATCTACACCATTTTTGATCCATCCTTGAATTGTATACTTTTCTGTATCAAGATACTTGCGTAAAATTTGAGAGCTGTGTAAACCAGAGTTATCACCATAGATTAGCACTTTTCGTTTGGGGACAATATTATTGGCATAATATGGGCTAACCAATTCTTTTTGCATTGGCTGGTAAAATTTAGTCGTATTTTCTAATTTTTTGTTTATATTTCTTGGAGCCACCTTCTTATTAACGCTTTCAATATTTAGACTAGCCTTAATACTTTCTTTTTTATTGGCTAGCCGTTTAGGTTCTGTTGGAGGCAATAAGTTGCACTGTATTTCAGCTGACATAGTTGTTATTATATCTGTCTGCGTAGTTGCATGGTTTGCAGTTACTTTAATTTTGGTTGTTTCGATGATCTTTGTAAGGTTTTTGATTTCCTCTTTTTTCTTCTGAAGCTCTCTAAGTAAGAATTCAATTTTCTTCTTGTTTTTTTTACATTCCTGTCCAAGCGCTTTATTCGTTGATAGCTGATCAGCCAATTTATTACGTAGGTTTATGATGATGTCAGTGGTAGATTCTCTATTGTCTTTTGTATCTTCGTTACATATTATCTTTGTGAGACTTATATTTGGAGAAATATTTTGAACAGTTTCCGTTGTTTTCTGTTGTTTTCCGTTATTGGACCTTAATAGTCGTTTAAATATTACACCACCATCATGGGCAGAAGCCATTGCTTTTCTTACCGCGCTATATTTATCACAACACTAATTGGATAGCTCCCATTTACTTATCCAGCAGTTGTTTGTTCGGTAATTCTACCTTAACTAGTAGTTTTAAAAAACCGCACTAACAATTTGTTTATAATGGGAATTCCTTATCGGAGCCACGGCATATATTCGGAACTATGTTTATAAAAACGGTACGTTTTATCTTCTGCACAATTATTTATTAGGATTGAATATTTACTGTAGGTTAGTGAAATAATTAAGTAAGTTTTCTTAGGAAATCCGCGAAAATGTGACTCTCGGGAACTTTAATTTTATGTAGCTAATTAGCTCACATGGTGTTGGGGGTGCAACCTTCAGGAGACTTTGGTACAAGAAGAAATGCCTTTTTGGTAGTAAACTACTGGTTTATTTGTCAATTAATGGTGGTGAGAAAAAATGAAGCAATTTTATAAGTACAAGTTAAGAGTGATACGACAATAGCTTGTTACCAACTGATGAGCAAACATGCGAATCTTGTATTTATAGGGTAGAGATACGTGTGGTGTGATGTTTGTCAAAACAGATGAAATGGACCGAAAAAGGTTAATAGTTTTATTTTGAATCGGTTCTTTGTGAGCAATAAAATGTTATCAAAAGAAATTAAGAAATTCGCTTATCCGCGTGTAGTTTGGTAAACAAGTTCAATGATGAAATATTGTGCAATAAAATTATTAGAAGGATACATTTTGTTTTTACAGTAAATTATATAAATAATCCCTTTATGAATTATGAGGGTTGAATAGGTGGATTGTATCCTAACATCTCCCTCCTTAAGTGTTTTGTTACCTTCTAAAGGAAAGTGACGAAACACAAAGATTTTAATAAAAAATAAAAATTTAAAGAAATTTTTGTTGTTTTAGTATTTTCCTTAAATGAATATGAAAATGAGATGATTACAAAATAAAATGATGATAAACGATAAATTGTTTCTTTACCTTAACCTATACCCTGTATGTTGATATAAAATAACAATAAATGTGTATAAACGCATGAAAAGTTTTTCTTTTCATAATAGAAAAAAGAATTTATTAAAAAGTTCACAAAAATTTAGACTTTGAATTTTGCGGAGCTTCTAGCGAATCTCATGGAAACTGGACTTTCGGCTTTGCTTTGTTAGTCTAGATAAATTGAAGGACGGGAGTTGGTTCTAGTTGGCTCGATGGCTTCTTCCAATCGGGAACGGAGAGGACTGAATCGTGTATCAATTTCGTGTTTGGACCCAAGGGAACTGTGGCTGACTTGATTATGACTGTTGATACATATTTGATAGTTGCCCTTATGACAACCCAAATATTTGGATAGAAAATATCCTAAATTGCACCATCTGCAGCAGCAAATGTAGAACAGGAACAAGAGTGCAATAATTACCAATATTCCAAGCAATACAGTGTACCATTTAGAATTATTGATAATAAACGGCTGATTAATGTTTTGTTGGAGTTTTGCTTCATATTGTTGAAGTTTTTGTTGGGAATGCCGTAGGTCATCTAGATTGAGGCTGGTAAATCTGATTTCTTCCATTTGGCCATTAACCAGGTAGGTTTGTTCCTTGATGCAGCAGTCGTCATCACGTAGATTTATGTCGGGAATGTAGTTACTATAATTTGACGCTAAGTCACTTGTAGCAAATAGTAATGTAGTATGCGTATAGCACTTGCATTTGGCTTTTAAGGTAAATATGCCAGTGCCTTGCAATTCGACGTCTTCGATAGAAGTTGATGCATCACAATTAATGGTTCCAGTTACAGGATTGCTCAAGACGTAAAGCCATTGATTATTGTCGATTTGATGCCAAATTTCCATAAATGATTTGATCGTTCTGGTTTCACATATACCTACTTGGAAGTTGTGGGAGTTTTGCTAACTTCAATTCTGTTTCACAAGCAGGTTGTTCTTGGATGAGGTGAACTGTAATATCAAAACATAGGTATTCATCAGGTAGAATTCGTTGACAGTCTTGTAGATCTTTCATTCTACCATAGTAAGTATGCGTTCTACTCAATAACAGGTAACTGTATTGAGGATCAACATAGGTATATATTGAGGAATTTACAATGGGTGCAGGTAAAGGTATGAGGTGATACAATTGATAGAGTTCTTTTGATGCAAGGGGTATCTTAAGTGCATATAAAATAATATTATTACTATAAATTACAGATAACTGACTTATCGAAAAATAATTATGTATATAGTCATTATTTTCTGGGTCGATTGGAAATTCGACTGACGAACGTAATTTAACTTTTAATAGTTCTTCTTTTAAATGCATAGGAGAAATCACAGATGGATGTAAAATATTTTGTTTGGAAAATAATATTGACGAAATTATGACGTCAAATTTTTCATTTAAGTCATTTGTGATATGAGATACTAAATTTATATGATCAGTTATTTTTTGAAAATAATTAAGTAAATTTATATTTTTACTAGTATCAGTTGCAAACTGATTAAATGTTTGAACGTTTTTATTAATTTTTTCTTGATTTGCTAGAAGTGCCTGTACAGATTTATTATGACGTTCTATTGCATTTGAAATTATATGTATTTGTTGTTTCATTAAAATTTGAGTTTCTTTATTTTGTTCTGCGATTGCATGTATTGCATCATTATAATATTCAGCATCCCCAACAAACATTTTAAGTTAAATTTACCTTTATTCGACCTCTAAACGGGTCAAATATTTTGCACGACCAATTATATATAGGGATAATTTACCTACATTTGTTTTCCTATTGCCCAATGTGGGGAAAGAAACTAAAGTAAATTGAAGGTCGAAAATAGGTTGATAGGGTTTTTCTGTCCAATAAGTTGAAACGAAGCGAAATAAATATAGACCTATTTTACGTCTAAATGTGGAAAGTGAGACCAACGTTTTGACCTAAATATAACCTAAATAGGAGCAATAAGACACTAGACAAAAATACAGAGAAAGCATATTATATCTGGTGTTAGAAAGAAAAGACAACAACTTATGCCAACACTTCCAACAGGACAAAATAAATTATAAAATGGAGTTCGACTTAAGTAGATATTTGGAATGGCCGCTTATTATAACTTCAACAATATGATATAATTAAGTTTTATCATTTTTCTGGACCGAAATTTGGATGCGAAAGAAATGTGTTTGTGAATTATGGTGATGATACATCGAAAAACTAAACGCGCCCTTAAAATATGCATTTCTTTATGTATTATTACGATAATTTAAAATATTTTTACCATTAACCTAAAAACAGAGTGCCTTCATTATAAACATTATGTACCTAAAGTTTTAAAAAAACTTTCGTTGACGAAAGATATCGTAGTCTAATGGATTTTCCACTTACCTTATGTAATTCTTAAAATTTTAATTATTGTTTTTTATAGTTGTCGATAAACAGGAAAACTAATAATTATTAAATATGGTCGCCTTTATATTTTTAACCTTAAAGTTATTTTTTCCTTATTATTAACTGTACAAGCAATGTTAGCCTTTGAGGTTAATCAGAAAGTTATGAAGTAGCTCAATTTTTAACCACAAAAGATCTATAACTTTGGGAACAATTTATAGGGCAAAATTATCCAAAATATTACTTGTTTCTAAAACTACATGGTCAGTAAATTATTTGGACTTTTTGTAGGCAATAATTGGGTAATATTTACCTAGCGTAATAGCCAAAAAATTCCTTAGTTTTGAACACATATATTAAGTAACAATTAAGTAAATTATTACTTAATCATATTCCTTATTAGGATTAAATATTTTTAATGTCTAAGAGAGGTAATTTATTTGTAATTTTTAACTAGGTAAATTAAACTACAAGTAGACTTCCCTATAACAAATTATTTAAGTTCTAGATATCCAAATTTTGACTTAGATTTTAGAGTTCGAATCTTTTGTGACTTTTAAGAAAACATTTAAGGTAAAAATAAGCAAATATTTGCCAATTTAGGATTATTTTCCTTCCGTTCTGGTCTACATTACTTAATATGTTTGTTGGGTCGTCAGAGTCAGGGGTACCGAAAAGCCATTTAATAGCATAAGAAACACCGTTAAATATTCCACGTTTAATACGCTTTTCTAAAGAATGTCCAATTAGATGCTTAATAGATTCAAATTTTTCATTCAAGTAATGCAATTTGATTTTTGAGAATATTAATTAATTCATATTTTTAATAAATACCAAATCGTTTATTTTGATGTCATGTGATTTTATCTTATTATCATAGTATTGTTTTGATTTTTCTTTAGAAGATATTAAATTTTGTCTAGCAAGTTGAAAAGACTTATTAAGTTTTAATTTAAGATTAGAATGATAATCGTCGTATGTGTATCTAATTTCGGGTTTGTTAGTTAAAGAATTAGGAATTGTAACTTTATGTCCAAAAAGTAGATCAAAAGGTGTGTAATTTGTACTTTTGTGTACATGGCTATTGTATGTGAACATGGCTAAAGAAATATAATCGTCCCAATTAGATTGGTCGTTATTAATATAATGTTTAAGATATTCTTTTAAAGTATCGTGGCTCCTTTCGAGAGCTCCATTAGTTTGTGGATGATAAGGACTTGACGTTATATGTTTTATTTTAAAAAGTTTATTGACTTCCTTGAGTAAATTTGAAGTAAAATCTGTACCTTGATCTGTTAAAATTGATTCTGGAATACCAAAAATTGAAATAAATTGCACAAAGTTATTTGCTATAGTAGCGGCTTCGTGATTTTCAGTACAATAAGCATGAGAGAATTTAGTTAAATCATCTTGCATAGTTAAAATAAATCTATTTCCGTTTTCAGTTAAAGGTAAGGGACCAACAATGTCCAATGCTAAGCGTTGAAATGGTTTTTCACTTGTTGTGGTAATTTGCATAGGAGCTTTTCCAGATATTGATTTTTTATTCTTTTGACATGATTCACAGGTGCGAATCAAGTTTTTTATATCACTTTTCATATTATGCCATTTATAATTTTCTTTGATACGTAAGTAGGTTCTACGGAACCCAGAGTGACCAGCTAAAGAGGATTCGTGATTTTCTGAAAATATTTGTTTAATATCTTTTTTATCTTTAGGCTGTAATTTAGGTTTATTTACTAAGATTATGTTATGTTTACTTTTATTAAAAATAAAGTATATCATTTCGCAAATCATTGATTCCTTAAGGTTAGGATTTTCTTCACTTGGATTTTTAAGATAAATAGTTTCCATGTTTTTATGACTTTTGAGTTCTTTTTTGAAATTTTGAAGCGTGTAAAATAGATCTGAATATGTAAGTTTGTCAAAGTGATTTAATTTTGCAAAAAGTAAAAAAGTGTTTTTTGAAAGTTTCAAAGTGTAATGTAGTTTAGGTTCATAGTCGTGCATATTTTCAAGGGCATCATATAAATTATGATGGTAGGGATTGCTTTCATCTAAATCTGTCGAGTAAATAAATGCGTTAGGAACCCTTTTGACTATGTTTTCTTTAATGATAGTAACGTTGGGTAGTTCTAAGTTTATATAGTGAAATTTTGTAAAATCGTTATAAGTCGGTTCATTAGAAGTTAAGAAAATTTGTTCATCGGAAAGAGGGTTTCGTGATAAGGCATCAACATTTGAATTAATCTTACCGGGTTTGTATTTAATTTCGTATTCGTATTCTTCAAGTTTCAGTCTCCAACGGAGAAGTCTACTTGTAGGTGTTTTACAGTTAAAAAGCCAAGTAAGTGGTTTATGGTCTGTGTAAATAGTAAATTTTCTACCGTATAGGTATGGTCTAAAATGTAGTACTGCCCAAATTATTGCTAAGGCTTCTTTTTCGATACAAGCATAGTTACATTCGGCTTTATTTAGTGTTCTAGATGCATAAGCAATAGGTAAATCCTTACCTACGGGACCTTGTGAAAGAATTGCACCAATTGCGTAATCTGAACTATCAGTGGTTAATAAAAATTCCTTAGAAAAATCGGGAAATTGTAAAATTGTCTCAGAAGTGAGAATGGACTTAAAAAGTTCGAATGATTTTTCTTGTTCTTCACCCCATATGAATGGTTGGTTTTTCTTAAGAAGATTAGTCAAAGGTTTAGCGTGACTAGAAAAGTTTTCAATAAAACGTCTATAATATCCTATAAGACCTAGAAATTGTTTAATTTGCCTGGGAGTATTTGGTTTTGGATACCCCGTAATTGCAGTTATTTTTCCAGGATTTGGGGAGACACCGTTATTGCTAATTGTGTGACCTAAATATGCTACTTCTTTTCGCATAAATTCACACTTCTCTGGTTGCAATAGGAGTTTATTAGCTCGTAATCGTTCGAAAATGGCTTGAAGTTTAGAAGTATGCTCTTGAATAGAACTAGCGTAGATAACAATGTCGTCAAGATATACGAAACATTGAGTACCTTGAAGTCCTGCCAGTGCAATATGCATACATCTCTGAAAAGTACTAGGTGCATTTTTTAACCCGAAGGGCATGCGTAGGAACTCATATTTATTTTGAGGTGTTGAAAAAGCTGTTTTAAAGCGGTCTTTAGGTTCCATTTCAATTTGATGAAAACCAGAGGCTAAATCGAGTGTACTAAAATATTGGGAATGTCCTAATTGGTCTAAGATTTCTTCAATGTTAGGAATAGGGAAGGAATCTCCAAGGGATGAATTATTCAAATTCCTATAATCAATTACAATTCTGAACTTTTGTTCACCTGATGCATCTATTTTCTTTGGAACGATCCATAAAGGACTATTATAAGGTGACACCGAAGGCTGTATGATGCCTTGTTTTAGCATTTTAGCAATTTGTTTTTCGATTTCTTTTTTATGTACTACAGGATACCTATATATTTTCGATGTAGTAGGGGTAGTATTGGTTAACTTTATTTCATGTTTGATAATATTAGTACAAGATAACTCGTCTTCGGGTAAGAAGAATATATCATTAAAATCATTACATAACTTTAAAATTGACTGTTTTTCTTCGTCATTAAGATGTTTGATACGTAAATTTTCTCTTAAAATTTTCCTTCGATCAAGATGTTTTTGTTCATTTAAAAGAAATACCCTGGCTTCGTTTATGTTTAAGGGTTCTAAAGTGAGATTTATTTGTGTAATATGAAGGGTTTTATTAGTTGTATTTAAAATTGTAGTAACGGCTTTGCCATTTTCTACTTTAAGTATAGCTTTTGCTAAAAATACGCCTTCTGCAAGTTTTATTTCAGGACAAATACCTTCTGATATGCCGTCCTTATTTAAAATGTTAGCCAAAGCAACTGTTTCAGAACGTGGTCTCAATATCACGAGATTACGATGAATTTTTATAGGTTCGAGGTCCTTTATTTTTAAAGTACTATTATAGTAGTCAATTATGCATTTTCTAACTACTAAAAGATCTGATCCAATAATTCCGTCAAATGGAATATTATTATTCTGACCTATAAGAACATGTAAATTTAAATTATAAGGTTGATTTTCAAAACGAACAGGTAAAGTAATTAATCCATCAGTTTTTAGATACGAATTAGCGGAGATACCATCTATAGTAAGACTTTTGTTTTTCGTTAAAAATGATTTATAATTATTTACTGCTTCTTGTTTTATTAGAGATATAGAAGCACCGGTATCTAACAAAAATTTTAAAATTTTATTTTCGAAAATGCAAGTTATATAAGTAAAATCATTTTGATTATAATCTATAAGAAAAATATTTTTATTTTCGACTGGACTAGACGGTGTGTTAAATTCCTCAAGATAAGGTAAACAAGCATTAAAATTATTAGGATAAATAGTGTCGATAATCACACTATTTTTGTCATTAAAATATTGGACTTTTTGAGAAAGGTCAAACGAATTATTTGGTAATTTAAATTTGTTATCTTTATTTGTTTGGTCTTTCAATTTAATATCGTCATTTATATTTATTACATAAGGATAGCTCGCGATTTTATTATACGAGGGATGTAAAAATGAACAAATTTGATTCAAATTTGTAAAATAAGGACTTTCTTGTCCATAAATATTGTCTTTTGAGGAAGAACATAGAGAGATAGGAATTCGAGAGTTTAGAGAATAAGGACTTTCTTGTCCGTAAATAATATTATCTTTTCTAATATTATTTTTATTATTCTGAAGGTTATCGTAAATGTAAATGCTAGCGCAATCTCGAATAGATACTCTAGGATTGTACAGGTCCTGAGTTAAATTAAAATTTGTAGGAAAAATAGTCTCTTTAAATAAATTTGATAAATTTCTGAAATCAGAAATATTCAAAAATTGAGGATTTTGACTGTCTAAAGGGCTAAATAGCTGTTTAGTAAGTCTTAAATTTCGCAGGTGCGCACTACGATTGTTCACTAAAGAACGATCCCAAATCATAGAATGTCTGAAGAAGGAACCTAGGCTTCTCTGACTGTCACGTAAAAATAAAAATTTAATATTTTTTAAGAATTGTCGGCCGAAAATACGTGCATAAAAATTATTATGAGACTTAAAATAAAATTCTCTATGATAAAAAATATGTTTGAGGTGATGCAGTCCTCTATTAATAAAAATTGGTACCTGACTGTTTAAAATTTTAGATTTTTTAATAACAATTGGTACGTCGGTTTTCCGATTTTTTACCATGAATCCACAGAGACGACGTTGATCTGTGAACTGTTGGAGTTTAAAGCAGGCTGAGTGCCATAACCTTCTTTATTTTTATTTTTTAGTTTATAGCATTCGTTAATTGTATGCCCGGGTTTTTTGCAATACCGGCATGTGACTTTAGTTTTGTTAGAAAAATTATCGTTTCCCCTAGAATTGTTCTTATTAAAATTATTATTATTATTATAAGTGGGTTTGTGAAAAGAGATAGCAGGTTTTTGATTATTTAAACTGGCCATATTAACATTAGCATGACTACGTTTGCGGCAGTCTTTATATAAATGTCCTGGCTTTTTACAAAAATTGCAAAATTTTGAAAATGAACCTGAAGATGAACTTTTGTGCATGTTTAGTGCACGTTCTTCGTCTTGGGCTATATTAAGAGCTTCGCTTAAATTATTAATTTTTTGTCCACGTAAAAAGCGAGAGATTTCTGGAATTGAATGATAAATAAATCGTTGTAACCCCAATTCTTTAAGCATTGTGATGCGACTCTGTCTTTCAACAGCGTCGTCAATTTGAATTGAATTAATTAAACGAGTTACCATATGATCTATTTTATTATAAAATGTGATAACTGGTTCATGAGAAAGTTGTTTTATTGTATTAAGTTCTTCCATTAACTGGGTATACTGTTTTTTGTCACCAAATAATTGCATTAAAGATTCTTTTAAATCATTAAAATCAATAAATTCTTTATCCCTGAGTTGAGCCCTAGCGCTTCCCGTTAATTTAGAAATGATATATCCCATTAATAAATGTTTTTGATTTTCAGTAGCGAATCTGATAGCATTTTCGCAAGAACCGATAAAATCGAACAATTCTAGACGATTTCCGTCAAATGTTTTTGGAATTAATGAACAAAAATAGTTCATCGTTGCATGAGGTACCTGAGGTACGTCATCAATAGTGTTTAAAGAACTAACTGATGCGTGATCCATTATAAACAAAAATAAAAATAAAAGAGAGTAAAAAGAAAAAAAGTTCTATATAAAATATGGAAAATAAATTGTCAGAAAAAGTCTATATTCTAGACTTTGATTTGGCACGAAAAATATAAGGCTAGAAAAAATATATAGATATAAAAAATTATGCACAAAATACCAATAGCACCTTAACAATTCAATAACTCTATCAAAGGGAGTTGGTAAAAGGAAAAGGAACTTACTATCGTTTCTTGTACTCTGCTCTTTCTGTTGGTTGCGGGTGGTTCGTGTCTTCTTTTTCTTGAGATGGAGACAATGTAGCTTCCGCTCAAATCTCTTCCGGAATGGCTGAGTAACCTTCGTCGGCAAAAGGAAAAAGTCGAGACGATTTTCTTTGATTCCTTGTAGAGTGAAGGGTTCCTGTCCGCAGCGCCAATTTGTTGGGGGTGCAACCTTCAGGAGACTTTGGTACAAGAAGAAATGCCTTTTTGGTAGTAAACTACTGGTTTATTTGTCAATTAATGGTGGTGAGAAAAAATGAAGCAATTTTATAAGTACAAGTTAAGAGTGATACGACAATAGCTTGTTACCAACTGATGAGCAAACATGCGAATCTTGTATTTATAGGGTAGAGATACGTGTGGTGTGATGTTTGTCAAAACAGATGAAATGGACCGAAAAAGGTTAATAGTTTTATTTTGAATCGGTTCTTTGTGAGCAATAAAATGTTATCAAAAGAAATTAAGAAATTCGCTTATCCGCGTGTAGTTTGGTAAACAAGTTCAATGATGAAATATTGTGCAATAAAATTATTAGAAGGATACATTTTGTTTTTACAGTAAATTATATAAATAATCCCTTTATGAATTATGAGGGTTGAATAGGTGGATTGTATCCTAACAATGGTTTTAGACACGACGCGTACTTTTTTATTGTTTTTATGGCAGTTTATACCACTATTATGGTTGTTTAATTGCTCACAAAATAAAAATACGTGCGACGTTTACCGTTTTTACTGTGTTACTATAATATTGTGTGTGTATTACTATATTGCACTTGATTGAATATCAATTATATTTATAAGTTTTGCTTTATTTATTTCTTCAATAGTAATTAATTATAGAAGAGATTACATTGTATTGATATACTTTATAAGTTGTAATTTGATATTTTAAAAAATAGAAATAGAATTGTTTTTTAAAACAAAGTGTTAAGTGTAAATAACTTAACTCACGTTACTGATTTGTAAACATAAAATATAAAAAAAGTTGAAAAGGCGTAGAGATATTACATTCAATTTATTAACATGATTTTCATTAAATTTATAAAAAAAAAAACGATAAGACTACATATTAAAATACGCAGATTAAAGCATTATTACTTATGAATAACTAAACAAATTTGACGGGATAATTTAGAAAAGTGCTGTGCAAAGAAAAAAAATAAAACCTGCCTATACGGAATTCTTAGTTACTGTCACTTCACACCAAAATGTTATAAAAAATATGAAGGTCTCTTTGGAAGAAAAGAGAAATATGCTAAAAAGTTATTACATTTGTCAAAAAAATAGTGCAAGGGCTGCGAAAATATACTTTGAAACTTACACAGAATTAGGGACATTCATCATCAACAACACCAACCACATCGTTGTCTTTTTTAAAAACTAGACTATAACATAAGTCATTATGGGTCATTTCTAAAACCCCGAAATAAATACGAAAGTCTGGTAACTAACCAAGAAAGGGATCAAATCATAAATGGGGTAAATTAAACTAAAAATTTCGAAATTATTTTTTCATGAATTAGTTACTAACCCGTTGTAGGTAAACAGTAAATCTGTCTTCTACTACTAGACAAATAAAAAGTACCACTAATCTTCCATCCGTAAACAACATGAAAGTATGGCGAGTTTTAAAGGCTAGTAATACAGACCTTTCAAAATAAGTATCTCACAGAAACTCCATCTAGGCTACCCAGAAAGACAAATGAACTTTTGTGTATGGCTACGAAACTAAATTTACCAATTGCAATAGACGAAATGAACATATCTAGAGCATTGAAAATCCATGGAAACCCGTGAAATCCGGAAACAAGTTTAATATGGGCATGGATTTGTGACAATTCAATATTAGGACCATACATTTTTAGTGAAAGTTTAAATGAAGAAAGGTATATTCAGTTTACTGGTGCTGTTTTAAAATTTGTTGTTTCAACAAAATTCGAAAATGTATCGCTGCTCAGGGATGTATTTTTGAACATCTAATCAAAAATTAAATTATTTCTTTTTTTTATTTTGGACTGTTTATAATTAAATCGCAATTACTCTTGCTTAAGAGTGTAAATTTATTCGAACACTACATTTCCTATAATGTTTTAATAATTGTTGTCTTATAAAATATGACTTATTAAAAACATCATTAGCAAGGATTTTTGGTAATTAATAATATTTTAGTATTCGTTTTTGTTATTACGCAAAAGAGTAGGTGGTTATTAAGAAGGAAAGATCGTTTTATGTGTAAGACGCCGAATTAAAAAAAACGAAATAGCAAATAAATTACTGCCTTAATTCTATTGCGAAATTAACGCTTAACCAAGGTTTTGAATAAGCATGCCCTAGGTCTTTTATTAAAAAAAATTTTAAAATCCACATCCGTATTTAAAAAAGTGAAACTCATGATGGTTCCAGAAAAATTAAACGTTGTATGGCAAACCTAGTTAAGGATTCCAAAACAGAATAAAAAGTTGCCCTAATAAAGTGTCATTCGTTTTCTTTTACCCTTAACAATTAGGTATATTTGACAATATTTCGCTTTCTTTAGAATATCGCCGGAAGTACTCGGATTCTGTTTTTCTCTGTTAATTATTACTAAGCATAAAATTACTCAACTTTGCCCCATTTAACCGTCCTCGTATCTCTTACGGTTTACGATATCCCTGCAGTGAAGTGTGGCGATAAACGAATTTGTTACACCCTGTATAGATATATTTATGTGTGTGGATTAACGCGTCCAATCTAAAAATATATTTTTACTCTTAAAATATACCGATAGCGAGAAAATTAGTCAGTGTTATTTCTTGCAGTGTGTTTAGTTTACGTTCAAGTGGCGAATAAAGTCAGTTTGATTTTAAATATTATTAATTATAATTTAATGTCCTTCTCTTTGTAAGTGTCATATCAACATTTTATGTTTAGCTATGACAGTGAATGGTTTAATTTTAAATAATAGTGAGTGCGCTACAACGTATACGTCGCATACAATACCGATATGCGATGCATAAATAAACTGACCTAAAAAAAGTTAACAAGTGTAGAGCCGGGTGAGTCAACGATTGCGCGGAGTAGTTTTATGCCTCAAAGATAAGAATTAATTGTCGAGTATGGTAGGATATTCTTCACATTTAAAATATCTGTGTTTTTTTTTGAGGTCCAAAGTCATCAAACTTCAAATTGAAAAATATCACTTTTATTAAATGGAACACCGTGTATATTTTCTGCCATCTAATATCCCGTCAAAAACTCTACAGCTGCTGTGAAGAATGTCTTATCTTTATCTTTGATAGTTTTTAAAATATTTTGATTTTTCGGGATTTCTTGTTTTTGTTGTACCATTTTTCTCAATGGATCTCAGCTATAAGATGGCAGAAAAATATACAGGGTGTTTCATTTAATGGAAGTGACATTTTTCAATTCGAAGTTTCGAAGTTTGCTAACTTTAAACCTAGAAAGAAAACACCGTGTAAATGCGATGTCAAATATTTTACAGTAGGTATGTTTTTTTGACTTACTTTACTCCGGATACAAATTAATTATGAATCGCTTGGAATCATAACAAATGCAGGGTGTCCTAAAAGTTATGGTCGATATTAAGTATTAAGGAATCGGGTAGATCGGCTTAAAATAGGGTCCGAATGTCATGTTTGTTCTATTAACTGAGCTACAGCCTCCTAAAGGGCAGACTCCGAAGAGATTTTTTCTGCATGTTTTCGAAACTAATAAAGACACAAACTTGAAATTTTGGTATTCTAGTAAGCTCTTTATGTCGAATCGAACTACTGTGGTTAGAATGTCAACAATTTAAAAGTGGCATCAGAAATAGGAGAGGACGGAGTAAAAATATACCTGAATTTTTTATATTGATTTTTATCTCAAACTAGAAAACTTCACTGAAGTTCACTGTAAGGTCCCTTTCCTTTTTGTCAGACTCTATAGCCTTGCCGAAGAGCCGTAATACGACGAAACGTGTGCAAGGATTAGGTCTGACGGAAAGAAAAGGGACAAACTTCTTTCTTATCGCGTTTTCGGTTCACAGAAACCGACAATTGACTTTCAGTGCCACCTGACATTAAATACCTGCTTATGCGGGTTCCATTTCATCGTTGGGTCTCGCTGGTCTGGTTTGGTGGATAGCTCGATTGCCACGAGATGTCGCCACGTGCAATATCTCGCATATAAATTATTATATTCTGGTTAGGTTAGTTTAAGTTACCCTTATTTGATTCTTAGGTATGTTCTATTACTCTTTTACTACATTTATTTGCTTTTAACGCACAACGTTCTGGTAACAAAACCATCTTGCATGCCAGTAAAAATTCAGGACAATGCTAGAACGTGTTTGTAGGACAAATTAAACATGTTTTAAAATTATCGAGTGGTGTAAAGATTGTGGACGCCATATTATTAAACCTGTAGTTAAAAATTATTGTCATGATTACAAACTTTTTATTTCAATAAAGTGGCTGAAGAAAAAGTATAGTAACAACGTAGCGTGTAATATCTATTATATCTATCTATTCATCCGAATTAATTAGGTACTCCATTCGCTCGTATAGGAAATTCCTTCGTTCTGCATAAAGCGGGCAGCAGATGGTAAATATTGGCTCACAGCCCCCTTTACTATAAGCCGCGAAGTGATACCTGGCAACGACGAATCAGCTTGCAGTTGAAGATCTAATAGCGTTTCAGTGAACTGTTCTGGGGCAATCTGAGATCGCTCTCAGAAAGATATGACCGTTCAATAATTATAAAAATTGACAACTCCCGCTCCAAAATCTTTAGCGAGTGCCTTCAGTTGATCTAAAACAAATGACGGAGCAGTGATGCAGCGCCTGCGCAATGACGACTTGTCAATTTAAGCTTGCTCTAAAAGCGACCAGTGCTCGAAATCGGAGAGAAAGCGATCTTTCATGGATTTACGACGTCACATTCTTATTTCAAGCAATCTCAGAACACGTAAACTGAAAACGCTATAAAAATCTAATAAGCGATTATATTATGTGGACGGTAGCGGGCGTGTTTCTTATTTCTTTTTGAGAATGTTTTAGGGTTTTTTTTGTTTTTGCTGTCGCTATTTATATTGAAAAATGTACCGATCAATAACAAATAGATTGGACGATCAGTAGTAGTATGTAATCCGCGGGTTCTGGGCCACATTTTTTAAATTCAACAATCTTACAAATATCCCCCCAAAAATTGAACAAATCCACCCAAATTATTCATAATACTCAAAAAATAAGCTGCTAATCAAAACTCAAAAATCAACAATGGAAATTACGAACGTACGCGATTATATTGAAAAAGAACAAGAAATTAAAATAAAAGTATTCATATTTTTATTAAAAAATATTTATTATATGAGGTGAAGAGATTCAACTTCCCCACCTATAACATATTATGATTTATTGTAAAATTTAATTTATATTTAAGATAATATTAGAAATATAAATAAAAAAATTAGAATTTTTATTAAAATATTATACAGGGTGTTATGGAAATGACTTATTATATTTTAAGGGGCCACTCCTGAGGTGGTCTAGAGTTACACTTTTTTTTCTAAAATCGGAAGTATTTTGAATTTTGTAAAATACCTTAAAACCGGACTATGTGCGCCTTCCATGATAGTTCAATGCCCCTGAACACATGTGTTTTTGACAAGACAAACTGCTGGAATGGTAATTGTTTAGTTTAGTGCAATTAATGTTGAATTTTGTGCTAAAATTTCGTATATAGACTAATTGAGGGTAGCTGATCACAATTTTCCTTTTGCGTTTTTACGGCAAATGCACTGGTTTTGAGAAAAAAAAAATGTTAAAGTTTTTCACTTACAGGTTAGGGTATTTTTGTTTATTTCGATATCTTTGGGTGTCGCGTTTCACTTTCCTTTCAATTTCCTAGATTTTATGGTTTTCCCTTCAAAATATGTGATAAAACTTTCACCAAACTATCTGTTCATAAAATAAGAACAACATTTTAGCAAAAAAACAATGGAAAAGGCACAAATTTAATTAAATTCGTTGTTAATACGCCGACAAAGTAGAAGCGTCTCTTTTCAGATTCATTGCACTCACGTTGCCAGATTGTTCTTCTTTTTCTTGTAATTATTAATGGCTTCCATCCAGGAGAATGATATGCTAGCTCGAGCCAATAGGATTCATTCAATTAATAAAAATGAATTGAAAAGTATAGGCAATTTATAATACACTAACAATCTGACAACATGGGTGCAGTGAACCTGCAAACAGGCTCCTTGTACCGTGCAGTTTGCTTCTGCTTTTTTGGCCAGCTGTCAGTGAGCTGTCTCCCGTCTTTTTCCAGATAACGTAGAGTTTTCTGTTCGCTTACAAGTTATCCCGTTTTTCAGAGTTTCCTTGTGGCATAATTCGTTTATTTCAACTCGGAAGTATATACTATGACTCCGACAAGTAATATTTTATTGGAAATAGCAACATTTTAGGATTACATGCAAAATAACATACCGGTGAGTTAGAAAAACTTTAACATTTTTTTTCTCAAAACCAGTGCATTTGCCGCCTAAACGCAAAAGGAAAATTGTGATCAGCTACCCTTAATTAGCCTATATACGAAATTTTAGCGAAAAATTCAACATTTGCACTAAAGTAAACAATTACCCAAATCAGCTGTTTGGGTCATTGGCGCGTAGGTGTTTTGGACCTAAATTTTTGAAGGCATTTTTCTCGAATTTCTAGCTTCGAGCGCCATTTATAGCAATTTTTCCCCAATTCGTCTCGACCTATATATTTACGGGTTAAAAAATAATAAGTCATTTCCATAACACCCTGTATATATAATGAAGATTATCATTACTTTTAAACTCAATTTCATGCATTTTGTCTATCTTTCCCTTATAAATAAGGAAATGACAAACTGAATTGATTTTATCTAATTCACCCTTCTTTATCAATTTAGAAAATCTATCAGACAAAAAGATATTAAAAGATTCATCCAAAGTTACAACGATTTTAAGTCCATATTTTGTTTCTATTGTTCTAAAATTAGAGGTCTTATATTTTTTATTTATTTCAAGTTCATCCAAATTCTTTGATTCTAAATATTTTCCACAACTGTTAAATTTATTTAGTAAGTCCATGTTTACTTCTTTATTTATATACAAAAAAATATATTAAGAAATGTTATTTTTCAAATTTAATTTTTGGGGTTACAAATTTAACATGATTTTTGATATATTTCAGGTTTCTTTCAAGTTTTGGGTACAATAGTATAGTTCACTAGTTTTAAGTTTTTTGAATGAGTTTAGTTCGCTATATTATTAAGAAAGCAGATCAATTTTTATCTTCTAAAAAAAATAATTGAAAAGTTAAGGTTTTGATAAAATTTCATCCCATTAAATGGAAAGCGTTTTTGAGGAATATTATAATGCTTGTTGATTGAGTTTGGTTCGCTTTTTTATTATTTTTTTCCACAAAATTTTTTAAATATAACATATTAACAACATCCTCATCATCTATAGGTATACCAACATTTTTTATCATAAAATTCTTAGAATCAAAAAATTCATTACTACTATCCAACGATAATACATTGAGTTTGACTCGCTTCAGTGAGTCAAACTCAATCAAGAATATATTGTTTAAAATATTCCCAAGACACAATCAAATTTATAACCTCAGAAATTAAATTTTAAAAAGATACATTTTTGATAAACAATTTTTTATATAAATAAAGATGGAAAAACTTGAATGCGAGTGTGGTAAGCAAATTACACAAATACGATATAAAAAAACATTTAGAGACTGAGATTTATAGAAGAAGAGTTAATAAAGTCTCAGTGTAGTTTTTGTAAAGAAGAAAAATCATGTGATCAATTTTATACATACAACCTAAATCATTGTAAACTCTATAAGTCAAACGATGAAAAACTATTATGAAAATAAAATAAAGAATAATAAATTTGAAAGCAATAAAATGGATTGTGAATGTGTTAAAAAAAATACACAAAAACTGTATACAAAACAGAGACTGAGATTGATAGAAGAAGAGTTAATAAAGTTAAAAAATGTAGTTGTTGTAAAGAAGAGAAATCATTTGAAGAATTTCATAAAAATAAAAAGGATTTGTCTTTTAGTTGTAAGGCTCGTATGAGAAAAATGTACTTTGAAAAAAAAAATAAAAAAATAATACTTGGTAAAAATTTTTTTCCTTTTAAATGGAGACCCAAGTGATGAGACGAAAATTAAATGAGTATTGTATTAAACGCTATCATAAAAACTTTAGAGAAATATTGGATTATATTTCTCAACGTGATACTAAAACAATTTTATATAATTATTGTAAAACAAATCGTATCAAAAATTATTCAAAATTAAATAAACCCGAATTAGTTAGAATTGTTACAATACATAAACTTAAACAAAGGATAGAAAATGAATTAAAGATTATATTTACTGAAGAATTAAATTTTGATAGAGATACATTTTTAAAGGAAAAATTATATCAAGAACATTATAAAAAAAACGTTCGAAAGATTTCAATTTTGATATTTTCCTATTTGAAAAACCTAGACAAAAAAAACCAACTATTATAAATAGATCAAAAGATTTTAAGGAATTACCAAATTTTGTTGAAGATGACAATGTAGGTATTAAAATAATAAAAGCAAAAGGTTCATTTGGTGATATGATTGTTGATTATCAAATTTATAGTAAATCTGATGAACACGATTTAATAAAATATCTATATAATATTCAACATAGAGTAAGTGAACTTATTAAAAAAGAACTTGAAAGAAAAAAATCAGTTTCAATTCAATTAGTTGCCGTTATTCAATATCATGAAATAAATTTAACAGGTGTTGTACTTAATTTATATAAACAATATATGAAATCTTCAAGACATCAAATATTTAGCTAAGACGTAAAATTAGTTGATAAAATTTTAACATGCAAAAAATGAAATAATGAGACGCTTTGCAGATCTTACAGCCAAAAATACGAAATACCGTTTTGATAGAGTTCTTAGACTAGATCTCCAATCTGATAAAAATAATCCATTGCGTGGAGGAACTTAAAAAACCTTAAATCAATATTTAGAGTTGTTGTTTACATCACGTGACATATTATGTCAACAAATTTACACTGTAATCTCGCGTAGGGTACCCAAGAGGGAAGAAATTGCCGGAAATATTTTTAGTTGCTACGGTAACGATACAAAAAACAGGCCTTTCATTGGTCGGAATTTGTCAGTGAGAAATTGTCTGAGAAATCAATAATAATTCTGCCGATCACTGTATAATCAACATAATAATTAAAATATAGGCATACACATTTATAAAACTTATAAGGCATATTTTCTTTTTAGAGGTATAAATTTTTACTAATAAGTAAGAAATTAGTAAAATAGAAAAAATAGTATAAAGTACAAGTTGTCCATTTTTCAATGTAATTGCAGGGTATCTCAGTAACTAGTAAAGATAGAGTCTTGCGGTTTTTACATTACTTCGCTACTTCTTCGTGAATCAAAGGTTGCCGCAAACAGAATTGTCATAGCTTTCTTAGTTTTTAAGCTTCCGGGTGTTTCGAAAATGTTTGCTTTTCGACCACCCCCTGTATTTCGGTTATCCTATAACTCATTAAAATATTGAAAACTGTTTCAAACAGAGTTTTTCTCTTATTTAATTGAGGTATTTTGAAGCGTTTCAAAAATAATGAATGGTTGATAGTTATTATTATCAATAAACGCACAAAGCGAAAATTTAGAAAATTAGGGTAGTATAGGCCATGAAACCATTGAAACAAACAAAGACTCTATCTTTACTAGTTATTAAGATACCCTGCAATTGCATCAAAAAATGCATACCCTGTACATGTTCTATGAAGCTATATTTTATCGCACGCGTCCGTGTTAGAGAAGAAGCCGCTGGCGGGGAGTTTTTAAAGGGAAAAGTGCGTTAACACCCTAATAAAAAGTTTAATATACTTACTATTTTGGTTTGATGAAGATTTATGAAATTTTGAAATTTCCACTATATAATAATATGTTATTTCTAATATTTTGTTTAAGCTCTTTTTGGTGGTATTTTGTCTCCTTTACTGGAAACGTCTTAGATTTCTCGAGAGCAGAAAAATATGTTTTGGACCATTATTTTTTTGGTAGTACAAATTCTTTGACTAAGACGCGTTATTAGTGCCTCACTTTCAATTTGTTAAACATGTACACTGTTAAAATATCCAGTATGCTTAAAATTTTATAGGACACGCTGTATAGACATTCCTCGCTCATATCCGTTGTATATTCGTGGCTAATAAAGGTTTCAAAATATTGTGGTGTGAACGTGAAGCGAACAGAAAATAAACCAGAACATTTTTAAAACTTCAGTTTATTGAAATTTTAAAGGCAGGACGGTGTTAACTCGGTTTGCAGTGCGATTTTATTATGAAAACTTTTTGTTGGACCTTGCTGTGCCTCATATCTATTTGTTTTGGAAAAGGTAAGTATATCAAAAAAATATACAGGGTTTTTGTGTCGTATGAATGTACTGACAGATGGTATATTTACTGTTAAACCACTTATTTGAGTAAGAATCCTTTATAAATATACTTATTATCTTATTATACACTTTTGGCCAGGCGGGGGGGGGGGGCAAATTATCTTTCTCTCTCTATTTTGAGAGTGGGGGTTACTTTGGAAATAAAATTATGCTCTTTTGTTTCTAAAATTCAAATTGTGAAAAAAGCTACAGGGTACAGGGTTATTTTTTTTATTTGCGCACCCACCTACAGGTATTAATATAAGTGGCAGAAAAAAACTTTTAATAGAAGTTTGAGTTGCATACTTTTCCCTGTGTTTTCTTTTAGACTTCATCACTAAAAACATACGCGCATCGCAAAGTTGAAAAACAATGGCATGTTTTTTTTTCTTAAATGGGACACACTATATTATATTCTTCGCAGATCGAAAGATCTCCTTCCCATAATTTCAAAAATATATAGGTAACATGCCAACATTTATTTTAACCGTATTTGAGATATTTGAGTTTATATGTTACGTTGAAGAACCAATGCGGAACGCCTCGACAACTCGATTATCATCAATCATTTATCAAAATTGTAAACTGAGGTATTTTAAAAACTACTGAACTAATGAATGGTTACATATTATATATTTAATCAAGGGAAAGAGATAATAATAATACTAATAATAATAATAATAATAATCACAATAATAATAATACATTTATCTAGAATGTTGGAGAAAAATTATACATAATATAGATATAGTGGGTGGCGGTATCCAACTACTGCTGCTTATAAAACCACCCAATAGAAAGATACGAATATAAAAAATATTAGCATTAAAACAGAATGTTTTTTTTTTGAAACCATCATATATTACAGAGTCATTTTAGATACAATATTTACATTAAACTCTCTAAACAATGCATAAAAGCACTGGCCTCGAGAATATGAATATAATATACAGTGTACAGTTTTGCTTAGCCTAAATTTAGTATCCCTAAACATTACAAAATGCTTTTTTAAACTTTTTACAAAAGTACTTCAACTTTTTATATTCTATTCTATTTTGGAATTCTATATTATACATTATTATTTATAATTCTAGTATTATAGTTATGAACTTCATTTGCCAATAAAATATAAGAATTCGATTTTTGATGCTTATTTAGTATTCTATACACAAGCTTCACTGTTTTATTTGCAATAATGCAATTTTATGGGTATTTAATTCTGTATATGATACATCTGTATTGGTTAGTCTACCATAGTTATACAGTACCTTAGGTGTTTTATTTTGTAATACCTTTATTTTATTAAAGTTTGTTTTACCACAGGTACCCCAAATGGGTAACAAATACCGAAGGTGAGACAAAAAGAAAGCACTGTATACCATTGACTTGGATTTAAGAGTTAAATCGTACGTGCATTTAAGCATTGCTGAATATATAGGAGCAATCTTATCAGCTATATACAATACATGTTCCGCCCAATCTGATTTATCATCAACAATTAGCCCTAAATATTTGATTTTGGAGACTTGCTCTAATTTCATATTATTAATTTGAATGTTAGTTTCTTCTACATGCTTATTCTTTTGTTTAAATACCATGCTTTTTGTTTTGCCTATGTTTATCTTGAGCTTGTTGTTAGAGTACAGCCAGTTTACATATGTCTCTAGGTCACCGTTGATCTCCCTACTAGGTTCGTCTGCACTATCTCCTATATAGGTTAGACTTGCACATTTTAAATTAAGAACGCACAAGGAGTACCACAGTGGCCCAAGGACGGATCCCTGGGGAACCCCAAACTTATTTGATTTTATATCACTACCGACACTATTTACTTTAACATACTGGTTTCTACCCTCAAGATAACGTCTTATTAGATTAAGCATTATTCCGGTAAATCCCATATTTTCCAATTTACTCAACAAAATATCCAAACTTATCACATCAAAAGCCTTTCTCTGCTATACTGCTATTTTTTTGGAAACCATATTGGTCCCCGTCTACTTTTATATGTTTCTGTAATGTGATAACATTAGTTCTTTAATCAATTTTTCTACGATTTTGGAGAAAACACTTAGTATAGTACTTGTAGAATTATATCGTTGATCTTTAGACTGCAATAAAACCCTCATTATCCCTTTGACCATAAAATACATAAGGAAATCCCAAATTTTAAAACCTTTTCGAGTAGAGCCGGACCAGGTACAAATTTAATTTATACCTATATGCCTGATGCATATATAAATACAAACTGATTTTTAATAATTTTAGTCTTTAGTGGCTTTTCGGCGAGTAACTTTTATTTGGGCTTATTAGTGGTAGAATGCGGCGTCCTTGGAATTGTGCTGATAGGGGTCATCTTTAAGTGTAATTTTTAAAAGAAAGCATTAATCTACCGATGCCAAACTAATAATTAAAAATGTGTATCAATCTTTGTTGAGTAGAAATTTTAATTCGATGGATGCTTTAGCAGAGACGTCTACTTTGACAAAAACTCCTTTATCTTCGGTAAGAGACTGTTACGGTAAAATTCACATTTACCATACCACCTCTAAATCTCAATATAAATTTTAAATTCAGTAATACTATCGTCACCTGTTGATACACGATTAAATTTCAACTAGGGTATCTGCAACCTGGCTACGGTAGATATGGCGGTACCGGTTTTATTTCTTTTTAATTAAGATGGCACTGGTCAACCGGGGTGATCTTATTTTTAGTCCGGGTCATGACTGTCTCCTTCTAACATTAAAAGTATTCATGTTTAGCATTTTTCGTCTCTTTTTTGGCACTGTTAAAATTTATACAGTTTATCGTGCCTTTAGTGGGTTTTATAACCACGTTTATATGTACATAACCTGTTTTAATTTAATGAAATGTCTATCTAATGTGAAGATTGAGTCTTAATTATTTTTGATTAATGAATTAATAATTTAACTGGATGTTTTACCCGCGAGCGAATCGAGCAGGGTGTAGACTTTTTTGTGTCGAGTGCGTGACCTATAAAGTGATCTCTGATTGGTTCAAGTGAGGTCGCAGGGATATGTAGAGGGGATTTTTCTTCAGCAGGAGGACGAAAAGGTAATTTTTCTGGGGACTTTAGTTGACAAGCTTTTGCACAGGCAAGTACTAAAATTCTTCTTTCTTAATTTTTTTATTTTTTTTTGAGTTTCATCATAGAACCCCGAGCTCAGTTTTACTTTAAAATTATCTTTTAATGTTACCCTAAAGATTGATTGATTATTTTATCTACTTATCTAGTCTTAAAGGGCATAAATTGCCTCTTTAAAGATTTACCTGGTCGCCATTTTGTGCATAGGCACATGGGCACCCCTATCTTTGGTTTTGAATTTTAGAGGTTCATTGCCTATTTCTTATTTTGGACAACTTAAAGAAAAACTTCACTGCCCTGGTTTTTATTTTTTTTATAGATTTTGGAAAAGAAACTAATTGCTCTCTAGAGAGTCGGCGTATGCCATCTTTGTAGTTTCTGCCCAATAATTCTAATTTAGAGAACCGAGCATAAGTTTTAAGTTGCCATTATACATTACGCTATCTTTGGTGATTGATCACTGGGTACTGAGTTTTTTCTGATGTGTTAATATCTGAAGATTTGTCTCGGGGGTTCTATGATGAAATCTCACTGCATATCTCTTTAAATTTTCATTTATCTCTTGCTAATTTAGTACTTATTACCTGCCTTGCCTGTGCAGAAGTCTCCTAGAGCACAATTTACTATTGATTATTTTTACCTAAACCTGGTTCTGTGCAGTAGTTTATCCTAGAGCACTATTCTATTTTTTTTATAAAATTACTATTACCTACTTATCTTATCTTAAAGGACATAAATTGTACCTGGTCGCCATTTTGTGCATAGGCACATGGGCACCCCTATCTTGAATATTAGAGGTTCATTACCTATTTTGAATATTAGAGGTTCATTACCTATTTTTTTTATTTTATGCTTGTATAGCTACAATTTTTTTTTATAATATTACCATTGAATATTTTTATCTAAACCTGGTTCTGTGCAGGGCTTTCTCCTAGAGCACAATTTCATTTTGTGTTTCTATAAATTGTATAGCTACTATCTGTTTTTATAAAATTACGATTAATTATTTTTATTTAAACCTGGTTCTGTTGAAATAGTTTGCACCAGAAAACTACCTTATTTTATGCTCTTATAGCTTTTATCTATTTTAAAAAATTACTATCATTGTCAAGTTATTGATCATTTTATTTAAACCTAGTTCTGTTGAAAAGGAGTATCACTGCAATTTCACAATTCAGTTTATTATTACATTAATTAATTAATTAAAATTCAAATATATTCCTTTTTTTTTGGTTCTGTAAATATTCCTTTTCAAGCAGAGCAAGGGAATTTATAAGGTTTTATTTGGTGAGTCTTAACACCTGGTCTTTTCTCGGTACCCAACTTCGGAACTTCATTATTGGAGCCGGACAACGCAGCTGACGTGACGTCACGACAGGGGCCCTAAGTCTGTTGAGCTCTACTCTCCTACACCTGTAGAGAGTCGATTCCTAAGCTTCACCCGAAGCTCTGACATAAACTGGTTATATCTCTACAGGGATCCGAAAACCACTATTGAAGAAAAAGGGTAAAGGTAACTAACGCCTTGTGTGTGATTCACCATAAAATAAATCAAAAACCTGTCAAAAATCTTTATTTAACTTTTGTTAATTTTATTTTATCTGATTGGATATATCATCATTGAAACTATTATTTTATTTTTTCCTTTGCAAAAATAATTGTTAATTCATTCAAACTACTTATCTTTAAAATTTTCCTTTTGTCAAAAATCTTTGTCATACAAATACTTATGTAAATAGACTATAATTAGTTAATTCATTCAAACTACTTATCTTTAAAATTTTCCTTTTGTCAAAAATATTTGTCATACAAATACTTATGTAAATAGACTAATTGTTAAGTTGAACTGAATGTGTTTTTATTTCATACTGGAAGGGACTGTTAAAATTTAAACTCGAACTTACCACGCCCTGCCTGAGCTAGCAAAGCAACAAAAGGTAAGAAATTGGCACTCAACGACTTAAAAAATTTTCATTACAACTTTTCTGGTTTGAGAGCCAAATTTTGATTACAATTGGCGTCCCAACGTCATTAAATTGAAAATTCATTACAAGACATAGTACTTAAACCTGTTAATCCTAAAAAAAATCGGAGTGATTTTGGCACATTTAGAAGCATTGACGAAAATGACATGGATTTATTAAGAAGAAAGATTTACCAAATATATGAGGCACAAACTGTACCCACTTTGATTTCCCTCAAAGAGCGGCTGATTAAAGACAAAACAAATATCTCTTGTAGCCTTTCAAGTCTTAGGAAAATATTGCATAAAATGGGTTTTAAATACCGAAGCATTAATAAAAGACGAACATTAATGGAATCTCAACGTTTACGGGAATGGAGACTTAAATATTTAACAGCTGTTAAACAACTTAGAGAAAAAAATCGTCCAATTATTTACCTTGACGAAACATGGTTCGATACCCATGACACTCCAAGAAAAGGTTGGGATGATTCTCTAAAAAATTGTCAAACCAAGGCACCATCAAATAAAGGCAAAAGAATCACAATATTACATGCTGGTTCAGAGAACGGGTTTGTTCCAAATTGTCTGTTGCTTTCAGCTAAAAACATAGCAGATTCTTTTTTAGATTACCATCAAGATACCGACGCACAACTTTTTGAAGATTGGTTTAAACATAAACTCCTTAAAAATATACCTGAAAATAGCGTCCTTGTAATGGATAATGCTAGTTATCATAGTCGGCAAGCAAAAATCATTCCCAATTCTAATAATACAAAAGCAGAAATTCAAAATTTTATGATTGAAAATGATTTATATTTTGAAGAAATTTACAAAAAACGAGAACTGCTAGAAGTATTAAAAGCTTTTAAAATAAATAAGGAATACGAGTGTGACAAACTTGCAGCAGAAAATGGACATACAGTGTTGCGTCTTCCTCCATACTATTGTATATTCAATCCTATTAAGCGAATATGGCACCAATTAAAATCCAATATTAGGAGAAATAATATTTCTCCTACATTAAATGCACCTGTAGTAGAATTAATTAAAAACGAAGTAAGAAAAATTTCTGCAGACAGCTGGAAAAACTGTGTACAGCATGTTGGAAGGTGGAAAATTCTTACAATTGTATGATTACAAATGATCAACCCTTAATTATAAGCTTAGGCTTAGATGAAGATAATGATAGTGATACAGAGTTAAATTTTGAATAAATTGTCAATAGTTTTTAAGAATTTAATTAATTTTTATTGTACTTGTTATCCTAATAGTTATACTTTGAAATTATATTATTTTCAATTATCATTAATTGTTATCATTATTTTACATTTATTATAGGTACCTAAAACTAAAAATACCTGTCTATTTATTTTAAATTATAAAAATAAATCATGTGGTGTAGGTACATTTCAAGCCGACCCTGATCCCATTTATTCTGCTTTGAAGAAGTTGAGGCGTATACAATAGGATTTAATCAGGTAGATTATTTATGGCAGTAAGAGTCAACGGTATAATTTTGCAAATATTATACAGATATTGGTCTATAATTGTTTATATATTAAAAATTAATTAACATAAACTGTCAGAAAAGAAAGGTATAAAAATATTAAGTAGTTATAGCAAAAAAGTATTATAATTGATTTGTCATGGGCAACATGCTTGGTGAAATGAATATTCCATGGTAGAGGAAATTATAGTACATTATTTAACGAGCGTATAATGAAGGCTAGCCTTCGGCTCGTGTTTTAAAATCTCGTGTAATATAGCCATTATACGCGAGTCAAATACTATACTTTATCTACGACTATTCAGTATTCAAGAAGTTAGAAAATGGATTCAGAGCAACACATTTTATTACAATAGGATTATTATTAATGGTATTTCTTAACTAAAAAATACAATTCAACGATGTTAACCATAATTAAAGAGGTGTACTTTGGATTTCGTTTTCGTCATCCGAAATCATGATATTTTACTTTGAAATCAACAACAAAATGTAACAGCGAAACTTAAATGACTGAGGAAAAAAATGATTCGTTTACTTGTCAATCGGTTGCTATGGTATTAATACCATTCACGCCTGCTTAAACTAGATCTGGTGCGTTTTTATCGTAATTCAGGTAACTTTGTTTTGTTGGGACCGTGGAATATGAAATCTCATATTCCACGGCTGTGGAATATGAGTAACTATGGTAATATGAACCACATTATATATGTACTAACAAACACATTATGCTTCTATTATTAAATAGTCGTAGATAAAAGTCTTATTTGTTATATTTCACAATTTTAATTCAGTTGCCTGACACGTGTTTCGACCCTTGCGGATCAATATCAAAGGAATATAAGATAATACTAAATATGTCATTAAAATAAAATTAGGGAGATTAAGTGAATTGACAGATGATGGGTTATTTTGGTCCTTAATTTACAGGTATTGGCCAAAGGTACAACTAAATTACAGGTGTGATTATAGAGGTATTTACATCTAAGTAATAAAATTAAGAAAATGATATTGTGTATATAATTATGGCTTTTTTCGTTCGTAATTATTAATAGTGTTTATTGCATATTTATCCTAAGTTATTAGACTATTAAGTATTAGATTGGCACCTGAAGGTATTTCAATTTGATTATTAACAATATTACATCGATGTTTTAAGGCTTTTTGATTGCTAATATTTCTAATAGGTTGAGTTTTCTACCCTTGTGTTGAGTATATATCGGTTTTATTTTGTTGGATCTAATTAATCCAATTAATTTAGTTGCACCTTTGGCCAATACCTGTAAATTAAGGACCAAAATAACCCATCATCTGTCAATTCACTTTATCTCCCTAATTTTATTTTAATGATATGTAGAATTTAGTATTTTCTTGTATTCCTTTGATAATGATCCGCAAGCGTCGAAACACGTGCCAGGCAACTGAATTAAAATTGTGAAATATAACAAGTAAGACTTTAATTTTCTCTACCATAAAAAAAGTAATATATTACAAAAAATTTACATGACTCTAAGAAGTTAAGAGAATCCCTATACAAAAAAAAAACGTAAAAAAAGCAAGCCGTGTTAAGAGTGAAGCTAGCAGATAACTAATGCTATGCGCAAGATCCTTAGTGCGAGCTGCGACTCGAAAACAAAATATTCTTAACTTGTCTAGCAAATGATCCAGCGCTGGGAGCCCTTTCAACGTCATCAGGTAAATAATTAGATGCACTAACTGCCGCATAGCTGAATGATCGCTGAAATAGAGCGTGTGTGTGCCTGGGAACACTGTACAAGTCACGATGTCTTGTTTGGACACTATGAATATTAGAACCTCTGATTAACCTATCAAACAGCTATTTAGGAATTTGGATAGTTCTGATTTTATACACAGGATGAAAAAAATGGTGTTTAAATCTTTCTTCAAGCGTTGGCCTCCTGATTCGTCCAGATAATAGAGTAAGGTGATGAAACTTGCGACCATTATAACAGAATCTAAGGCAAGCGGTTTGGAGTTCCTGGAGACTTATCCTGTCTCTATGTAAGAGGGCAGGCTAATGAGCGACATCGCAGTAACCCAGAATTAATAATACGAGAGAATTAGATAAACGTATCCGTGTCAAAAACTTTCCTAATGCATATTATAAGAGCTTTAGTTTAAAAAATGTTTTTTGGATTAGAATCTGTCCAAAAGTAAATATCATCCATTTTAGGGTCTAGTTATTCTCCAATTGATTTTGCTAATCTACTAGCCATTACGCAGCTCAAAGCTCCAACCTAGGGATAATAATGGTTTAAGCGGACTTAATTGGCTTTTCCATGCAATAATTAGCTTCACCATCTTTTTTCAATCTATGGTATTAAACTGAGGAAAAAGCTTCTTCACTGCGATCGCAGAATGTATGTAGTTCAACCTTTTAAGCCTTCGGAATTATCTTTGACTAGCATCTAGGAGACCCATATTTAGAGATTTTTTATACACTTTTTTTCCATTTTGTCCAATTAGTTTTAAATTTGTCAGGTATCCCACTTTAAGCTGTTATGTTTTGCATCAGTATTCTTCTTTTTATCGTAAAACCTGCGAGCAATCCTAATGGATCCAATAAGGACATTTTTAGGACAACCCTCTTGGTTGTTGTCTTGTTTCCAGATATTTCACGCCCTTTGAATAAGAATTAATCCTTTTCGGCATCCCACCACGTCTCTAGAACTCTGTTCACTATTTAAGTTTTTAGTTTCGTTTAATAAATCTAGATATATTTTGATGCGAATATATATTAAATTAGTTAACCCAATTTACTACTTCAAATCCGCCTGCTTTTTGTACCTTGATGACTTCGAGAATCTTAATTTTCTTAGTCAGCAGAATCTAGATAATCATAAACGTAAAATTTCTGTGTGATCGCGTTTCTAATGCATTTATTTGGAGATTGCTCCTCAACATTCAAATACTTTAAAAACTGTGCACGTACTGAAGGGTATTATGCCCAAAAAATCAATACCAGCATTTCATAAACATCTGTTTCTCGATTAATCTGCGAGTTTTTCCACAAAACCCTTTGGGCAGATCTGTCTTTTTACCGTATTTGCACTTTATGAAACATTTCATGCACATCGCCAGGAAATCCTATTCGGTGTTGCCCAAATTTCCATAAAGTTCCTATCAAAGGTTCTAAGTCAGGCCCTAGTAGTATACAGTCGTTTAAACTAGCACCTTTATATTTTGCAGCGGCGCCGGCGTCCCAAACAACCCTAATTTTTCCCAGTTTATTTGGATTCTCAACTGCAAAATAAGACAAGAACCATGTGTGATTAGTGTGTTGGTTTGGGTCTGGTTCAATAACCCCAAAATTTCTACTTTTAGGGTTTTTTTTTTTCACAAATTCACAGATATGCAGAGCGTGAACATGCAAAGCATCAGATATTTCCATTGTCGGCCCATGTAACGTTCATCCCAGCCTACATTTACTTGCGACTGGTAAGCTATTAGAAACCCATCTTACTTATTGACGTAGTATAATGACAATATTATCCTGTCCTATTAGTAAGGCTGGTTTTTGTTCTACGTAGTCCTCTGTGAGATATATTTAACAGGAAAGAAAAATCCAAAATTCTTCACAAATATTTAATATTTCGCTCTACGCGTTTCGGTTTCTTAAACCATTTTTAAGAGCTATCTAAAAAGTTCATTTATATAATAATCTCAATTATAATTCAAAATTATTTGGTGTTACTTACATAATATAAACACAAACTTTACATCAAGGACACAAACAAGCTCACAATGGCGAGCACAGGTTAACTAACTATATAAATTGATCAACGGGATAAACCCAAAAAACATTTTGAAATAAAACACTTAAAAAATAAAACAAAATATACCGAACCAGAGCGACATCTAGATTGCACAAAGAGAAGTTCTATTATTTAAACAAACATTCACTACTTAAACTCGTTCACAATTCTCGCCGCTTCCCTATAGTGGGCGTTAACAGGATCGTTTAAACACTTAAGTTGATTGAATCTATGATTCAGTTAACTCTGTGAGATATATTTCTAAATTGTGACCATTTAACTCTGTCTGTTCTGGTAAGCATAAATTTGCAAAACTGTCTTACACTTATCATATTTATGTATTTTTCTGTTGCTATTTGTCGCAGATATTTGAAGATTTATTTTCTCGGATATTGTCTGTTGTGAAGTAATTTCGTTAGTCCATTGTAAGTACAGCAGTTCTTCTACGCCTCTTAATCTCAATTTCGTAGAAATGTCGAAATCCGAACTGTTCCTAACCTTCATCGCACCTGGCTAAAATGTTCATTTTTCCATTAGGTTCATATACAACAGGAATCATTCCGAGCAAAACAGTACTTTTGGACTGAATTACTGCGACTGTTTCATTCTCTGGTAAAGCACGATTGAGCTGCTTTCCTTTAACCTGAATTTTGGATTGTGTGATGGTGTATTAATCTAAAACATATTTTTTTTTTCACTTACAATTTTCCATTTAATTTCCAAATTGTCTTTTTCAATTTTCGGGTAATAATTTTAATGATTTTCTTTATTGCAATGGCGTATCTCTTAATTTCAACTGTTAGCTTAAAAACGTTGTATGTTTTTTGTCGCAATATTGTGAATACTGCATTTTAGGTGAAGTCACGCAACAGCAGATTCGTCTAACCATGTAGCAAAATCTTTCAAATCAACATTGTTTTCTTTCTTTGCAACAATTCTTTCTCAGTTAATCTCCAAAAACTCTGGTAGTTTGTTAGATAAATCTCTTAATAAGTGATGGCTTTTCATGTGACCTGTGTAATCTAATGTATTCATAGTTTCCACTAAATTAGTAACTTCGCTGGAAAACTAACAATTGAATCAATTTGTGCGTCCTTAATTTGTTGCTAATGTTTAATTCTATCAACGAGAGTTTTCATAATATACTCAAGTCTACCAAATCGCATTTTTAAGGTTGATGATAATATCTACTTTCCACCTGCCAGCAACATTCCGACCACTGCATTTTTTGCCCCACCCTTTAAACAATGCTGCAGTTTTACTAAGGTCTCCTCTTCTGAATAGTCATATAGAGTTTGGATTTGTTGAAAATGTGCATAAAATTGTTGAAATTAATACCTATTACGCCATCTAGTGCGAACAATAGTAAATGTCTTGCTGAGTAGTAGTATCCTAGAACAACATATGTTATGTTGGTTGCATACACCGAACCTAATAATCAGTCATTTTTTCATTAGTAAAATAATAAAGTCAATAACAAAAGTAAGTTACGAGCATTATTCACAGTTCACGGAGTTTAGTAACCAACAAAAATAAAGGCCAATCTTCTGGGTTTCCATATAATATGGGAAAATCTTTTGATGCAATTTCTCACGCTAAAAAAGTTTGTGTTTGGTCGGATTTCTTGGACGCTGGCCATATCTCAGTAATCCTTTATCACAGAGTTTTCAAACAAACAAATGTATTACAAGTCGACCACAAGCAATTTAGCATTTTTTTATTACATTTTCTGAAAGATTCTGTAATTTTAGTGCAAACTGCAAAGCATTTTAATTTCTTTCTTCATCTCAAAATTTTTTTCCAGTATACAAAAAAGAGTAATACCAAAAATTATATTTTTGTTAAATGAAATACCCCACATTTTTATATGACGTATGAATCCTCTATGTGTTCTGAATTCAACTTTTAATTTGTATGTGGATCGAATACAACGTTGCCAACATACAACCAATAAAAATTGAGTCAAAAACATACTTTTTTAAACTGTTATATCTCTGGCACTGTTCGTTAATTTCCCTGACAATTTCACGTGTAATCTAATACTGGCCTAGTTTATCCTAAACTATATATTAACTTTTCGACTTTATCATCCAGGGTGTCCAAAACATTTGTTCAAACACCTCTATTTTCAAATCTATTTTAATTGAATTTCTTAAATATGACACCCTGTATATTATTTTATCCTTGAAAAGGTTAAAGTGCACTCTTTCAGAAAATATTAGGTTTTCCGTATATATCGTGCTATCAGTTTGAGATATTAAGGTTTTTCCGCAACTTTACACAGAAAGTGGAAAAAACGTAGGCAGCGGGATGGCTCAAGAAATCGAAACAGTTGCTACTCGTTGGTATGTCAATGTTAGTAATTTATTTGTGTAATCCTATGACATTTGGTGACATCTTGTGCATATTACCTTTTATTGATAAGAAGTATTTTGTAATAAAAATGAAGTATACGAACCAAGAATCAATTGATATGATTTATATTTTTCGAGAATGCTTAAAGAATTTCCTTCTGGCATCGCGGTGAGAGGTTTCCTGATAGAATACATACAAATGCAAGATATATTTAAAGATTGATGAATAGATTTGATAGGACTGGGACAGTTAAGTACGAAAAGCATAAAAGAATAAAGCCAATGGTAAACGAAGAAAATGAATTTAACCGTTGTTTATCTGTTTGTAAAGATCCACATAGAACTACAGTAGACATAAGTGCTTTGTTGGTCTTAGGTCAAACTTCTGTGCAATGTCATCATGTGCAACTGCATCAAGCATTTGACGGAGATGATTTTGGAAATAGGATAAATTGGGGTCTTGCTCGAATTCAAGAAGATGCACACTTTTTTAATATTGTATTGTTTACCGATGAAGCGACATTTCACAATAATGGTCATGTGAACATAATTTGCACTTCTACGCCGATGTAAATCCACATTCTATAAGGCCTATTGACCAGCAACATAGGTGGAGTTTAAACGTCTGGGGAGGCATAATCGGAGACCACATTTTAGGGCCCAATTTTTTGGAGGGCACCTCAATGGAAATTTAATGTTTTTCAACATTTTTTTAAATAAAGCTCTTGATAATCTGTTTGAAAATATACCACTGGGACTATTAAGAAGGATGTAGTTACAGTTAGAAGGAGCGCATGCTAATTTCAGCATTGAAGTTCGAAATACTGTTGATGAAAAATTTCCAGGCCGTTGGAGCGGAAGAGGAGGATCTGTTCCGTAGCCCCCGAGGTCATCAAATATGACAAAACTCGATTTTTTTCTATGGGGATACGTTAAAGGTCGGGTCTACGGAGCACATCCAACTATAGCAGCAAACATGCGGGAAAGAATAAGAGAAGCATTTAACTCGGTTACTCCCTTAATGTTACAAAATGTAAATAGATCTTTAACCGACAGGTTTAATATGTATTTACAGCAAAATAGTAGAGTATTTGAGTATTGAATGAATTAATTTATTTAAATTAATTATGCTTATTTTAATTTATTTATGTTACGTTAATTACTTTTTTGATCTGGGATATTTTATTAAATCTAAATAAATATTATAATATAATTTGTTATGAAGAAGTAATATTGTTATGCCAACGACTAACAATAATTGTTTCGATTTCTTGAGCCATGCCGCCTACGATCTTTCCACTTTCTGTATAAAGTTACGGAAAAACCATAATATCTCAAAATTATAGCGAGATACATAGGGCAAACCTAATATTTTCTGAAAGAGTATACTTTGACCAACTCAACGGCGAAATAATATACAGGGTATTGTATTTAAGAAATTCAATTAAAATAGAATTGAAAATAGAGATATTTCAACAAATATTTTGGACACCCTGTATAATAAAATCGAAAACTGAAGATAGTTTAGGATAAACTAGGTCAGCGTTAGATCACATGATATAACAGTTTAAAAAATGTATGTTTTTGACTCTAACTAACTAACTTTTATTGTTTTATTTATCAGTTGGCAACTCATACAGGCTTCATACGCCACATAAAAATGTGGGGTATGTACTTCATTTAACAAAAACATGTTTTTATTTTAGTCTTTTGTGAGACCCTGTATACTCAAAAATAATTTCGAATTGTAGCAGAGATGAAACGTTAAAAGCTTTATTAAGAGAATGTTCTCATAGGTTCAATGGTTTAAAAACTATTGACCGAGGCGCCCTTGTTACCCTGTATAGACATTTATTTATAAAAAAAAAGATTTAAAACTGCGCAATCTGGTAAAGACCGCATGTCAATATCTTAATTTAAGCCAGAAATGCAATATAAAATATTATGAAATCGGCCGCAGGTAACCCATAGGTACTTTAGAAAAAACGTATTGTAGGCGTTGGGATCACAAACATATGATCTAATACGGTTTAAATAAAGTTACTACTTATAATTATTCTTCATAACTTTATTTACCGCAGGGAAGAATTTTGCCACAAAAATTATTTATCAGAAAAAATATTTCTTATGTAATCCCTGATCTGGTTAGCAACCTAGTAATACAATTAAACAAGGTCTTACTTTTTACAAAGTAGGCTTTAAAGTAGAAACATAAAATGCTGTCACTGAGGAAATTACTTGAAAACCTTCGCCGATAAAATTAGTTGTCTAAAACTTTATATCTGTTTGACACAAAAATGCTAATTCCAAATCCTCAAGCATTTGAGATGCTGGCAGTATACAGGGTGGCCAATCGAAAACGAACCGCAAGGCATTACAGGCTGGGAAAGGACTTTTCGACAAAAGCCAAAACCACGTCAAGTTTGTTGGTCAGGGGGACAACTTTTAACGCAATAATCATAGCAAAACCTTCAACCCCCTAAGTGGGGGTGTCATCCCCAAATTTTTTCAACTTTCAACTTACCGTATTAATGAAGATTTAAAAATAATTCGCTGTTTTCTGGTCATTTGCAGATTCTTTAGGTTCGTGTTAGTAAGATAACAGTTATCGGGTTCTTGCTTCGCATTGGGCCAGGTAGTTTCTAGATAGTTGTCTTGTGACTTGTGGTTCAAGTGTTTCCAAATTATTGAACCTCATAAATGTATCAATTATGGTGTACTCAATTGCACAAAAAGTAGAAATTATTGAGTTTTTTTTCAAAAACAATAAATGCGGAAATCGGATCGCGGAGCTGTTTAACCAACGGCATCATGACAAACAAGTTTCTGGAAAAATTGTTCGGGAATTGGTGGCCAAATTTCGCGAAACAGGTTCCGTTCATAACAAAAAGGAGCAGCTTGAAAATCTGGTACTAAATGAACCTACGGAGATAGCAGTATTGGGGCAAGTTGCAATGGATAGTACGCTAAGTACAAGACAATTGGCCGTTGCGACGGGCGTGAGTCCTACAAGTGTCCAACAAGTAGTGCAAGAACTAAATGAAGACGACTTTGATCGTCGCTCTCAATTTTGCGAAATTATAGCTCAATGGTAATTTCCTGCTTAATGTGTGTTTCTTGGACGAGTGTACCTTCTTCTTAAATGGTTTAGTGAATCGCCCCAATTGTCGTTACTGGGCTGATACCAATCCAAGGATTTTCCACGATACACACACACAACACCCCCAGAAGTTGAATGTATGGGCTGGTATTTTTGGAAATTCCATTGTAGGCCCTTTTTTCCTTCCTGGAAATTTAAGAGGCGATATGTACCTGGAATTACTAGAAAATGCCATCGACCCAGCTCTAACAAATATCACACAGAACGACCCTGCACACAATGAACAGGAACTGATTTTCCAACAAGACGGAGCTCCTCCGCATTACTCGCTACATGTGCGCAATTATTTAAATAACACGTTTCCAGGACGCTAGATAGACCGAAGGGGTGCAATTGACCGACTTAAGTCCTTTATTTTTTTTTATGGGGGCACATAAAAAGCAAAGTTTACAGCACTCTACCTGACACATTGGAAGATCTGCGAGGACGAATCATTGACGTATGTCGCGAAGTGACACCACAAGTGCTCCAGAATATACGGCAACAGTTTGAAGATAACCTGTATCACTGTATGCACGTTGGCGGACAACAGTTTAAGTATTTACTTGACTAATACGGTAAGCTTTTAAGTAAAATTAAATCAATTTTTGCATTTGGC
Organism: Polydrusus tereticollis; assembly: GCA_963920685.1. NCBI lineage: Eukaryota > Metazoa > Arthropoda > Insecta > Coleoptera > Curculionidae > Polydrusus > Polydrusus tereticollis. Next base: position 99,711,475 of record OY987333.1, read on the forward strand.
GTCAAACGTATTGTTGGCATTTTAACTTTTCTTTCTAAACGAGTCGATCGGTTTTCAAAATGTAAGCAGCGATGTATAGGGAATTAACCCTTTCGCGACGGGTACCGCACATGTGCGTCACCAAAAAACATTCTGTACGGCCGGCTGACGCATATGTGTGTCAGATGCTTATATCCCCTCATTCCCCTCCTCAATCATCTACGATCAGGTGATATACCATTTCTAAAAATGCATTAGTGGAGGCCGGGAAACGCACCAGTGCGTTAGTAGTCATCGAGAGCGCGTGACGTTCGACGCTTATTTGCGTCAGCCGGCCGTGCGGAACGGTTTCTTAAGTTAAATCGTAAGACGTGTTGGATTAAGGTCGATTCTCACCTAAGCTTCACGACACAGCGACGCACGACACGGCGTCTCACGACGCGACGATGCCTTTTACATAGGTATTCCCACCTAAGCGGCATAATTTAAGCGGCACGGCAGCAGATCGGCAATGTTTACATGCAGTCGATCGATGTATTCAATTGGTCGAGGTTGCGTTCATATTTTTTTTAAATTGTTTGTTCACAATGATTGATCAGACATCATCGTCAGATGAAAGAGTGATTGTTTTGGCGGCCATGTGCCATGAGCATGAAAAGAATAAAAGAAAGAAACGACAATATTGGATTCATGACATAATTTGATTAGAATAATTTTTATTGCTCATGTTATATATTTCTGGGTACTCACTTACTACCAAAATTAAATTTTCTACCTTTTCCCCGTCCATGATATAATATAATAAATAAAAATAACCAAACAAAACAAAACAAACACAGTCCAACAAGCGCCAAAATAATGAAAATGCAGCGTGGCAATGCTCACGGTGGAATTAAAATTTTGCTGCCCGTTGAAGTGAGGCACCGTGTCGCGTCGCGCGGCTTAGGTGGGAACGGTCTCACTTGATTCCATGCAAAGACTTGTAAACAGATTTTGCATCGCGGCGCCGTGTCGTGCGTCGCCGTGTCGTGAAGCTTAGGTGAGAATCGACCTTTTTTTTGTTGATTTTTAGTAGATAAAGAGACAGTATAAGAAGAAGTGCAATGAGTAGTGAGAGTGATCAGCCCTTATGTTCCAAAAGGGCGAAAATAGATAATAACACATACTGTGGTCTTGAAAGTAATGAGATCAAAAATATTGTTGCCGCTTTGAGGGATGACGATCCTTATCTAGACTATGAAGAAGAGTTTGAAGAATCCTTTCAGGACAGCGGTAGTGAATACATCCCGAGCGAAGAAAGTAGTGATAGTGAGATTGAAAATATCGAGGAAGATTTAACGGACGAAACCGCAACAGATCAACTTGAGATTAGCGGCGAATCTGCAGAAAATGAGACAAAAAACTACAATTTTATGGACATAGATTGGAAAGACGCTGAAAATTTTGTATTTATACCTACAATACATTCATTTAGCGGCGAAAAGTCAGGTCTAATAAATCAGTTTCCAGAAGATTCGTTAGAAATTGGCTACATGTTGTCTCTTTTAACACAAGAAATAGCAGACGTGGTTGTTCAAGAGACAAACAGGTACGCTCAGCAACAAAATATTAAAGAATGGAAACCGATTGATGTAAATGATTTTTATATATTCATTGCATTGAGCATGCTGATGCCGCGGAACAAAAAGGCGGACATGAAACAATACTGGTCTACCGACCCTTTGTTAAACACACACAATTTTTGGCGAAATTATGTCCAGAGATAAATATATGAAAATTCTTAGAAGCTTACATTTTGCAAATAACGATGATGCTCCCCCACCTCGTGTAAACTCTATATAAAATCGAACATTTTCTAGATATGGTAAAACACAATTTTAAAGCTCAGTTTAACCCATTTCAGAACTTGGTCATCGATGAGAGTATGGTACTATTTAAAGGAAGAGTGCACTTTAAGCAGTATATAAAAACTAAAAGACACCGGTTTGGGATAAAATTATTTGTATTGTGTGACTGCGACATTCGAATTATTCTTGATTTTATTGTGTATGTAGGCGCAGAAACAAAATATGACAACGTGCCAGGGCTTGGTGTTTCAGGTTCAATTGTAGCCTCACTTTTAAAACCTTACTTGAATGAAGGCCATTCACTATTTACAGACAACTATTATAGTAGCCCGACATTATCTTCTTTCTTTTTTGATAACAAGACAAACTCTTGCGGTACCGTCCATCCTGGTAGAAGAGCAATGCCAGAACTGACAAAAAAGCTAAAAGAGAAAGGTGAGATCGTTTCGAAGTGCTCTGATCATATACTAGCTCTTAAATGGAAGGATCGTAGAGACGTTCACATCATTACCACATTGCATGATAATAAAATGATTACACTTGACAGAGTAGACCGGCAGACTAATGAACTGAAGAGAAAACCTGAATGTGGTGCCCGTTATAATGAAGTTATGGGCGCTGTGAACCGATCAGACATGATGATTAGTTCAGTTGATTGCATGAGGCGAAGCACAAAGTGGTATAAGAAGTTATTTTTTCACACTTTAGATATGTGTTTGCTAAATGCCCATGGAATGTTTTTAACTAATAACACGCATAAAATTTCTTTGGCAAATTTCCATTTGAATTTGATCCGCCAGTTGTTGGAGAGGTAATATAAACATTTTCTTAGTAACATTCTTTACATAGTAACTGATTGTTTCAGGTTTCATAAATCAAAGAAGAATTCAAAAGCTGCGAGAGCAAATGGTCTGAATAAGGTACGGCTTGTGGAAAGGCATTTTCCTAGTAAAATACCAGTAAACGAAAAACTCAAGAAACCAAGACGAAGATGCACTGTTTGTTCCAAAACTCAAAAAGGACCCAAAAAAAGGACGGATACTTCTATAATGTGTACCAAATGCGATGTTGGACTATGCGTTTTTCCTTGCTTTGAGATTTACCATACTGTAGAAAAATTTTAGAAATAGGTTTGTTTTTTCTCATTTTGAGATTTGTTTTTTGATGTTTACTTGTAGTTCACTATAATAATTTGTCCCTTATTACGTTGAAATAATAAATATATGAATAAGTATTCCATATTCAATAAAAGCATAAAATATGGCAGTGACGCACGTTACCGTCATCAGGCTACAGAGCAATGCATTTTATTCCCGGCCGTACGGCACGACGGCTAAAATAGTGCCCGTACTAAAAGCCCTTTTGAATGAGGTGTCATTCTTATTTGAAAAAAATTGGGGGATGACACCCCCACTTGACGTGGTCTTTTGTCGAAAAGTCCTTTCCCAGCCTGTAATGCTTTGCGGTACGTTTTCGATGGGCCACCCTGAATAATATTTTGAGTGCTTCCAAAATGCAACAATTGCTATCAGAGCCTATATAAAACAAGGTATCCTGAGGGAAGGCATTTTGGTAAATATGCTTCTGCTAGACTATCCACCAGTTAGAATAACCACAGTTGCAGTTAATATTATAAAATATTTTAGGTAAGTACTACTTTTAGGGTTTATTTTGTTTCATTACGGTAACATAACTTTCATTTTCTTTTATAATAGGATACATCAAAACTTCATCAAGAATTAAATTAATACAAATTTTGACAGAAGGCTGGATTTTTGTGACTGTATGTTAAAATAAATATGATCGAATATATACAGACATTTTAGTAAATTTTTTTTACAGACGAAGCAACATTTAGTGGTGCGGGTGGGGTTAACCGCCAAAATATGCACTATTGGTCAGTCTCTAATCTAGAATGGGTACAGATGGTATAGTGGGGGCGGTACACAACGAAAAGTGGCGAAACGTGGCATTTCGTGATACAAGTTTTCCGTTTAGTATGATTGCTCTGGAGACACAATTGAGTAATTTGAGGCGCAGGACATTCGAGATTTATGATGCGTTCATCCCCTAGGGAACGTTTTTTCAAGAATATCCTAAAATTTTCAAAAAATTTATTTACTGTACAAGAAAACTGATCTTGAAGTCATATTCGGATGATTTTGACATGCCAAAAACGAATACAGTGTCTAAACCTAAATCGTTGTAAAATGAATGAAAGAAGGCATCCACGAGAAACAAGAGACTTATCATCAACAGAATGAGGCGTTCCAAATCAAATTTTTAAAGCCGTGTCTAGCCGTGAGGGAAAGTTCCCTAGAATTTCAGAACTTTTTCGAACTGGAGTGTTCAGATCTGCTGGTCCTAGATAGCCGTATTGTGGCTCCAAGGAAATTTACTGACTTCCTTGTATGGATTCGCTTGGTGCTACAGGGTTTCAGGAATATGTGAGAGATAGACTTATCGATTGTAAGTCTATCCACGATCCAATTAAAAAGTCTCCGTTGCACCTTTTCTCTAGAAAACAGACTAAAAAAGAGTTGCGGACTAGTAAAATGGTTGACAAGCTTGCAAAAAACAATAAACTCTTCACACGTTTATTTGCTGCGTCAAGTAGTCGAAAGTATGCCTACACAATTTTCGACGTGAGCTATTTGACCAATGCGATATCTTCTTTCACCCAATGAGGCTGTCCTACGTAAGCACGAGTTGCTTTGCGTCCAGCGTGCCTTCTCCAGAGAAGTGGGGCTGGAAGAAGACTGATGAGAAATCCTGGACACCCGACTGGACTAATCTGCCGTGGTTTTGGGAAGTATGCAGGGAGCTTGATTCCAAATGTGGGTGCAAAACACAATGCGAAACGATGAGGTGTCTGTGCCGGAGAGCTGGTTCTCCATGCTTCCCCGGTTGTACTAGAGACCACGGAAAAAGCACCAACAAGGAGTACATATTTAAATGATTGCATTACACTTATGCGGAAGACCGCGCCTGTACTTAAAATCAGTAAAATTTAATACACTTCTTCTGATATCCACAACCAGAGAAGAATTAGAAAAGTTTTGAAGAACACTCAATGAACAAGAACCGCTGGAACATGTTATTTTATTATTACTTGTTAAACAAGCCCAGTGTTGTTATTTAACTTGTGTCAACAGTTCATGAGGCTTTTATGTTCCTCGATTGTAGGTTAATTTCACTGATTCTTTTATTTACTGAGTGAAGGAATTAAACGAGCTTTTCACTATGGTAATTTGGCGTTTATTTCTCCAAATCACACAAAGCTTCTTTAGTACAAGATTTTACAAGAACATACTATAACATAAATATTCACTACTGATTTACAAACACATAACTAGTCACTACATTTGTTTAGTACATTTGCTGGGTGCCTTTTTTTAGGCAATGCTATTTGTTTCAATCCGACGGAGAGAAACCACGTGCGCTTGTTGACATACCACCTTGCTGTATCTTAGCCAAAAGTGTAGTGGAGTAGAAAAAGGAAAACTATATTATCTGACAGCAAGGTTACGCCCCCGCTGTCACGACGACTAACCAACAATGCATTCTGATAGGCTACACAACCGCCATGTTTTCTCCCAACCAGTCGGACGGCAATAAACAAAATGTACCATGCTGTGTCACCTTCCTAGAGCGTCAAGACACCGTCAAAGAGTTTTCGGATATACAAGATTCTAAAAATATACTTTTAACATCTAAACGTGGAACATTGCTTTTTCCTGGAATAACGGTCGACTAGCCGCTTATTTTGGAGATAATATATGTATTTTAAAAGATGATATTTGCAAGTTTTTTGTTTATCCCGGCGATAACACCATTCGTTCCGCAACCATTGATACATTTTGCTCCTTTATTAAAATAATATTGAAATCAGATATCAGTAGTATTGATTCTAAAAACATTTTTTGCATTTAATTATATTATTTTTAATGCACCTGGATGATGGTTTCCCCAACATTACTATTTAATAAATTTGCTACAAATAACCTCTAAAACTTCTATTTCACTGCATTTCTTAGTCGGCGACCTCACTTTACTCGGAAATGACATATTCAAAAAAAAAAGTACAAAACGACTGGCAAACTATTTTTTGTTATCGGATTTGTTCTTGCCATATTAAAATCATACGAAAGCGACCTCAACATCAGTTTATTTCGATAATAAATAGATTTCTTCAAAAAAAAATCTCAAGTGTCCTGCCATCGTGCCAATCGTCACAAAATGCCCCACAAATTTTATTTTTATTTTATTGAGCAGACTAAAAATTAATAAGACTAGGTATATCCCTATAGTCGGCTTCCACTTAACTAGGCGCATATGATCTCTAAATCAAATCAGTAGAATCAGAGGTTTCAAAAATGTTTCATCAAAATATGAAAACCAATATGGCGGTATATGGACAGCTGATTTTCCATAAAATCGAATGTTAATAGGTTAACCATTAATTTGAAACTATCACCCATAATAAAAATGACGGGTAACGGGTCTCGTTCCAAAATTAATTTCTCAGGGGTGCGTTCGTATTGTTGCACACGGTCGACACAATAATTTTATTTTTAAAAAATTTAATACTAAAATGATGGTAGAAAGTTAGATAAACAATACACAGTAAAACCTCTGACTAGCGACCACCCTCGGGAATCAAATGTTGGTCGGTAAATAGGGGTGGTTGTTTAATAGAGAAAAATTAAAACATCAGAACTGATGCATTTTACATTGTATATAATTTTTAATGTTTTTGGGTACATTTATCTCAACTAAACAAATGTATATAATATTATTGCAAATATAAATAATATATTGGTACATATAACGAGTGATTTTTAATTATTTTGCTCAAGGGAGGCCATGCATTTTAAAAGCATCATGGCCGTTCTGCGTAGATAAGATGACATGATTGTTTTATGACATTTACGTCTTATTTGAATTTGTGTATTTGTAAAGTTTAAAAATTGGAGAAATTTTGTAATTTTTGCAGTTATTTGAAGGTAGGTTACTATTGCTTTAACTAATATTTCTCCGGGGAGTCGTCTTTTGACTATTATAAAGTGCTATTTGCAGGATATGATTTAATTTTTTATTTTTCAGCGTATCAAGTTTTGGTGAAGCTTTGTTGCCGGATTGAAAGTTCTACAGTAAAAATGTTTAGTGAAGCACAAAAAATTTTTATTGTTGAAAGTTTGGTGTCTACAAGTAGGAGGCGGCCATATAAAGTAGGCTTTCAAAGTAAGATAGCTCAGGATTTTATATTACATACCGTCAAAAAACATTATTTTAGGTTTTCAACGTGACAACGCTGCTTTCTTGCAAATTCGCCCTATGATTTAATCTACGCACTACTGCTACACTATGTATACTGGGTCACAGCCGCCCTTGAGCAAAATAATTAATAATCACTCGTTACATACAATACGTTTAGACAAGTCACAAAAACAAAAAATATATAAAATACTATATACACGACACAGTATGCTAGGTAGTAGTAAACAAATAATAATTTATTTCAATTTTATCTAGTGAAAGATATTTCTTTTTTTCCGCCAATTTCAAAAATTCACGTTAGTCCCAAAACACGCGAAAACTTTTCAGTTGCAATTGTTTTTATGGGAAAATTCAAACTCATCATGGATAATGATAAAATTGTGTCACACAGGTGCATTCGTGTTGTTGCAAAAGGTAGCATGTAATATGAATTTTGAATATATCTTTTTAATAATTATAGTTTTTTTAATCAATTGTAATTTAAAGAAACAAAGTAAATAGAATGTTAGATAAATTAAACAAACTTTAGTTTATTTCGGCAGATTAAATATCAAAAAAATTCGAATTAAATTACACATTGGCTACATTTTTGTTGTGTAATATCAGGCTAAAAAAATGTTCCCAATTTAATAGGTTACTTTAAAAATTAACAAAAAAAAGCTACTAAAACCGGCGAGTTATCAAATCCCCAATCTATTATGCAGAAAGTCTTGGACGTTCTTAAACTAAGTTTAAGACCTACACAGAGGATTGTCCATGAAAGTAGTAGAAGTATACCAATGAAGAAAAGTCAAAATAAAATTACAAGTCTGTTCAAGATAAAATATAAGAAGTACTTACCTAAACTAACTTTAAGGCCACCATGGACCAGTAATTTATGTGGGGCATTTTTCTAATTGAACTATTATTACAGAATTTCAAATAGAGGTTAAAAAAAAAATAAAAAATACAAAATAAACACAGGAGTGTTCTTCAACACATTTAAATAATTACTGAAAATTAGATGTGCTTCTCTCTCCGATGCATAATAACCAATAAGTTTATCGCGTTTATATTACGGATATCTTTATAATGCCATTTTAACCTTGGTTTGAGCAAGACAACACTATGTAAGTTTCTCTATGATAAATTCATAAAGCGCCTAGTTAAGTGGAAGCCGACTTTACATGTTTCGACTGTGTAAACAGTAATCTTCAGTAACATAGATCGAATTGAACAGTGATGTGTGGTTGAAGATTGAATTGGTATGGATTGGTTGAAGGCAAAATAATTGGCCCACATATTTTTGATGAGACGTTAAATGGTGGCGTCAGTGGCGCAGTTAGGAATATGTTGGGGGGGAGGGGGGGTCCGCTACAAGGACAGCAGAAAGGAAGTACAAAACGATATTGTAGACGTTATTTGGGAACAATTAGTTGCCCCCCCCCCCTCCTGTAGCGTATATAAGAATTTACCTGTTTTGCCTAAGGAGGTAACGCTACAAATAAGGCAAATGTTGTATTTGCATTATGATGGCTGCTCAGTGCATTATGCTGTAAATATGCGGGAATTTTTGAATCGGCAGTTTTTAAACAGGTTGATTGGCAGGGGAAGCCTATTTCCATTGTCAGCTGGTTAGCTTTTTTTAAACAAGACTTACCACCAGGGAAGATATGATAAATGGAGTAAGAAATGCTATAAATAGCTTTTCTCGAGCTGAAATAGAGTTTGCCTTGTTTGCACCGAGGGGAAAATGAATAATCTGTGTAGAAAATTATAGAAATCCTTTTAAGGATTTAGGCAGACATTAACTAGTAGGCGGTTACTTTTTCTTAAAATTAGTTTATATAATTTTAAAAACTTATTGCCTTATTTAAAAATTGTTGTTGTGTTCCTTAAATAGTAACTTCTTGTATAATTATTACGAGTTTATTATTTATACATATTATTTTGCGGCAATATTCCTCCCAGAGGTAAATAAAGTTATTAACAGTACTAATAATTATGACTTTATTTAGGCCATTTTAGATATGTGTGTTCCTAAAGTCTGCAATACGTATTTTCTAAAGTATGAGCATATTATAGCGACTAAAGAATAACTATATAAAGCGGATCATTTACGGCGCCCGGCGCTTCCTTTTATCTGCGTAGCACTGACTATCATTTTTTACATTTCCTTAAATATCGGGTGCAGGTGGCTGACTCCGTACGTTGTTTATACTAGGGTTTCTCTTGAAACAGTTCAGCATATTATTTACCGGGATTGTAAGGTAAATAGCATTCAAATATAATAATTTATGTACAGGGACATTTTTTTAAGTATCTCACCCGATTGGCGACTGTCCTGCTGACTATAATAAAAAACAAACCACATATTTCTCAATTATTTTTGACGAGGACGCCGAATTTATGTCAAAAAATACATAGGTTCACAAATTTGAAGTAAAGACGCCATTTTATTTTTTTTTAAGTGGAAACCCTCATAAATAACTACACGAGTAAATTGCACTTGTCGATCCGATTTCAAAAATTTATAGTTGTTAATATTTATTTTCAGCCGTTTCAGAAATACGGGGTTCCTAATTTACCTTCATCGATTTTCTCCTATAAGTGTCTCACCCCTTTAATAAATAGACATTTTAAGGTGAACACCTTAATTTTTTTCCATTTTACAGTTCCATAATTTCCTATGACCAAGCCATCTACGCTATAATCAAATCCGACAGATGTCAAAAAGTGACAGATACGACGCCATCTCGAATTTATAGGTTTTTGGAATCGGATCGCCAAATGCAATTCACTCGTGCGGTTATTTATGAGGGTTGTCATTTAAAAAAATTCAAAATGGCGTCGTATCTGTCACGTTTTGACATCTGTCGGATTTGACTACTTATAGCGTGGATCGCTTGCTCACGGGAAATTATGTAACCGTCAAAAAAATTAAGGTGGTCAGCTTAGAAGGTATATTTATTAAAGGGGTGAGACACTTAAAAGACAAAATCGATGAAGGCAAATTAGGAACCCCCGTATTTACGAAACGGCTGAAAATAAATACTAACCACTATAGGTTTTTGAAATCGTATCGCCAAATGCAAATTGCTCGTGTGGTTATTTACGAGGGTTGCCATTTAAAGAAATTCAAAATGGCGTCGCATCTGTCAAATTTGTAAATCTATTTTTTTTTACATTAAATTCGGCTTCCTAATCGAAAATCATTGAGAAATATGTGATTTGTTTTTTATTATAGTCAGCAGGATAATCGCCAATCGGGCGAGTGACTTAAAAAAATGTCCCGGTACTTGTCACACATTTTATAATTTAGTGGTTTGTTTACTAGATATTTTAAATTGTATTATTTTGTATTAAATTTATTGCGTGTTGGTTAACCGTTTCTCGACAATCCAATTAGGTATATTGTATTAAATTAAACTAGGTGATAGGCAGGGGCGGTCATACGGGAAGGGGCCATGGGGCCATGCCCCCCCCCTTGGCGTCGATTAACATTATAAAAGCCCTGCCTCCATAAATTGACCAATCGTGTCAAACCCTTAATTTTTTAAAAATATTTAAACGCAAAAAATATTAATAAAAATAATTAAGTAAGTAGGTATAATATAATATAGGTATCTATAACTTTCTTAAATTTTACTTAGCCGTTTTTTGCGTATTTTTCCTACTTGAAAACCAAGAATCATCAACAAAAAGGGCGTGGCACCCAAAAATTTTTCGCCTGCGCCGCTAAGACTTTTGCTGCCACCGCCTCTCTAAATTGCCATGAGCCGCCACTGCATGGCCTCCCCCTCAAAATGTTGATATGACCGCCCCTGGTGGTAGGGAAGTTAATAAATACAGTTATGGAATAAGTAAAGATAATGAAAATTCAGAACAAACAGATTTATTTTTTGAAAGATAAACGTAAAAAATTGTAAAAAATAAAAGCACTTCATAACCTGAGTACCTAGTGAAATATTGATAAAATGTAATAGGTAACACAAAAATTGTGCAATATTATTAATCAAACATATAATAATTCCTAATTAAACATTATGATGCAATCACAACGCGAGATTCTTTTAGAAATTTAAGCAGGCTATTAGACTTTACAATTTTGTTTACAATAAGTATTTATAATATAAAATTTCACAGAGCCTACCACTTGCTGTGAGGGTAAGGGAACTGCAGATCGATGAACTCGACTTTTTTCATCGTTTCAAAAATTTTTTTCAATAAAATGCAAGTTGCAAATTTTTATGTGGGTATAACATTGATCTGGCATAAGATTTTCTAGTCATTGCAACTTTTGAGTAAGTAAAAGTATTGTCAAATATATTTTTACTGACATAAAAAAAATAATTATACCTGTTTTCATCTTTGGGACATCGAAAAATTATCCTCCGGTTTTACTACTAACCTAAACAATAAATTACAGATTACTCTTTACCATACAAATAATAAAAATGAGTGTGAGTCAGTGATGCAAACTCCCTAATAAAATTATTCGCGATAATGCGCGAAGACCTGCCGAGGTTGTACTCCCAACCAAAGAGTAACACAACCAATAAGAGACGAAAGTATTGTCGGTTTCTTTGAAGTTTCATGTACCCAAATTCTATGACCTTGATAAACTTATGACACAGTAAAAAATATCATATTCTTCTTATTTTGCTTTATGTACACGGGGAAAAATGCTTCACACTGTTTTGGTAATTTTATAATTGAACATTTTATGCTGCCGAACTTGATTGTGCGGTGCACCAGAAAGATATTGTGAGGTGAAGCATTAATTAAAATTCTGATTTATAATAAATGTATGTGTAAAATAGCAATCTCCGTCGTTTCACTCTAGACAGAAACTTTACTGACAATTTTTATATTGTAGCAAATGATACAAAGTATAAAAATTATGAATGGTGTATTTCGCTTGTAAGGTCCAAATAATCAATGCCCGTGTCCCGTGTATCTCCAATTACAAGATAACTTCTAAGAACACCATTGTTGGAACAATTCTCATCATGAAGTTATGTGGCTGGTATCACTACCAGGACATTGATAACTTGGACCAGTGGGTTAAAAGAATTTCTGATATACCTAGAGGATATATGCATACTATGTATTTTCCTCTACTACAGTCACTTCTGAGCTATTGTCACTAGTTGGACATTAACGATTTGGATATTAGCCCCATTATAACAATGTGCTGACAGTGATAACAGCCACATAACATGGCAACAATAAAATTGTTCCAACGATGGTATTCTTAGAAGTTATCTAATGGCTAACATAAACCGAACATTCATAAATTGGATCTTAGTAGTTCAATGTCCAATAAAGTTATAGGAGAAATAACACAAAACTCTTACAAGTATATTTTATTTTATTGTAATCCTAACGATGCAATTTTTATTAAAAAAAAATACATACACATAGTGCATTATAATAATAATAATTTATTATACATTTACTGTTCAAAATCTGTAAAAGTAGATTTTAGTAAAGGTTATTACAATAAATAATATGCAGATAACCAGGTACTTTACTTAACATAAATAAGATTCATTTCAAGTATAATTTTGTTACGATTCTTAGTGAATTTACTTGCTCCCTTACTTTTTCTTTTCTTGGAATTTCAGAACTCAAAAGAATTTATGTTTGAGTACTTGTTGACAGGGATAATAGAGGAGATGATGTACTGTCCCGATCCTTTTGTTCTCGTATCAAACTGAATTTAAAAAATTAATCCCATAAGTTATTAGACCACTACCTAATAAAAAATACTTCCATGTCTTTCAAATTTTTTTAACAACCAGTCTATGATGACATTAATTAGTATGTTAGTATGTTGGTAAATATGATTAATTAGCGACATTGTTATGACTTTAGCCCAAAACTTACCTCCAATTTCTAAGGTCAGCTCTTCTAAATTTTTACTTAAACTTGGCAGTTGTACTTGTGGGGTCATAGATAAGCCTAAAATTAAAAAGAAAACAGTTTTACAGGGTGACCTCACTGTCAAGGCAGGATGTGCCTGCAGCAAAATAAAATTTTTTAAATTTAATTTAAAACCAAATTTGCAGGGTCAGGACTGTTATGATTCAAAAGAATTTTAAATTTTAGTGAGGACGATTATATACCGGGTGGTGCACCGCCAGACTGGCCATAGGAAAGCCCATGTAAATTTTGCTACCCTCAAATATTGGCTCCCCTGATAATTTTATATAAAAATTGTATTAGACTTTTTTGAAGGTCCTTGTATCATGGACTTATCAACCAAGATTTATAATTTTCTAATGAGCTTATTCGAAGTTCTTTATTTATTTCATTTTGAGTAATTGCGTTAATTAAATTAGTACAATCATTATTTGTTCTTGAATACTGTAAAACAAGTTATCAAACTAATAAAAAACTTTAGTATCATTTGACATTATCATAATAAAATTATTACTGGTGGTTTCATTCAGGTATGTATCAGAGCCGTATTTAATTTTTAACTGTTATTTGACTTATAGAAAATAATTAAATTTGGTGTGCGTGTCCATTATACAAGGACCTTCAAAAAAGTCTAACACAATCTTGATGTAAAATTTATAGGGGAGCTAATATTTGAGGGTAGCAAAATTTACATGGGATTTCCTATGTTTAGTCTGGCGGTACACTACCCAGTATACACATATCAGCCGATTACCTATATATAAAGATTAAATAAAAACTAACCTGAAAGTTCAATAATTCTTGATGGAGTGTTCCACTGATAGCTTCAATAGCTTTGTGCTGAGAAAACATTGTGAGCAAAGCTTGTGCAATCAAAGTCTAATATGTTCCACCTTTAGTCATGTACATCTCATTCAAATTTTTCTCACAAACTCTGTAGTTAATATGTATATCAAAGACATCCTTATACAGCAATTATTCTCTCTTACGAGTGACAAGCCAGGCTTTAATTCCAAAAATACATACTTAATTAGATTTTAAAGAATGTATTTAATTTGTTAGCTTTCGTGCTTCGTATAACACTGCCCCTTATTAAAAAGTTTAAAGAAAGACAATTCTAAGCTATCAGGTGGCTTATTTTGGGTACAAATGAGAACAACCTTTTATTTTGTTTACAGTTAGCCAATAAGACAAGGCTTTAAATAAAAAAGTAGGAACCGGGGTACGTACATACTATTTTATTTTCTAACCCCTAGGTTTAGTTTAAAAATAGCCAAAAGTTTTGCTACTAAATTGCAGGTAACTGTAAGTAATATAACATAAACCAAGTCTTACTACAAAATTGACAATTTAAAAGCTATTCAACATCTTTCTATTACCTATTAGTTAATAATAAATTCTGTTTCTGCTTATTTCGTTTTTAGAATAACTTTATTTACAATCACCCGTGGCTGTAAATACCTAACAAATTAACATACATGTTATGTTTCCAAAAGCACAATATTTGTTTATAATAAACCTGTGATATCCTTAGCAAATCTAAAAAATGGTATTCCTTAGCCGGTTTTAGAAGGGCGTTCGGGGTAAGCACACGATATGCCACCGTTCTGCTTCTTTACTCCCGACATTAATATCAAAAGAAATCCCTTCTGAATTGTAAAAAACCAAGAGAAACTAATCACTTTTCCACTTTAAACTAAAGAAAAATAAAGGTTCGTCTTGTTTTTTAGAAGTAAACAAACGATTTGACAGATTGCGAATGCTGTGAAATTAGCTGGGAATAATGCTTATCTTGCACATGCGTATAAAAAATCAACGGCCACTTTCGCCTTTTATTGGTTGTGTTACTCTTTGCTCCCAACTATAAAGTAAGGTAGTATTCTGCAACATACTTTACAACATGAATTACAGGAATCTGGAGTTACAGTCGCCATTTTGTCAAGAATGGAAAAACTTATTTATCACTTGCATGAAATTTTAACTGCCTTGGAATATTTAATATTTGGTCAGAAATAGAAAGTTTAAAATTAAGTAACTACACTTTTGTAGGGATGTTACTCTGTTTACTGTTTATCATACAAATAATTTAACTTATTTTTCTAACAACTTTTAAAATGTCGTTTTTTTCTCCGTTTCCTGATCTCTTTGTTGTAAACACTCCCCTCCCTCCAGAACCTACTTCTAGCTGCGCCACTGATGTGAGTGGTTCCCAACTTTATAATTTTTATGAGTGACAAATTATTCCAAGAATAATGAACTTTCATGTCCTAAACATATGCAAGTGACAAATAGGTCTTATCACGACATTAAAGACAAAAACCTATTGGACTTAAAGAAAACTATTTTTTGTTTTGAATTTTGGACGGATGCAGATAAGACACTTGTCAATTGTCATTTTTGCATTTATTTTTAGTAATAAAATAAAAAATAATTTGTTAGCACAAAGTAAAATTCCTCAAAAAATGTACTGAATAAATGTACTTAAATTTCTATATACAGGGTGTTTCATATGGACATAAGTGCAGAATTGCCCACCCTGGAATGGGGAACCCTGAAATCGTATTTTTTTTTTAATTTTCTAACCCGTTCATGATTAAATTTTGAAATTAGGTACGGTAATAAACAATTAACAATAAATCAGTCTCTGAATTCAGAATTTCAAAAATTTAGTCATAGGCGTCTCATACCGAGGTGGTTAAGGGTTAAAACAATCCCATTTTTTCAACCAATCGTTCTTTTTATTATTTTCTTAATATTATGAAATTTCAAAATATTTTGCGTAAAAAATGTACCCTTAGTTCACCTTAATAGGACTTAGATAGAGTTTTTGAGCAAAATCGTTTTAAAGAAAATCACGTCCATAAAGAAGTTAATTAATAAAATTATTCTTAAAGCTTTATATCAAAATTTTATATCAAAAATGTACTAAAAACTACAAAATTAATGAAAGTAATAGCTTTTAACATATACGCAGTTAGCTTTTACGTTTCTTACGAAACTAAATAAATTGAGAACGAAATAAATGTGACAACTTATTTAGAGAGTATCTAATAATACGACATGAAATAGGGTTGATTAATAAAATTTTTTTGAAGAATAAAATTTGAATTTAAACCTAAAACTACTCCTTGAGAAGGTGTTCAAATAGACCCCCATTTTCTCTGATACAAAGTCCAGCTCTACGGCGAATGTTGTGAGATGCCCGAAGAATCTGAAAAGGATTTCTTCTTATTTCATTTCCAGCTTGAAAAATTCGCTGAATCTGCCTCACGGGTATCCACATCCGTTGCATAAACTATGTTGCACATATGACCCCAAAAACAATAATCGAGTGGATTTAAGTCCGGCGATCTCGCTGGCCAGGATACTGGTCCACCTCTGCCTATTTCAGGATAATTCTCATCTAACCAGTTACGAACAGACCGTCCAAAATGGGCAGAGGCACCGTCGTGTTGGAAATACATCTTCAACCTGGACCTTAAGGGTACTTCGTCCAACAGTCCTGCTTACTGATTTTGCGGAAAGGCCAAATATCTCTGGGTAATTCTCATATAACTTGTACCAGGTGAGTCACCAACATTTTGCGACAACATATTGTACATTTGTCCGATTTCATGAAGATGAAATTAAATAAGTTAACCTTAGTTTTAAAGTAATCGTTGTTAGAACATCATAATTTAGTCGTTTTCATAAAAAATATGGTATTTTATGTGTCAAATGTCACATAAGTTACCGGTTACCTATAGATATTGTAGTATAAGGTGTAGTGTAAGTAAGGTATAGTATAAGGTAAAATTAAGACAGTTAGTATTTTACAGTATTTTACCTATTTTATTAAATTAGTTTATATTATTAAACATTGGTTTAGATTGACAGGGTTACAACCATGAACGTAAGGTGCCAGCTTTGCTTGTAATTGATAAACATAAACATATAACATATAACAAACCGTACCATAGTTTAAGGTTACCCAAACATATATATATTTTGATGAACTAGATTTAAAAGAACATAAGTTAAGAGATGATGATTTGATAATTTTAACATTTTGCTACTATTGTACTAATACCGTAATGAATATACGTCATTTTCGTTATCCAAAACCTGTGTGTTAATTTCGAACCAGGTAATCATCTTACATGGCGATCCTGCCAGGATTTTCGATCGACGTTGACCAGGAAGGCATCGTTGAGAAACCTAAGTTCCGACGAAGCGGAATTTAAATTTCAGAACATCCGATCGGCGTTACCCTTAAGTGGATCGTTGAGGATACTGAAAGCTATATGTGATAAATATAATATCCGCGAATTAATAGTAATTAAAGACGGAAAGAGCGCTCAATTCTTAAGAGAATTATTAAAATATAAAAAGTTGATAAATGAAACCGGTATAAAAATATGTGTTATTAAAGACGTGCAAAAAGTATACGATCGTGAGACAAAGCAAATAGTGCTTAATGATTTTCATTTACTGCCGACAGGAGGTCATGCAGGAATAAATAGGATGTATAATAATGTTAAAAAATATTATTCATGGATAGGTTTAAGACAAGACGTTGAGGACTTTGTTAAAAAATGCGATGATTGTCAGAGGTATAAACATTCAAAACTAAGTATAGAGCCAATGACTATTACGCCTACAGCTGATTCAGCATTCCAGAGAATTTGTTTAGATTTAGTTGGTCCTTTAGAATCAGATGTTGATAACAATAAATATGTTTTAACGTTACAGTGTGATCTCAGTAAATTCGTGGAATGTTATCCTTTAAAAAATAAGGAAGCTGTAACAGTAGCCCAAGCGTTCGTTGAAAATTTTATTTTGAGGTTTGGAATCCCAGATGAGATAGTGTCAGACCAAGGCACTGAATTCTTAGCTGCAACCCTTACGCAAACGTGTAAATTGCTTCAAATTAAAAAACTTAATTCAACGGCCATCATCAGACCATAGGCGCATTAGAAAACTCTCATAAAACATTAGGAGCATACTTACGAATGCAAATAGCGAAAAACCCAACTAATTGGAGTAGTTGGATACCTTTTTGGTGTTTTTCCTATAACACTAGTGTTCATACTGAAACTCGGTATACCCCGTATGAGTTAGTATTTGGCAAAACGGCTAATTTACCTTCGAATTTGTTACGAGAAGTTGACCCTCTGTACAATTTTGATAGTTATCCTTTAGAGTTAAAGTATAGGCTCCAGCAAGCATGTGCTGATGCAAAAAGTAACTTGATGACGTCAAAAGGTAAAAGAAAGACTGTATATGATAGGAAAAGTAGCATAGTTAATTATAAGAGTGGTGATAAAGTGCTTTTGAAAAATAATTCGGGAACAAAAATGGACGCTTTATACAATGGACCCTTTACAGTGATAAGTGAACAGTCTTCAAATATTTTGTTAGATATAGAGAATAAGCAAGTTTTAGTTCATAAGATAGAGTTAAGAAATATTTTGATTGATATAGATTGGTTGATTATTTCAAAAAAAAAATTCAGCATTAGCATTCGATTTTTTTTTTTCTGCCGGCCGGAGGTGTAGTATAAGGTGTAGTGTAAGTAAGGTATAGTATAAGGTAAAATTAAGACAGTTAGTATTTTACAGTATTTTACCTATTTTATTAAATTAGTTTATATTATTAAACATTGGTTTAGATTGACAAGGTTACAACCATGAACGTAAGGTGCCAGCTTTGCTTGTAATTGATAAACATAAACATATAACATATAACAAACCGTACCATAGTTTAAGGTTACCCAAACATATATATATTTTGATGAACTAGATTTAAAAGAACATAAGTTAAGAGATGATGATTTGATAATTTTAACATTTTGCTACTATTGTACTAATACCCTAATGAATATACGTCATTTTCGTTATCCAAAACCTGTGTGTTAATTTCGAACCAGGTAATCATCTTACAATATGTTGATTCGAGGTTGGAATGGAATATTAAATGCTTGCCTGCAAAATATCCTCTGCCTTTAACCCTTTTATTTCCATAATTTTATTTTATTGATAGGACATTTATAAACAATATGGGGCATTTTAACTATGTCACCATATCTTTGGTCACATAAGTTACCTACTCAATATTTTAACGACCGTTTCGACAATCTAGCAATAGTGGCAATACTGTCATTGAACGTGTCTTGTGTCAGGTGAGTATTGTTCCTGTGTTAACTTTGTTTTATTGGAATTGTTTTTAATAAAGTAGCAAGGTATTTCATTGTATAAATCAGGGGAGTATGTTTATTCTTAGGACACTTAAGTTACCAAGTTAACTAGATAATTATCATAATTTGAAATAGTTGTTTGAAGTACATAACCTACAAACGTATTTCTATATATTCAGTGCAAGAGTGCTTTTCCATGTTGCCATTTAGCAAGATATTTCAAAAAACTGTTGTAAAAGGTCACATAAGTTACCGTCACATATGTTACCGTACTTAGCGGTAACTTATGTGACCGATGGTAACTTATGTGACGTAATGCCTTTGAACAGAAAAAACACTTAGATGAGTCAAACAGTTTTGTGGTTTGCCTCTGATTTGATGTTGTGTTAATTAATAACTTAGCTAAATTTATGTTCTTGTTAGAACATCAATATGGGTGTAACTCCTGCCCAAAAGCAGAAAAGATACCCTGAGCGAATTAATGCTGATATTGAGAAAAGGGAAGAATATTTAAGAAAAATGAGGCTTAGGACTCAGAAGAGAAGAGATATGAAGATAGACAAACCTATTGCAGAGTTATCAGAAAGATCTAAAAGGCAAAAGCGCAAAGAGTGGAGGGAAAGAAAACAACGAAGTAGTAAAGCTGCTAAAACCAGGAAGCATCAGTTACAGCCTCTTTTAAGTGATACTCCTCCTGCCAGTCCCAATGGGCCAGAACCTTCTGAGGAAGAACACAATGTAAATTATAATAATATTAGAGGTAGAAAAAAAAGTAAGAAAAGACGGGAGTGCAGCACATCGTCGAATAAAACAGAAAAAAACCTCGACAGTGCTAAAAAGAAAATAAATAAATATAAGAAAAAGATTAGTAGTATAAAAAATTTGAAAAACGCTAAAGAAGTCATAAATTCAGTAACGTTTCCATCACCAAAGACGAAATTGAATGCAGAGTTGAGTAACCCATCAATTCCAGAGACAGTAAAGAGAAAGTTACTGTTTCAAGATGCTTTATTAACTTAAATTCGTGAGACAACAAATGAAAAAACAAAACAATTATTAGTAAACATTTGCAAAGGGAGACATATATAAAAATATGGATTTATTAAAAGGGTAAATAAAACACTAGGAGTATGGGCAAGCGACAAAAAGCGACAAAAAAACATGACCGTAGCAGAGAGCGAGTTAAAAAACTTTTCTCTCAAATTCGAAAATTTTACTGCAGAGATGATAATAGTATTTAGACGCCAGGGAAGAAACAAACTATCACTTTTCGTGGTATCAAGAAACAGAAACGTCTTTTTTCGGGAAACTTAAAAAATCTGCATGAAAAATTCTGTAAAGAATTTAAATATTATCAATTGAGCTTTGCTACGTTTTGCAGATACCGTCCTTTTTGGGTGGTTAAAGCCAAACTGACAGGTAGGGATTCGTGTAAAAAACATGACAATTTGCAAAAAAAAAAGATGTTTTAATAAAAGAAAAGGCTACCGAAGAACGAAATATAGAAAATTTATGTTGTCTTGCGTGCTGTAATGTCGATTCTGTACAGTGTATGACAAACAAATGTGATATATGCAAAAATAGAGATGCTGTTAGCCCAACTGAAACCGTTTTATATGAAAAAATTGTTCGATGGTTTGTTTGGAAACTGAAAAGTTCGAAATCGAAAAAAATGGAAAGAAAATACTGGTTACAAAAACAATAAAAGCGATGGCCGACGGAAAGCTTGGAGAGTTATTCAAAGCGGTTAACAGAGAAATAAAAGAAGAATTTTGTAAGCATGTGTTTACAACAAGACATCAGTTTAAAGAGTCCCGACGATGCAAAGAGGAACTTTGCTGTGACGAGGCTGCTGCACAAATGGATTTTTCCGAAAGTTATACTTGCAAATTAAGTTCAGAAATCCAAGCCATGCACTTTGGGGCTTCCCATGAACAAGTTACTTTACATACCGTTGTAGTGTATTATGAAAATGAAAGGAAAATGTTTTATACAGTCTCCGCCTCTAGAAATCATGGCCCTTCAGCTATATGGGCTCACCTAACTCCTATTTTACTAGAACTTAAAGCTAAGAAAATAGATACAATACATTTTTTTTTCCGACGGACCGGTCACACAATACAAAAATAAGGATAACATCTATTTTCTTAAAAGTTACTTTAAT
This sequence comes from Polydrusus tereticollis, assembly GCA_963920685.1. Classification (NCBI taxonomy): domain Eukaryota; kingdom Metazoa; phylum Arthropoda; class Insecta; order Coleoptera; family Curculionidae; genus Polydrusus; species Polydrusus tereticollis. The sequence continues at coordinate 99,732,827 of OY987333.1, forward strand.
TACCTAGGATTTAAATATGGAACGTGAAATTACTCAGAGTCATACCATGGAAAAGGTGCGCCAGATGGCATAGGTGCTGCTATAAAAAGAATAAGCGACAATATTGTCTCACATGGAAGTGATATAAGTAATGCCAAGCAATTATTTGAGAAGGTTAAAGACAAAACAACAGTTAACATGCATTTCGTTGAAGAGTCCAAAATTGACGCAATAAAGGAAAAAGTTGGTAATAAGCAAATTACAAAAATTCCAGGGATATTAAGTACCCACCAAGTGATCTCCATAGAAGGTGAACGTCACATTTATGAAAGACATTACTCATGTTTTTGTAAGAAGTTGCCCATTATTGACAACTGTTTTAACATGCGGAAAATTCAAATTCTAGAAGAGAAAAACAGGAAGTTATGCAAGAAAGAAGTAATAACCTAGCAATAAATCAATGGGTTGTCGTCATTTATAATAGAGAACTATTTCCAGATATTATTTCTAATATTGGCAACCAAGTTTATGAAGTAAAAGCGCTTAAGAAGATTGGCGAAAACAAATATATTTGGCCCATACCAGAAGATAAAATTTGGTATAAGGAAACAGAAATATTGTTTAACATTTCCGCTCCAACAAATACAACAAAAAAAATTGCTTGCATTGGATGGCATAGACTGGGAAGCCTTGATTACTAAGCAACAAATTTTCGAATAAGATATAAGATGTAAAAAGTGTTCATTGTTCATTGTAAAGTAATAAGGCATTTTATTAACTAATAAAGGTTGTGTTTGTTTTTCTTGTAAGTAAGCCTTATTGTCACATATGTTACCTTTCTTTCACATACGTTACCAGATATAAACAGATTTTTATCCAATCTACTTCCTTCTTTTTGATGGTTGTCACGAAATTAGTTATATACTTAAAAAAAATAAAAATAATGTGTAGAAAACAAAACTAAATGGATTTTCCCATATATACCCATATTTGTAGTGTTAGGTAACTTACTTGACAGTCACATAAATTACTAGTTTACTTTTTATAAAAAAACTGGTAAACAAATAAAATTTTGCACTTCTGTTAATATTTTAGGTCTCATTATGTTTTATACATAAATCAATAATAACTTAATTGTTACAGATAAAAATTTAAAAAATTTAGTATCTAGTCGGCTCAAGTTAAATGAGAATTATTACACCTCTCGCTGGTTAAATTATTGGGCATTTCAATTGGACCAATTAACTGACTTCAAATTATTCCCGCCCACAAATTGACGGAGAACCTATATTGACAATTAGTTCTTCGGGCTGCTCTTGGATTTTCATCGTGCCAAAAGTGAGTGTTACGAGTATTAATCATTTTAGTTCTACTAAATTTTGCCTCATCAGACGACAAATTTTTGATTAGCAAATTTTGATGTCCTAAAATCCACCGACATAACTCGATTCCGGGTGGGAAATCTCTAGGCAACAGCTCTTGAACCCTCTGGTAATGATATGGGTGGAGACCTTGAATCTGAGTAATTCTTCCTATCTAAAATAAATATTCGGTATAATTATGAATAGCAATATGATAAAGTAAAACGCATAACAATTGATTTCGGAATGTTGACTGTAGCCAATGATCTTAGTCCAACTTGAGGACTATCTACTATTGGTTGAAGTGCATTTTCGAAATTATAGTCCCCCCTAGGCCGTCCTTGCCCACGAAGGCGTTAAAACGAACCATGCTCCATCATATTTCTATGAACCATCTTAAATACTTTGCGTCCAGGAAGTCTTGCGGAAAACGTCTGCGAAATTCCTTTACCGCAGCAAAGGAACGTCCGTTACAATATCCGTATATACAAAATGGATATCGGTAAGCTCGTCGTTTGAAAAATTTTGCATTTTCTTCTTTATTATGTCTAATTTTGCAACATTAATTACAGCAGACAATATCTGATACAGAAATGTCAAAGAAAACAAATATCAATTTTAATCCATGGCCTTCTATTCACAAATTTCACTTTGATTATTGATTATTATTCTTACTAATTATCTGCTTTATGGACGTGATTTTCTTTAAAACGATTTTACTTAAAAACTGTAAGTCCAATCAAGGTGATCTAAGGGTACCTTTTTACCCAGAATACTTTGAAATTTCATAATTATTAAGAAAATAATAAAAAAAACGACTGGTTGAAAAAATGGGATTATTTTAACTCTTAACCACCTCGGTATGAGACGCCTATGACTAAATTTTTGAAATTCTGAATCCACAAACTAATTTATCGTTAAATGTTTATAACCATACCTAATTTCAAAATTTAATTATGAACGGGTTCGAAAATATTTAAACAAAAAACTATTACAGGGTTCCCCATTCTCCCTTAACAAGCATTTCTGCACTTATGTCTATATGAAAAAATTCTATTATTTTTAGCCGGAGAATATGGTGGTAAAGTATTGCCCCTTAATTTCGGGACACCCTATATAGGTACAGGGTGTTTCAGAAGTACGGTACGTAACTTCAAGGGGGATTCCTTTTGATATTCTAAGAAAATAGTTTAAATGAACATGAGTCCGGAGTTGTCCCATTTTTGATATGGAGGGTGTTAAAGTTTAAAAAAAAATCGGTTGCAATCGTGCGTTTTATCAGAAGGTGACCATTTTCAACATTTGCTTTGATTAACTGTTACAATTTTTTTGTATCATTATTAAAAAAAAATATTTTATTTTTAATTTGAATATTGAATAAATGAAACCAAAGCAAGATACGAAAACAACTCAAAGAACAAAAAAGTTCTACTATTGGTTGGTAAATCCAAAAAAAATATCAAAATTAGAGAAAGTTAGTGGCGTACATTTTGTTATCAATACTATTCGTTATGGTGCTCACCGAGACGCCACTGGACTTAATAAATTTACTATAGTTAGGACTTAACAAAAGTACAAACGAACAAATTCTTGAAGTTCTTTACCTGAATCTTCATTGACATCTGAGGTGAATAAGTCTTGCAAGAATTATTTTTTCTCGGAGGCATATATGGCATAAGCTCTTTCAAAATTACAGCTTTCTTTTTTGTGTTCACGTCCCTATTGGATGTTACTTCGTTTGCTATTTCTAATTTAAACTTGGGCTCCTAAAATCAGATTATTCCAATTCTATTTTATAATATAGTTTCTTTCAGTCCTTCCTAAATTATACACACTCCATGTCAGAAATCTTTGGGATAGAATTTTAACTGCTATCCTGTCTTCGTTCATTTTCAAATAGCCTAAATCCTTCAGCCCAAGTGTAATTACAAAATTTGATTTATTTGCATTTTTAATTAAATATTCTAAATCTTCAAAATCGAGTATTTCTTTTGATTTTTTCCAGTTTTCGCCAATATGCCTATGTACTGAGTCAGCTTTCAAGAAACTCCAAGTCTAAAGTACTTAAAAGTGATATTTTTCTGGATCCCAAATCGCTTTAACAAAAATAAGTCAAGCCGTGAATAAAATCCAATTTTAGTTTTGAGAGATGCCGTTATCTGCCCAGAAAATGTATGTCTGGTTGTCTCTCAATCCTTTACTTTCCCATATTTCAGGAGTAGGAAAGATCTCTTCCTTCTCTTCGTAGTCAATAAGTATTATCCGTTTGGTATTAGGCTGTTTAAGATCTCCTTTATTTTTAGCTGAAACAAGACAAAAGTCTCTCCCTGTAAAATATTTGGCTAAGACAATTTTTATAGAAGGGTCAGGGTCTTTGTCATAACAGCAGAACCATCAAGCTTGCTGTTAAAAACATTTGTCTTTGAAACTAATATGGATAAAAGCACACAAAAATAAATAAATTGAAAAGAGAGCAAACCATGTATTTGTAAACCTTTATACACAACTTGTTTGAAGAGCCATATCCATAAGTATTTTAATTCTGTTGGGCATTTTTTACTTAAAAATGATGGATATAAATTCTCCAATGCTCATTATTGCCGACTCCATAAGCAGAACTGACGCAGCGTCCTCACTCCATGAGAGTTGGACTTGCTTGAACCTAGACTTATTGTACTAACTGTTTTTTTATAGTGATATTATGAGTGTAGTTTCTAGGTTTTATTGTGGTAATTTTCACTAGATTTAAGCATCAAACATGCAAATTAAACAACATTTCGGTAAAAAGAAAAATGTTGCACTGAGAAGTAGAGTTACCAACTTTTACAGTGGTAAAGTAAATTACTAAGTAAAAAAAATACAAAATGATGTAGGTAACCCGGTTTGTGGTTGCCAAAAAATTTCTTGAAATCAATTTGCTAAAACAGCTTGTTTAGTAACTCAGGAATGGGTAGGGCGACTAAGCAATTATTAAGTATAGCCACAGGTAGAACTTGCTCAAAGGAACCAGAAAATAACAACCAAAATAAAACCTAGTAACTCCAGTTACTAGGCTTTGAGAAAGCACTCGAAATTTATTGTTAAACAATTCACATACAATCGTTAGAATTTCTATGCGCTCTTTTTCATTTTATACAGTATAAAATGTTATTTTTAATAGAACATGTTATATCCTTAAATAACTTTCTGACAGGCAATCAATGTCAATGTAAATTAAGGTAAAGTTTTAATCAATATTAACCGTTAAGCTGGATTTATAAACTCGAAAAGTTGGCGAGGTTGCGGTTCAGTTGGTGTTGGAAATAGAAGTTTTAACTAATTTTAAATAATAAATTTAAACTAAAGGGAACACTCAGTTCCATTTATACACTCGTTCATGTTGTTCATGCAAAGCTCATGTAAGGTTCAAAAACTTCCCGGCTAGTTCGAGATAACCAATTTTTATGCTCGGAGTTCGGAATATCTAACCTTACAAACTTGATCATAACGTCAACCTCACCAACGTTTCGACTTTATAAATCCAGCTTAACGGTTTGAAGTAAATTTGAAAGTTTATGTTTAATTTTGACTATGTACAGTTTCAATGAACAGACATTAGTTACATTGTTTGTAAAATTATATAGTCAAAATTTTATGAAGAATCCAAAAATAAGATAAAAAATTAGCGACTCAATTTAAAAAAGTGTCAAGTGAATTGTCCTTGTCACAATTAGGTTAAAAATGGCCATCTAAAAATAGAGACCGACGAATTCGCACGTTTTCTCGAAAAGAAAATGGAATTTTAAATACATTTTTGAAATCACTGTATGAAAGCATAGTGTGTTATATTTAATAAAATATAACTTTGTCCCACGTTTGTGTACTAATTAAAATACTTTTATGTTGTATGTCGTAATTGTACATACCTACAACTTTTGTGTAGGCAAGAAATTTTTCTTCGTAGGATTCGAAATATCTTCTGTCCACGTACTGATGGACCACTCTATACAGGGTGTCTCTAGAAGGTCTGTACAAAATATGAGCACATATTCCTGAGACCAAAATAAGGCGATTTAAAGCAACTTATCTTAGTCGGAAATTACTCCGTTTCCGAGATACAGGGTGGTAAAGTTAAAAAGTAAAAATCGAATTTTTTAAAATTAATGAACATTTTTTAACGTATTACTTTAAAACTTGGTACCAGAGGGTTTTTTGGGATAAAAAACCCGAATACGGAAACCTTTTCACTGTGGCCATTAGAGGGCGCTTCACAATGCATGGTTATGGTTTGGAATGGCCATAACTCTTTTATCAGTATAGTTTTTCCCGGAACTAATTTTTTTGAACATTTTGAAACAAAAAAGGTACTCTTGTGAAAATCCGCTAGAGTAAGCCGTTTTTGAGATATTTCGGTTTTTAGTGTTCGATGCCGCACACGAATATTTGAATGATTTTGAATAAAAAATTCCGCAATTAGTAACTTTTCGGCAGGAAAAAATGTTTCACTTGGGTTAGTTACAGCAAGTTTTGCAAGAAGAATTTGAGTACGGATTTTTTTTTAAAATTGAATAAGGTACAATTTTATTTTAAAAGTAAATTTAATTAGTATAAACTTCTAGTAACTGTTCAAAATGACCTCCGTTAACATAAGTACAAAGATTAATACGACGTAAAAAGTTTAAATTTACTCTTTGCATCAATTCCGCATCGTTCTTTAATATGTTGATTGCATTTTGAATTCTTCCCCACAATTCCTCTTCATTATTAATCGGTCTGGAGCATACCATCGTTTCGAAAGACCCCCATAAAATTCCGGTGAGCGTGGCGGCTACTTTACAAGAGCATCATTTCCTCTACCGATCCATCTGTTTGGATACTGTCGATGCAAATAATTGCGGACATTTAAACTAAAATGTGGTGGAGCACCGTCATGCATAAACCACATATCTCGTCGAAGTTGTAATGACATAATATCTTCTAATAAATGTGGCAGCGTATTTTGTAAATTTTCTAAATAATCCACACCATTTAGTCGTTGCGGTAAAATGACAGGACCAATAATGAAATTGCCAATGATTCCTGCCCACACATTAATTCTAAACTCATGTTGATAATGAGTTACTTTCGTGGCATGCGGGTTTTCAGCAGCATAAACATGTTCGTTATGTAAGTTGGTTACACCACTTCTTGTAAAACATGCTTCGTCAGTAAATAAAATGTGCTTAGCAAAATTCACATCCTGTTTTTTTTTTGTTCGATAATGAATCGACAGAAGTCCAATCGTTGATCGAAATCCGGAGCCAAAAGGTCTTGTACCTTTTGGATATGGTATGGATGAAGCTGCTGTTCTTTTAATGTTCTATGATACTCCTACCTCTAAACCTAAGCGTCTGGTGCTTAATTTTGAATCTTCAGCAATTCTTTCCAAAATTTATTCCTCAACCTCATAATTGGCAGTTTAAGGAGTGAAGCTACCGGTTTCGCGAAAGCGTCTCTCAATAGCAGCAAATGTTTGATGGTTTGGTATGCGCCGATTTGGATATCTTTCCCTGTATACCCTAACACTTTCGTAGGCCATTTCCTTCAGAACACCCAAAAACCAATAGCATATCCGTCATTTCTGCAGAACTGTATCCTTCAGTCATCTTTACAGTCGATTTAAAATTGTACTAACACGTTTCAAACACCTTATTTATTCTCGCATTGGCAAATTCTTACTGAAACACTGTAAACAACATAGACTGATAGCGAAAATTCTTAAAATACAAAAAACGTTTACATTTAAATAGTCTGTTGCAAAAAAAATTTTAAAAGTGTTCTTCAAACAGGTAAAAAATCCGAGGATTTTTGGATATGACACTCCAAAAAAGTATCTAAAAAAAATACATTTTCCACTGCTAATTCACTGACCACATTTCATCCTCAAAGATAACAGCAAACATTTTTTATTCCAAATAATTTAAATATTCCGGTGCAGCATCGAACACTAAAAACCGAAATATCTCATCAAAAACGGCTTACTTCAGCGAATTTTCACTGGGGTACCTTTTTTGTTTCAAAATGATCAAAAACCTAGTTCCTTAACAAAAAAAGGATAGAACTACGCTGATAAAAAAGTTATGGCCATTCGAAACCATAAGAAGTGCATTGTGAAGCGCCCTCTAATGACCACAGAGAAAAGCTGTCCGCATTTGGGTTTCGCATCCCAAGATACCCCCGAGTACCAAGTTTTAAAGTCATAGGTTAAAAAATGTTCATTAATTTTAAAAAATTCGATTTTTATTATTTAACACTACCACTCTGTATCTCGGAAACGTAGCAATTTCGGACTAAGGTAAGTTACTTTAAATCGCCTTATTTTGGCCTCAGGAATATATGCTCAGATTTTATAGAGACCTTTTAGAGACACCCTGTATATTAAGGATATTTTTACGATTAAAGTAACCTCATTCGTTAAATGGAAAGGTTTTCAGCTTTTTGGGACTGTTTATGGTAATTTCAAAAACAATAACCGACGTATCGATACACAGTATTACACAGTCCGTTCATCTGAAGGGGCAGATAATACTCTTAATTTTAAAAATCAAACTAAAGGGGCACTCACTCGTTACAGTAACAACAATAACTGTAATAAAACGTTGGCTATTAATTTTGAAATTAATATAAACTGTTCAATAGTGCTCAAAATCTCTTTATTTAACGAATACAAACAGAAGACGAAATGCGCAAACTCACCAAGCTTAATTAACATCCATTAATAATAATTATTGATCAGTAATCCGCCTTATTGTAGAGTATCTAACAATTATAATAGCCAGTTTCCCTTTCGTAGGTTATGGTATTTTATGTTATCATTGTCATCAGACATCAAGGGAGTGCAATAATGGCAACGTTGACTCTATTTATCAGAAGAATTGCAGCGAAGATAAATGTGCCATAGTGAGATACGAGAGTAAGTTTAATCAGGATTCCGATTACAAGTATAAAATTATACCTAACCCAATAGGAAAATTACAGTCATACTTAAATTTAGTTGTTTTTTGAGAATTGTAGCCAAGATATACAGGGTCGTTGGTATGGAAACGGTCGATTATTTCATGAAGTAAAACAGTTAGCAAGAAATATTTAAGACAAAAGTTTCAGGATTTCTAAAGGTCTATTAGAATTAAAAAAAAAAAGTATACCTACAGGATGAGTCAGAAAACCGTAGAGAAATAAAGTTACTTTTTTTTTAAATAGAACACCCTATATCTTAAAGTTGTTTTGGATTTTAGATAAAATAACAATTATTTTTCAATAAGTGCATTATAAGTCTAAACCTAATAGTTTCCGAGATATCGACTTTTCAAAAATTACATTATTGAACTTTGACAGCTTCTAGCTTTCTAACGGTACGTCTTAGAGTAAAACGGCTTACATGTCCCTATCTTAGTTTCTTATTATCTTCCTAAAAGTGTCAACTTTCGGTTAATCCGGATGTAACTCAAAAGCCGCAAATACAGTACTTCCGATTTAACCGGAAGTTGATGTTTTTGGGAAGATAATAAAAAAGTAAGATGGGGACATGTAGGCCGTTTCACTCTAAGACATACCGTTAGAAAGCTAGAAACTGTCAAAGTTCAAAAATGTAATTGTTCAAAAGTCGATATCTCGGAAATTATTAGGCTTAGGCTTATATTGCTCTTATTAAAAAATAATTGCTATTTCATGTAAAATCCAAAAATATTCTAAGATATAGGGTATTCCATTTAAAAAAAGTAACTTTGCTTCTCTACGGTTTTCCGACTCATCCTGTATATTTATTTGTTTAAAATTCTAATAGACCTTATAAAACCCTGAAACTTTTGTCTAAAATATTTTTTGCTAACTCTCATACTTTAAGAAATAATCGACCGTTTCCGTACATACCAACGACCCTGTAGATATCTGGTGTATACCGTTATGGACTATGTGAGTTTCTCCAGGATTCCGTTGACGAGTACAACGAATACCGAATTAAAATTTAAAGCAGTCCAATTACGAACTTTTTCAGGCATAATTTCATACGCCTGCATCTTGGTCTTATCAATATCTGACAGGTTCATAAGTATAGTCCGACACAAGATAAATGGTCATGATTTTACCTGCTTTATAACGATCGGGTGACTTTACCCCCCATAAAGCAATTAAGGGCTGGCTTGCAAGCGCTTCTCAGTACAGGGAGGTATTGTATTTTTATTTTGATAATGTACGTATTTTAGGTATAATTAAATATACCTGTCGATACATTAGAAATTGTCGAATTATTATTAAATAATTTAAACTGTGGCATTAGCGGTGTTCAGTGGTGTTATTAATATTAGTAATTTTTAAAATGTTCATACCGTCGGTTGAAAACTGTGAATCCGACGACGGAACTGTAGAGAGAAGCGAGCAAAAAACAAAGTGCCATTTACAGGTGTACTGCAAGAGGATCGTTCTACGAGTATATCAAGGTAAAACTTATATTTTTTTAGTTTCGAAATCTGTGGTCAGCGTTTAAAAGTTCATAGGTCAATTTTTTTGTAAATTGACATTTTTAGCGATATTAACCAATGAATCGAAAATCTTTAAGCTGATATGTCCATTTTTCATATATTTTCCCTCCAAATATTAAAAAAAAATAGCCGTTAAAAGCATAAGTTCTAGAAATCAAAAATGTTAAATAAGATATTATGGCTTTCGGGAAATCTTACGGGAAATATTTGTTTGCAGGTCTTCTAAAAACGTCAGAGGGCATAGACGCTGCCTTTAAGAGGACAGTGGAGTTAACCGGCATTCAAAAGTCTACCTTGCGTCGGTTCCTTGGCCAAGACAATTCACTGGAGAGTAAAGACAGATCTGACAAAGGCACATTGAAAGTGTTTGAAAATGGTGATGCAGAGTTGATTCGCAGGGAAGTATGTATGCGATTTATGAGCTTAAGCAGATTCCGTCACTTGATTCTTTGCGAGAAAAGTTTGCGAGCAAATGATCGATTTGCTGCTAGTCTTGCAACGTTGCGCCGATTCCTGCACAAAATTGGGTTTCGATATAAAAAAATTGACAAGCGCATTTGCATTATAGTGACCCAACGGTTAATAGAATGGAGACAAAAATATTTAAAACAAATTAATAAATTCCGCGCAGAAAACCGAAATAATACTACTTAGATAAGACTTGGTTCGACACACATGACACTACAAAGTAAGGATGGCAAGATTCTTCATCAAAGTGCATTTTAGATGTAACTGCTTCTCGAGGAAAGAGAATATCCATCTTACACTGTGGCTTAAGGGATAGCTGGGTGCCGAACGCCTTGCTACTTTTAGCAAAAAACATTAAGGCCTATTCGTTAGACTACCATTAGGACATGACAAGTGAGCTTTTTGAATATTGAATAAAAAGTTCTCTTCTTCCAAATATCCCACCAGGCAGTGTGGTCGTTTATGATAATGTTAGTTATCACAGCTTCTTAGCTGAGAAAAATACCAACCATAAGCAACAAAAAACAGGTACTGCAAGAGTTCCTTAGCCAACATGACATCTATTTTGGAGATTATTTACCTCATCCATTATAAAAGCGGGTTGATTTTCACCTGATTATTCAGCGATTATCTCCCGCTCTCCGGTGAAAATCACCCTTGTCAAAAGTGAAAATCTCACTCGTCATTAGGAAATCGCTCTCGGGCAAGCCCTCGAGCGATTTCCACGGCAAAAAATCTTCGGAATGATTTTCGATAATTTCCCTATCCCTTAATATATTACTACAGATAATTATACAAAAAAGAAACTAGTTAAGGTACTAAAAACCAAATCGTATGATAAAATCCGGTAACATACCACTTAGATTGCCCCCTACCATCGCGATTTGAATCCTGTAGAAACGCAATAATGTAAACGGACATGTCAAAAAAGCCTTTGCTATTTGTTTTTAATATCTCAAAAACTAAAGTAAATAAAGCGGGGTGGAACTTCTAGGTATGACACCCTGTATAATAAAAATTATATATTACGGATTACTAATTTTACCCATATTAATAATTTACGTCAAAGTCAGCAATACACTATAATTTTTTGTACATTGTTTCAATCTTCCTACTACCATCCTGGACCGGAATGATTTATTTGCCAAAATAGAAGCACAAGCAGGTATAAAGCATAAAGGTGTTAGTTAGTCATGACCATTTATTGTATGTCGTACTGTAATATGTCCTTTCAACGGTCAAAAAAGTCCTCGTCTTGTATTGGACCCGATATCTTTAAGGGTGCTTTGTTTCTAATATTGCATGCATAAATATCTAAACTTAGTTCCAGCTGATTTTAAGGGTTTCTAAAAAAATGTACTAGTGGCATTTAGTTATTTTAAATAAAGAAGTTAATATATCTTAATAATCTACTCATTGATTCCAATCCACAAAAAAAAAGATTTGAGAAAAAGTGAGCTCTCATTAAATTTTGGATACTAAAACAAAAAAAAATCTGGCTTATCATTTTTACTAAATTTACTTATTCACCTAAGCCTAAAATAATCCATTTAGAAAAACCACCAAGGCACATCATGAAATAAATTTAAATTTTTACTGCCGAAACTAGCTTTACTCAGGTCTATTATAATTACTATGATCGCGTTTATAACCTCGTTTTCGCATTTTTGCACAAAAATATGACACTACAATATCTACTAGTGGAAGGACAGAGACAAGTTAGCTGTTAATTCTAGGTTTGTTTCAACAACCTCGACAACCGTACATTGTATCATCAGGTTCATGTGCAGAAAGAGAAAAGCGTTCCAACGAACCCATGACGGTTTATGCACACAGAAATCAGAATACTTCGTTTAAGAAATAATTTATTCTCAAACGTTTTTACTAAACATAAGATACTTGTTATTAGAAATGATATTTTGTTTAATTAAAAACCTTTATTTAAAATTAGTTTATGGATTACCTACTCAATGAGCTTCCTTAATATAAGTAAATATTTTAGTTTGTTTTAAATATCATATAAACTTGGTAAAAGATATAATTAATATTTATTCTTAGTTAAAGTACAGATCTCAAACAAGGATACTATGAACTTTAAGCAGGTATTAAAATTTCGAAAAGAACAAAATAAAAACCCTCTTAATGATGTATATTTACTCCATTTAAATATACTTTGCCAGTTTTATTAAAACATAAAGATATGGTATTCTTGAAACAAAATATATTTAATGGATTTAAAAATTGACTGTTTTTAAACTGTTGTTGTTTTTCCATCTAAATTCTCCAAATAAAGAAGAAAATAAGAATATAAAATATATTAATTTTTAAATTCGTTATTGCCTAATTTGCTTCAATCAAGAATACACGAATTTTATTCAGCCCTTCTCCACAAAAGGTTTAAATATTGGCCAATCGGCACTCAGATGCAACAGCAAACATGCTCCTTCTTCAGCTCCCTTAACTCATACAGTACAGAATTATCGCAAATCTCGAAACAAAATTAAGCAAATATATCGGATTAAAACGTTGTTCTATATTTGTTAAACTTATTACTTATTAATGTTGGGACAAAAATGCCAGACGGCATTGTTTTAATGCACGACTGTTAAAATATAAAAAAAAGTGTTTCCTAAATAACTACAAGACACAAATTAATATTAAGCTTTAACCAGGTTACAATTATTATTAATGCATATTGTGACACATTTTCATAAACTCCTGAGACCCGAGCTTTTAGTTTCTCTAATTTTTCGGTAATTTCTTTTTTGCTTTAAAGAAAAATTAAGTGCTTTTAAAGGACATTAGGACGGTATTGGCATACAAATTATTTTGAGTGAAATTATTTAAAACAGTTTTTGTTTACTGTAAAACATAAAAAGGCATCACAATCATGATTCACAATAAACTTCAGTTTTTGTTTGCACACGGGATTCTTACATCTAACAGAGTTTTCTTAAGTCAAAAGCCATTGGAGGAAAGTGTTAAAAACTTTTTTTTGTAGAACGGCTTTGAGATAATGGCCCACTGAGTGGCGCTTTTCCACAATCTGCACCCCTTCCGTGTTCCCCCCACCGCCCCAAAATGCTGGCTACGCCACTGGAACTACTCCACTATGTTTTTACACTCAAAAAACAAGCAGATGTGAATTTGACAAAGCCTTAATAGTACTTGCACACGAATAAATATAATTCTTATATTTACTTTTGTGCTACTGGTTTAATAATAAATTCGCAATAATTATAACTCAATATATTAGCTGCTTACCATCAATTATTGTTTCTCTGTGAAATGCCGCCATCTTATCACTTGTTTACAATACCGATAGGTGCATTAAAATATTCTTGAAATAAACGGCAGTGCTGTTTTCACGTTCATATGTATTTACAGGGCGTCCAGTTTTTGTGTGGTCTCATATACAAGCTCACTTATTATAAAATATAAAAAGATGGGGTTTGCGGCTTACTGTTCTATTATTTTATGAAACTTTGATTGCCGCGAATAAAATTTTCATAGTCCTCTCAATTACTGACATACAGGGCAATTTTCAAAATTTGTCATTTTTGAAGCGATTCTGTATCTTGATTATTTGATAACTTATCAATAAGGTAAAAACAGACTCTTATAGGGTTTTTTATGTAAAATTCAGTAGCGTAGTTACTTATTTTCTAAAACGTTTTGTTTTTGAGTTATGACCCAAACTATTGTTTTTTTAAATAAGACACCCTATATATTATTTCTTTGTCTTATATCTCTTTGTAAGAGCTTTTTAAAAATATATAATACTTAATATTTATTTTCGTCACAAATCAAAAACAAAATTAACAACAATATTTTTATTATCCAACTTTATATATTATTACATAACTTTAAACTAGCAATAAAACAAATATATTATTTTATTAAATTACAAAATGAGCTCTGTGTTCTAAACACTTTCGACACACCGTTTCGATTCTTCGCAATGCATTTAATAAAATAATTGGCCTTCCCTGCACACGGTTTGATGAGTAGCTTCTCGAAGGTGATCAATATTGTGGTATAGTCTCTTATATAACTGAATTTTCTATATACCCCCATAAAAAAAATGCGACACAGAAAGATTAGGTGATCTTGGAGGCCACCTGACAGGTCCATTTGTACCAATCCATTTATCGGGAAATGTGATTTCTAAATATTCCCTCGCTATATGAGATCTGTAACTCTGAGCGCCATCTTGCTGTTAAAAAATATTATTTAAATCGGCCAAAGGAACATACTCTAATATTTCATTAGTGCACCTTGCATTATATCCAGGTTTCTACTACAATACTTAATTTTAGTGCTAAAAATAAAGCATGACACGTTAAATCCAAGCCGACCTTTTACATTCTCGTAGAAATATTACGTGTTAGTTCTCTTGGGATTAGTACATTGAATTGTTTTGGTTTAGGATATCAGTATGAACTCGTAAAATAAGCTTCGTCGGACCATTACATGCACCCTTCTTTTTTTTTTTCCTGCAACATTTGTACACACCAGTTACGGAAAACGATCCAACATTCTGCGTTACCGGGATGAAAATGTTGGACGAGATGGTATTTGTATACAGTGTCACCATTAAAGTCCGCACCATATGGAACTTTTTTTTATTAATGAGGTTAGTTAAAATTAAATTTCGGCAATCGTTTTTGCTTCAAATTAGACTAAAAATTATATAATCAAATGTCACCATCTGTCATTCGGTATCTGTCAAAAATTACATTTTAATCAAAAAATGCTGAAAAATGGCATTGTTTTACCGAATTTCAAAAAATTTTATTAGAAAAAGTTGTTTCTAGTACAATTCTTGGCCTAAATACAAAGTTTCAGTTTTCTAGCTCAAAGTTGATTTTTTTGCCATTTTTTCTAATTAACTTTTTTTTATTTAATGTAAGTTCGCTTAATGGATATTAAACTATTTGCTTATACCATACTCAATATTTTATTTAGTTTGTATGAGCTTTTTTTTACTAGAATGCCATTTTTTTTCGAAATTTAAAATTAGGGGCAAAAAAATTTGACACAAGTGGTGCAAAGTTATCCTAATTTAAAAATTTTAACAGATAGACGTCAGATATTCCATTTTTTTGATAGTACATACACCTAAGAAGTTTAAAAAACTTATAATAAAATTCCCAGATATCAGATTAGTTCAAAATTTAGACACATTTTCTTTTTATCCACAATAAAATATCAAGGCAATTTTGAATTTTATAAGTAGGCTATGGAAAAAAAAACGAATTAGAGTGCCGAATAAATAAAAGAAATGTCATAAATTTGAATATTTTCGCAAGTTATAGTTTTCAGTATTATCACCAATGTTGTCCATTCAAGAAAAAATATAAATTGTCTTAATTTGTGGAGAGAATATGCCTCACCGGCAAGTATCTGCCATTTTTAATGAGAGGCATCCAGAAAAAAATTTGCAGCATAGCACTGTTTCAAGAATAATGTCAAAATTTAGAGAAACTGGATCTGTTCAAAATAATTTTAAGAAACCTCACGCGGCAAGTAAATACGATGAAGCAGCACAACTTGATGTTTGTTTAACTGTTATTGACCACGGTCAAACTAGTGTAACCAAGATAAGTGATTCAACAAACGCAAGAGGGTAAGCGTTAGAAAAATTCTTCAGAAAAATCGATTTCGGGCATATAAACCCAAGTTTATAAACACATTAAAAGAACGCGATTTTGATATCCGACTTGATTTTTCGTTTTGGTATCAGGGACAATATGAGGAGAATATTCTTTTTCCATACAAGATATTATGGACAGATGAAGCCACTTTTTCTTCGAATGGTACCGTGAGCTCACAAAATTGCCGATGGTGGTCCCAAGAAAATCCTAACTTCACAATTGAATGTCGCGACCAGTATCATTTTTAAACCAATATTTGGTGCGGAATTTTGAAAGATGAGCTTATTGGGCCATACTTCTTTAGAGTAAACTTAACTGGTGAAAGGTACCTGAATTTTCTTAATAACGAGATTACCGAAGTTTTGGATAACATGCCCTTACACCATAGACATAACTTATGGTATCAGCTTGATGGTGCACCCATACATCAAACTGTAGCAGTGAAAGAACGCATAAACCAATTATTTCAAAACAGAGTTATAGGGCGTGATAGAGAATGTCACTGGCCACCCAGGTCGCCTGGCATAACCCCACTAGACTTTTTTCTGTGGGGTTATCTTAAGCAGAAAGATTATAAGAATCGACCGTTTAGAAATATCGAGCATTTGGAACAAACGATAAGACAGTGTTGTGCCGATATAAGACCAAGCTTTTTTCAAAATGCTGTCAAAGACGTTTATAGACGGACGGGTGTTTGTATAGAGCGAGAAGGACCTCACACTGAAATGTGAAATGTATATTGCTTTTGTGTTACCTATTTAAAATGATTAAAGTTCCTTTTTGTTCCTTTTAATAATAATGATAGTTTTAAGTATAAAATAAAATTTTTATCAAATATTTAGATGTATTTGTCATTTGAAAAACGAAACATCTGACGTCTATCTAATAAAATTTTTAAATTAGGATAACTTTGCACCACAGTTTCGTTCTGCGCCAAGAAAAATGCCTTTTTAAAAAAGATTACTTTATTAAAAATTATACAAGAGCGTTGTAACCGACAAGATAAATCTAAATCTATTCCTGCAAACTACTTATATTTATAACATTCGGGGAAGAGGAGGATAGCGTTGCTTTGTCAGCAGTTCCCACGAGAAACAGTACAGATCTCAAGATGTAACACCTCCCGTTTTAGATGGGCATATAAACTTCCCTAAAAGTTTCTATGGCCTAAAATTAAATTTATTTAAATAACAATATTTTCACTTGTTGTTTCTTTCTTTTTAGCACAAAATATAGGCCGTAGATACTTAAACAAAATACATACAATAATACATATAATTACTATATAAAGCAAAATAGTCCAAAAACTAGTTTTATTGTAATAAACTGGATTTTCTAGCATTTTTAAATTTTCAATCCTTTGACTTTTTACTTCATTTTGCAGAGTATCCAATTTATTGAAATTGATATTACTAAGGCTACTTAATTTTAGATTATTATAAATCGCTTTTTCTGAAAAATTAAACTTAATACTAGGCAATGGTATATTATGAAAATTTCTCTTAATATTACGATAAGATTTTATTACAATGTCGGCAATTTTTAAGCTACACGGAAAATTAATTTCGGCTAAATATGTGCCGTTTAGAAATATATTTTCTTTTTCACTCGCGCACTGTTGCACTGCCGTAAGGTCTTTACCAGTAATCACTATCCACTTTCCTTCATCTACGTGTTGCACTTGAACACTGTCGATTTTTACAGGGATCGGATTACAATTTGATATGTTATGTTGATAAGTCAATAATTGAATTTCACAAGGCAAATTATCATAAAAGTTTTCAGTGTGAATATGTTTGCATAAGTATTCATTATCGAAGATTTTATTACATGGTAAATTTGAATATCCAAAATTTCCTTCATTGATTATTAAATATTGAAAATTGGGAATAATCATTTTA
This sequence comes from Polydrusus tereticollis, assembly GCA_963920685.1. Taxonomy (NCBI): domain Eukaryota; kingdom Metazoa; phylum Arthropoda; class Insecta; order Coleoptera; family Curculionidae; genus Polydrusus; species Polydrusus tereticollis. Next base: position 99,750,688 of record OY987333.1, read on the forward strand.
AAATGATGTTCTGTAGGCGTTGGCAATGGAAACAGATTAAATAGATTATAATTTTCTTTTTCTACAAGGGGTACTTCGATTATGAACACTATTTCATTACCCTTTGAATAGCTTTTTATATCTAATATATTTTCGAAGATTAAAATATTTTCGGGAATTGCTTCAAATGGCAATTTTTCAGATGATAATTTATTGTTTATTAGTACAAGCTCTTCAAGGAGTTCTGATGGTTTAACAATATTATTATGAAAATTATTTAATTTAGCAAATGATACAGCCACTTCGATTTGGTCAAGTATATCATAAATATTTTGATACATCATTGTAATTTGAGTCAAAACCATTTGTATTCTAAAATACTCGCGTGAGTTGGCCATTTCGATTTTTATATTATTAACCAGTTCGGTTGTTGTATCGATAAGCTCTTTTAATATTATTTGATTATGTGAAATATTTTTTGCAATTTCCTCGAAATTGTCAATTGTTTTGTGTAGAAGGGATAGTTGTTTGTCTGTTGAGACTTTTATATTATTTTGATTTCTTTTAAGCGTATCAATTTCGGCGTCATAACGTCTAGCGTCGTCTTGATCTAGGTTACCAGTAAGACTTTTAACAATACTGCCTAATCCGTCAATTAAACCACGTTTTTGTCGTTTAAAAGAATTTGCAGGTAAAAGTTGGCTAATCTGATTAATTATTTTGTTTTGTAAATTATCGGTTAAAATATAAGAGTTATAATATTCACCTTTAAAACCTGTATTGTTGACTAAACTACGCTTGAGATTTTTATATTGGGTACTTAGGATATTGAATTCTTTGATTATATTTTCGATATTAAAAATTTGAATGAATGTCCAATGATTTATTACTTTCTGGGCGTTGCCTAGCTTATACGGTAGTATGCCTGGGTTTTGGTTTAAGTCATTGTACTTGGGGGTGTTTTGGGTATGTCCTGTTGCACAGGCGTATCTGTAACAAGAGGTCGTTTAAGTTCTTTTATATGAATAACTTCTGTTTTCTTAGGATTTTTATTGTCTTGTATCTTTACACGGTTATGTTCTAGAATTTGGATGATTTTGAAGGGTCCTTTAAATTTTGGTTGATTTTTGGAAGATCGTTCTGCTTGTTTTTTATAAACTTTTTGGTTAATTTTAAACTGATATTGTTTATCACCTTGTGTATTTCTTTTTGTTAACATTTGGTCTTTTTGTTTGTCAGTCTCACCTTTTGCATTTTCATATAAAGCACTAACTTTATTTTTATGTGACGAAACATAATCTGAGTAAAATGTAGTGGAAATTAAATCAAAGGGATCACGAGAGTTTGTGTGTCCTAAAATTAGTTCGTGAGGTGAAAATTTCGTTGCTGAGTGTATTGAACTGTTATAGGCTATAATAGCATAAGGTATTAATTCCGAAATTGGTTTTTGCGAATCTTTTTCTCTAAGAAGTCGAAGGTGTTCGATTATTGTCGAATGAAATCGTTCTACTGGGGAATTTGATTCATGGTGACTAGGGGTTATAAAATGTACATTTATTTTTTGTGCCTTTAATAGTTCCTTAATCAATTCGTTATTAAATTCACTTCCGTTATCGGTCGTAATTGTTTCGGGACAACCAAAGAAGGAGAAAAATTGAACTAATTTATCACAAGCTGATTTTGCGTTTTTATCGTACGCTAAAGCTTGTCCAAATTTTGAAAATTTATCGATAATCGTTAAGAAATTTTGTTTTTCAAATATAAAGGTGTCTATATGAATAATTTCGAATGGTTTTGATGGTGTTTCGGTTCTTACTAGTGGAACATAAGCTTTTTGTCTACTATATTTTTGAGTTTGACACGAAGCACAATCATTAATGTATTGGTTTACATCTTCTTTCATTTTTGGCCAATAATAGTTTATTTTGAGCCTATCGTACGTTTCGGTTATTCCACGATGGTTAGTTTTCGATTCATGTTGGTGTTTAATCAAAAGAATCTTTTCGTCATTATCAGAAATATTATTGACTAATTTTGTACATCTTATTATTTTAGGGCGTTTAAAATATTTTATATACGTATTAGTAAATATAGGTATCAGATCTTGATTGTGGAAATAAACATATACGGGTTTGTCGTCATGGGGCAAATAATCACGAATAAATTCAAATATTAAATTCTGATTATCGGGAATCTCGCAATTATTTATAGCATGTTTTCCAAATTGTTCGAAAGTAACTTTTATTTTTAAATGAGGGTTCTTCTTTAACAAAAATTGGCGTGATTTATTATTTATTATCTCATCAAGTGTCGTCATAACGGATTCGGTCTCACTATTCTGATTACTGTGAACAGTGTTATCAGAGTCAGGCGGCTTTAAAGTGATATCTGATATTATGTTAATTCTAGGTATGTCATTGTCTGTGGGAATAGTGTTTTCGCGAGAAGTAGAAGATTGCTGAGTAGGGTTTTCCGATAAGTTTCGCATATAATCTAAAATTTCTTTATCTACATCTCCGGGATTATTGATTGTTGATTCATTTTCGTACATATTAAGTTGAATTCTGGATAGTGCGTCTGCGACTTTATTTTGTGTTCCTTTACGGTGTCTTATTTTATAGTCATACTCTTCAAGTCGTAGTCTCCACCTAACTAATTTTGAATTTGGTTCTTTTAGATTAAAAAGCCATACGAGTGGGCGATGGTCTGTATAGATAATGAACTTACGGCCAAAAATATATGGGCGAAATATTTTACATGCATAAACGATTGATAGTAATTCTTTTTCGATTGTGGAGTATCGGGTTTCTGATTCATTTAAAGTTCGACTAATGTAAGCTATTGGTTTATCGTTAGGAATTGTTCCTTGGCTGATCACAGCTCCAATAGCAAAGTTGCTAGCGTCTGTCGTTACGATAAAAGTTTTCGAGAAGTCCGGGTATTGTAGTATAGGTGCGTTAATTAATAATTGTTTACAGTGTTGAAAAGCTTCGACAAATTTAGGAGTATGTTGAACTTTCGTATCTTTCTTTAAACATAGCGTCATTGGTTTAGTGACTTTCGCAAAGTCCTTGATAAATCGTCTGTAATATCCGACTAAGCCTAAAAATGATTTTATCTCTTTTTGTGATTTTGGTAAGGGAAAATTTTTTACAGCTGAAATTTTGTCTGGATTAGGTTTAATTCCGTCTTTTGTAACAATATGTCCTAAGTATTGAACTTCCGGTTGTAAAAATTCGGACTTATCCAATTGGATTTTAAATTTAGCTTCGCGTAAACGCATAAATACTTTTCTTAGTTTTTCAACGTGTTCTTGTAAGCTAGTACTGCAAATTATTATATCGTCTAAATAAACAAAACATGTTTCATTTTGTAAACCTCGAAGTATATTATTCATTACTCGTTGGAAAGTTGCGGGTGCATTTTTGAGTCCAAAAGGCATTCTTAGGTATTCGTAATGTCCAGTATCCGTACTAAATGCGGTTTTCGCGACATCTTGTTCTTCCATTTCTATCTGATGAAAGCCGTTAGCAAGGTCTAGAGTTGTGAAATACTGTGCTTTGCCTAATTTATCGAGAATATCGGTAATATTGGGAAGGGGGAATTTATCATCGATAGTCTTCTCGTTTAGTTTGCGATAATCGATTACTAATCTATATTTTTGTTTTTTTGAAGCATCAGCTTTTTTTGGGACGATCCAAATAGGTGCGGAAAAAGGCGAGTTCGAGTCTCTAATTATTTTTTGTTCCAATAATTTAGAAATTTGAGATTTAACTTCTTCTCGATGAATTTCGGGATATCTATAACTTTTGGCAAAAATTGGGGTCTCGTCTGATAGTTTAATTTTGTGTTTGATAGCGTTAGTAAAGCTAAGAGGTATGTCTTCACAATGAAAGATGTCTCTAAATTCAAAGCATAATTTACGTATAATATCTTTTTCTTCGCGATTACAATGTTCTAAACGTAGATTTTTCAAATTAGCTTTTAATTTATTATCCATCTCTTTAGATGGTTTAAGGATATTATCGGGCATCTCTACAAAATTTAATTGATTAATATCGATCGGTTCGATATCAAGAGGTTCAATAAAATTAATTTTGTTTGCAAATTCACTAGAATTTAGTGCAGTTGTATAGGCACAATAGTTTTCGATTTTAACCAGCGATTCAGGTATCTCGACTTTGTCTGATTGTTGGTAACTTAATATACCATAACCTTCCTTAACGTTCACGGGTACTTTAATCTGTTGTATTGTACGAGGTGATATTACGTAACAGTGGTTCATATTAATTTTAGGTGACACTGGTTTTGGTAATTCACCGAAATGTATGGGAATTTCTGTATTTTGGGATTTTAAAGTATTCGATTCAAAATTTAAATTAGCATTGAGTTGTGTTAATAAATCTAAACCAACTAATCCATCAAATTTGTCGGAGAAATTAAATAAATAAAATTTATGGGTTCCTTTAGTTTTAAAGCAAGGAAATATAGGTAAAGTTGCCGTTTCGTTATGAAATGATACAGCGTGTGCTGTTTGAACTTGAAAAGTTTCGTTTTTTATATAGTCAGAAAAATAATTATAGGCAATATTAGGGTTTATAAAACTACGAGTACTACCAGTATCTAATAAGAATTTGGAGTTTATTTCGGGTATATGGATATGAGGTAATTCGGGGGAATAATTATTAAGAAATGCTATATCGGTTTGTTGGGGGGTCCAGTTAGAGTAAAATTTTGTTCCTGTTCCGAAATATATTCATTTGTTGAAAATTGATCGTTATCGGTATTATAAGGTTCATTATAATATGCAGATGGGTCATATTCGGTATAATGTTGACTATCATACGGGTCTTCATAATTTTGAGTATTCGCGTATTGTTGGTTGTATTGTGGTTCGTAAACTGAATTTAAATTTTGGGTATCAGGTTCATTGCTCGTTAAAGGAATATCGTTGGCTTGCAGCTCTGATATCTCTTGGTTAAATAATTCTTCCACGGTAAATTTTGGTTTATTTGTTGCGTTATTCAAAATTGTATTTCCAGAACTAGTATCCATCGGTTCAGGTCGATTATTTACAAATCTCGATTGGGTACTTCTTTGGAAATTATTTGGAAATGGTCTTAGGTTATTTTGATGTTGTAAAAAGGCGGGTCTGAAATTGTTTTGTCCAAACGCGGGTCTAAAATTATTTTTATTTTGTCCAAACGTGGGCCTAAAATTATTATTGAAAGGTGCTCTAAAATTATTTTGAAGTTGTCCAACCTGATTTGGGATAAAATGTTGTGGTCTTGAGAAAACGTTTTGTGGTGGTGGTCGGTAAAAGTTCAATGGTGGTGTTGGTGTATAGGTATTTTTAAAAGGTTGATTTGGTCTGATATTTTTATTGTGATTCGGAGAAATTGCATTATTTCCATAATTTTGATTTTGATTTTTAAAATAAATGAAATTTTCCTCCTCTCTAACGAAAGACATTGCTCGTTCTAGAGATTGGGGTTCTTTTAACCGAACAACTAACTGCATGTTGTATGGTAATCCGTTAATAAATGTTTTTAGAGCAAAACTATCATAATGTTGAATTTTTATAACTTTTACGTTTTCTGCCTCATTTGTAGCACTAAGTTTTGCAAAAAGAAGGCTACGCGCATCCTGAATACGCATACCAAAATTAAGTGACGATTCATTTTTTAATGGTTTTAGCATTATTAGATCCTGTATTAAACAGTCGATCGATCTTTGATCGGAAAATGAAGCAATTAAAGCATCCTTAACTAATTGCCATGTATTTAATTCAGCTCGTGATGCGATCAAATCTGCGGCTCTATGTGTTAATTTACCCAATATGGTATCAAGTAAGCAAACATTGATTGCATCATTCACGTTTTGGCGATTTTGAAAAGCTCTTAACAAATTTTCGCATGAACTAATAAATCTTTGTATAAGTTTTGGATTTCCATCGAAATTTGGGATGTTATCGGCTTGATAACGTAACAATGTATAATTTACAGCCATTTCGTTGTTTTCTAAGATTCTTAAATTATTGATTTGGTTTATTAGTTCATCCAGTGTGATGTTAAAGTTAAAAATAAAATTGTTTCTTAAAAATTAACTTACACTAAAAGAATCAGTGGTATTCTCATTCCTTTTCTGTTTCGACTAGTTTCTAGGTCCTTAACTAGGTGCCTATAGGGATGGCGATGCTTGTCCTTCCCCAAGCTCTGCTACTTAAACCGGGTTGTGGCGATGCTTGTCCGCCCAGTTGTCTGACGTCTTCGGATACTTTTCGTCAGCAGGCAAATTATCGATCAGCGATTGACCAATAAGTCGGAGATTCACTTGCTTGCTCTCGTACGCACTTTTTGTTACATTGAATCAATGCACTTGGCTAGTGTTCTCGTTAGACAGTGCCGAAGTTTGGATATCAGTTCAGAACACTTTTTGTTTTTCGGACGTTTCGCGTTTAAATCCTTGAAAGGAACCACTCAAACATTCGGAAAAACGATTTTTAGCCTGAATGTTACGCGACAATCCTACCGACTGCGCCAGTTTCGTTCTGCGCCAAGAAAAATGCCTTTTTAAAAAAGATTACTTTATTAAAAATTATACAAGAGCGTTGTAACCGACAAGATAAATCTAAATCTATTCCTGCAAACTACTTATATTTATAACATTCGGGGAAGAGGAGGATAGCGTTGCTTTGTCAGCAGTTCCCACGAGAAACAGTACAGATCTCAAGATGTAACACCACCTGTGTCAAATTTTTTTGCCTCTAATTTTAAATTTCGAAAAAAAATGGCATTCTAGTAAAAAAAAGCTCATACAAACTAAATAAAATATTGAGTATGGTATAAGCAAATAGTTTAATATCCATTAAGCGAACTTACATTAAATAAAAAAAAAGTTAATTAGAAAAAATGGCAAAAAAATCAACTTTGAGCTAGAAAACTGAAACTTTGTATTTAGGCCAAGAATTGTACTAGAATAGCATATTATGTTACAAGGACGAAAAATGCAGTATTTCGGACGTATTGCGGGAGATTACTGGACGAGGCAAAGCCGAGGCCAGTAACCCGCATAGTCCGAAATACATTTTTCGTCCGTATAACATACGTTATTTTTTATCCGATTGTATTTTTGCTCGGATTATAAAATAATGTAAAAATTAAGAAAACCAATATATTTCATCTTGCATTGTAATTTTTTGTCCCTTGAATGTTTGAACAATGAAACCTGTAATATGCGTATCCATGGATCTAACAAATAATTAAATTAATATTATCAACTGACGTTTTATCAATCAGGCGATAGTTTTAACTAATCTTTCGTGTTCTGCTAGTTTTAAAACCTGAAAAACACAATTAAAAATGGAAATAGACGATGATCTTATAGAAGGTACACCACCTGACATTCAAGAAACTGCCAAGGAAGTAATGTTACATTTGTTGCCACAAAAATCTAAGGAAATATATGAAAGAGCTTATAAAAAATTTATGGATTACCGGCAAGAAAAAAATATGCAGTCGTTCTCCGAAAACGTCTTCTTGGTCTATATGGCGGAATTATCGAAAACTATGAAGTCATCTACTCTGTGGTCGCAGTATTCTATGCTACGTGCAGTGGTAAATGTAAAACAGAATATTGATATATCTAAATACATGAGATTACGAGCATTGTTGAAACAAAAAAGTGTTGGATATTGTCCAAAGAAATCAAGGATCCTAACTAGAGAAGAGGTTCACAAATTCTCTTGCCATGCTCCAGATGACAAATACTTAATGTTGAAGGTAAATGTAACTATATAATAGTATTTTAAATTTCTGACTAACAATTTTCTTAATTACAGGTTGCTTTTATTTTTGGAATCGCGGGCGCATGTCGTCGAGAAGAACTGGCTCATATGAAAATTGATGACATACAAGATTTGGGAACGGCTTTGTTAATAAAAATTCCCTATAATAAAACAAACAAACCGAGATCATTTACGGTGACTGGAGAATATCTAAAGTATTATAGAAATTATCTGGCTTTACGTCCAACAAATATGAGTGATGGGCGATTTTTTGTGTCTTATCGCAATGGAAAATGCCATAAGCAAGTTGTCGGTATACACAAATTTGGCTCTATACCTCAGGAAATAGCATCCTACTTAAAACTGCCGAATGCCAAGGAATTCACGGGACATTGTTTCAGAAGAACATCGGCCACATTACTTGTAGATGCGGGAGCAGACATAACATCTCTAAAACGGCATGGAGGCTGGAAGTCTTCGGGAGTAGCCGAGGGCTACATAGATGATTCCTTAAGTAATAAGTTAGAGCTGACCAAGAAAATATTCAACATTTCACAATCTGACCTGCAGTCAGTCTCGACTCAGGTGTCGCAATCCGTCTCCCAATCGAGTTCAACATTGGAGAATAATATCATAACGGAGACCAAAAATAATAACACATCCTCAAAATCAAATTTACATCACCCCGTTCTTGTTCAAAATTGTTCTAATTGTACATTTAATATAAATTTTGTAAATAATTGAATAAAATAAACTGTTGAAAATATTTTAGCGTCCGACAAAATGTTTTTCGGACTAGGACGACAAAGGTTGCCTAGCTACCAGCGCAATAATCAATACCTTATTGAAAAGGTTACCTTTTCGTCCAAATATCTGATCTATAAAACGTCATTTTTTGACACAATCGGATAAAAACAACTTTTTCTAATAAAATTTTTTGAAATTCGGTTAAACAATGCTATTTTTCAGCATTTTTTGATTAAAATGTAATTTTTGACAGATACCGAATGACAGATGGTGACATTTGATTATATAATTTTTAGTCTAATTTGAAGCAAAAACGATTGCCGAAATTTAATTTTAACTAACCTCATTAATAAAAAAAAGTTACATATGGTGCGGGCTTTAATGGTGACACTGTATATGGTTTAAATTTATATTTTTTTAGTATTAGCTGCGTTATTGATTTTTAATCCCAACTTCATCATACACTTTTCTGCATGACATGGATGATTGTACAGTGACAGAGGCCAAAACATTTGTTTCTTCTTCTTCCTTGCTTTCCTTGTTGTAAAAATTAGGCCTTGGTTATTTAAAAGATCTGTGCTCAATGAGACTGGCCTGGATTTTTTTGAAATATTTATTTTATTAGGTTATTGTCTTTCTGGATAAAGCAATAATTACTATACCTTTTTTATTTTTATTATGATATTAATGGTACCTTACAAATGATTTTAAAACTTACCTCTTATCAAAATGCAGCTCCGAGGCTGCGTTCGCGTCTTCATTAGCTTGACTAAAACCAACATACATATATCACAATCCGTAATGGCGCATTTACAGAATTTGGTTTTCTGTCATAGCTATCCGCGATTGACCATGCATGGCACAGCCTTCTATACGAAAAATTACGAATTTTACAAGAACTGTTAAAATTATCCCTTTTTAAAAGAAATATATATGGACTATTATATGTTTTTGGAGAGCTCTTGAAAAGAGGGATAAAGCAAAGAAATAATATTAGGGGTGTCCCGTTTAAAAAAAAAACAAAAGTTTGGGTCATAACTCAAAAACAAAACGTTTTAGAAAATAAGTAACTAGGCCACTGAATTATACATAAAGAGATATCCTACAATAACCCGTTTTTACCTTATCGATAAGTTATCAAGTTATGGAGATACAGGGCAGCGTCGAAAATGACAAATTTTCAAAATCACCCTGTATATCAGCAACTGAGAGGGCTATGAAAATGTCGCTTGCGGCAATAAAAGCCTTATAAAATAATAGAACAGTAAGCCGCAAACCCCATCTTTCTATCTTTTATAATAAGGGATTCGGGTTAGATAGAACAGTATACTGGGACACCTAGTAGACTGAATCTCGCCTATTTCGAAATCAACATATTTTTTATTGTAATATTTTTTTTTTCTGTTGAAATAAAGGCCTTTATTATTATTATTATTATTATTATTATTATTACATATATAAAAACACACGAAAACTAGACACCCTGTACATTACTGTTATGTAATGACGAAGGATATTTGAGCAATAATAACCACGATTAATAATGGTACAAAAAATATTTATTGGTAAAAGTCAATATGCCATTACACATAAAATCAGACTGTTGATATCTCTATCGAGTCCGAGGGTATAGACATCAATAATGAAAGCACAAATAAAAATATTTATTTGCCAGTGATAACAAACTTTAACGATTTAAATTGATATCATAACTATTACAGTTATTAGATATCGTGATATTGTTCATCGGTGTCGAAATACATTGATTGCATTGATTTGATTGTTTACTTACCCGAACATTTTTCTAGCCGATAATAGCTGCAGATATCTTTTTCTTATTCTCATGGGAGGTCTCAACATATCTCTTAACCAAACTAAGTAATTTACGCAAAATCATACGGATCATAACCGATCTATATGGTACGTACTCGCTGTGTTATCAAACTCGGCTTGCGCCTCATCTGAAAATAATCGCGGCAGTAGAGGAAAACGGACAGTTCTGGCTCAGGTGGTGCTGGTGGTGCTGGTGGTGCAACTAACCCAGGTGGTTCGGTGGTGCGTTTTACGATCTAACCCAAGTGGTGCGGTGGTGCGTTTTACGATCTAACCCGGACGGTTCGGTGGTGCGTTTTATGACCTAACCCGGGCGGTTCGGTGGTGCTGTTTACAAAATAACCCGAAATTAAACCCGACTTTTTACGACCTAACCCGGATGCTTTCATGAGGCGGCTTCTTATCTAACCCTAACTTAATCCTTAATATTTATGAACTGACCCGAGATAAAACCCGACTTTTTACAACCTAACCCGGATGCTTTCATGAGGCGGCTTCTTATCTAACCCTAATTTGAACCTGAATATTTATGATCTGACCCGAGATAAAACCCGACTTTTTATTATTTCCCCTTAGTTGAAACGCCGCTGCTAAAGCGGGATAATTAAATCCCAATTTTTATAAGCCATCCTTAAACCCAACTTTTTACGATCCGACCTGAGCCATCCTTAAACCAGCCTTTTTTTTTATTTTCCCTTAGTTGAAACGCCGCTGTTAAAGCGGTATAGTAAAAAACATTATTTATTATTTCCCCTTAGTGAAACGCCGCTGGCGGCTAGTAAAGTGAAATAAAACCCTAATTTATATGGTCTAACAAGATAAGTATAATAAAGCGGTACATTTGTCACCCCGCAATAATTATTTATACCTAAATAACCCTCGCAAACCCTCTGCCGACTTGATTTAAAAAGAAAGGGACATAAACCTTTATTTATTATTCCGAAGGACCCTCATTAAAATTCAGTAGCATATCTAATAATTGATTCCAATTTTTGCACCACTTATATAAAATACAATAAAATAATTACCATCTAGAACCATTAACTAGCGATTTCTTTGTACTTGAAGTGGATAAATTATAGGACTATCTTGTAATGAGAACAGAGTAATAAAAAGTAAATAAAACTTAAATACGTATAAAATACCAAGCAGGTATAGGTACTATACAACTTGTGTTCGCCATCAGGTAGAACCCTCAATAAAATTATGAATATCAGGCGTAGGCAACAATAAGCAAATCACGTTGGTTTTTTTAATTTATTATTAATCTGGCTAACTTAAGAAACTCACAATATAACGACCATCCAAAAAAAATCATAATACATTACTGGGTGTGAAAGCAATTGCGCTGCAAAATATAGTGTATACCGACTCTGAGGTAGTTAATTAAAATCCCAATTAGCGCTAAAAAAAAAATCAATTAGATATTTACTTTAGATATTTTAATAAAAAAATTCAATATTCTCATCAACATTTAACTTCTAAAATTATGTAGTCATCAATTTTACTTCTATCAGTTTTTTTCATAATACTAGTTTATAACATATTTTGGGAAAACGCAAATAAGACGCTAAACTTTTAAAAAATAGATAAGTATATAATTATTCAAATAAAAAATATAAATATTTACAAAAGAGTGAAATTTCATATAAATCTAAAATTATATAATATCTAATAATAATATTAATAGCTAAAAAATCTATATACAAATGTTTGTTAATACCTAACCTAAGCCTAAAATCTAAAACACCTATATATAATATATACAAATAAATTCATCAAAAAATAAGCTAATAAAAAAATTAAACCGAATAAAAAAAAATATATGTGCATTAAACCTCTTCATCGCTATCCAATATTTCTATTAGCTCCCGATCATTTAGCGGTCGATTGACTAGGATGATGAAATCACCCCCCTCGAAGAAACCCTCATCTTCACGTTCATAGGGGGGTGAGTTCAAAACGTCATTGTTTACATCCTCCATCATAACAAAATCCTCGTCGAGAACCACTAAATGATTGGGAGCATCGGGGCGGTGAGCGACGGGGGCGGGCGGCAGGAGGGGAAAGAGTTGAGCTAGGAGGTGTGCATCTTCTGCGGGGTAGATGTTGAGGGGGGCTGCGGGAGCTTCAATGAGGGCGGCGAGTGGGGCAGCGAGTGGGGCAGCGTGTGAGGCAGCGTGTGGGGCAGCGAGTGGGGCAGCAAGTGGGGCAGCGTGTGGGTCAGCGAGTGGGGCAACGGGTTGGAGGGCGTTGGCGTGGGGGCGGGCGGCTTCGGGGAGGTGGTCTTTTGGGCGGGGGGCGACGATTTCGCTTGCTATTCGGTTAATAATCCTTTGGATCGCTTCACCCCCGCGGATTCGCATCTCCCACAGGTCCGTACGGCATGTTGGGCATAGCTCATACCCATAATTGGCATATCTGAATGTAGAAAAATAGAAAAAATAGAAAACTTTTAATACTATATAATTTCTAAATTATGTTTAGCATTCCCAACTAGAATTATTTTCTGCCTGAGTTATTTTCCTTTGCTTTATTATTTTGATGTGAAATTATTTTGCTATATGAGAATTCTATGGAACATGGAATTATTAAAAATATTATTCTATAAATTAGCAGTACTACCATAGGCTAACGAAATGTAATGGGTTGTAAAAAAAAAAAAAATATGTTTAAACATATAACATAACTATTAAATCAAATGTAGTTTTTATACAACTATTAAATTTGCTCTAATTAAATCTTTGTGATCAAAAAAGTATATTTTAATAGTGAATGTTAAAAAATAATTTGCTAACATTAAGTAAAATAATATGGTGACTTATTGAAATGATGATGAAGTTATTATCTAATGACTGTAACTTACTCTAAAAAGCATGTTTCGCACATGATATGCCCTCTCGGGCACTGGACTATATTGTGGTTTCCAAGCTCCGCCACGAACTCCAAGCAGATACCGCAAATCAACTCCACTAATAAAATATCAGCCAATCTAATTTTTTGTTCGTTATTCCTGAAACAAATAAAAAAAGTAATGTATAGCTTTCGCTTAGCTAATTTTAAAAGTAAAAGGAGATGACATTTAGCAACAATAGCCATACTTCTTGATTATTTCGTTGTTTTTAATATTATATAAGAGCGTAAAATGTTCGCATTTTAGATTAACATACGTAGAAAGAAAGTTTTAGATGAAATGTAAGATTGATTAACTTAAAATAATTACAGAAATTATGAGAGCTATATATTATAACTTAATTAACTAATAAGCTGGCTACTTAAGACATAATAAAAGCTCTAAAAAATATATACTTACATTTTTTCAAACAAAGAAGCTGGTACACGCAAATTGCTAATAAAAAGTCTTGAAGGTGAAAAAATAACACACACGGCACGAAAAAGCCAAAGATAATATATATATGCGGCACTTAAATTAAAAAATAGTTAATAAATAATAGAGCACAAGAAAAAAAATGGAAAATAAATGGAATAGAAAACACAGGTAAACTAAAGTAGCACAAATGGATGAAAAAGATATCGGAGGTAGAACGTTAGCAAAGCAACTGTTTTTTAGTTTTTCGGGAATAAGAAGATAGGAAGTCTTTTCCCTTTCTTTAGGGTGATTTTATGATTATTGAAAAATTATCCTATTGGCTATATTAGAATGCATATTTTGCATTGATGGAGGAGGGTGCAAAATAAGAAATATTCATCTCTTATCTTATGATAGAAATAAAAAATGTGTTCATCAGATGCCTACAGTTTGGCGCCCTGGAGACGGGAAACAATGAACATCATACCTTTTTTTATTTGCCTACCGCCAAATGGCGCTTTGTTTCTCTTCGCCGAGGCGCCTGCATGGCTACATTTTATTACTATCTTTATGAAATAATGTTTATAGTGTCTTTGCATCCATTTATCTCCAGATGAGTGTTAAAAATACTTATAAAAACTCGGTATACCGAAGATCAAGTATTAATGAGAGGGTTGAGTCCTGTTTGGCAAATCCTGATTTTTAATTTGACGTTGGCAACGATACAATTTTTTAACATTTATCATAAGAGGCGTATATTTTTGGAGCTTAGATCTATCAGTTTATCCACGCCTCATTTATTGTTAGTGCTTTAGTAATTTTACTTTCCAATTATTTTTTACCAAAACGCGTAGTTGAAACAGTGTCTATATCAGACGATATAATAAATTTTAAGGATTAATTTGCTTACAAATACACTTCAATTTATTTAGGCTAAAGCAGCCAGACATATACTGGAACTACGAAAACCCTATTACAATTTGGTTGCCTAGAGAAAATTTTGTAAAAAACATAGCTTTCTACACAAATGCTTGCACATTATGTACCTATCATTTTAAGATACCTGGCGACATCAATGTAAGCATTGACATAATAACGCAAGATATAGGTAGGTACTAGAATATTCAAGATTTCTATTAACGATACACTTCAGCATACATGTGAGATGTCATTAATGTCTACGGAAGGCAACAGACATACCAGCTATTTTTACATGGGATTCCATAGACTTGGACGCTTCTTGTTTAGAAATATTTGATGTCATCTTGAGGAGTTCCGTATTGAAGCATCAAACCTACCTACCAAATAATTGAGGAAATATGGGATATCATAAAATATGCCCCCCATCGAACTAAATGATCCTATAAACCAGCTTCACAGACCGTAATTTGTGATGCTAACACGATTAATACGCAATAGAACAAGATTAAGAAACAAAATTTAAAGTAGGTCTTTATCACACGAAAATAATTAAATAATTTACGATTACAGAACAATAATTATTTTAAAAAGCTGTATAACTAAATATATTATGTTATTAGGAATATTCCGTCTAAAGTAACAGCTGATCTTAGTCGAAAATGAGATCGTATTATTGATTGTTGAATTCGTTAGGTATGAAATAAAATTAGAGATTTCGTCTATTTTTTCACGATTAAAAAAGAATACCTCTATTTAGCTAAAAAATGAAACGATTACAGTGGTAGATTAATTCACTTTACCAAGCATGTAAACTACTAATTTTGCAATAAATATCTTCTATATTTCTAGGTAGGTTTACTCGAAAATGTTGGGCTATTTTCATCAAAAATCCCGATACGAAATTGAAAAATTTGCCTATTTTTCTCGGTTTACAAAGTGATAGTGGAATATTGGTTTGATCAAAGAACAATAATTATTTTAAAAATGTTGTATAATTAACTAAATGTCGGTGTTATCAGGCAGGCAAGAAGTTATTTATCTGAATCTTATTTGTACCATTAGCGTTTATATACAAATGTTAGTGGTTTTCAAAAATTGATATCTCGGAAATTATCAGGTTTAGACTTATAATACGCTTATTAAAAAATAATGACTACTTTACGCAAAATTCAAAAATATTATAAGATGTAGGGTATCCCAGTAACTTAACCAAAGATTTTCGGTCTTCGTAAAGCTTTACACGTTTCTTCAGCGTACCAAACATTCACTTTTTTTTAAATATTGACATCGGGTTAGGATTCTGAACATAGGATTAACATCACTCCAATAGTGAACATGTTGCGTTGTCACAGTTCCATTCGTTGAAAAGTAAACAAAACCGTTTGAGCTACGTGGGGAATAAATAAAGTTGGCTTGTTGAAAAATTTTAATATTTATTAAGGTAAAAGACTATAAATATATCGATACAACACTTTGGCATTTCTAATACTACAAACATGAATATCTAAAATGTGATATTTACAACCGTCAACTCTCTCTCCCTTCTCTAATTTTGGTACACCAATGCTGTCTTCTAAGTTTATAATATATGGCGTCCTGCAGTTTAATTCCGAAAATGTTTTAACTAAGAATTCCTCTTTAACACATCCTTTAACGTAAATAATGTCTGCGTCTATCAGATTGATGGATATGATATTATGTAG
Source organism: Polydrusus tereticollis (assembly GCA_963920685.1). Taxonomy (NCBI): domain Eukaryota; kingdom Metazoa; phylum Arthropoda; class Insecta; order Coleoptera; family Curculionidae; genus Polydrusus; species Polydrusus tereticollis. The sequence goes on from OY987333.1 coordinate 99,766,967, forward strand.
TTCCTTGTAATCGGTATCTCCATAATTATAAAGGATACCATGATGATTTCCAAATAGATATTTGACTTGTTTCTTGCAAGCCTTACTTAAGGTGTCGAATGGTTTAACTGGTTTAAAAAAGTAACTTTTCATACTATTCCCATCATAAATAGCCAATTCTTTCGCGCAAAATTCAGGTATGTTAAATCCTTGAATATCGACTACAACGAACTTCATTGTCTGAAGACTCAAATCAAACAAGTATATTTTCATATTTTTATCGCTCTTAAGTTCGATTTCAAAAGCACACCCCCACTTTTCGATAATTTCACAGTCTTAGCACATAGATCTTATATTTTTATTTACGATCAATTCATCTTTATTCGCCAATCGTCTCAAACGAGTCTGCTTTTGAAAGTAATATAGCCTTAGTATTCAGAAAATATTAATGATATCGGAGCCTAAAACATCCTTGACACTAAAAAATCATTGTGTTTCCTAACAAAACCCATCATCATGTCTATTTAGCTTGCTTTCCTATTGTTTAGCAGGTTAAATAAAATTATTATTTCGCTCTTTTTGTCTGTACTGAATCGTTAGGGGAATACGTTTCTAGTCCTATAAGAGAGACAGTTAAAATTTATGTAAGCAATCAGAAATCCTACACTATGAGCTACTTAGTTAAAATTTCATATTTCCTTCCTGGATCAGCTAAAATTTGTGTTGTGTCGGTCAAAATTTATAAAATACGAAAAAAATGCTAGATACATTTTTATCATGACTTTCTATCTAATACCATCTTATTTCAAGGTATAATTCGGTTATCAAAATGAGAATCTAAAAAATCCTCGTGTTTCCTCACAAAACCCATCATCTTGTCTATTTAGCTTGCTTTTCTATTGTTTAGCAGGTTAAATAAAATTATTATTTCGCTCTTTTTTGTCTGTACTGAATCGTTAGGGGGATACGTTTCTAGTTCTATAAGAGAGACAGTTAAAATTTATGTAAGCAATCAGAAATCCTACACTATGAGCTACTTATTTAAAATTTCATATTTCCTTCCTGGGTCAGTCAAAATTTGTGATGTGCCGGTCAAAATTTATAAAAATACGAAAAAAATGCTGGATGCATTTTTAGCGTGACTTTCTATTTAATACCATCTTATTTCAAGGTATAATTCGGTTATCAAAATGAGAATAAAATAATTTTCCCATGGTTTATGTCATCTTAAAAAAGTCAAAAGGTTATATTCTGTAGAGCGTCAGATACATTCAAATTTAAAAATTTTCTCCAAGAAGAATTTTAAGATAGTATTATAGTAAATAAAAATTCCATACCTCCAATATTTCTTGGAAACATATCGTGTTCTAGCGACATAACCCAAAAGTATCTCTATTCAGAAACGCATCCTACTTTTCTTGTCAAACTTGACTTTGTTGTAATGTTGTATGCAGAGCACTTTGAAAACAAAAATTAGATTAGAAACCGCCGCCTCTTAAGGTATACTTTTTTTAGGTCTTACATAGGGTACACTGGTATACAGAACAAATGTCATCTTTAATTGTCTCATTGTCCCATCCATTACATTATTATAATCTTAAAGCACCTGTTACCAGCATTATCTGTTTTTTATGGTTTTCATAAAACATAGCGATTACCGATGAAAATTAAACGAAAACTTAATAAATAACTTTTTTTCAACTGAAATAGACTGATTTTCGATGGAAAAATGTTACTTATAACTAAAAATGAATATAAGACATATACGCAATGATATTTAGAATAAATCAATCTTTTCTAAAATTACTATGAAATATTCACAAAATCGTTTCGTTATAACCAAAGTAGCAAGACTTGCAGATTTCGTATAGAGTTCAAACGCGATACTGAGATGATCTTTTTTTTTATATTTTTGTAGGATAATTCACCACTACGTTGTAAGTACTTGAGAGAGGACTTTCTTGAAAAATCCTCAAATTTCTCTGCAATTTTGTTCCTTCTAGAGTTAAATTCACACAGAAAATCCCGTATTCTTATCTTTCAGGTTGGTATATTAAAAAGGGCTTATTAGTATGGTTTAGAAAACAAGCAATATTAATTAACGGATGTTTTTTCGTCGTATGAAGAGTTGAAAAATTTTCCACTCCAATGGTTGCGATGCAGAGAGTCGGGTTTCATCATAATCTTTCAGGGTAGCTCAGGTTTGATTGCATGTAGAGAGTCGGGTTTCATCATAATCTTTCAGGGTAGCTCAGGTTTGATTGCATGTACTAAGGTTAGTGCTCCTTGCAATCGGTTTCAGGTTTGACGCACCCCCCTCAGGTTTGTTCAGGTTTCTCAAGTGCTTGAGAAACCTGAACAAACCTGAGGGGGGTGCGTCAAACCTGAAACCGATTGCAAGGAGCACTAACCTTAGTACATGCAATCAAACCTGAGCTACCCTGAAAGATTATGATGAAACCCGACTCTCTACATGCAATCAAACCTGAGCTACCCTGAAAGATTATGATGAAACCCGACTCTCTGCATCGCAACCATTGGAGTGGAAAATTTTTCAACTCTTCATACGACGAAAAAACATCCGTTAATTAATATTGCTTGTTTTCTAAACCATACTAATAAGCCCTTTTTAATATACCAACCTGAAAGATAAGAATACGGGATTTTCTGTGTGAATTTAACTCTAGAAGGAACAAAATTGCAGAGAAATTTGAGGATTTTTCAAGAAAGTCCTCTCTCAAGTACTTACAACGTAGTGGTGAATTATCCTACAAAAATATAAAAAAAAAGATCATCTCAGTATCGCGTTTGAACTCTATACGAAATCTGCAAGTCTTGCTACTTTGGTTATAACGAAACGATTTTGTGAATATTTCATAGTAATTTTAGAAAAGATTGATTTATTCTAAATATCATTGCGTATATGTCTTATATTCATTTTTAGTTATAAGTAACATTTTTCCATCGAAAATCAGTCTATTTCAGTTGAAAAAAAGTTATTTATTAAGTTTTCGTTTAATTTTCATCGGTAATCGCTATGTTTTATGAAAACCATAAAAAACAGATAATGCTGGTAACAGGTGCTTTAAGATTATAATAATGTAATGGATGGGACAATGAGACAATTAAAGATGACATTTGTTCTGTATACCAGTGTACCCTATGTAAGACCTAAAAAAAGTATACCTTAAGAGGCGGCGGTTTCTAATCTAATTTTTGTTTTCAAAGTGCTCTGCATACAACATTACAACAAAGTCAAGTTTGACAAGAAAAGTAGGATGCGTTTCTGAATAGAGATACTTTTGGGTTATGTCGCTAGAACACGATATGTTTCCAAGAAATATTGGAGGTATGGAATTTTTATTTACTATAATACTATCTTAAAATTCTTCTTGGAGAAAATTTTTAAATTTGAATGTATCTGACGCTCTACAGAATATAACCTTTTGACTTTTTTAAGATGACATAAACCATGGGAAAATTATTTTATTCTCATTTTGATAACCGAATTATACCTTGAAATAAGATGGTATTAAATAGAAAGTCACGCTAAAAATGCATCCAGCATTTTTTTCGTATTTTTATAAATTTTGACCGGCACATCACAAATTTTGACTGACCCAGGAAGGAAATATGAAATTTTAAATAAGTAGCTCATAGTGTAGGATTTCTGATTGCTTACATAAATTTTAACTGTCTCTCTTATAGAACTAGAAACGTATCCCCCTAACGATTCAGTACAGACAAAAAAGAGCGAAATAATAATTTTATTTAACCTGCTAAACAATAGAAAAGCAAGCTAAATAGACAAGATGATGGGTTTTGTGAGGAAACACGAGGATTTTTTAGATTCTCATTTTGATAACCGAATTATACCTTGAAATAAGATGGTATTAGATAGAAAGTCATGATAAAAATGTATCTAGCATTTTTTTCGTATTTTATAAATTTTGACCGACACAACACAAATTTTAGCTGATCCAGGAAGGAAATATGAAATTTTAACTAAGTAGCTCATAGTGTAGGATTTCTGATTGCTTACATAAATTTTAACTGTCTCTCTTATAGGACTAGAAACGTATTCCCCTAACGATTCAGTACAGACAAAAAGAGCGAAATAATAATTTTATTTAACCTGCTAAACAATAGGAAAGCAAGCTAAATAGACATGATGATGGGTTTTGTTAGGAAACACAATGATTTTTTAGTGTCAAGGATGTTTTAGGCTCCGATATCATTAATATTTTCTGAATACTAAGGCTATATTACTTTCAAAAGCAGACTCGTTTGAGACGATTGGCGAATAAAGATGAATTGATCGTAAATAAAAATATAAGATCTATGTGCTAAGACTGTGAAATTATCGAAAAGTGGGGGTGTGCTTTTGAAATCGAACTTAAGAGCGATAAAAATATGAAAATATACTTGTTTGATTTGAGTCTTCAGACAATGAAGTTCGTTGTAGTCGATATTCAAGGATTTAACATACCTGAATTTTGCGCGAAAGAATTGGCTATTTATGATGGGAATAGTATGAAAAGTTACTTTTTTAAACCAGTTAAACCATTCGACACCTTAAGTAAGGCTTGCAAGAAACAAGTCAAATATCTATTTGGAAATCATCATGGTATCCTTTATAATTATGGAGATACCGATTACAAGGAACTACATAATATCATATCCATCAATCTGATAGACGCAGACATTATTTACGTTAAAGGATGTGTTAAAGAGGAATTCTTAGTTAAAACATTTTCGGAATTAAACTGCAGGACGCCATATATTATAAACTTAGAAGACAGCATTGGTGTACCAAAATTAGAGAAGGGAGAGAGAGTTGACGGTTGTAAATATCACATTTTAGATATTCATGTTTGTAGTATTAGAAATGCCAAAGTGTTGTATCGATATATTTATAGTCTTTTACCTTAATAAATATTAAAATTTTTCAACAAGCCAACTTTATTTATTCCCCACGTAGCTCAAACGGTTTTGTTTACTTTTCAACGAATGGAACTGTGACAACGCAACATGTTCACTATTGGAGTGATGTTAATCCTATGTTCAGAATCCTAACCCGATGTCAATATTTAAAAAAAAGTGAATGTTTGGTACGCTGAAGAAACGTGTAAAGCTTTACGAAGACCGAAAATCTTTGGTTAAGTTACTGGGATACCCTACATCTTATAATATTTTTGAATTTTGCGTAAAGTAGTCATTATTTTTTAATAAGCGTATTATAAGTCTAAACCTGATAATTTCCGAGATATCAATTTTTGAAAACCACTAACATTTGTATATAAACGCTAATGGTACAAATAAGATTCAGATAAATAACTTCTTGCCTGCCTGATAACACCGACATTTAGTTAATTATACAACATTTTTAAAATAATTATTGTTCTTTGATCAAACCAATATTCCACTATCACTTTGTAAACCGAGAAAAATAGGCAAATTTTTCAATTTCGTATCGGGATTTTTGATGAAAATAGCCCAACATTTTCGAGTAAACCTACCTAGAAATATAGAAGATATTTATTGCAAAATTAGTAGTTTACATGCTTGGTAAAGTGAATTAATCTACCACTGTAATCGTTTCATTTTTTAGCTAAATAGAGGTATTCTTTTTTAATCGTGAAAAAATAGACGAAATCTCTAATTTTATTTCATACCTAACGAATTCAACAATCAATAATACGATCTCATTTTCGACTAAGATCAGCTGTTACTTTAGACGGAATATTCCTAATAACATAATATATTTAGTTATACAGCTTTTTAAAATAATTATTGTTCTGTAATCGTAAATTATTTAATTATTTTCGTGTGATAAAGACCTACTTTAAATTTTGTTTCTTAATCTTGTTCTATTGCGTATTAATCGTGTTAGCATCACAAATTACGGTCTGTGAAGCTGGTTTATAGGATCATTTAGTTCGATGGGGGGCATATTTTATGATATCCCATATTTCCTCAATTATTTGGTAGGTAGGTTTGATGCTTCAATACGGAACTCCTCAAGATGACATCAAATATTTCTAAACAAGAAGCGTCCAAGTCTATGGAATCCCATGTAAAAATAGCTGGTATGTCTGTTGCCTTCCGTAGACATTAATGACATCTCACATGTATGCTGAAGTGTATCGTTAATAGAAATCTTGAATATTCTAGTACCTACCTATATCTTGCGTTATTATGTCAATGCTTACATTGATGTCGCCAGGTATCTTAAAATGATAGGTACATAATGTGCAAGCATTTGTGTAGAAAGCTATGTTTTTTACAAAATTTTCTCTAGGCAACCAAATTGTAATAGGGTTTTCGTAGTTCCAGTATATGTCTGGCTGCTTTAGCCTAAATAAATTGAAGTGTATTTGTAAGCAAATTAATCCTTAAAATTTATTATATCGTCTGATATAGACACTGTTTCAACTACGCGTTTTGGTAAAAAATAATTGGAAAGTAAAATTACTAAAGCACTAACAATAAATGAGGCGTGGATAAACTGATAGATCTAAGCTCCAAAAATATACGCCTCTTATGATAAATGTTAAAAAATTGTATCGTTGCCAACGTCAAATTAAAAATCAGGATTTGCCAAACAGGACTCAACCCTCTCATTAATACTTGATCTTCGGTATACCGAGTTTTTATAAGTATTTTTAACACTCATCTGGAGATAAATGGATGCAAAGACACTATAAACATTATTTCATAAAGATAGTAATAAAATGTAGCCATGCAGGCGCCTCGGCGAAGAGAAACAAAGCGCCATTTGGCGGTAGGCAAATAAAAAAAGGTATGATGTTCATTGTTTCCCGTCTCCAGGGCGCCAAACTGTAGGCATCTGATGAACACATTTTTTATTTCTATCATAAGATAAGAGATGAATATTTCTTATTTTGCACCCTCCTCCATCAATGCAAAATATGCATTCTAATATAGCCAATAGGATAATTTTTCAATAATCATAAAATCACCCTAAAGAAAGGGAAAAGACTTCCTATCTTCTTATTCCCGAAAAACTAAAAAACAGTTGCTTTGCTAACGTTCTACCTCCGATATCTTTTTCATCCATTTGTGCTACTTTAGTTTACCTGTGTTTTCTATTCCATTTATTTTCCATTTTTTTTCTTGTGCTCTATTATTTATTAACTATTTTTTAATTTAAGTGCCGCATATATATATTATCTTTGGCTTTTTCGTGCCGTGTGTGTTATTTTTTCACCTTCAAGACTTTTTATTAGCAATTTGCGTGTACCAGCTTCTTTGTTTGAAAAAATGTAAGTATATATTTTTTAGAGCTTTTATTATGTCTTAAGTAGCCAGCTTATTAGTTAATTAAGTTATAATATATAGCTCTCATAATTTCTGTAATTATTTTAAGTTAATCAATCTTACATTTCATCTAAAACTTTCTTTCTACGTATGTTAATCTAAAATGCGAACATTTTACGCTCTTATATAATATTAAAAACAACGAAATAATCAAGAAGTATGGCTATTGTTGCTAAATGTCATCTCCTTTTACTTTTAAAATTAGCTAAGCGAAAGCTATACATTACTTTTTTTATTTGTTTCAGGAATAACGAACAAAAAATTAGATTGGCTGATATTTTATTAGTGGAGTTGATTTGCGGTATCTGCTTGGAGTTCGTGGCGGAGCTTGGAAACCACAATATAGTCCAGTGCCCGAGAGGGCATATCATGTGCGAAACATGCTTTTTAGAGTAAGTTACAGTCATTAGATAATAACTTCATCATCATTTCAATAAGTCACCATATTATTTTACTTAATGTTAGCAAATTATTTTTTAACATTCACTATTAAAATATACTTTTTTGATCACAAAGATTTAATTAGAGCAAATTTAATAGTTGTATAAAAACTACATTTGATTTAATAGTTATGTTATATGTTTAAACATATTTTTTTTTTTTTTACAACCCATTACATTTCGTTAGCCTATGGTAGTACTGCTAATTTATAGAATAATATTTTTAATAATTCCATGTTCCATAGAATTCTCATATAGCAAAATAATTTCACATCAAAATAATAAAGCAAAGGAAAATAACTCAGGCAGAAAATAATTCTAGTTGGGAATGCTAAACATAATTTAGAAATTATATAGTATTAAAAGTTTTCTATTTTTTCTATTTTTCTACATTCAGATATGCCAATTATGGGTATGAGCTATGCCCAACATGCCGTACGGACCTGTGGGAGATGCGAATCCGCGGGGGTGAAGCGATCCAAAGGATTATTAACCGAATAGCAAGCGAAATCGTCGCCCCCCGCCCAAAAGACCACCTCCCCGAAGCCGCCCGCCCCCACGCCAACGCCCTCCAACCCGTTGCCCCACTCGCTGACCCACACGCTGCCCCACTTGCTGCCCCACTCGCTGCCCCACACGCTGCCTCACACGCTGCCCCACTCGCTGCCCCACTCGCCGCCCTCATTGAAGCTCCCGCAGCCCCCCTCAACATCTACCCCGCAGAAGATGCACACCTCCTAGCTCAACTCTTTCCCCTCCTGCCGCCCGCCCCCGTCGCTCACCGCCCCGATGCTCCCAATCATTTAGTGGTTCTCGACGAGGATTTTGTTATGATGGAGGATGTAAACAATGACGTTTTGAACTCACCCCCCTATGAACGTGAAGATGAGGGTTTCTTCGAGGGGGGTGATTTCATCATCCTAGTCAATCGACCGCTAAATGATCGGGAGCTAATAGAAATATTGGATAGCGATGAAGAGGTTTAATGCACATATATTTTTTTTTATTCGGTTTAATTTTTTTATTAGCTTATTTTTTGATGAATTTATTTGTATATATTATATATAGGTGTTTTAGATTTTAGGCTTAGGTTAGGTATTAACAAACATTTGTATATAGATTTTTTAGCTATTAATATTATTATTAGATATTATATAATTTTAGATTTATATGAAATTTCACTCTTTTGTAAATATTTATATTTTTTATTTGAATAATTATATACTTATCTATTTTTTAAAAGTTTAGCGTCTTATTTGCGTTTTCCCAAAATATGTTATAAACTAGTATTATGAAAAAAACTGATAGAAGTAAAATTGATGACTACATAATTTTAGAAGTTAAATGTTGATGAGAATATTGAATTTTTTTATTAAAATATCTAAAGTAAATATCTAATTGATTTTTTTTTTAGCGCTAATTGGGATTTTAATTAACTACCTCAGAGTCGGTATACACTATATTTTGCAGCGCAATTGCTTTCACACCCAGTAATGTATTATGATTTTTTTTGGATGGTCGTTATATTGTGAGTTTCTTAAGTTAGCCAGATTAATAATAAATTAAAAAAACCAACGTGATTTGCTTATTGTTGCCTACGCCTGATATTCATAATTTTATTGAGGGTTCTACCTGATGGCGAACACAAGTTGTATAGTACCTATACCTGCTTGGTATTTTATACGTATTTAAGTTTTATTTACTTTTTATTACTCTGTTCTCATTACAAGATAGTCCTATAATTTATCCACTTCAAGTACAAAGAAATCGCTAGTTAATGGTTCTAGATGGTAATTATTTTATTGTATTTTATATAAGTGGTGCAAAAATTGGAATCAATTATTAGATATGCTACTGAATTTTAATGAGGGTCCTTCGGAATAATAAATAAAGGTTTATGTCCCTTTCTTTTTAAATC